>CM057454.1:733370000-734570000 GCA_016271365.2 Neoceratodus forsteri
GGTCAAATATCTAACAAAAATATATTTTATACAACCACAGGATATAATTTTAAAGTATTAATTCTGCAACCTTAGCATAACTCCAGTTTCAATGACACCTCTTTTGATCTCATGCTGTACCCTCTTCACACAGGCTTCATAGGGTCATTTACAATCTTACGCCTCTATGTAACATCCTAGCGTCCCTTATTTTAACGTCATAAACCTAGTTTATGATTTGTCTCTTAATAAAATTAACTTAACAACTCTGTAATTAGCTCAGAGAAACAGGATCTTTAATAAAAGTCTTCCAGTAACACACTGTCTCTAAAAAGACTGAGTGTGTGATACAATGCTGTCAGCAGTTCTCTTGGCCTGCATCTGTCAGCTAAAATCTGGGGGGGGGGATGAGAGAGGTCATTCCTAGAGCATTTGATTTTCAGCAGAGACAGTCATAACACATTTTATATAAAAAAAATATTATCCAGCACGCAGAACTGGCTGTCTACGTCACACTATTCCCCACCTAGACTGAATTTGGGGGATCGATCCCCTACATGGGATGAGCTTCCCAAATCAGTTCACTCCTCATAGACCCTAGACAGCCCATCGGCATTCTGATTCTTAATGCCTGCCCTATGTATGATTGTCAGATCATATCCTTGCAAAGCAAGACTCTATCTTAGCAGTCTCCCATTGCTCTTTCCCATCTGCATCAGCCAAACCAGGAGGTTGTGGTCAGTCTGTACCACAAAATGCTATCCATACAAGTATGGCTCTAATTTCTTCGGGCCCACACCATGGCAACACACTCCTTTTCCACCATGGAGTACGCTTGCTCCCTGGGGATAAGTTTCCTGCTCAAGTACACAACTGGGTGGTCTGTCCCTTGGCTAGATGTCTGGCTAAGTACTGCCCCAATACCCACATCTGAGGCATCCGTCTGAACTATAAAGGTTTTGCTATAGTCCGGACTTGTCAAAACAGGAGCACTGCACAGTGCCTCCTTCAGTCTGGTAAAGGCTTCCTCACAGGCTGGGCCCCAAGTAATTTTCTTTCGCATTTTTTTCTTTGTCAGGTCAGATAGGGGAGCAGCCAGGGCACTGTAATTAGGTACAAACTTTCTGTAGTACCCTGCTGTCCCTAGAAAGCTCCTGACCTGCTTCTGGGTTTCTGGTCTGGGCCACGCCTGAATCACCTCTATCTTTATTTGGTTAGGATGGAGCTGTCCCTGGCTGACTACATGCCCGAGGTATGCCACTTCCCCCATGGCCACCTGGCACTTCTCAGCTTTGACAGTGAGCCCAGCCCTCTGTATCCTGCCCAGCACTTCCCTAAGGTGTGAAAGGTGTTCCTCCCAGCTGGTACTGAAGATGGCAGTGTCATCCAGGTATGCTACGGTGTACTCCTCAGCACCATTCAACACCTGGTTCACCAACCTTTGGAAAATGGCCGGTGCGTTCTTCATTCCGAAAGGCATTACTTTAAACTCAAATAAGCCTATCAGAGTGATGAAGGTCGACCTTTCCCTAGCTCTGTCTGTCAATTCTACCTGCTAATACCCCTTGGTCAGGTCAATAGTTGTAAGGTAGGGCGCCCCTCCCAACTTGTCCAGGAGTTCGTCCGTCCGGGGCATCAGGTGGGCATCAGACTTCGTGACTGCATTCAGTCCATGATAGTCCACACATACATGAGTTGAGCCATCTGGCTTGGGCACAAGGATTACGGGTGAGGCCCAGGGGCTGTGGGATCTCTGGATTACCCCTAAATCCAGCATCTCCTCCACTTCCCTCCTAATGTCCTTTTGGACAGCCTCTGACACCTGATATGCTGTTTGCCATATAGGCATCTGTGTCCCTGTCTCCACATTGTGTGTCGCTAAGGGGGTTAGTCCAGGCTTGGCACTAAACAAGGGGGCAAAGTCTGCTAAAACCTCCCTTACTTTCTGGACCTGGTCTGGGTTCAGCTGCGGAGACAATTTTACTGCCTCCACAGAGGACTCCTGCTTACTTTCTTCCAGCAGATCCAGAAGGGGGTTTCCTTTGTCCGTCCCTTCCCCATGACTATACACTGCAAACACCATGTCAGTCCTATTTGCATATGGCTTCATCATGTTGACATGGTACATCCTTTCAGTCTGTCTATGGTCAGGTAACTCCACAATGTAGTTTACGTCATGTACCTTCCTAACCACTTTGTACAGTCCTGCCCACTCAGCCTGCAGCTTGTCTTTCCAGACCGGAATAAGGACCATGACTTCCTGACCCACCATGTATGAGCGAGCTCTGGCTCTGCGGTCATACCACACCTTTTGTCTCTGTTGGGCAGCTGCCAGGTTGCTCTGGGCTGTCCCCATATGTTCCTTCAGCCTTTCCCTAAACCTAAGGACATCATCCACAATGGGAGTTCCCTGGGTGGCGGGCTTGCCTTCCCAGTCCTTCCAGATCAAGTCTAGGGATCCACGTACCTGGCGTCCATATAAGAGTTTGAAGGGGAAAAATCCTGTTGACTCTTGGGGCACCTCCCTGTATGCAAACAGGTGGGGAAGGTATTTCTCCCAGTCCCTCCCATGCTGTTCAGCAAACGCCTGGAGCATTGACTTTAGGGTACCATTGAAACATTCCACAAGCCCATTGGCTTGTGGGTGATACGGTGTCGTGCATCTCTGCACCACCTCACTCTTCTCTCAGAAACACTTCATCAGGTCCAACATGAAGGAACCCCCTCGATCGGTGATTACCTCCTGCGGAAACCCAACACGGGAGAAAATCCTAAGTAAGGCATCTGCCTCTTTGTCTGTCCTCCGTGAGGACAGGGCAACTGCCTCTGGATACTGGGTGGCATAATCCACCACAGTCAGGATGAATCTCTTCCCTGAGGAGCTGGGGGTATTTAAAGGCCCCACAATATCCATTCCCACCCTCTGGAATGGCTCCTCCACTATGGGCAAGGGATCAGGGTGGCATGAGTTTTCTTGCCCGCCTTCCCTATTTCTTGGCACCGGTGACAAGACCTGCAGTACTCCTTCACCTGCTGGGTGAAGTTAGGCCAGTAGAAATTCTGGGCCAACTGCTGCATAGTTCGTGCGATTCCCAGATGACCAGACAAGGGAATATCATGTGCAATTTTGAGCAACTGCTCATGATACCCCTGGGGAACAAGCTGCTTGCCTAGCATCCCTCCCTCTGTCTGTACTGCCTGTGTATACATAAGTCCTTTTTCCCAATAAACCTTACATTTTCCATCACCTCCCTGTGTGCCCTCAGAGTCTGCCCAAGCCCTCAGCTTCTCTAAACTAGGGTCACTCCTCTGAGCAGCTGCAAACCCCTCACACAGTCCCAAGGCATGGGACAAGTCCCCTTCAGTCGCTAAACTAGGGTCCCTAGCACTAGCATCAGGGTCCTCAGGATCACTGTCAATCCTAACCCTCTGACAATTGGTCACCCCTCCCTCTTCGGAGTAACCTTCCATAGCTGTGTGGGCACTCGCTACCAGGGAAATTTTTACCCCCTTTTTATCAGTCTCCCCATCTGGAGACACAGGCTGGGGAACCAGCCTCTCCACGGTTTCCACACTGGTTTCTGTGGGGTTTAGAGAACTACTATTTTCCCTTGCCACTTGTCTATGGGTAACAGCACATACCATCCCCTGTTGGAGATTGTTACCCAGGATCACATCTACTGCTAACGTTTTCGCTACAGCCACCTGTTGCACAGTTCCCCCTGTTTCACCCCAGTCCAGGAGAACACTGGCCAGTGGCAATGTTTTCGCTTCACCTGCAAAGTCCTGTACAGTCACGTTATTTGTTTGGGATAAGCTAACCAGGCTGTACTAGATCCCCTTTCACCAATGTCAGAGATGCCCCTGTGTCCCTTAACGCCTGTGTCTGTACGCCATTTACCATGACTGGATGCATGTGTTCTCTCATGTTCACTGGCATGCTCTCAGGAACACACAAACAACCCACTTTTTATCTGGTACCACTTTGCGTATTATTGCTTGCCTTTCTTGGACACTGTCTGGCAATGTGCCCAGTTTCTTTACATAACCAACAAGCATTTCTTACTTCAGAGAAATCTTTTCTTTGAAACCTGGGGCTAACTGGTTTCGGTGGAGACAGTGAGGGTTTTAGCTGCCCTGAAGGTGCACTTTTCCCTTTCTGCGCTGCCACGCCCACCCCATTCACTCTCAGAGCAGGTCTGCTCTTGGCATAGCGGTCTGAGAGTTCAGCAACCGCTTGCACTGTTTTTGGATCTCAATCCTCTAGCCAGGTTTTTAACTCTGCTGGGCATGCCCAATAAAACTGTTCTAATAAAATCACATTTTCAATTTTATCAACAGCGTTTGCCTCAATTCCTTCCCACCAACGTTTTAAAAACTGACGTCGTTTCGTGGCTAGCTCCTCATAGATCATATCAGGGCTTCTCCTGAGCTTACGGAACTTAGCTCTGTATGATTCAGCAGTTAATTCAAACTTTTTTAGTAGTGCAGCTTTTAACTTTCTGTAATCATCATTGTCTTTATTATCCATGTGACCCAATGCATCCCAAGCTTTTCCGGTAAGTAGCGGGGATAGCTGGAAGCTCCAGGACTCTCTAGTAATTTTAGCCTGAATACAAACTTTTTCAAAAGAATTTAAAAAGGCGTCTATATCCTCCCCATCCTTAAACTCAGCTATTAATTTAGAGTTCAATCTGTAACCCAGTCCTGAAGTCCCAGTTAAACCCAAGCCACTTACTTGCTCTGGTGCCGCTAGTTGGAGTCGCATCTTCTCCAGCTCGTGTTGCCTCTGCTGCTCCTGCTCCTCACAGTCTGCATCTCGGCATTCTCATTCTCTCTTCTTCTCTGCATCTCGTTGGTGCTCACACTCCTCATGGTCTGCCTCCCTCTGTTGTCACTCTGCCTCTCTGCGTTCTCGCTCTGCCTCACGGTCCGCCTCTCGCTTCTCTCGCTCTCTCCTCTCCTGGGACTCCAGCTCCATCCTGTGCAACTCAAGTTGCAACCTGAAAACTTCCAGATTCAGGATTCTGGTGACTCGTCCCTGCTGCTGTGGCCCTTCACTGACAGTGGCCCTGCTGTCCTCCTCATCGGCTCGGGACCCCTCACTGGCCACTAGTTCTGCCACACTCGAGGTCTGGTGCCTGTCAGTCATGGTCTATGACTCCCTGCTCTGGGTATATGCTACCATCAGGGCCTCTATGAGGTTCTGCTTTTTGGCTGTCACCTCGAACAGGACTCCTCTGTCCTCACACAACTGTTTTAACTGTTCTACAGTGTGCCTGCTGTAGTTGGACACCATCTTTCCTAACTACTGCTACTCTGACTTTGCACTTTAGAAAAAAAAATTAAATAGTAGGAACTTGACTGTACACCAAGTGATATATAGTTCTGTTTTCTTTTTAAAATAAAACTCTGTCTTCTTCTTTCTTTGCAAGAGAGCTTACGGTCTCAGCTGACATAGAACAATTAAGCTTATGATACCAAAATTATGCCACTGCTGCCAACCAGTCTGTCACAGATTCACTCAGCAGGTCAGGCCGTCTGCTCCCAAAGTGCCAACCTCTGAGTGCAGTCTTCTGAACAGTGCAACAGACAAGGTAACCCTCTTGTCTGTTTTTGTGAGTTCGGTTCAACCTTTTGTCTCAGTTCTGGAGGGATTCAAACTGTTAACCTCTTGCTAGCATACCCAATGCGAAGGCTCAGATATATCTGTCTTCGGGGGGCCAGATATCTTTGGCTACGGGCACCTAACCAGGTATTCAGAGATGAACGCTTAAAACTTAATAAAGACCTCAGATTTAAAATGCTTCTGTTTCCAGTTTGGTACCACCATACAAGCTATATGTCTGCTGAACCATAAATATTTCTTAGCTAAAGAAAGCAATTCAAAGACAGACCAGGTTTGCTCTAAAATTAGAATTTTTACTAAAATATATAATAATATGTCAAACATACAATACAGAACTCTTATAACACAAGACATACATATCTTTAAACAAAATAAGGTTTAAAACAGTGCAATTCCTACAACTATATTTAGATTTTGTCTAGCTTTCTAAATACCAGTTTTCAGTGCTCAGATGTTTCCTTGGTCAGTGTCAGATACAAATGCGTCTCTGTAGTGAAACAGAAGAAAAAATTACTCACCTTAGTAATGTTGTTTCTTCTAATGGAGTCTTGCTATATTACGACATATGCAGTTTGTCCCAGCCTTAGAACTGCTCCGGAGGTGAAAGAGTTAACTTCCATGCCAGGCATGGAATCTTGAGCGCGAGCTCGGTTGAAAAAACTCTGTCTGTTGTTCTTCAAACTGAAACTGTCAGATCTTTACAAGCAAAACTCACTAAGGTTCTGTGTGGAAGCTGTAAACCTACACTAGCCAACTGGCTGCTAAAATATTAACACATTTTTCTGGTCCCAAAACCAAGACTCAAGTCAGGGGATCCAAAAAATAAAATAAAATGCAACACCCAAAACACAAGGTGGGCATCATTAAGTGCCAACACTGCACTGCCCACCCACATCCCAAAAGCAGAGGTTCTGAGAGGGGCAGGCAGGGGGGGAGGTCATAATATAGCAAGACTCCATTAGAAGAAACAACATTACTAAGGTGAGTAATTTTCTTCAAACAACATGAAGTCTTGCTATATTATGACATATCATACACAGCAGTACATCCATGGAGGAGGGACAGAACCTACTTAGGAAATAGGCTCTGAAGCACAGCTGTGCCAACCGAGCATCACTCCTAGCCTGGATGTCCAGGGAGTAATGCTTGGTGAAAGTGTACTGTTTTCAGGTAGCTGCTTGACATATCTCTAAGATAGGGATGTCCCTGGCCGCAGCTAGGGACACAGCTGTATCTCTGGTAGAGTGAGCCTCAGGCCTGAAGGGGAACCTTACCCAGTTTTTGATAGCAAAATGGATACAAGAGACAATCCACCTGGCAATGGATCTTTTAGTGGCAGGTTTCCTTACCAACCTCACCATAAGTGAGGAACAGTTGGAGGGAGTCAAACCTGTGACCCTTGGTACTCTATGTAGTAACTAAGGGTTCTCTTTACATCTAACTGTGCAGCCTCCTCTCGCCAGAGGAGGAATGGTCAGTGAAGTACACTGGAAGAGATATAGATTGATTAAGGTGGAAATCTGAAACCACCTTAGGCAAGAACTTCCTGTTAGTCTGAGGACTACCTTATCTCTGTGAAAGAGATAAAATCAGGCTCCACTGGCCAGAGCTTGTAATTCACTTATGCGCCTGGCAGAAGTGATGGCTACTAGAAACACAGTTTTCCAAGTCAAGTACTTAAGCTCTGCTGAAGACAAAGGCTCAAAGGGGGGTTGCATTAGCTGAGCAATGCAAACATTAAGATCCCAGGCAGGAGCAGGGTCCCTGAATGGAGGGTTGGTGTGAAGCAATCCTTGAGAAACTTGGAGAATACAGGGTGAGCAAAAGAAGAAGAGGCTTTCCTGCTGAAATAAAGCAGAGACAGCTGCCAAATGCACTTTCAGGGTAGCTGGCCTCAGCCCCAAAGTATTTAGATGGGCATATAGTCCAGGACCGTGGGCAAATCAGCAGATTCTGGGAAATATGCTTTCCAGAGCACCATATGGAAAACCTTTTCCATTTAGAATTATAAGTAGCCCTGGTGGAAGGCTTCCTAGAAGCTTTCAAGATATCGAGTACACCTTGAGAAAGGTGTAGGTCAGCAAACTCTAACTCCTCAAGAGCCAGGCCTTGAGGTTGAGGGATTTGAGATTCGGATACCAAACTCTCCCCTGGGCACAGGTTAACAGATTGTGATTCCTGGGGAGACACAGGGGAAGATGGACTGCTAAGGACAGAAGGAGTGGATACCAGGGCTGTCTGACCCAATCTGGAGCAATCAGAATCATCTTGCAAGGTTGAGATCTGATTTTGACTAGCACCTTGAACAAGAGAGAAAGGGAAGGCATAGAGGAACTTCCTTCCCAATCGAGAAGGAAGGCATCCAGAGGACTGAGCCCAACACTGGGGCCTGCAACAAAAAGCAGAAGTTGGTGATTGTCTGGGGCTGCAAAAGATCTATCTGAGGGTGCCCACCTGGCAAATATAACCCCAGTACTAGGGGATCCAGTGACCATTCGTGATGGCCTGGGAAATCTGCTGAGCATCTGCCAGGACATTGTCCTTGCCTGGGAGGTGAACTGCCATGAGGGAGGTGTTCAGGGAATAAGCCAGAGAACACAACTTCATTGCCTGGTGCACAAGGTCAAGACCAGTGCCCCTTGCTTGTTGATGTACCACATTGTAGTGGTGTTGTCTGTTCTGACCTGTACCACTTTGTTCTGAACAGATGCAGAAAAAACCTGAAGTGCTAGAAAACAGCTCTGAGTTCCAACAGATTGATGTGGAGTAGAGATTCCTGAGGGGACCACAATCCCTGGGTGGTGGTGAGGCTTATGTGAGCTCCCATCCCAAGAGGGACGCATCTGTAGTAAGGGTCAAGGAGTGAGATTGAGGGATGAAAGGAACCCCTGTCTCAGATTGCTCTGATCCTGCCACCACTGTAGGGCCTGGATCAGGGTTTGAGGTACTAGGATCAATTTGGTTAGAGGATCTCTCCTTTGAGACCAGAAGGCTCTCAAATGGAACTGAATGTCCCTCATCTGAAATCTTGCTCCTGCACTACAGCTGTGGAAGCAGCCATGTGTCCAGGAGCTGTGGAAAGTGCCTTGCTGGTCGAGACCTGCAGAGTGAAGGAGGAGGCCAGAGCCACCAGGGTCTTTACTCTTTCTAGAGGAAGGAAAGCTCTGGCCTGCTTTGTGTCCAGTTCTGCGCCTATGAAGGTGAGTAGCTGAGCAAGCTCTAGAACTGACTTTGGAAGATTGAGAGAAAACCTAGAGATGTAAGCAGCTGCTGGGTAACCTGAAGGTGTGATTTGACTTGGTCTGGAGACTGACCACTATGAGCCAGTCGTCCAGGTAAGGAAAGATGGCAATCTTTTGCCTTCTTAAGTGAGCAACTGCTACTGCCTGGCATTTTGTGAATACCCTTGGGGCAGAGGTGAGGCAGAGGGCATTGCTCTGAACTGGTATGGCCTGGGGCAGTTCAATCTGAGGTACTTGTGGGAGCTTCTGATGAGAACATGGAAGTAGGCATCCTTGAGGTCCAGGGACGCTAGCCAGTCCCTGGCCTTAGGAGGGTAAAATAATTCCCGAGTCACCATTTTGAATTTTGGTTTTAAAGGTGCTTGTTTAGGTATCTTAGATCCAGGATGGGCGCCATTCTCCTGTCTTTTTTGGGGATGGAAGTACCTGAGTACAGTCCTTTGCCCTGGTGTGGGGAGGAACCCTTTCTACAGCTCTGAGAGCCAGGAGGTTGAGACTTCTGTTTCCAAAGCAAGAGCCTCTAATGGTTGCAGGTGGAAAGGATCTGGTTCTCATCTTTGGAAATTTTTTGAAGCTGAGAGCCAGTCCCTAACCTACTACTTCCAGGACCCACTTGTCTGATGTTAAAGACTCCCAGTCCTGGACGAAGTAAGCAGCCTGCCCAGGTAATGGAGAATCGGCCCTGGGCATCCCATCAGGGTGCCTGTTTGGCAGGGGCTTTGGGCTGAGGGGTGGAGCAGGCCTGCTCGTGCCCGTCTGCCTCTCCCTCTGAAGAACCCCCTCTGGGCATAAGCTGAAGGAGGAGCCTGGGCTTAGTAAAAGGCCTGTGAAAAGGCCTGCCCTGCTCCTGGAAAGGCTGCCTCTGAGGAGTGGCTTGCCTCTCCTTGGCCTGTGCACTCCTATAAGTGGTCCTATACTCATCCATTTTCTTCATGTAATTCTCTGTCTGCTCCCCAAAAGAAATTACCACAACAGGAAAATCCATGGCCTTAGCCTGGGTATCCTGTGACAGGCTAATACACCTGAGCCAAGCCATTCTCAAAAGCCACAGATGTAGCCATGACTCTTGAAGATACATCATTAGAGTCCACTGCAGCATGGAATTGCACCTTGGATGCCTCAATACCATCAGCAGCCACCTGTTCCAGCTCCTTGGCAAGCTGGCCAGGGACCTGTTCGCTAAAGCCATAATAGTATCCCATCTGGTATTTCTGGTATCTTGCAACATAGGCCATATAATTTGCCTGTCTGAGTCCCAAGGATGCTGCCATGTATTGTTTCTTTGCCATGCATCAATCCTCCTGGAGTCCTTGTCAGGGGGTGTGAAAGCCAAGGGAATATTTGCCTTATCACAGGCTGCAGCCTGCACTACCCCAACATGGCTGCATTGTTGTGAAAGGAACTCCATATCAGAGCCTGACAATGTGTACCTCCTGTCCATCTTTTATCCACAGGAGGTAAAGAATTAGGAGCTTTGAAATTTTTATTGTCTGTTTCCTAAAGATTTTATGAAGAATAGATAATCTCCTGGACTCTGGGATATCCATCATTTCCACATAGTCAGGCTCCTCCTGTTCATCCACAGCTTCTTCCAAAGGGCTGGAGGTTTCAACAACTTTTTATAAAACAGAAAATGAGAAGGGACTGAGAAAGCCTGGGGAGACACTCCTGAAGGTCTGTCTGGGGAGATGTCGGTTCAATGGGCAATCCAGACTTTCAAAATCACATTCACTCTCTTCATAATCCTCCTCCCCTCCTCCGGTTCATAAAATTCCTCTATATCATATTCTTGAACGGTGGAACCGACAAAACAAACCGTTTACCTGATGGTGCCGGATCGGACGGAACCGAGAAAGCGACTGGACAATTTGGATCGCTTTGGCTATCTCTGCAGCAGTTGGAGGAAAATTTTGGCTCACACCTGCTGATTTTCCAAGTCCTCTTTGCTGGAACTGGCTCCTCCGAGTCAGCTCTTACGTTTGCCCGAGGAAGTCTCGCCCTGGTCAGAGGGCACTCCCTCCGGTTCGGTTGGCACCGAACCGGGCTGGCCATCCGGGTCAGCGGACTTTTTGGCCTCTCGTTCCCTGAGCCTACCAACTCTCTTATCCAGGGTAGCTGCAGGGAAATTCTTGCAAATCTGGCAGTCTGCATTGAGGTGGTCAAACCCCAGACAATAAACACATGTGGTGTGTGGGTCAGCCTTGGCAAAGGCTTCCCCCACAAACACACAGTGCTGAAGCCAGTGGGCCCAGTTTTTCTTTTGGGTTTTCTCCAGACATAATGCCAGCTAACCAAAAACTTGCCCTTTTCCCGCAAATCGTCAAGACATCTTATCGGTTCTCCAACCGTGTCACGGGTCGGGAAAACCGTAATGAAATCTGTTTTAGAACCGATAAGAACAGAACCGCATCTAAATGTAATTTAATAAGTTGTAACAACAACAACCTGATCGGTTCAAACCGAACCGATAACAACGTTAGCAAGTTCCACAGAGAAATGTAAAACCTATCTATTACTTACGATACCACAGACAGAGCTCTGGAACCGACTGCTATTTTAAATACACAATTGCGTTTAAAAAACGAAAAATAACACTTTTAACCGACAAAATGAACCGAGCAGTAGGAGGAATCTCGGACGACTGTTCAGTGAGGCGGAGTAAAGAATCTGACAGTTTCAGTTTGAAGAACAACAGACAGAGTTTTTTCAACCGAGCTCGCGCTCAAGATTCCATGCCTGGCATGGAAGTTAACTCTTTCAACTCCGGAACAGTTCTAAGGCTGGGACAAACTGCATATGTCATAATATAGCAAGACTTCATGTTGTTTGAATAACCTTTTCAAGCAGTATTGGCCAACCCCTTTTGATAAAGTCATCCAACTCCTCCTCTGGTCAAATATCTAACAAAAATATATTTTTATACAACCACAGGATATAATTTTAAAGTATTAATTCTGCAACCTTAGCATAACTCCAGTTTCAATGACATCTCTTTTGATCTCATGCTGTACCATCTTCACACAGGCTTCATAGGGTCATTTACAACCTTACACCTCTATGTAACATCCTAGCTTCCCTTATTTTAACGTCATAAACCTAGTTTATGATTTCTCTCTTAACAAAACTAACTTAACAACTCTGTAATTAGCTCAGAGAAACAGGATCCATAATAAAAGTCTTCCAGTAACACATTGTTTCTAAAAAGACTGAGTGTGTGATACAATGCTGTCAGCAGTTCTCTTGGCCTGCATCTGTCAGCTAAAATCTGGGGGAATGAGAGGGTCATTCCTAGAGCATTTGATTTTCAGCAGAGACAGTCATAATACATTTTATATAAAAATATTATCCAGCACTCAGAACTGGCTGTCTCACGCTATATATATATATATATATATATATATATATATATATATATATATACATACATATACATACACATATAGTCACTACCTTTTTTCTTGGGTTTCTCGACTTGAGTCCTTTGGACCTAAATTGTCGCCTTTTGGCTATATATTAAACAATTTCCATAGTGTAGTACTCAGTTAGTTTGCTCGTAAGAATCTCGTAAGACGGTTACACTGGTAAGTACCAGAGAAAGAGGTTTGAAGCTCAAGCTCAATGTTCTATGCTTCTGCATAGAGTTAACTTTTTCCTCTCTGGGGCAGTTCAAGTGCTGGGGCTAACTACATATTGTCAGAATACAGCAAGACTCCATTAGAAGAAACAACATTACTAAGGTGAGTAATTTTTTCTTGTCTACTACATCAACAAGGGGGAATGCATTCGTACCCCCTATGCGGGGAGGCCATGAGAGTCTGGTACTGGGCCCTGGACCAACAGTCTAGTTCTCTTGGCATTCCATGTCCCCGGCGTGCTGAAAATCCTGGCAGACAGACTCAGTCAAGTATGCACGAATGGGAACTTCTCTCTTCTGTCGCAGAAGATCTGTTCACTGATGAGATCGTCCAGAGTTGGACCATAAGTAGGCCCTTTGCCTTCTAAAACTTCACTTTTTGAATATTCAGTCTTCAGGTGATTCCTTCACCTCATCCGTAATGGACGACTCAGTCTGCACCGTGATTTAAAAAATGCTGATGTGGGCAGATGTCCTGGACAGACCCGCACACCATGTGCCTCTACTGCCTTGGCCATGAACATGATCCCCAGGCGTGTGGCCTATGTTGCACTCTGCATCTTTCAATGTCGGAAGACTGGCATGCACAACTTCTTTTGGGGCGGCCTGATAAATGGGATCCTCCCGTTAAATCCAAAGATGCCTGTTGGGCGGTCTCTGTGGCTGCGGGGTCCACCAAACAGTTGGCAGCATTTGAAGAAGCTACGGCCCAGGCCACAGAGCATGCTTCTTTGGCTTCGGCCTTTTTGCCACTTCCTTCAGGCGCCACCTTTTTGGGGGTGTTCCGAGGTTTGTGCCAGACCCTTCCTACCTTTGGGCAGGGCCCTTCTTTGGCCACAAAATCTAAGTCCAAAAACAGAGACTGAGAAAAAGTTCAGTCATCAAGAGCACTCTTGGATCTCAGATTCCCATGCTTCTACGGAAGTTTTGACTACGGTTGATCCTTTGGCCCTGGCCGTTGGCTCCATAGTCTCCCCATCGGGCCAGTTAGTTGAGATGCCCATCAACCAACTTGTAGAGATATTTCTCGAGCCAGTCGACCCGTTGTCACCAGATGAGGCAGATACCTCCCTCTCTAGGACTCAGGTCCTGCCTATTACCTCCCAGGGAGGGTCGGACCAGACTGCTGATCTGCTCCCTCCTCCTCAGCATCTGGTGAACCCAGAGGATCCTTGGCTTTTGCTTAGTCCCACTGTTGGCAGCCCTGACAGTCAAGGTCCCAATCCTGAAGTCCCAAGTTGGGCAGCCTGTGTCAGCAGTGGCGCTCACGCTTAACATTCGGTCAAGCGGCGTCACCGCTACTACTCCTCCTCTTCTTCCTCAGACTTGAGGCTTTGGCGCAAAATGCTTCGATACTATGAGGAGCTTAGGTGGCACCAGCTCATGTTCTCTGGGGTGAAGCAGCTTCTAGCTCCCAACTCTGCTATAACATGGCTCCGGCCACCAAGGCCTCAACCTACTCCGGCTCAGCCAGATCCCCCTCAGCCTGTTCAACTTCTCTGCTGATCCAGGTTGAGCCATCTCCCAAATAGCTGCCAGTGGATCCTCCCCCTAAGGATGCCCGTACTGTCCCTGGGCTTTCCGGGGCAACTGTAGGTCACCTTAACTCCCAGTCGACCCTGTAGGGTCAGTGGGAACTCTGGCGGTCGACTGCTCTTCGATGAATTCTGGGAGTTGGAGGGCTCCTCCCTACACTCCCATCCACTGGACACAGTCAACTAAGGATTTGTTGGTGAAGCATGACCCCACCTCCTTCTCGGACCTTCTCCAATTTATCTCTAAATTAACGGGTCTCCATATAGAACCCATTCAGAAATGGGCTAAATACCTGCTTACCAAGATTCTTGACTGGGGTGACTTCCTTGGGGAAACTTTTCTGGTCACTGAGGCCTTTCTTGGCCCCACTCTGGAGCTTTGACAGCATCCAGCCTCTTACGCTGCACCATCGGCCTGGGTGACCTGCAAGAAGGCGATTCACCATACACTCCTCAGCCAAGGATCTGGTGGCTGACACAGTTTTCTGGCTTACGGGCATTATCGGGGACGTGGATAAGCCTTCCGACAAGGAATCCAAGAAACTGGATCACATGACCAAAAAGATCTATGCTGCCTCATCAGTCAGCCTTTGGCAGGCGAGTTTGGCCCTTTTGGTGGCCCACTTTGCCCATGCACTGTTGGGCACATTCGATGCGGTGCTTCCCCAGCTCCTGGCCAACTTACAGACTACAGTCAAGCAGGTCCGGGATCAGGGCCAAGCTGTGGCTAAACAGCAACTCCACACTGCCATGGACATTGGCGACTTTTGCGCTTGGTCTGTGGTGGCCATGGTTGTCATATGCTGCAGGGCTTGGATGAGGATCTCTACTGTTATGGTGGATACTCAGCGTAAGTTGGCGGATATCTCCTTCCTGGGCACCAACCTGTTTGGGACAGGGGTCGAAGGGCACCTCACTTGTATCAAGTCCAGTGCCACCTTGGACTCTCTGACTTCCCCCCCAGAGGGATCCTAAAGGCTCTTAAGTCTCAAAAGAAGCCCTTTCGGACCCTCTCTGCTCCTGCAACCAAGCCATCCCAGCTTCCAGGCCACTGCTTTGGCCGTCTGAAAATCTGGAGGTTGAGGCCCGCTTGTTCAGCTGTTTCCTCCTCCAAATCCAAGCCTGCTCAGTGACAGGATGGGGGATGCCTCCCTCATGCCCTTCCTGACTCCCCTGGGTCCTCCCATGGGTGTCTGGCTCCACCACTTCCTTTCTGCCTGGTCTGCTGTTACCACTGACAGGTTAGTCCTCGAGGTGGTCAGTCACGGTCTGCCTCTGGAGTTAGAGGTTTACTCTCCATGACGAGCCCATGCCCCATGGGAGGACATGTTGTCCACCGACATTCCATCAGCCCTTCGGGAAGTTGCACGACCTGAACAAATTTCTTTGGCCACGCAATTTCAGGATGGTCACTCTGTCTCAGATCATACCATCTGTGGAGCAGAACATCTGGATCTTACTTCAAAAAACAGCTCTTGCAGCAGGTTACACCATTAGGACTGAAGCCAGCAGGCAGCAGGACCCCATGAAGAACTTTTAGCTAGCTATATACAGTGGGGGACCGCCCCTGACATCAGCCCCGCCCCTAGCATCACATACATCATAAAAGGGGCGGTCCCCCAGCATCCCTCAGTTCTTTTCCCACCATCGACTCGCAAGCATCGGCTCCATGGATGCCTTCAGCTATTGAACAACGCCATCACTTGAGTATTACTACTTTATTTCTTTTATTTTTCGACAAAATCTGAATTTCTTTCTTTTGTATGTCGTCTTCCCGACGTCATCTGTCAAAAAGCACTCCTCAAAGTGTGCTTGTGGTGAACAAATTCCTTTTAAGGATAAGCACACGGCTTGTGTCAGGTGCCTAGGCTCAAAACACGACACTAAGGCCGTTCCCATTTGCCAAAACTTTAACAGCCACATGAGAATCTGTTGACAGAAAGTTTTGGAGACCTTCCTTTTAGAAAAAAGAATAGCAGCCATACAAAAAAGTTCCTCCTCACGGGAAGTGTTCTCCTACGAATTGGGGAAACATAAGGAAAAACGGAGGGAGGAGTAAGAGCGCTCCCCATCCATGCGGACATCTGACTCCAGGACGAGCTCAGACTCATAGAAACATAGAATTTGATGGCAGATAAGGACCGCTTGGCCCACCTAGTCTGCCCATTTCCCTACCTGATGGATAAACTGCAGATCCTAGTTAACCAATGGCCTACTTCCTCCTATCCCCCACTAGAATTGCCTTATACCTGTCCCATGAATTCCCCCACTGTTTTTGACTCCACAACCTGCTCAGGAAGGCTGTTCCATGCATCTACAACCCTCTGTGTGAAAAAATACTTCCTCACATTACCTCTGAGCCGTCCCCCCCCCCATCTTCAAGTTGTGTCCCCTTGATCTTCCTGGACATAAAGTCTCCACCACAAATTCACACTAATGGGAACTACGCCGGGGCTCTAGGACCCAAGCGAACAATTTTTGCAAGAGGGTCAGCGCCAGAGATGGTGCTGCGAGCCTCCGCTCGTGCGGCAATGACTATCTCAGCATTGACCCTCCAAACGCCTCAGTTCCTTTTTTCCCCCGCCGTCGAGTGGGCTTCAGTGACAATGTTGCTGCCCCACGGGAGTCAAACTTCAAACTAGAATGATGGTAGGGAGACTTCATATGAAAGCTGTTCAGTCAGTCGGGCTGGGTCCGGTCTGCCGCCTTCTCCGGAGGGGGGGGTCTGACAACGGACGGTCCAATGCCCGAGGGGAGGGGCAGTCCCCCCAGAAGCATAAAAGAAAACGGTCGCATTCTTGGCACCATTCAGCCTCGAGCTCTTCTTTGACCCGTAGGTCAAACAAGAGAAGGCATCACTCGAGGTCACCTTCTGATATGTCTGCGCATTGATGGTCAGTCATTGGGGTCAGTTGCCGGTCTCCTTGTTCGGAGTCACCGGTTTCTGGTTCTGGTCATCGGCCTCTTCGACATCGGAGCCCTTCCCTGCCTTCTGGTAGGGCTTCCGATGAGCAGTTTCATCAGTGGGCTGCTCTGATGGAGCAATGGGCTCGGAGGTTGGTCCAGCTGCCTGGCCCGGTCACTCTGGGACCCTTTGGCTCTTTGGGGGATCAAGCAGGGCGATTGGGCCTCCCTAGTCGTGTGGCACCCTCTTCGGTGCCATTGACTCTGCGCTCAGGTGTTTTTCCCCCCTCACATGTCTGCAGCACAGGGGGCCACACCGATGCCTCTATCTCCTGGTATTCTTCCTCATTTTACTTCAAATCCTAATTTTCGGGGCCCTGGGTTGCTTTTGGCACCGTCGGCGTTGGTGGGTCACTCTGCGCCAATTTCGGCACCGGTGCGCCTATCGGCACCATCCTCCGTGCCAATGCGCCTGGCGGTGCCGTGCGGCTTTTCAGCACCATTGAGTTTTTCAGCACCATGTAGCTTTTCAGCGCCGTGTTCTTTGGCGCCATCTGCTTTGTCGGCACTGAAAGGCCGCACAGCGCTGTGTTCTTCGGCACCGAGGCCTGGCTTTTCATCTGCCAATCTTCAGGGCTTCTCCTCTCCGAATTCTTTTTCTTCCTCTTTTCCTGCTGATTTTCATTCCTTTCCTGTCCATACAGTCCCTCTTGGGTTGTCGGGAGATGATATTGAGCCTGACACAGATCTTAGACTGGGTGATGATGTGGAAGGAGCAGAACCTAATCCTGTTGCAGAGCCTGTGGTCGAGGTCCTGTCATTTAAGTCTCTGCTGAAAAATTTGAATTCCACTCTTTCTCACCAGACTATGGATATCGATCCTGGGAAGCTTTTAAGACTCCAATACCTTCATATTCTGGACATCCCTATGGATTTAACTCCCCTGGTACAACCCTCCTTTGAGACGCTTTCTCAAATAGTATGGAATAATCCTGCTCTCATTCCTTCTGTGGCTAAGTCCATAGATAGGAAGTATGCTGCTCCCAAGGATCGACCTATTTTGGCCTCTCAAGCCTTTGCAGATCCTATTGCGGTCTTGGCAGAGAATGATAAGGTCGTCCTTCCTCAGACTACTACAGCTCAACCTATAAAAAAATAATCTCATAACACAGATACTTCAGGTAAGACAGTCTTTGCTACATCTACCCTGGGTATGCGTATCGCCAGCTACCAGGGCTATTTCTCTCAATATGAGTATATTCTTTGGCATTCGCTCAAACAAATGGTTGAAGCTCTACCGGAGTCGGACACTAATTCAGAGCTTCTTCAAACCATAACCAGGGGTATCGAGTCCAACAACCAGCAGGTTAAAGCAGCTATGGACGCCTTCAATACTGCCTCCCGAGTGACGGCGGTGGGCATTTGTATCGGCCGCCATTCCTGTCTGTGCACTTCAGGTTTCACGAATGATACCCAGCAACAGGTCATGGCGTTGCCCTTCGACTGTGTGTATCTCTTCAGTCCTCAAGTAGAACAAGCTCTAGAGGCCACACAAAAGACTAGGTCAGTCATTAAATTGGCTCGACCTCCTCCCGCCCCTTCTCGGGGGGGGTGTTAACAAATGCCAGTTTCATAACCCTCAGTCCTTTCAAGGCAAAGGCAGGGGAGGTTTTAATAAAAATCAAGCCCCTCAGCCTCAAAAGAAAACGCAACAGAAAGCACAAGGACTCAAAGCGCCCAGTGCTGCCTTCTGAGTTTCTGGCCCAAGTCCCACCTCAGCTGCCTGAGGGGGACTTCTTAGCAGTGGGAGGTCATCTGACTCAGTTCTACAATCAGTGGAAATCTATAACATCAGACAAATGGGTCCCCCGGATAATCCTCGAGGGATATTCCCTCAATCTTTCAGAGACCCCTCGGGATCGTCCCCCCAAACGACAGCCAAAACTGTCAATACTTCAGTCAGAACTTCTCGCCTCCGAGATACAAGGCCTTCTGAACAACAGGGCAGTAGAAGTAGTTCTGCTGGATCAACGGAACACAGGGTTCTACTCCCATTACTTTCTAGTTCCAAAGAAAACCGGGGGCATGCGCCCCATTTTGGACCTCAGAAAATTAAACAAATCTCTTCCCAAAGAGAAATTCAAAATGATATCGCTAGGAACCCTGTTATCTTTGCTTCATCAACATGACTGGTTAGCCTCCCTGGACATGCAGGATGCTTACTAACATATTCCTATTCACTCAAAGCATCACAAATACCTAAGGTTTGTGGCTTTGGGACAGCATTATCAGTTCAGAGTCCTGCCCTTTGGGCTATCCTTGGCGCCGCAAGTTTTTACAAAGTGTTGTGCAATTCTCGCAGTGCATCTCAGAAAAATCAGAATACAAGTGTTCCCATATCTGGACGACTGGCTTCTAGCAAGCTCTTCCAGGCAAGGAACCCTCAAGGCTGTATCCACGGCCTCAGACTTTCTCACGTCCATGGGAGTCCTGCTAAATCTCAAGAAATCGCAGTTGCAGCCCTCTCAGAGGCTCCTTTTCATAGGAACTCTTCTGGACACCTCCTGTGAGAAAGCTTTTCTACCAGAGGACAGAAGGAGCGATGTCCTACAGATGGTCTGATACATCAGAGAGAAAAGCTCGATTCAAGCTATCTCAATGCAATGGATGCTAGGTCTCATGGCATCCTCAGTGTTCACTGTACCCCAATGCGCCTCCACGTGAGAACCCCTCAATGGATGCTCAGTACTCAGTGGTCCCCAACCACTCACCCTCAGTCCTTTCTGATCAAGGTGACAGAACCTCTGAAGAAGTCACTCACCTGGTGGTTGCAAGAGGACAATCTTCTCTAAGGGTATCCCTTTGCTCCCCTGGATCATCAGATTTCCATTACCACGGACGCATCCCTTATGGAGTGGGGATCTCACTGTCAGAATCTCCACACTCAAGGTATGTGGACTCAGGACGAGTCCCAGTTTCACATAAATGTCTTAGAAATGAAAGCCGTCCTTTATGCAGTCCGGGCTTTGAAAGATATTCTCTGAAACAAGAACATTCTCCTTCAAACGGACAACAAAGCAGTGATGTATTACATCAACAAGCAGGGCGGTGCTCACTCTTACCCTTTATGCAGGGAAGCTATGAGAGTGTGGGAATGGTGCTTGGAGCACAAGGCTCTAATTCAAACAGTCTACCTGCCGGGAGTGCAGAACAAACTGGCAGACTGTCCCAGCAGAACAGAAATAGAGCCTCACGAATGGTCTCTCAACTCAACCGTAGTTCAGTCACTATTCGCAGAGTGGGGAACCCCAGACCTGGACCTTTTTGCATCCCCACTCAACACAAAATTGCCTCTCTTCAGCTCCAGAAATCCAGGGCCTGGCATTTTGTGTCAGGGTGCGTTCAGGCTGCAGTGGACAAAACGCTTTCTATACGCCTTTCCGCCTCTTCCTCTAATTCAGAGGGTATTTCTCAAGTTCGAGTCCCAGGGGGATAAAATGACCCTCATTGCCCCCTTCTGGCCTCGACAAATATGGTTTCCGTTACTCAACAGTATGTCGAAAACCTCTCTAAAAGCGCTTCCCCTTCAGACGAACCTTCTGACTCAGGGGCCTGTAGTACATCCCAATCTGAGATCGCTTCACCTTCACGCTTGACTCCTGAAGAGATAGAAGTGAACAGGTTCAATGTCTCTCACAGAGTTTCAGATATTCTTCTGGCTGCGCGCAAGCCAGCCACTAGAAAAACTTACACAGCCAAATGGAAGAGTTTTTTGCTTTGGTGTGCAAAATCCTCTTTGAATCCTTTTTCCTGTCCACCCGATAAAGTTCTAGAGTACCTTTTAGACCTCTCAAATTCAGGTCTGCAATACTCTACAGTCAAGGTTCACCTTTGTGCCATTTCAGCTTATCATGAACCAATACTTTCTTTGTCACTGGCCCAGTTACCTGTGGTTAAGAGGTTTCTTAAGGGAATTCTGCATACCAGACCTCCTATCAGATGTCCAGTCACAGCCTGGGACATTAATCTTGTACTAGACATGCTCACTCGAAAGCCCTTCGAGCCTCTAGCTACATGTGAGCTGAAATTTCTCACTTGGAAAACGGCCTTCCTGGTGGCCATTACCTCGGCCCGGAGGGTCTCTGAGATACACGCCTTGGTCACAGACTGTGTTTCATAAAGATAAAGTAGTTCTTAGGACCCATCCTAAATTTCTCCCTAAGGTTGTTTCAGAATTCCATCTAAACCAACCTTTGGTCCTTCCTACTTACTTTGCAAACTTCCAGAATGACTGAGAGCGTTCCCTTCATACTTTTGACATCAAAAGAGCTCTGCATTTTTATTTAGATAGAACAAAGGAGATTCGCAAAGCTCAACAACTGTTTGTTTCCTTCAGCGAGACCCGGCTGGGTCAATCTGTCGCTATCAGATGCATTTCAGCATAGCTGGTGGCATGCCTTTGCCACTGTTATTCCATGGTGCAGGTTAAGCTGGAGGGCAGAATGTACGCTCACTCTACTAGAGCGGTCGCGGCATCCCTGGAGGAAATCTGCAATGTGCCTATTGCAGATATTTGCAATGCGGCTACCTGGAGCTCAGTGCATACTTTCGTCAAGCACTATGCCCTGGATGTCCATGCCAGGTGACATATTTCATTTGGCAGAACCATCCTTAATGGACTTCTGTCCTAAATTTGTGAGCTCTTGGTCTCTCCTGCCGCCCTCTCAGGGGATTATTAGCTCGGTACTCTCCCATTAGTGTGAATGAGTGGTGGAGACTTTATGTCCAGGAAGATATGGAAATTACGTACCTATCGTAATTCTTGATCTTCTTGGACAAAGTATCCACCACTCATTCACACACCCACTCACCATCCCTCGAGCTCACCTTTGTTGTTGGTCTTCACCCCCTCAATCTTTAGGCTGTGAAGACTTCTTTCTTGATCCTTCTTATATGGATCTCCTGGACCATCTTAAGTCTGTTTTTTTTATTAGGCTATCCTTCTAGGTTAGTTACACTGCACCTCCTCGGAAAAAAAGGTACTGAGGTGGTTGGAGGGTCGACGCCGAGATAGTCATTGCCGCACGAGCTGAGGCTCGTGGCGCCGCTCCTCACGGCTCCATCTCTGGTGCCAGCCCTCTTGCAAAAAGTTTGCTCCCGCTGGGTCCTAGCACCTCCAGTGTAGTTCCCATTAGTGTGAATGAGTGGTAGAGACTTCGTCCAAGAAGATCAAGAATTACGATAGGTACGTAATTTCCATTTCTTGCACATCTCTTTTTCTGAAACATGCTACCTTCTTGGACTGTGTTGATTCCCTTGAGGTCTTGAAAGTTTCTATCATGTCCCCCCTCTCCTTCCTTTCCTCTAGGCTATACATATTAAGCTCCTTTAGTCTTTCTTCATATGTCTTCTTGTGCAGACCCTGCACCATTTTGGTTGCCCTCCTCTGAACAGCCTCCACCATATGTCCTTGCAGAGATGGGGTCTCCAGAACTGCACGCAGTACTCCAGATGAGGTCTCACCAACTGTCTGTACAGAGGGATAACAACTTCCTGTTTTCTACTGGTGATGCCTCTCCCCATGCATCCCAATATCCCCCCAGTCCTCCTTACTGCCTTCTCACGTTGCTTGCCCACCTTTAGATCATCTGATATAACTACCGCCAGGTCCCTTTCCATTTTTTTTGTTGTGAGTATCTCACCCCCCATTGTGTACTCTTCCCCTGGGGTTTTGTTTCCCAGGTGCATTACTTTGCACTTTTTTGTGCTGAATCTGAGCTGCCATACTTTAGACCATTCCTCCAACCTTGCCAAGTCCCTTCTCATCCTTTCCACCCCACCTTGTGTATCACCCCTATTGCAGATCTTTGTGTTGTCTGCAAAAAGACATACTTTTTCTTCCAGTTCCTCTGCAATGTCACTTATAAAGGCATTAAAAAGGACCGGACCCAGTATTGAACCCTGCAGCACCCCATTAGTAACCCCCCCTTCTAGGATTGTGGATATGTTGTTAATCAACACTGATTGGCAGAGTCCCTTTCCCTTTAAATCAGCCAGAATGTCTTCTAGCTGGATCCTCTGACCCACTCGGGTGGTATAACCCTCGGCTCCGCCCCATGATGCCAGATCTTTCTTTCCACTGGAAAATTCAGGTTGCCTCCAGGTCCTCGCATTTTGTAGGCCCTGGCTTCAGAAACTTCGGTTATTCAAAAAATTTGCCTTGTTCGTGTTAGCGATTGCGATTACTTTTCTTCGATCATGGAAGACAAGTCTTCCCCCGGATTTCGCCGGTGTTTGTGCTGCCAGAAGATGTCACGCACCGACCCGCATGTGTTTATTGTTTGAGTGTCAGCAATGACACCACGACGTGCGAGATCTTCCCTTGTCAGGCTTCACCATTCATTTCTGTTGGGTGTAAGCAGGAAGCGCGCACCCGCTATGGGTGTTTTTTTTTTGAAGGGAGGAGTTGGCGCTACCCATGAGAATGACGCACTGCATGGTGCGCTTGGGGCGGTTAGGCACCGCAGATTGCTCCTCCATCCCAGTTCTGTTCCTCCCACCATCGAGGCTGCACCTGCTGCGCAAGTTCAGTATTTCGTAGTACGCTATTTGGCCCATCTTTGTCAATGCTGTTTTTTGACAATTCCTCATCCCGGTTCTCCATCCTGACGCCGTTGGTTGCCAGTAAGTTCGTTCCATTTATTTATTAAATGGCGCCGGGATCTTTTGCTTTATTTTAATTTCTCATCATGTCTTGTTCGGGAGCCAAGCGTAAGTCGAAAGTGGGCCGGGCCCCTATGTGTCGATGCTCCTGTGGCTGGTATTTTTCTGTTTCGGACCGGCATGATGTCTGTCTGTGGTGCCTGGGACCTAACCATGATATGTATAGATGTGACGCCTGTTTTTCCATGGATCGTCGTGTTCTGAAAATCCACGTGTTTAAAGTCAGCAGAGCCCCGCCAACTTTTGGGGGACGACGTCACTCTCAGGCCTCCCAGGACAGGTCTTTAGACCCTTCCTCCAGGTCCCTTCCCAGGCCTATATGGTCTGGTGAGGAGGAGGCCTCCTCATCTTCAGTCCTTGCCAAGGAGGAGGCTTCTTTTGCGGTGTCAGAGGTGGTTGGCCTCCGGGTCGCCGTCGACACTGCCTCGGCGGTTACTCTCTGGTGAAGAGCTCCCCCAGTGTTGCGGCCCATGGTTGCTGGATCCGGCACTGGAGGATCCTCAACGGCGCCTCACGGTGCCATTTCAGATCCTAATGCTGTTTGCAGTGCCGTTTCAGGTTCGGAAGCTGTGCGTGGTGCCAGGGGCTGTGGGTAAGTCCGCATTGGGTTCCAGGGCCGTGTGCAGTGGGAACGACTGGCGCCACTGGGGACACGGCGCTGTTTTTCAGGGTATTCCCCGGGTGGCCAGTATCGAGGTCCTGCTCGTCGACTCCTCTTCGGAGGGTGTCGACTCCGATGCGGACCAGACTGGCTGCCAGATTCTCGGAATTGGAGATCTCTGTGGGCGCAGTGTCACGCAGCCCAGCGCCCCCATGCCTGAGTCTCCGGAGCAGTCTACCTCCGAGGACCCCGTGACCTGGGGTCCACTGGGGAGGACAGCTCTGGGGTTGGGGAAGGGGTTGTCTCCTCTGGAGGGGCTGTGGCAGCTGCCAGCCTTGGTGGTGCTGCACCCTCCCAGGTGGGATTGGAGACTGTAGCTTCAGCGGCCTCCCTCGGGAGGCCTCTGCATCAGGGGATTCCTTTCTTGGGGTCAAGGAGAAGGGCGTCCTCCAAGTCTGAGGAGTTGAGGGGTCGGGGTGAGGGGTGGCGGCACTCCTCTGCCACCCCGCGGGGCGCAGGGAGGAGCCGCAGCACCGAGCCCTGCCTCTCCTTCTCAGGCTCCAGGGTCACCTCCAGTGGCACCGCCGAGGATTGCCCTTCTGGACTCATGCAACCCCAGGTGCGTCACAAGGGAGATGTCCCCATCTGGGCTGTTCCGGAGTTCGCATCCCCAGGGTTCCGCCATGCAACCCGGTTTGACCTCAGGGATCCCTCTAGCTCGGGCACCATTTCCTGGATTCCAGAGCCCTGACAGAGGACAGACACCTCCCTGCAGGTGCCCTTCTCCCATTCTTCTGCAGCCATCCCCCTCTCTCCCAGGCCACGTGGGTTCTATGGGGCCCTTATCCTGGGAGATGTTCAGAGGCACTGTGGCAGCCTTCCCATCATACATTGGGTTCATGCATGAATGGGTCTTTCACCTGTCCCCACTGCCACAGGAGTCTTCTGGACAGTCGAGTTCCCCATCCTCCTCGACTTCCTCCTCAGAGGGAGAGGAACCTACCATTCACCTCTCTTCCAATGCTGATTTCACTGAATATCAGCGCTTCCTATTAAGGATGGTTCGTGATCTTTGTATCTCTTTTGTCAGATGGGACAATACCGAGTGGCAGAAGTGTGAATTCCTCAGTGAATTCAGTGCCCAATACCTGTTGGTGCCATCCTGGCCTATTCCCTTCCAGGAAGCATCTATCCGCACCTGGCAGTCTCCAGCCGACCCTTTCCCAGCCCCGGCAGACTGCAGGAGGAGGTATTGTGCTCCATTGGAGTCTTCAGGTTCTCTCCCTCACCCTCCTTTGGGCTTGGCATTCCAGAGACCCCTTCCGGGCATCAGCACCTGGCGCACAACCAACCACCGGACTCGGACTCCCTACAATTTGACCAGTGGGGGCGAAGTTTTCTCTTCTTCTCATGTGGTGTGCATTGCATTGCATCACATCAGGCACACCATGCTGCCTACAATAGGCACTTGTGGTCAGTGCTGGCTCCGGTGCTAGCATTGATGCCTGATTCGGAGCAATCTCGACAAACCATTGCCCTCTCCACCATAGGCTTAGAACTTGCAAGGCACCAAGCAATTGCATCTTATGATGCCAATGAGGTGGCTTCTAGGCTTGCGGGGACAGCGGTCTGCATTAGACAGACAGCTTGGCTTTGTCTATCAAGGTTGTCACCCCTGGCCAGGCGTAGGGTGATCTGCTCCGCCTTCCGAGGGACACGCCTTTTGTCCAGCAGGGCTAGGAGGATTCTGCAGGGGTTTCCTCCATCCCCTCATCTTCAGGGGACACCTAGCTCTCCTCAACCTTAGACTTGCCAGTCTAGTATGGCATGGGTCTCTTCCTCCTGTTTTCCACCAGCAGGAGGCTGAGGGTCCTGTTCCCTCAGGGCTATGCTAGACCCTCTTTGGGGGGCTTAGTACTCACCCAACAGTAATGAATAGTGAAGACTGACAAGAGAAGATATGAAAGTTATGTACCTACTGTAATTCTTGATCTTCTCTTGTATCTTCACCATTCATTAAATCTCACCCACCTTCCCCTCATGGGCCTTATTTCTTGGGTGTCTCCCCCACCCTACTCACCCCACCCAAGGCTGTTCGGGGGCTAAATCCTCTGGTTCCTCAGGACCTTCTGTTCTTCTCTAAAAAAACAGCGAAGGATTTGAAGAAGGAGGAGAGCGAGTGGAGCTTCATCCTATCCATCTGAGGGACTCTTTCTAATTTTCCTGGAAGGTGTTCCCTTCGGGGACTTTACCTTCAGGCCAGATTAGTTCAATCACCAGCCAACAGTGCTAGTTTCTGACACAGTCCTCTAACCCTCTGTCTTCGGACCTAACTGGTGTCCTTGAATCTTGCCTTGTGAATGCCAGGCTGGGGCTAGTCAACATCAATTCTAGCCCGATTCGAAAATTACCATCTTCAACTGGTGGTCTGGTTCCATTTGGCCCTTGCCTTCTACCAGGGAGTCAGAAGGAGTTTCCTTCTCTGTCTCTGGCCATCTTTCCAAAAGAGGTTGCCCCTTCCCCCCCAAAGTACTAATCACATGGCTGTGTACTAGTGGGGTCTTTTCCCCTTTACCTAGTTGGGGCGCTTTCCTCTCCAGAACAGATTTGTATTTGGCAATCTGTGACCTCTCAGCTTGAGTGATGGGTAATAGGATAGCGGAATGTGTAGGGAAATCTGCCTCTCTCGTATCAATCTGGGCAGAAGGTTCGGTTGAACCATCTAAACCAGTTTTGTCTGACGGGATCCTTGCTCCATTGCTTTTAAGCTCCGAGCTGATAAGCTTCAAGACAACTTCAGCCAAAATTCGTGGCAGAATTTTTCCCTCCTCCCAATATCCATTTTCCTTTTTCCTCTTCCTTCTCTCTTCCTCTCCCTTTACCTGTTCCTCTCTCAGAGCCGCCCAAGGAGTAAGGTCCTGCGGTCCCTTAGGGTAGGATTCTCCTCTTTCCTGTCCTCTTTTCGGCTTATTCCTTTTTGAGTTTGTTTCCTTTATCTATCCCTCGGCTCTCTTGCCTCACTCTTATCCTTCTAATTCTTTTTATTTTGCCTCTCCGGGTTACAGAACTGGGATGGAGGAGGAGTCTGCAGTGCCTAACCGCCACCCCTGCAGCATCCGCATAATGCATCATTCACCGTGGGGCATGGTTGGCACCAACTCCTCCCTCAAAAAACAAAAAAAACACTCCTGTAGCGGGTGCGTGCTTCCAACTTACACCCAACAGTAATGAATGGTGAAGATACAAGAGAAAATCAAGAATTATGGTAGGTACGTAATTTTTATTTTTGCCTCGCGTTCCAACCCAACTCCCTCGACGACCGTCTCACACACCTTAAGTTGTGGAGGCCCAAAAAACAGAAACCGCTGGTGAAATCCAAGGAGGCCCGGTGGGTGGTTTCCGCTGCTGCGGGATCCGCTGAGCAACTGGAACACATGCAAGCCTTCGAGGAGGAAGCTTGTGCCACAGAAACTTTCTCTCGGATCTTTTTCGTTCCACTCAACCTAAGCTTCACCTTCTCGGGTTCCTTGAGAGAGCTGTGCCACTCTCTCCCAAATAAGGGTGAGAGTCCAGCAGGCATGCACTCCTCTCAGTCCCGTAAGTGGGAGAAGGACCCGGGACCGTCTTCGTCTCTGTGGAGACGCTCTTGGGATTGGGAGAGATCTCGGTTCCAGGAACCGGCCATTTTGTCCTCGGTCAAAATTGCCTCTTCGACCGCTGGCTTCTCGGCCTTGCCATCTGGCCAGTCGACTGAAGGGTTGATTGACGACATTGAGATAATTCTCGACCCGATGAACCCTTTGTCGCCGACACCGGTCAACGACACTCTCTCTGTTTCGGATGCCAGTCATTGCTTTCCCTGACGAGGAGACCCAGCCTGCTAAGAATCCCACCGAGGAAGTGGTCCCTGACCCCGGGAAGTCACCGGTCCCGCTGGTGTCTCCCAAGTGACCAAGTCGGCCATCCGATCTCGATCGAGGACTCGGACCCCCTCGACCGAAAGTAGCCTGGCTCCTTCTGAAGAAGCTTAACCGGACACTGGCGTTTCTCGGTTACTGTCACCTATTTTGCCCAGCAGTGGCGAGAAATTGATGTGAGTGATCAACCACTGTATCTGGATTCCTCAGAAACTCACCTCCGTTCTCATCAAGGGGATGATGAATCGGCTGGTGGGATAGAGACGGAGGAAGGTCCTTCGTCCTTTCAGGGCATTCTTCACCTCATCTCTGAGTTTACAGGGATGGCCCTGGAGTCTATCCAGAAAAAGGCGGAGTACCCTCTCACTAACATCCTCAAGAGAGGGGATACCCCGATGGAAGCCTTTCATATGGCCGAGGCCATTGTTGGCCTGGCCTTAGAACTTTGGCAACATCCTGCCTCCTATCCAAATCTGTCTGCCTATATGGCCCGCAAGTATGCGGTGCCCATGGGGTTTCTTGCAGGATTCACAGAGCACCCTTTGGCCCAGAACCTTGTGACCGCCTCTGTGTTCAGGCATACTGGTAGTTCTACCAATACTGACAGACCTCCTGAGAAGGAATCCAAATATTTGGATTACTCTGCTCGGAAGGTCTATGCGGCCTTGTCTTTAGGCCTCCGTCGGGCAAGCTTGGCCGTCATGATGGCACACTTCTCCCATGCCTTTTTGGGGTCCTTGAATGAAGTCTTCCAACATCTCCCCATGGACGTGCAGACCACGGTCAAGCAGGTCCGAGACCAAGACCGTGCTGTTGCCAAACAGCTCCAGACGGCTCTGGACATCAGGGACTTGTGCCCGTTCGTTGGCAGCCGCAGTTGCCTCTCGCTTCAGGGCTTGGTTGAGGCTCTCCTCCTTCCCAGTGGATACTTAGCACAAACTAGCTGATGTGCCTTTCCTGGGCACCGATCTCTTTGGCCCAGGTGTGGCTGGTCACCTTCAGTGCATTGAGCAGTCCAATGCCACCTTGGATGCCACTTCTGCTAAGGGTTCTTCTGGTCCAAAGAAGCAGAAGAAGCCTTTTTGGCACTCTTCCCCTGTGGCCCAGCAGTCCCCCTTTCAAGAGGGACAGCAGCAACAGGCTCAAGCTTGGCACCCCTGGCCCAAGCCCGGACCCTCCCAGGCCCGTAAGTGAGGCCGAGGTTCAGGCCCTGGATTCTCTGCCTCCAAGCCTCCTGTCATGCCAGATCTGGGTCCTCCCATGGGGGGCTGGCTCCACCACTTTTTTCCCACCTGGTCCGCTGTTACCATGGACAGGTGGGTCTTAGAAGTGGTCGGCCAGGGACTGCCTCTGGAACTCGAGCAGTACTCTCCGAGCCCGCGCCCCACGGGAGGAGAGGGTATCCACCCACACTCAGTCAGCTCTCTGAGATGACATTGCTCAGCTCCTCCTCAAGGAGGCAGTAGCTAGAGTGGCAGATCCTCCACCAGACCCAGGGTTCGTATGTAGGTACTTCCTGGTTCTGAAGCGGACGGGGGGGGCTGGTGCCCCATTCTAGATCTGCACGACCTGAATCAGTATCTCAGGCCACGCACCTTCCGGATGGTAACTCTGTCCCAGATCATACCATCCCTGGAGCAAAATGTGTTCTAGTATCATGGATATGTTGTACATCCACACTTACTGGTATGTCCCCTTCCACTTTGAATCTTGCCGGAAGTCTTCAAGCTGGCTCCTCCCACCCACCCGGGTGGTATATACCTCGGCTCCGCCCTATGATGCCAGATCTTCCTTTCCGCTGGAAGATACAGGTTGCCTCCCTCATGCTCACACATTTCGTAGGCCCTGGCTTTCAAAACTTCAGTTTCACCGAGATTAAAAATTGTTTGAGTTAGCGATCGCCTCTTCACGTCGTCGATCATGGAGGAGAAAGCTTCCCCTGGATTTTGCTGGTGTCCTTGCGGCCAAAAAATGTCGCACACCGATCCCCACCTCACGTGCGTCTACTGCCTCTGTGTCGGCCATGACACCTCGTCCTGCAGCTTTTGTCTGGCTTTCCATCCCAACCTCCTGGACGACCACCTTGCACATCTTAAACTGGGGAGACCGGAGAAGAGGAATCCTCCAGTGAAGTCCAAGGAGGCTAGGTGGGCTGTTACCATGGCTGCGGGTTCTGCCGAACAGCTGGAATGCATGAAGGCATTCGAGGAAGAAGCTGCTCGCGCTTCGGACACTCGAAGCTTCTTCGTTCCGCTCAACTTGGACTCCACATTCTCGGGCTCCTTCAAGGAGTTGTTCCAGTCTCTCCTCACCTGGGGAGAGGGGCTTGCACTCCTCCAGATCCCGCAAGTGGGAGAAGGAACCGAGCACGTCTCCGTCTTGGCAAAGGCGCTCTTGGGACCAAGAGGGGTCTCAGTCCCAGGAGCAAGCAGTTTCAGTCGAGATTGCTTCCTCGGCCGCAGGCTTCACAGATCTTCTGTCAGGCCAATCGACCCACTGTCACCGGCCCCAGTCGACTCTTTGGAAAAGACTCCGGTCCTTGTCTTCCCCGATGAGGAGACCCAGCCTGCTGGTGTCCCCATTGAGGACCCGGTTCCGGACCCTCGGGTTTCACCGGTCTCGCCGGTGTTTCCTGAGCGACCGAGTCAGCCTGCCCAATCTTGGTCGAGGTCTAGAACCCCCTCATCCGGACAGCCAAGGAAGAGCCATAAACGCTCCAAAAAGAGGCGATGCCACCGGTCATCCTCATCCTCCTCGGATGAGGAGAGGCTCCGATGGAAGCTCAGTCGGCACTACAAGGACCTCATGTGGCAACAGCTGATACTTTGACTCCTGCTCCAGCCATTACTTGGCTTTCGCCTCCTAGGCCAGCCGACCCCCCACCAGAACTAAAACCTTTGGTTCCCCTGCCCGCGGGGCTGGCATGACTCCTGTTCGGCCTATACTGGTCTTTCCACTGATAGTGGTGGAGCCGCCGACTAAGCAGCCTGTGGGAGGGGCTCCTTCCAAAGAGGACCAACCAGATACCGAGCTTTTTTTTTTTCCAATTATTTAACCAGGAGAGAGACACTAAGCTGAAAGCTTGTTTCTAGGAGCGTGGATATGTTGTTCATCTGCACTTCTTGACATGTCCCTTTCCCCTTTAAATCTTGCTGGAAGTCTTCAAGCTAGCTCCTCTCACCCACCCGGGTGGTATAAACCTCGGCTCCACCCCATGACGCCATATCTTCCTTTCCGCTGGAAGATACAGGTTCCCTCGTGCTTCACAGCAATTTGTAGGTCCTGGATTTCAAACGTCGGTTTTTACCGAATCTTACCTTAAAACTCGTTCGAGTTGTCAGTTCTGATAGTAGCACATCGGACATGGAGGAAAAATCTGCTCCCAGATTTCGCTGGCGCTCCTGCGGCCAGAAGATGTCGCGCACTGATCGCCACCTAACGTGCTTCTACTGCCTTGGTGTCGGACATAACACCTCCACCTGCACGTTCTGCCTAGCCTTCCATCCTAACATCCTAGATGACTCCTTGGTGTGCCTAAACTTGGGAAGACCGGAGAAAAGGAACCCGCCAGTGAAATCGAAGGAGGCGAGGTGGGCGGTTTCTGCGGCTACGGGATCCGCTGAATAGTTGGAGCAAATGAAGGCTTTCGAGGAGGAAGCAGCTCAAGCTTCGGCCACTCTGAGCTTTTTTGTTCCTCTGAACCTCGGTTCCTCCTTTCCGGGCTCCTACAAGGAGTTGTGCCAGTCTCTTCCTACCAGGGGTGAGGCACCCTCGGGCTTGCACTCCTCCCACCCTCGGAAGAGGGAGAAGGACCCTAAGTCTTCGACCAAATGGAGATGTTCTTGGGACTGAGAAAGGTCCGAGTCCCAGGAACTTGCGGTCTTGACCTCGGTCGAGATCGCATCCTTGGCCGCCGGCTTTACGGATCTTCCGTCCGGCCAAGAAATTGAGGAAGTGGCCGACGAGGTTGAGATATCTCTCGACCTGATCGACCCTATTTCGCCAACTCTGGTCGATGATTCTTTAGAAAGGACTCCGGTCCTTGTTTTTCCAGATGAAGGGACCCAGCCCGCTGGTGTCACCATCGAGGACACGGTTCCGGACACTCAGTTTTCACCGACCCCGGTGTCTCCCGCTCGACCGAGTTGGCCAGCCCGATCTCGATCGAGGTCCAGAACCCCCTCAGATGAACGACCAAAAAAGAGTCACAAGCAGTCTAAAAAGAGGCATCGCCGAAGATCCTCATCCTCCTCGGACGAGGAGAGGCTTCGACGGAAACTCCATTGACGCTATGAGGATCTTATGCGGCAACAGCTGATTTTGACCTGGCAGAAGCCGGCTCCACCGTTCACCCCGGCCATCACTTGGCTACTGCCTCCTGGGCTGACGCCAACCTCTCCGGAACTGAAGCCTTTGGTTCCCCCGCTTACGGGGCCGGCCCGTATCTCGGCTCGGCCCATCTCGGTCTCTCCACCGATTCTGGTGAAACCACTGCCTAAGCAGCCTCAAGGAGGGGCTCCCTGGAAAGAGGACCATACAGACACTGGGCTTCCCCGACGTCTGTCCATCATGGTTACCCCCGACTGCCCCCAGCGGATTGAAGGGGACGTAGGCGGGAGACCGTTGTACCATGACTCCTCAGACTCTGATGTCACAGAACTACACTCCCATCCTGAGGATGATGAGTCCTCCGTGGCAGTTTTAGAAGAGGGTCCTTCCTCCTTTCAAGGCATTCTCCACCTGATCTCCGGATGCCCCTGGAGTCTATCCAGAAAAAGGCGGAGTACCCCCTTATGGACATCCTAAAAAGGGGGGATACCCCGACGGAGGCCTTTCCAGTGGCTGAAGCCATCACTGGCCTGGCCCTTGAGCTCTGGCAGTGCCCAGCTTCCTGCAGAGCACTGTCTGCCTGCATGGCCCGCAAGTACGTGGTTCCCATGGGGTCCCTGCTGGGATTCACAGAACATCCTTCAGCCGAGAGCCTGGTGACCACTCCTGTGTTTAGATGTACTGGTAGCTCAGTCGACACAGACTGACCTCCAGACAAGGAGTCCAAAAATATGGACCACTCTGCCCGCAAGGTCTATGTGGCCTCTTCCTTAGGCCTTTATCAGGCCAGTTTGGCTGTCATTATGGCACACTTCTCTCATGCCCTCCCCGGGTCATTAGACAAAGTCCTCCCTCATCTCCCGGTGGACATGCAGACCACAGTCAAGCAAGTCTGTGATCAGGGCCATGCTGTTGTAAAACAGCAGCTCCAGATGGCCCTAGACAGTGGGGATTCTTGTGCCCACTCCTTAGCAACCACAGTGATCACTCACCGTAAGGGCCTGACCGAGGTTATCCTCCTTCCCGGCGGATGCCCAGCACAAGTTAGCTGACCTTCCTTTCCTTGGTACTGACTTGTTTGGTCCAGGAGTGGCTGGTCACCTTTAGCGTATCGAGCAGTCTAATGCCACCTTGGATGCTACCACTGCAGAAGGTTCTTCGGGCAAGAACCAGCAGAAAAGAAAGAAGCAGCCATTTCAGCATTCTTCCCCTGTGGTCAGGCAGCCCTCCTATCAAGGAGACCAGCAGCAACAGCAGCAGCAGGCTCAAGCTTGGTGCCCACAGCCCAAGCAGGGTCCTCAACAGCCCCGTAAAGGAGGCCGAGGTGCAGGTCCAGGTTCCTCCTCCTCCTCTAAACCTGCTGAGTGACAGGTTGTGGGTCGCCATCCTCACACACCCGTCACACCAGCTCTGGGTCCTCCTGTGGGGGTCCGGCTCCGCCACTTTCATTCTGCCTGGCCCGATATCACTTCAGACAGGTGGGTTCTCGAAGTGGTCAGTCAGGGACTGCCTCTAGAGTTCGAGCAGTATCCTCCCAGCCCAGCCAAGCCCCTAAGGAGGAAAGGATCTCAGCTTGCACTCAGTTGGCTCTTATAGATGACATAGCTCAGCTCCTCCACAAGGAGGCGGTAGCTCCAGTGCTGGATCCTTCTACAGACCAAGGCTTCCTGTCCAGGTACTTCCTGGTGCCCAAGCGAATGGTGGGTTGGCTCCCCCATCCTAGATCTCCACGACCTGAATCAATATCTCAGGTCTCGCACCTTCTGGATGGTAACTCTGAACCAGATCATACCATTCCTGGAGTGAAACATGTGGTTCTGTTCGCTGGATCTACAGGATGCATTTTTCCACGTCCCAATCCATCCGTCCCATCAGCGATTCCTCCGCTTCAGGGTCGAAGGGACCCTGTACGAGTTCCGAGCCATGCCGTTTGGCCTGTCATCGGCCCCGCGGGTCTTCACCAAGTGCATTGCAGTGGTGGCAGCCCATCTTCGGCGTCGAGGAGTATGAATCTACCCTTATCTCAATAACTGAGTCTTGGCAGGATCCTCCCTTCAGGAGGTGGAGAGGTCCAGGGATCTGCCTCTCCAAACCTGCTCTCAACTTGGAACTCGTGCTTGCTCAGGTGATGGGCTTCATCGAGGCAGAGCTCGACTCTTGTCAAGCCAGAGCTCGGCTCCCAGCGGACAGGGCAGAGGTTCTCTCCACCTTTGCCCGATCATTTCTGGTTGGGCACTTGGCCCTGCCGGGGACTTTCTGTGCCTTCTGGGTTACATGGCGGCATGCACCTCAGTGGTCCATTGGGCCAGGTGGCACATGCGCCCCCTCCAATGGGAGCTGGCCACCCAGTGGACTCAGCACCATGGTCATTTCGACCAGCTGATCACTGTAACCCAGAAGATGTGGGATGCTCTCCAATGGTGGACCGGCCCAGAATGGTTGCAGGAAGGCATCCCATTTGTCCGCCCCGAGCCGACGGTCATCCTTACGACCGATGCCTCTCTCATGGGCTGGGGAGCCCACATGGGGGACAATAGGGCCCATGGGTTCTGGACCCCCGAGGAGTCCCGATGCCACATCAACCTGTTGGAGCTCAGAGCAGTCAGACTGGCACTGTCAGCTTTTGCTCCTCAGCTCCGGGGTCAAGTGGTTCAAGTCCAGATGGACAATACCACAACCATGTACTACCTCAACAAACAGGGTGGCATGCATTCCCATCTGCTGTGCAAGGAGGTGCTCTGCATCTGGACCCTCGTAATTCGGCTAGAGGCAGATCTCCTAGCCATTCATGTGGCAGAAGTCTCGAACCAACTGGCGGATGCTCTCAGCCGCATAAGCCAGACATCCCACGAGTGGTCTCTCCATCCAGAGGTAGGTTACAGTCTGTTTTCCCATTCGGGCAAACTGTCAGTGGACCTGTTTGGCTCCAGGGAAAGCAACAAGCTGAGGCTGTACCATGCCCGCCCCCCTCAGCAGGGCTCACTGCAGGGGGATGCCTTTTCGAGGCTGTGGACCCCAGACCTCCTCTACGCCTTCCCTCCATTTCCCTTGATCCACAAGGTGTTACTCAAGGTGAGGAGGGACAAGGCAAAGGTGATCTTGGTAGCCCCAGATTGGCTGCGCCAGTTCTGGTACCCAGATCTCCTCAGCCTCAGCTGCAGGCCCCCGGAGTGGCTTTGTACATGCCCGGACCTGATATCTCTGAACCAGGGGAAGGTATTCCATCTGGACCTTCAATCCCTGCACCTCACAGCCTGGTACCTCAGTGGCTAGAGTTCCAGGCTCTGGGTCTTTCCGAGGATGTCTACACTGTGGTGGAGGCATCTCGTAAGGAATCAACCAGGAAATATTATGCCTTCAAATGGAAGAGATTTTCCATTTGGTGTCAAGGTAAGAGTCTGGACCCCTTATCCTGTTCTGTGGTTAACATTCTCGACTACCTTTGGTCTCTCTCCAAAGGAGGTCTGCAGTCATCGACCCTTAGGGTGCACCTGGTAGCCATTTCTGCTTACCAGGCACGGGCTGGTCAGCCGACATTGGCGCAGGAGACAGTGGTCGGGAGCTTCTTCAAAGGCCTGGATCACATATCCCCTCCGGTGTGTGAACCTCCACCTCCGTGGGATCTGTTGCTGGTTTTGGCAAAGCTCATGGGCAAGCCATTCGAACCTATGCACAAGAGCGCACTTTCACACTTGTCGTGGAAGACGGCCTTCCTGGTGGCTATCACATCAGCCAGAAGGACAGGGGAGCTCCAGGCGCTGTTGGTGGACTCCCCTTATCTGGTCTTTCACAGGGACAAAGTTGTCCTGTGCCCCCACCTGAAATTCCTTCCGAAGGTGGTATCAGAGTTTCACCTTAACCAGGTATTGACTCTGCCGGTATACTACCCTAACTAAACCTCGGACACCGAGAACAGGCTCCATACTTTGGACCTGAGACATGCTCTCTCCTATTATAAGGAGAGAATGGCGGAAATTTGTGGAGAGGTTCGTCAGCTGTTTGCCACCTACGCTGAAGCCGCTTCTGGCAGACCTGCAGCCAAACAGACCATTGCAAGGTGGATTACATCATGCATAGGTCTGTGCTATGAGTTGGCGGGCAAGGAGCCTCCCAGAGGGATAAGAGCTCATTCTTCCCGCCATACTGCTGCATCAGTGGTTGCTTCCTGGGACATTCCTATCCAGGAAATCTGTCGGGCTGCTACCTGGAAGTCAGCAAACACTTTTATTACCCACTACGACATTGACCTTGAGTCACGCCGGGATGCTGGTTTTGGGGCCTCGGTTCTCCAATCTCTATTTCCCAAGTAGGCGGTGTGCGCCTTGCCTCCCTCTTCCCAGAGAACTGTTTGGAGTCTGCCAAGAAGTGTGGATGAACAACATAGCCACACTCCTAGAAGAACAGGTTACTCACCTGTAACAGTAGTTCTAGGAGTGGTATATTTTGTTCATCCACACGCACCCACCCGACCTCCCCGGCTTTAAGCGCACAACCTGGCTTCCAGTGAGCTAAGATCTGGCATCATGGGGTGAACCCGAGGTTTATACCACCTGGGTGAGTGGGAGGAGCCAGCTTGAAGACTTCTGGCAAGATTTAAAGGGGAAAGAGACATGCCAAGAAGTGTGGATGAACAACATATACCACTCCTAGAACTACTGTTACAGGTGAGTAACCTGTTCTTACAGGTGCGACCTGGGAGCACAGGGAAGTTAAGTGACTTGCTCAGGGTCACACAATATGCAAGTGGGGGCCATGGGATTCAATCCCAGGTCTCCAGATTTGCAGCTGAGAGCCTTAAGCCATTGTGCTATACTGCCTCCATCGTCTGTCGGTCACGGTCACCCCGGACCACCCTCGGTGGGTCGAGATTGATTTGGGTGGCAAGCCGCTGTACCCGGACTCTGATGTCACTGGGCTTCACTCTCATCCTGGGGATGATGAGTCGTCCGTTGGCGCAGGGATGGAGGAAGGCTCTACCTCCTTCCAAGGGATCCTTCGCCTCATCTCTGATTCCACAGGGATGCCCCTGGAACCCATCCAAATAAAGGCGGAGTACCCTCTCACTGACATCTTCAAGACAGGGAATACCCCGACAGAGGCCTTTCCTGTGGCCGAGGCCATTGTTAGTCTGGCACTCGAACTGTGGCAGCATCCTGCCTGTTGCCCAGCACCATCTGCCTGCATGGCTCACAAGTATGTGGTTCCCATGGGGTCCCTTGCGGGGTTCACAGAGCACCCTTTGGCTGAGAGCCTGCTGACCATCTCTGTGTTCAGGCATACTGGCAGATCTTACTTTGAGAGGGCTCTTGCAGTAGGTAATTACATATAGGACTGAAGCCGGCAGGTGTCAGGACCCCATGGAAAAATTTCTAGCTAGCAGTCTCTGGCGGGGGACTGCCCCCCCGTCAGGTGACCGACATCATGCAATGTCAGTATAAAGGGGCGGTCCCCTACGCCCGCCTTCCAGTTCTTTCCCACCATTAGCTTGCGAAAGCACCTCATGGTTAAGTTCACTTTGCTTTGTCAGTCTGTCATCGGTTTTATTACCATTTTTTCTTCGATTTTCTTGCAAAATCCTTTCATTATCTGCAGTGTATGTCATCCCCTACTACATCCGATTCGCATAAGAATAAGTGCGATTCATGTGGTGCCCAGCTCCCGCATAAGGACGGACACTCCCTGTGCCTCTTCTGTCTAGGCCCGGAACACCCCGTGGAGAAGTGCCAGCACTGCCAACAATTTAATGCCGCCGCCACCCGCAAATGGAGGCAGCAGTCCTTGGAGGCCCATATCTTGAAGAAGAAGATGATGTCCTCCGTGGAGAAGGAACTGAAGAAGCTTCAGCAGGCCTCAACTTCCCCTGAGGGTCACCGCAAAGAGGAGAAGCACCGGGACTCCTCTTCCATGGCCACAGCGACTCTGGCTGGAGTCACCGTGCTGAAGGTACGGCCGTCTTGGAGGTTTCTAAGGTGGCGGTGTCCCTTCTGTCGGGCTCATGCTCAGGCACATTGGGAGACTCTGGGACAAGGAAGGCAGCCACTCCCGGGAAGACCGCCACCGTGCGGCCTTCCGGGTCGAATGGGTCCTGTAAGCCAGACTTCGGTGCCACTGACACCCGCACGGACAAGGCCGCTAAGACTCCCGACCCTCTGGGGCAGTGCACGGCCTTGAAAATGCTCACCAAGGCTGCTCCTCCCTCGCGGCCTTCATCGGGCATCGGTTCTGATAAGTCTGATGCCCACCCGAACCCCGTCGGTAAGGCAGACTTCAGCTCCTTCGACGAACGCAGGGTGTTAGAGCTGATGCCGGACCCGGCCGAGCAGTCCTTTGTCCCCAGCTCGCCGCTGCTGACCGAGGTTCCAGTGTCTCCCCTGTTGGATCCCAGGGATTTTAGTCCTCATTCACTGGGCGACACCGAGGATGCAGGTACGCTCTTGTGAGGTCTCCCTCCCGCTGGGCCAGATGGCCTAACGTCAGACCCTCGGACGCTGGCTCTGACGCCGACCTATCCAATGCCGGGCAACATCCCCTTACCGGACGCCGTCCCAACACCAGACCCGACGCCCGCTGGGCCACCTGTACCTGACCCACCTGTTGGGCCTCTCCCAGGGCCATCTACTCCATCAGAGCCCCTGGTGCCTGGGTATCCGACCCTGTCTTATCCAATGCCGTCCTACCCAGGACCACAGTATCCTGCGCTGCAGTACCCGACGCCCCCTACCTCACGCCGCAGTACCCAGTGCCTTAGTACCCAACTCTGGGTTTCCCGCCATTGAGCTATGGATACTCACCTTACGGATACCCACAATATCCATATCCTCCTCCTCCTCCACCGCCCCCCAAGCTGCCGGTGGACCTGAAGGAGACTCTGGCTTCTTGGTGGGCTGAGGCCAAGGCTGAGCTTACCAGGGAGGTGGAGAGCCATCTGCTCACACCTGACCCGGTTCCGGATGTCCGTCGTCGGAGACGAGAGACTCCCTCCCCCTTACCCGACACCAGAGGTGAGCCCTCGGGTGCCAGGGCCGGGGAGGACACGCTTCCCTGAGGGTTGCCCAAGGGGTCCGTTCCTCCCCCGCACTGGGAGGGGTCTTCACCTTCCTCTTCGGAGACCTTGGAATCCTATTCTGACGGGTGCTCCAATCCCGAAGACGAGCCATGCACTCCAGACCGACCCAGGCCAAGGACTCCTCTGAAGTCACCTCCAGAAAATCCTTCTTTTTTGGAGTTGCTGAGAAAGATCCAGGCTGTCCACCAGTGGCAATCTCTGGAGCCAGACCCACAACAGAAGAAACTTGCTGCTCATTTGGACCTGCCCAAAACTGCTCCGACATTGATTACACCCTGGATCGAGCCTCACGCGGACCTTGTTTCCACTATTTGGAAACAGCCGTCAGCGTTAGCCCCCTTCCAAGGAAGGCGGATAGGCTATACCAGGCTCCTGAAGGTGTGGATTCTTTGAATACACACCCCAAGGCCGATTTGGTCATGATTAGCGCCGCTCACGGCCATATGGCGAATCCTAAACATCTCAGCTTGTCTCCACCTGACAAGGAATCCCGCCTTCTGAACCAGTACAGAAAGAAAGGTGTACACTTCTTCCACTCTGGGGATAAGGGCCCTGAATTATGTCACACATATGGGGGATTACCAGAAGGCGATCCTGAGTGAGGTGGAAGCCAAGTTGGACTCCCTTCCTGAGTCTCAGACAAAGCAGGAAGTGGATGATCTAGTCTGTTCTGCTCATTTGGCCAGTCGGCACATGCTTCGTGCCACGTAAGATGCAGTGGATGCTGTTGGTCGGAGCCCAGCTTTCGTCGTAGATCTGCGGTGTCATGCATGGCTCCGGGTGTCAGGTTTGGTCCCTGAAGTGCAGTCCGCTATTCAGGATGCGCCCGTCAGGGGTTCAGTGGGAATGTCAAGGACATCATCACCAACCTGCAAGAGAAGGGCACTGCACTTAAGTCTGTTGACTCTATGTACAGGCCCCCTCAGGGACAGCGTCACCCTTTTTGCAGATGTTCTCGGCCCAAAGCGAAAACTCAGGGCAAGCGGGCCAAAAAACGTCGGGCCCTCTGGTCACCAAGCCCCCTGACCAAAAAAGTGGCAGGAGCTTCAGTCATGGCATTGCCCCACACCTCCTGACTCCTCTCCTCTCCCACAGTCTCTGGATCTTCCAGAGGAACCAGTGGAGGGAGGTTCTCCTTTCATCTACCAGGTTGGGAGAGGATCACTTCAGATGCTTGGGTGCTCCAACTGATAGCAGCAGGACACTCAATCGAGTTTCTTCAGAAACCACCCAGAAAGCCCCCCCCCCAGTCATCTTACTCCCCGGAACATCATCTTCTGGTTTGGGAAGAAATATCCTCCCTTCTGCTGAAGGTGTCAATAGAGCCTGTCCCAACCCACCTTCGGGGGACGGGCTACTACAGTGCTCCCATTTCTTCCTGGTTCCAAAAAAATCGGGAGATGTGAGGCCTATTGTAGACCTCAGCTCTCTGAACTTGTTCGTGGAGTACAAATGGTTCAGAATGCTCTCCCTGCAGAGCCTTCTGCCCTTACTTCAGCAGGGACAGTGGCTGTGCGCACTGGACATGCAGGATGCCTACCTGCATATTCCTATATGCCCTTCCCACTGCAAATTTCTCCAGTTTTCATTTCGGGGGACCACTACCAGTTCAAGGCCCTCCCATTTGGTCTTTTCTCGGTGCCCTGAATGTTTACCAAATGCCTTTCCGTGGTAACGGCTCACCTGCGTACCCAGGGAGTGCAGGTTTTCCTGTACCTGGACGACTGGCTCATGGCAGCCCCATCCAGGGAGGAGCTCCTGTTCTCTCTTTCCCTTACTCTGCAGGGTACCTCTTGCATACTTTGGATGTTCATAGAATTCTGAGATACTACACCAGCAGGACGAAGGATCCCAAGAAATCTGATCAGCTTTTTGTCTCTTTTGCTCACAAAAGAGAAGGTAATGCTGTTACCAAAGCAGACAGTAGCTAGATAAGCTTGGAGACCAGCACCAGCTAAGGCTTTGTAAGGCTATTATAATAGCTCTAACGTCTTCGTTTTGGAGCAACTTGAATAAGGCAATGAATGAACTCACCCCAGGACTGTGGCTGGTATTCCAACACATAATCCTTTATTCCAAACGAAGTAAAATCAAGTATAACACACAGCGTTTACTACGGTTCTGTATCAGTTCATAGCTGCTCACACTCACTTTCTGGATACCACTCCCAACACGTCACCAAGCACCTGACATGTTTTGCTCTATCTCGAGCTTTCTCACCTTTGCTTTTACATTTTCTCGACCTTAGGCACAGCCTTTGTCCCAGGTGCAAAAGTACCCTTTGCTTCAATACTGTTACCAAGCAATGCCTATCGAAATGGTTGGCTCATTGTATCACTTTCTGCTACGATAAGTATCACAAGACCCTGCCGGGTCAAGTCAGAGGTCACTCCACTAAGGGTGTCACTGCCTCTGCGGCTTGTTTCAAGAATGTGTCAGCGGCTGACATTTGCACAGCTGCAACTTGGACTGCTGTCCATACCTTTACAAAACACTACAGTTTGGACATTGCCTCTCACCGTACAGCAGGCTTCGGGTTAGCTGTTCTGCAAGGTCTCCTTTCTTGAGACCCTTACAGCCAGAGGTTCTATGGATGTGTAGTTTTCCTCCTCCCATATGCTTCTCCTTGTTTCAGACTGCTTGGGACTCAGTCCTATATGTAATTACCTACTGCAAGAGCCCTCTCGAAGTAAGATAGTACAGTTACGTAAGAACCTACTGTAACAGTAGATCTTCAAGAGAGGCTCTTGCAGTAGGTAATACCTTTCCGCCCTCCATCCCCCCTTAGCTTTTTCAGCTCCTTTTCCAGGAAGGGAAATATCCGCTTCTCTCTCGTCTTGCCTTTTTGGCCCTTGGCAGGGAAAGAACTGGAAGGCGGGCGTGGGGGACTGCCCCTTTATACTGATGTCACATGACATCGATCACCTGACATGGGGCCGGTCCCCTGCCAGAGACTGCTAGCTAGAAATCTTTCCGTGGGGTCCTGACACCTGCCAGCTTCAGTCCAATATGTAATTACCTACTGCAAGAGCCTCTCTCGAAGATCTATTGTAACGGTAAGTTCTTATGTAACTGTACTTTCTGCCAACACTGACTGACCTCCCAACAGAGTCCAAGCACTTGGACCATTCGGCGAGGAAGGTGTATGCGGCTTCCTCCTTGGGCCAGGTAAGTTCGGCCGTTGTCATGGCACACATCTCTCATACCCTTCTCGGGTCATTAGACGAAGTCCTCCCACATCTCCCCGCGGACATGCAGACAATGGTCAAGCAAGTCCGAGACCAAGGCCGAGCTGTTGCCAAACAGCAGCTCCAGACAGCCTTGGACATTGGGGATTCTTGTGCCTGCTCGATGGCTACTGCAGTTGCCTCTCACCACAGGGCTTGACTGAGGCTCTTCTCCTTCCAGGCGGATACTCAGCACAAGTTAGCTGATGTGCCGTTCCTTGGGACAGACTTGTTCGGCCCTGGAGTGGCCGGTCACCTCCAGCACATACAGCAGTCCAATACCACCTACTTCTGCTAAGAGTTCTTCGGGCAAGAACCAGCAGAAGAAGAAGAAGCCATTGCAGCACTCTTCCCCTGCAGTTCAGCAGTCCTCCTTTCAAGGGGGACAGCAGCATCAGCAGCAGGCTCAAGCTTGGCACCCTCAGCCCAAGCCTGGACCCCAACAGGCCCGTAGAGGAGGCCGAGGCTCAGGTTCTGGAGCTTCCTCCTCCTCCAAGCCTGCTCAGTGATGGGGTCGGGGTTGCCACTCCTATTTCTGTCACGCCAGCTCTGGGTCTTCCAGTGGGGGTCCGGCTCTGCCACTTTCTTTCCGCGTAGTCCGATATTACTATGGACAGGTGGGTTCTAGAAGTGGTCGGTCAGGGACTGCCTCTAGAATTCGAGCAGTACCCTCCCAGTCGAGCCTGTGCCCCTTGGGAAGAACGGGTTTCCGCACACACCCAGTCAGCTCTTCGAGATGACATTGCTCAGCTCCTCCTCAAGGAGGCAGTGGCTCTAGTGGCAGATCCTTCAGCAGACCCAGGCTTTGTCTCCAGGTACTTCCTGGTGCCCAAGCGGACGGGGGGCTGGCGCCCCATTCTAGATCTCCACGACCTGAATCAGTATCTCAGGTCACGCACCTTTCGGATGATCTCTCTGTCCCAGATCTTACCATCCTTGGAGCGAAACATGTGGTTCTGTTCACTGGATCTGCAAGACACATTCTTTCACGTACCAATCCATCCATCCCATCAGCGTTTCCTCCGCTTCAGGGTCAAAGGAACTCTGTACGAGTTCCGAGCCATGCCATTCGGCCTGTCATTGGCCCCACCAAATGCATTGCAGTGGTGGCAGCCCATCTTTGGTGTCGAGGAGTATGAATCTACCCTTATCTCGATGACTGGCTCTTGGCAGGATCCTCCCTTCAGGAGGTGGAGAGGCCCAGGGATCTGGCTCTCCAAACCTGCTCCCAACTCAGCCTCCTGATCAACGAGGCCAAGTCGGAACTCGTGCCCTCTCAGGTGATGGGCTTCATCAGGGCAGAGCTCGGCTACCGGCAGACAGGGTGGAGGTTCTCTTCCCCCTTTGCCCAATCATTTCTGGTTGGGCACTTGCGCCCTGCCCGGGACTTTCTGCACCTTCTGGGTTATATGGCAGCATGCACCTCAGTGGTCCATTGGGCCCGGTGACACATGTGCCCCTTTCAATGGGAGCTGGCCACCCAGTGGACTTGGCGCCACAGTCAATTCAACCAGCTGGTCACTGTAGCCCAGAAGATGTGGGACGCTCTCCAATGGTGGACCGCCCCAGACCGGTTGCAGGAAGGGATCCCATTTGTCCACCCCGAGTCAACGGTCTCTGGACTCCCAAGGAGTCCCAATTCCACATCAACCTGTTGGAGCTCAGAGCAGTCAGAGCACTGTTAGAGCACTGTCAGCTTTTGCTCCTCAGCTCCGGGGTCAAGTGTTTCAAGTCCAGACGGACAATACCCCAACCATGTACTACCTCAGCAAACAGAGAGGCATGCACTCCCATCTGCTTTGCAAGGAGGCGCTCCACATCTGGACCCTTGTGAGCCGGTTGGAGGCAGATCTCCTAGCCATCCATGTGGCAGGAGCCTCGAACCAGCTGGTGGATGCTCTCAACCACATAGGACAGACATCCCATGAGTGGTCTCTTCATCCAGAGGTAGCTTACAGTCTGTTCTCCCCATTGGGGCAAACCAATAGTGGACCTGTTTGTCTCCAGGGAAAACACCAAGCTGAGGCTGTTTCATTCCCACCCCCCTCAGCAGGGCTCACTGCAGGGGGATGCCTTCTCGAGGCCGTGGACCCCAGGCCTCCTTCACATCTTTCCTCCATTTCCCTTGATCCTCAAGGTGAGGAGGGACAAGGCGAAGGTGATTCTGGTAGCCCCAGACTGGCTGCACCAGTTCTAGTATCCAGATCTCCTCAGCCTCAGCTGCAGGCCTCCAGAGCGGCTTTGTATATGCCCGGACCTGATATCTCTAAATCAGGGGGAAGGTTTTCCATCTGGACCTTCAACCCCTGCACCTCACAGCCTGGTACCTGAGCAGCTAGAGTTCCAGGCTTTGGGTCTTTCCGAAGATGTCTACACCATAGCAGTGTTAGTGGCTCAGTAGGTAGCGTACTCACCTCTGAGGCTGGGAGATCAGAGGGCTGTGGGTTCAGTTCCCACATCTGGCATTTGGGTTAATATCCTAGTACTGACACTGTAGTGCAGCATGAGAGGGGTGCTGCCCTTCTGAGGTGCCGTCTTTCGGATGAGATGTTAAACCGAGGTTCCATCTGCCTGGATTTGGTGGTAGTTCAGGGGGATGTTAAAGATCCCATGGCACTTATAGAAAAGAGTAGGGGAATTTTTTATTAATACTAGAAAGTAAAACATATACATAATAGTGTTACAACACACAAAATCATAATGTAAATGAGTAAGAAAAAAAATAAGTATTTCAATCATACAGTCAACTGAAAGTAAATAAGGAAAAAACCATCAACATTAGAATCTTGAAGACTAAGTGTTGTAACTAAACACCCCATTCTCTACAAACAGAGTAGTGGCATTTTAAATTAAAATCATATGCATAATAATATAAAACTGCACCCAAGTAAAAAAAATGCAGCATACATATACATCACAAAACTTTTGTCAATAGAATCCTAAAACAAAACATTTAAATTGATGACTACCCCCTCCCCTCAAAAACGTAGGGGAAAATTTTTTACTTTTTTTTTCTAATGAACAAATCAAGGATTTTTCAAAACAGTGGTACAACGTCCAAGGCAAAATGATTTGGCATAATCTGAGTAGGTTATACTAGATTTAACACAAGAAGGTTACAACCAATCTATATAGTCCCATCTAGATTGACAAACAGATAGAGGAAAGTCCTCGTAATCTTGTTTTTTTAATCTTAAAATTGCCTTAGCCACTATACCAAATAAAGCGTCTTGTGAAAAATATTGTTGTTGTATAGTGAAACGACATTTCACATACCAAATATAATACTTAAAGCAAAGTAAAAACAACCACAATGTTACTTTGTCATATTGAAAGGTGATTGCTGGTAAGATCCCTATGCACAATATTTCTAGCGTTAGAGGGCACAAAGGGAAAGTAGGCCATCTTTTCAAAACCAGGCTCCAAAATTCTTTGAAAAGAGACATTCCAAAAATAAGTGTTCCATAGTCTCAATCACTTCAAAACAAGTTTCCCTAGGGCAATATCGATCCGAGATCTGTTTATGCTTTAAATTAGCACGTACATTTAATTTACCATATAATGATAACCACAGCACATCCCTCATACAAGGTGGTATGCGGGGTGAGGTTAACATATTGCCAATTGAAAGTTTTACTTGAGGTGAATAACAATCAAAAGGGGCCGAATCTTGAAAATATTTCTGTATTATATAAGCATAAAGTTGTTTCCTACTAAAGTGCAGGAAAGTGTGCCTTGAAATACCCCATAATTTAATTTTACCAAAACATAATTTGAGAGATTGTGGGAGATGATTTATGGATAGTTGTCTTGGAAATGTCTCATATTCAGACCAAAAAAGACATAAATCACCTAAAGTATCCTGAAGCCATGATTTCCATAGTGCGTCTCTGTCTGTAAATAAAGGTTGTAAATTCATATACATAAACATGGTAAAAAGAAACTATCGGGTGTAACATTTTAGTCCCCATTTTTTCCTAAACAACAAAACTCTTTTATAGGATTAAGTCTACTGCCCAAATGCAAGAAAAGAAACAGCCATATAGCTGTGTCTCCAAACCTGAAGGAAGACTAAATACTGCACTGACATATAAAAATATGGGCACTAAAAAGGTCTTTACCATTTGAATCCATTTCAGTTGACAGTCTCCATGTATTCCATATATCTACCTTGGTTTGTGCTTCTTTTAATTTAAATTTCCAGTTTAAATATGCTAGATCTCCTGCTCCAAAAAGAAGGCCTAAAATTTTACACGTACCTTTAATCACCGGTATACCTATAACTTTTGTGAAATATACTGGTTCTATCCCCAGTGGTATGCAATTACATTTGTCATAATTAACTTGTGCACCAGTATATAACAAAAAACCTTGCAAAACCCTTTTAAAACAAGTGCCGAGGGGAGATCCCCTAACAAGAAACATAAATCATCAGCATATGCGACACATTTAACTTCAGGATCTGTACTGGAAAAGGAGAGTCCACGTATACTATCATGACCATATGTCTGCCGAATGAAAGGATCAATAGTGAATAGATATAAAAGAGCACTAAGGGGGCAACCCTGACGTACACCTTGTAGTACGGGATATTTCTTCCCTATCCATCCATTACAAAATGCCTGAGCAGTAGCGTTAGCATAACAAATTTGTATCCATTTTATAAAGGTATGCGGTATACCATACTCAGCTAAACAGTCCCATAGATACTCATTATCAAAGGCCTTTGCTTGGTCCAAACTTAAAATCAGACCTGTAAGTTCCCCTGTAGATCCTCTTTGAAAAAGTTCATGCAAAAGTATGAGACTATCCGTTATTTTCCTATGTGGAATAGAACATGTTTGTGCAGAGTGTAAAAGGAAATGTGCATTAAGTAAGTCTATTGTTTAATATTTTGGAAAACAGTTTAAAATCCGTATTCAATAAGGTAATGGGTCTCCAGTTAAATAAATCCCCTCTGTCTCCTTTTTTATACATAAACACTACTAATCCCTCATTCATATTGTGGGGCAGTATTCCTGTTTTTAGAATTTCATTCAAAACTGCAGTGAATTCGTCCAATAATTGTTGAAAAAATATTTTATATAGTTCATATGGTATACCATCATTCCCTGGGGCTGTTCCAGTTCTTGTTTGTGCCAGAACTGTAGTAACCTCTAGTGTTGTGATTGATGTCACTAATGTAGATACCGCTAAATCTGATATTTGGGGCAAATTAACGCGTCCCAACCAAATGTCGTGTTTGTGACTCAGGGGTTCAACCACTCCAAAAAGATTCTGCACATGTAAACCATCATAACCTCTCTGGGATCTGTACACCATACTCCTGCCTTATCCTTAAGCCCTGTCATATGTTTCTGGTGTCTTTGGGAAGCACTAAATTGAGACGAATTCAAAAAGGCCTGTGTACCTTGGGTGCCAAAATGACTTTCATTATCCAAAGATTTTGCACAGTCATATTGAAAATTATTCATTCTTTCTCTTATGTCATGTAACCTGGGAAGAACTGAGGTCTCACCATTAGCTGCCCGAAAATGTAAATCCAAAAATTCTTTTCTATACTCCAAGTACATATCGGTTTTATATTTTCCATATAATCTCCCTATAGATTGAAAAAAACGTTTTATATCATTTTTTGTGTCCAGCCACCATTCACAATAAGTATCATAAAGACACACAACCGATTTCCTGGCTTTTAAAATATTTAGAAAACCTTCTTCTATTGTAGGGAGAAGTAATGAGGCCAGATTCAACCTCCAGTATCCTGGACCTCTATGCATAGGCATGTGGCTTGCCGCTATAACTGCTATAATGGCATGATCAGATGCAGTAACGGCTACCGTCCTAGTGTCGATAACCTGTAAAGAATCTGAAAGAAACCAGAAATCTATCCGTGTAGATTTATTGCCCTGAAAAAGTGTTTTTGCTGGAGACCCTTTAAGAGCCATAACATCAATAAGGCCCGTTTGAACCAGTAAATTATTCAGGCACGTAGCATTGCAAAATATTTTAGTGGTTCGACATCCTCTAGCTGTCCTATATCTACTACAATTAAAATCACCGCCCAGAAAAACATACTTGGAGGTGAACAAATAGGGTTGAAATAACTGAAATATTTCAATACGTTCAATCTTAGTCTGAGGTGCATAAACATTTATAAAACGGCACTGTAGGCCATTAATCACTATATCCAATAACAATACCTGACCAGGAGAAAGATCTACTAATTGTATTACCCATGCCGTGGGATTATTAAGGGCAATACCAATACCACTGCAAAGGTCTTCACCCACTGACCAATGAGTAATCCCCCATTTCCAACCAGCAGTTGCTGATTCAACATCAAGTTTTGAATGCAGTCTAATATCTTGTAGAAACACCACATCATAATCTTTATTCTCAAAAAGGGATAAAATCAGCACCCGTTTCCTCTCAGATAATATACTATTTACATTCAAGGAGGCTACAGAAAGATTGTATACTGCTGACATCAAAAAAGGAAAAAAAAGGAAACCCATCCATATTCTTAAAGACAGTTTAACCGTACTATTTTTTCCCTTTTCTCATTCCCAGTCTGTTCTTTTTCTTTTTAACCAAACCACCTTGTGGTAAATTTTGATCTATATCAGAAGTAACATCTTGTTGTGAGGAATGTACAGAAACTGAATCCGATTCAGTACCTGTATCATCCTGTAGTACAATAAAGGGATTATGGGTGGATGTTGTAGGGGGATCAGGAATCATCAGTCTGGTATTACCAGAACGAAGGCTGTGTCTTCTGGAAGTTACCAGAGTAAAAGCTTCTTCAGGCGGGAGAGGTGGAGGCATTGAAGCTAAAGCGTTACCAAGAACCTCTACCTGAGATACAAGATCTGTGGATGCTGGCCCAGATTCAAGGGCATCAGAACTTGTTTTAGGCTGAGGTTCCTTTTGGGTCACGGCATATTCATGACTAATAGAGAGATGTGAATGAGACCGTTCAGGAGGTGGGGGAGATGTTTGATGCCTTAAGGCAGCTCTAACCGCAGTATTGATGTAAAAATCTTGAATACTGTAGTCTCCAGATTTATTTTGAGCAGCTAAAGGGCAGTCAACAAAAGAATGAGCTTCTCCACAAAGTGAACATTTACTGGGATGATGACAATCAATAAGAACATGCCCCTGTTCTCCACATTGTGTACATTTAATGACTTCACACATTTTACTTAAGTGTTTAGTCGATCCGCATTTGTAACAATGCCTAGGTTGTCCGGGATAAAATATAAAACATTTATCCCGTCCCAAATAGAAACAACTAGGTAAATGCTGTAAGCCTTCATCAGATTGAAATAAATTAACCTTATATCTCCACCCTCCATTCCAAAACCCTTCGTCGTCTAGTATAGGTTCAGGATTCCCTTGGACAGAACATTTCCTTTCTAACCAAGATGTTATATCTTCAACATTCACTCCCTCATTCGGAAAAAGAACAGTTATTACTTTAAATGTTTGTTTGGTGAGAGGGATAGCCTGGAAATGTAACCAAGCTGGATTAGTTTTTAACAAAGCATATCTCATCCAAAATTTATTTAACAAATCAGGTGTACGAAAACGAATATCATAATAATTATCCCCTGGGGTATGTATAAGGGCATATACCTCTCCTGGGAAAAATCCCAGCATTTGTTTAATTAACACCTTCCCTATATAGAATCGATCAGGCATACCATCCATAGGGCCTAGAAACTGTAACCGGACAGCATTCCTACGTTTTGCCAAAGAAACAGGTTTTTTAAATAAACTAGCAAACGTAGCAGGGGTTGGAGTACAAATAGGTTTATCCTGTATGGGATTAATTTCGGAAACTAAAACCTGCATTTTATTTAAAGCCTCAGTAGAACCGGCTTGCATTAAACTAGCTTCTGGTAACACTAAACCATGCATTTGTGAATCAAGTAACCCAGTTTGAGGAGAAACACATAAAGGAGAGTTTGAAGGTCCTACAGGAGAAGTTATAAATCAATCATGCCCGTAGCTAGATAAATTATCCTGTAAAGGGATTTCATCTTTTCTCCCACCTTCTTCGTTTGTGCCAGGCAGGGGAATTAACAGGTTGGCTATCCAGCCTCCCGTATCTATTTGTGTCCAGCCCGCCTCTCGCAGCGCTTTTTGTGGGGACCAGGGTTTACCGATCATAGGTTTAGAAACCTGTGGCAAATTTCCATCGGTAGGCAGAAAACTTTTTAACACTTTAGGCACAGTACCTTTTAGGCTGGAAGGGGAGTCCAAAACAGGCCATTTTCTTTTGCGTTCTTCTTCAGCCTGAATTTTTGAAAACTCAGCAATAGCTGATTCCATGATCTGCCGTTTTTGTTCTAGTAAATCAGAAAAAGCTACAAACTCCTGCGATGGAGTTTGGGACTCACAGATCAATGTAGTTTTCCCATCGAATTTCTCTCCCGGGACCGCGGGTTCCTCCAAAGCCATCAGACCACTCCTGTAGTCCTACTACCATAAACTTCCGAGTTGTGTATCTCCAATTCCGCCCGTGGGGATTCTGGTACACTAAGCTGGCCACCACTTGGGTGCATCCCAGCTGTAACACTATCCCCACATGGAAGATTAAAAATTTCTTCAGAAACCCTTACACCTTCAGGTGTTGACTCAGCATGAGAAAATCTTAGCTCTCCATTTTCGTCGGATCCATCGCCTGGTAGCACTATAACACACCTTGGGGGTTGAGGTACGATGCGCTGGCCACCTTGTAGGTGCATCCCAGCCGTACCATATTCCCCGCCGACTTTTTCAGGCTCACCAGCCCCAGCACAACCTCCTCCACTGTCCTCCTCCATCGAACTGAGAGGGATCCCGTAGACACAGCGCCACCCGCCTACTCAAAAAGAATAGGGGAATTTCCCCAGTATTCTGGCCAAATTTCCCTCATTCACAAAAAAAAAATACCACCAACAGCTTAATCTGGTTCAATTTCAGTTGCTTACCATCTGTATCCCCCCGGACGCCCCTGAAAAAGGGACTTCTAGGCCCGGTGGTCTTACCGGGTGAACAAAATTCAACAAACAAACCGTGGTGGAGGCATCTAGAAAGGAATCGACCAGGAAATTTTATGCCTTCAAATGGAAAAGGTTTTCCATTTTGTGTCAGGGTAAGAGCCTGGACCCTTTATCCTGTTCAGTGGCTGACATTCTCGACTACCTTTGGTCTGTCTCCAAAGGGGGTCTGCGGTCATCGACCCTTAGGGTGCACCTGGCAGCCATTTCTGCTTACCGGGCGTGGGCCGGTCAGCTGACATTGGTGCAGGAGACAGTGGCCGGCACTTTTTCAAAGGCCTGGATCACATATCCCCTCTGGTGCGTGAACCTCCACCTCCGTGGGATCAACTGCTGGTATTGGTGAAGCTCATGGGCAAGCCATTTGAACCCATGCACAAGTGTGAGCTGTCACACTTGTCATGGAAGATGGCCTTCCTGGTGGCTATCACATCTGTCAGAAGGACAGGGAAGCTCCAGGTGCTTTCGGTGGACACCCCTTATCTGGTCTTCCACAGGGACAAAGTTGTTCTGTGCCCCCACCCGAAATTCCTTCCGAAGGTGGTGTCAGAGTTTCACCTTAACCAGGTGTTGACTCTGCTGGTATACTACCCTAATTACAACTCGGATGCAGAGTACAGGCTCCCTGCTTTGGACCTGAGAAGTGCTCTCTCCTATTATAAAGAGAGGACGGCAGAAATTCATGGAGAGGTTCGCCAGCTGTTTGTCACCTACGCTGAAGCCACTTCTGGCAGATCTGCAGTGAAGCAGACTATTTCAAGATGGATTACATCATGCATAGGTCTGTGCTATGAGTTGGCGGGCAAGGAGCCTCCCAGAGGGATAAGAGCTCATTCTACTCGCCATACGGCTGCATTGGTGGCTGCTTCCAGGGACATCCCTATCCAGGAAATCTGCCGGGCTGCTACCCGGAAGTCAGCAAACACCTTCATCACCCACTACCACATCGACCTTGAGTCACGTCGGGATGCTGGTTTTGGGACCTCCATTCTCCAATCTCTATTCCTTAAGTAGGGGGTGTGCACCTTGCCTCCCTCCCTCCCCCAGAGAACTGCTAGGATTCTGCCAATAAGTGTGGATGAACACATATCCACGATCCTAGAAGAACAGGTTACTCACCTGTAACAGGAGTTCTAGGAGTGGTATATGTTGTTCATCCACACGGACCCACCCGACCTCCCCAGCTGCGGACGCACAACACCTAGTAGTAGTAAAATATTTTTATTCAACGAAATTCATATGAATAAGGGATAAGCTTGATTGAGCAAAGCTCATTTTCAATGATGTTCCGTACAGTAGGCAAAAACATACAATATAAAGTATTACAATCACATATAGTATAACTAACGATAAAATTAAATAAATGACAAGAAAAAACAGTAAGAAAAAAACATATTTCAGTTCAAATTCTCACACAACAACAAAACCATCATACACAATTTTAGTTAATCCCAATCTGTTACAAATAAATAAATCCCTATGATGCTAATCACTCTTACTAATAGGTACCCTACACTATACATCTGCAGATGTCCTTTCTATATCTATACAACATTTCCTTTTTTGGCGTGAGCTAATCCGATGCCAACGTTGAATAAGGGGCCAAGTATTCTTTACATTTTCCAGAAACAATGTCGCAGGAATTGCATTCCAGCCCAACACCCCTCTATAGTATATAGATTGTCGTCCGACATCCAGATTACAACTAGGCAACCTCAGGCTTGGCATTCGACAGTTTCTCAGGGAAGCCAATGTATTTCTATAGATCAAATTATCTACAACATACCCTGGGTGTTGCCCCTTCAATCCTTTATAAACAAATGCCTGCAAATGTTCATGGTTGTGCTCATACTGCATGTACCAACCTAAGCGATCATAAAGCTGGCACCTGTGAGTTAATCTCGGGGCCCCTAGAAAAAATCTAGGCAAGCTGTTATAACTTGCTTCTAACTTTTTTAGGTCCTGTTTTCTCCCACAAGAATAAAATATATCCCCATAATCAAACATAGGGATGATCATTGTATGTACTACTTTTTTCCTTACATCCATGCTCATTGCTAATCTAACCCCTATAAAGAACCCCTATTCTTTTGTTCACATTCCTGGCCAAATTGCCAATATGTATATCCCAACACAATGAACTGCCAATCCAAAGACCCAACTATTTGTACATATGTGTCTGTTGGATCGGGGCCCCCCAAGAGCAACCAATCCCAGGGCCATCCCATCTAGCGTGTCACTTTTTCGACGTAACAACATGGCCTGCATTTTCTTCACATTCAGAACCAGCCTACTATCCCTTAAGAAACACCTGGCTTCCAGCGGGCTAAGATCTTGCATCATGGGGTGGAGCCAAGGTATATACCACCCGGGTGGGTGGGAGCAGCCAGCTTGAAGACTTCCCTCAAGATTTAAAGTGGAAGGGGACATGCCAATAAGTGTGGATGAACAACATATACCAGTCTTAGAACTACTGTTACAGGTGAGTAACCTGTTCATTCTGCTCACTGGATCTCCAGGACGTGTTTTCTTCACGTCCCAATCCATCCGTCTCACCAGCAGTTCCTTTGCTTCAGAGCCAAGGGAACCCTATATGAGTTCTGAGCAATGCCATTTGGCCTGTCATCGGATCCATGGGTCTTCACCAAATGCATTGGAGTGGTGGCAGCACACCTGAGGCGGGGAGGAGGGTCAGAATTTACCCCTACCTCGACGATTGGTTCTTAGCAGGTTCCACCCAGCAGGAGGTGGAGAGGTCCAGGGACCTGGCCCTCCAGACCTGCTCCCAACTTGGCCTACTCATCAACGAGGCCAAGTTGGAGCTCATGCCTTCTCAGGTGATGGGCTTCATCGGGGCAGAGCTCGGCTCCCGGCGGACAGGACGGAGGTTCTCTCCTCCTTTGCACAGTCATTTCTGGTTGGGCAATTGCGCCCTGCCTGGGACTTTCTGTGCCTTCTGGGTTACATGGCGGCTTGTCCTCCGTGATCCATTGGCCCTGGTGACACATGTGCCCCCTCCAATGGGAGCTGGCTGCCCAATGGACTCAGTGCCACGGTCATTTTGACCAGCTGATCACTGTGACCCAGAAGATGTGGGACACTCTCCAATGGTGAACCGTCCCAGGCCGGTTGCAGGAAGGGATCCCGTTTGTCTGCCCTGGGCCGACGGCAGTTCTTACGACCGATGCCTCTCTCATGGGCTGGGGAGCCCACATGGGAGACAACAGGGCTATGGGTTCTGGGCCCCCAAGGAGTCCCGTGTTCACATCAACCTGTTGGAGCTCAGGAGAAGTCAGACTGGCACTGTCAGCTTTCGCTCCTCGGCTCCGGGGTCAAGTGGTTCAAGTTCAGATGGACAATACACGACTGTGTACTACCTCAACAAACAGGGTGGCATGTATTCCCATTTGCTATGCAGGGAAGCCTGACGCATCTGGACACTCGTGAGCTGTCTGGAGGCAGATCTCCTAGCCATCTACATGGCAGAAACCTCAAACCAACTAGCGGATGCTCTCAGCCGCATAGGCCAGACATCCCACGAGTGGTCTTTCCATCCAGAGGTAGTGTATAGTCTGTTCTCCCACTGGGGCAAACCGTTTTGGTGGACCTGTTTGCCTCCAGGGAAAACACCAAGCTGGGGCTATTTCATGCCCATCCCCCTCAGCAGGGCTCGCTGCAGGGGATGCCTTCTCGAGGCTATGGACCCCAGGCCTCTTCTATGCCTTCCCTCCATTTCTCTTGATCCACAGGGTGCTCCTCAAAGTGAGAAAGGACAAGGCACAAGTGATTCTGGTAGCCCCAGACTGGCCACGCCAGTTCTGGTACCCAAATCTCCTCTGTCTCAGCAACAGGCTCCTGGAGCGGCTTCCAGCACTCCCGGACCTGATCTCAGTCAACCAGAGGAAGGTATTCCATCCAGACTTTAAATCCCTGCACCTCACAGCCTGGTACCTGAGTGGCTAGAGTTTCAGGTTTTGGGTCTTTCCGAGGATGTCCTCACCATGGGGGAGGCATCCAGTAAGGAATCAAACAGGAAATGTTATGCTTTCAAATGGAAAAGATTTTCCATTTGGTGCCAGGGCAGGGGCTTGGATCTTCTGTCCTGTCCCGTCACTAACATTCTCAACTACCTTTGGTCTGCGTCCAAAGGGGGTCTTTGGTCATTGACCCTTAGGGTGCACCTGGCAGCCATCTCAGCTTACCGGGTGTGGGCCGGTCAGCCGACGGCACAGACGACAGTGGTCAGGCACTTCTTCAGAGGCCTGGATCACATATTCCCTCCGGTGCATGAACTTTCACCTCTGTGGGATCTACTGCTGGTACTGGGAAAGCTCACGGGCAAGCCATTTGAACCAATGCACAAGTGTGCGTTGTCACACTTTTGGAAGACGGCCTTCCTGGTGGCTATCATGTCTGCCAGAAGGACAGGGGAGCTCCAGGCACTCTTGATGGACTTTCCTTATCTGGTCTTCCACAGGGACAAGGTTGTCCTGTGCCCCACCCGAAATTCCTTCCGAAGATGGTGTCAGAGTTTCACCTTAATCAGGTGTTGACTCTGCTGGTGTACAACCCCAATTACACCTAAGAGGCCGAGTACAGGCCCCATACTTTGGACCTGCGATGAGCTCTCTCCTATTACAAGGAGAGGACGGTGGAGATTCAGGGAGAGGTTTGCCAGCTGTTTGTCACCTACGCTGAAGCTGCTTCTGGCAGACCTGTAGCAAAGTGGATGATTACTTGATGGATTACATCTTGCATTAGTTTACTATGAGTTGGCGGGCAAGGAGCCTCCCAAAGGGATAAGAGCTCATTCTACCCGCCATACCGCTGCATCAGTGGCTGCTTCCAGGGACATCCCTATCCAGGAAATCTGTCAGGCTGCTACCTGGAAGACAGCAAACACCTTCATTACCCATTACCACATCGACCTTGAGTCATGCCGGGATGCTGGTTTTGGGGCCTCAGTTCTCCAGTCTCTGTGTCCCAAGTAGTGGGTGTGCGCCTTGCCTCCCTCCTCCCGGAGAACTGCTAGGAGTCTGCCAATAAGTGTGGATGAACAACATATCCACGATCCTAGAAAGACAGGTTACTCACCAGTAACAATAGCTCTTCCACAGAATGGTCTCTTGCAGTAAGTCATTACTTCTGGGAGTTCCCGATAGGTGGCGCTGTAACACGGCAGTTTTCTTCTAGCAGTCTCCACTCCAGGGATCACCCACACAACCTCACTTTCTGGGCTGTGCCTATAAGAGTGGGTGGTCCCTGGTAGTCTCCACTCATTTTCCCGCTGGCTTCAGCTCTGACAGCGGCTTACTCTTCTGCCAGCAGTCTACGACGTGGACTGAACCCATAGCTTGGGGTGCCTGGGCTTCATACACGGCACCATATTCCTGTGCTCGACCAAGAGCTTTACAATGGATGTTTCCCTGTTACAGACTCAGGGTGCTCGATCAAAGGGATCTAAAACCTCTGAGTCCTTTTCAAGAAGCAAAATAGGGAAGGAAATACCTTCACCTCAAGTCTTGCCTGACCGCCCTTCAACGGTCATATCTCCTAAACGTGTATCATCAAGAAAACATTTTTCGTCGACTGGCACTATTCCCCCGTCGATGGCAGGCACTTCTTCATCAAAAGAACATAGAAGTTAAACTTCACATAGAAAGGAACATTCATCGTTGACGGGACGTCATTCCTCAGCTCCCCCGTCGACAAAACCACATGCACCGTCGTCGATGGAGGTCCTGCTGCATTCATCATCAATGGGGCACACTACCCCATCAACAAGAGGACTCCACAAGACATCCTCATCGACGAGACCACCACCTCCTTCATCAATGGAGCACACTCTACTTGCTTCTTCGTCGACGGGGCTACCTCCCCCATCAACTGGACATGCTCCTAAACCTCCATCGTCGATGAGAAGTATGCCACCATCGACGGAGCATGCATTTGCCTTCTCATCTTCAATGACACACTTTCCATCATTGATAGAGCATGTCCCTACTGTTCTATCGTCGACGAAGAGCATCCCACCATTGACGAAGCATGCACTGACTTCCCCATCATTGAAGAGGAGTATTCCACCATCGACGGAGCATGCATTCACTTATCCATCATCAACAAGACACATTACAATGTCAACGGGGCATGGTTTTATTCCTCTTCCGTCGACAGGACTGATCCCACCGTCGACAGAGCAGCCCCTACATCATAGAACAGCACCTTTACCAGCATATAATACATTTATGGAAGTTCCTTATAAAAATGTAACCATGAAAAACCATGAAATATTTTATAAAAATGTATCGAAAGATACTTGTGGGGCTGCATCACCACAGAATAAAGGATCATATACTACAGAACGTAGAGGCAAACCAGCCTCATTTGCACTCATGTATGGTACTCAGCCACCAGTCCGTGATGAACAAAATTTTCAGATGCACTGGATCACATTATCGGGAGGCACAAATTGATCCCCCGACTTCAAGCACACAGGGCTCAGAAACATAGAAGTTGACAGCAGATAAGGACCGCAAGACCCATCCAGTCTGCCCATTTCTTTTTCTACCTTATAAATGTGACATTGGTCTTTGCTCTGTCAATGGTCTATCTATTCATACTCATCTGTATTGCTCCCTTATGCCTATCCCATGCCTGTTTGAAGCCCTGCACTGTATTCATATCCACCACTTCCTGAGGTAGGCCGTTCCATGCATCCACCACCCTTTCTGTGAAAAAGAACTTCCTCACATTACCCCTCAATTGGCCTCCTTCTAATCTCATGCTGTGTCCTCTTGTCCTGCTATTTTTCTTATATTGAAACATGTTAGACTTGCTCACTTTGTTAATGCCCTTAAGGTGTTTGAATGTTTCGATCATATCACCTCTCTCCCTCCTTTGCTCTAGGGTATACATATTGAGCTCCATTAATCTGTCCTCATATGTTTTCTGATGCAGTCCCTGCACCATTTTGGTTGCCCATCTCTGGACTGCCTCAATTTGGTTAATGTCCTTGTGAATGTGTGGCCTCGAGTACTGCATGCAGTACTCCAGATGGGGCCTAACCAGTGTCTTGTAAAGAGGGATTATTACCTCCCTCTTCCGACTTGTGATACCCCTACTAATACACTCTAACATCCCCCTAGCCTTACCTACTGCTTTAGTGGTCTGCTTGGATGATTTCAGGTTATCAATGATGATGATGCCCCAGTCTCTTTCTTCCCTTGTGACTGCCAGCAACTCCCCTCCAATCCTATAGGTGACTTCAGGGTTTCTCTTCCCTATGTGCATGATCTTGCACTTCTTTTCATTAAACCCCAGTTGCCACTCTTCCGACCATTTTACTAGTTTATTCAGATCTCTTCTCATTCTGCCCACCCCATCTAGATCATCTACTCTGTTGCAGATCTTGGTGTCATCTGCAAACAGACAAACCTTACCCTCTAGACCATCTGCAATGTCACTGATGAAGATATTGAAGAGGACTGGCCCCAGGACTGATCCCTGAGGTACCCCACTAGTGACTTGCATCTCTTTTGACTGTATACCATTTACCACCACTCTCTGTTTTCTGCCTGTCAACCAGTTTGCCACCCAGTTGACCAACTTCTGACCCACCCTGAGCCTACCCAGCTTATTAATCAATCTTCTATGTGGAACAGTGTCGAAAGCTTTGCTGAAGTCAAGGTAGGCGACATTCACTGCTCCCACTTGGTTCACCACTCTGGTTACCCAGTCAAAGAAATCTGTGAGATTAGTTTGACAGGACCTTCCTTTTGTAAACCCATGATGTCTTGGATCCTGTGCTCTGTGGATTCCAGGTGTTGCACTATCCTTTCCTTAAGGAGTGCCTCCATAATCTTGCCCACTACTGAGGTAAGACTGACTGGTCTGTAGTTCCTCTTGTGGAGCGGGATCACATGAGCCATTCTCCAGTCTTCTGGGACCTCTCCTATGCTCAAAGACTCACTAAACAGTTCTGATAATGGCTCTGCTAGTTCCAGCCTTAGCTCCTTTAGTACCCTGTGATGTATGCCATCAGGTCCCATTGTCTTGTCCACCCTGAGCTTATCGAGCTCTTGTAGGACCCTTTCTTTTGTGAAGGGTCTAGTGCTCACCTCCCTCCCCTCTGTGTCCATGGTGCTGAGCTGTGGGCCCTGCTCTACCTTCTCTTCAGTAAATACTGAGCAGAAGTATCTATTTAGGATAGATGCTTTTACATGGTCCTCCTCACATGCCCCCTTATTGCCTTTGATCTTAGCAATACCCCCTCTGGACTTTCTCCTTTCACTAATGTATCTGTTGAAAGTCTTGTCACCTTCTTTTACTGTCTGTGCTAGTGTTTCATCGGTTTGGGCCTTTGCCTGCCTTACCGCCTTCCCTGCTTCCCTTAGGGAAGTTTGGTATGCTTCCCTATCTTCATCCTGCTACGTTCCCTTATATTTCCTGAAGGCCAGCCTTTTGGCTCTGACCTTTTCTGCTACTGTTTTTGAGAACCAAAGTGGTTTCCTTCTTCTTTTGCACTTCCTTTTCTCTCTAACACAATGGGATGTTGCTTCAAGTATTGCATCCTTAATGCTTGCCCACTTTGCCTGTACCCCCTCACCTGTATTTCTTTTTGCCAGGGCTAGCTTAACTCTGTTGGCCATCTTATCAAAGTCAATTTCTCTGAAGTCCCATATTTTTGCCTTGGAATGGGATAATTTAGTTGTAGTGGCCAAACTGAACCATACCATGTGATGGTCACTGGCCCCCAGGTGTCCTTCTACCTGGAGATCTGTGATCCTTTCCCTGTTAGTCAGTACTAGATCTAGGATAGCCCTGTCTCTTGTGGGTTGTTGTACCAGTTGTTTGAGGCCCTCCCTCTGCAGGGAATCCACCATGTGTCTAGTTCTGGCAGATGTTCCTGCTGGTATTGACCAATCTGTATCTAGCATGTTAAAGTCTCCCATTATCAGAACCTCCCCTTTAGCTGTCATGTTTTGTACATCTTCTAACAGTAATGTGTCTATGTCCTCCCCCTGGTCTGGGGGCCTGTAGACAACCCCAGTTCTTATGGCTGTCCCATTTCTTGTTTCCAGGGTGACCCACAGTTCTTCTGGCTCCTTATGTGTATTCTGAATTTCTATAGCTTTGATATTTTCATTGACATACAGGGCCACTCCACCCCTCCCCCTTTTTGTACCTCGGTCTCTTCTGAACAGTACATAGCCAGGTACTGAAGTCTGCCAAGTGTGGTTACTGGTAAACCATGTCTCGCTAAGTGCTACTATGTCCAGTTTAGCCTCTGTCATTATTGTCTGCAGGTCTGGGATCTTGTTTCCCAGACTGTGAGCATCTGTGTACATGATTTTCCATTGCCCAGATTTTGGTGTGTTAGTTGTTGGGTGAGGTCTGGCATTTCCCCTGTGTGTTGTATGGGGAGCTGGACCGTTTTCCTTACCTGGTGATGCAAATGAACTGCAAACATGCTGAACTCCTGTTTGACCACTAGCTGAGGGGAAGGGGTGTTCTTCCCATTCAACATATGGGGTGCTGCACCCCTCTCCCCATTTGCTAGTTTAAATATTCTGCAAAGACATCAAACTTCTGCCCCAATGCACTGACTTCCTCCTTAGTCAGATGCAGTCCATCAGATTTAAAGAACTTTCGCTCCCAAAGCTGTTGCCAGTTCCCTACAAATTTGTGTCCTTTTCCTGGCACCAGCCCTAGAGCCACATGTTTAGCTTCCCTATCTCCCCCTCTCTGACCTTCCATCCATCTACCCCCCTCTCCCAGACTGGCGGGATCTCAGAGAAGGAGATACCAGACAAAATGGATGATAGTTTGTCACTCAGCCTGGTCAGGTGTTCCTTGGTCTCCACAACTGACTGGCCAGCGAGATCATTAGTCCCTATGTGTACCAGGACATCAATGTTTTCCCCTGCTTCCTGAACAATTTTAGCAATGCGGTCTGTGTCTCTCTACGCTGATGTACCAGAACCTGCTTATATGGCAGTTCCATCCTCACAAGTGCCAAACACAGAAGAAATTGTAAACAAAGTGTTGAATTCTATGGGTTTTGATTATGCACCTACTCCATTAAAAAACCCTCAATCACTGACTGTGTCTCCACCTCCATCAAAACAGGCACGCACAGAGCTAGAACGCTCGCCATTCCTGCCTCCTCATGACTATTCTGAGGAATATTTGTCAGATTCTCATATAATTTTGGAACCTTCAAAAGACACAAATTATGGTTGTTCCACTACTAGAAGAGGGTCTGAGTCCCCATATTCTGTACCATCATACTTGGACTAAGAAATATTACAACCACTAAAGGTCATTTCCCAACCGGATGACCCCTCATTCCCAGAAATGATGTTACAAATACAGAAAACAATGGGGTTTACCACAACAGAAAAAGATAGATTAAATAAAGATATGGCTGAATAGCTTGACATCCCAGAAGAACCTATCCGGGCAGTCCCTCCTTTTATACCAACGTTCAGAAATGCTATTACTGAAGCATGGAGTCAACCCATAGCTACACAGGAGCTACGTAGAAAAGCACATAGGCTTAATTAGGCTCCTCTTGATTATCAATATTCAAGAAATATTCCCACTGCATATTCTGTGGCTATTGCAGCTGCTCATGACTGCACTGGCAAACCTAAACATACAAGTACAGTACCTCCCGAAAAAGACTAAACATTTTGATTATATGGGGAAGAAAGTGTTTGCTCTAAACACATTAAATATTAGAATACTTAACTACATGGGACATATGCTGAAATTCCAGCGTACGGTTCACGCCTCTGCTGGGGAAAATAGAGAATAATGGATAGTTTAGAATGTATTACCGGTAATACCATCAAGAGGTTCAGGACATGTAAGAACCTCGAGAGGTTTCTACATGTCCTGAACCTCGAGATGGTATTATGATCCAAGGCCAGATTAAGGCAACCTGAGGCCCAAGGCCCAAGAGAAATCTGGGCCCCCCCCCTCACTGTAGCCATGCTCCTTTGCCATTACCACACCTCTTGGCTACTGCATATCAGTTACTGAAACACACAAAAAAGTTCTCACTGTCCCTATAAAGTGACATAAAATGCTTCAAAATTAATTAAACTAAAAATATCAGTATGGAAAAATAATAATGGCACGAGTTTTGAAAATTTAGAGAAAATAATTACTGATTGACCTGGTAAAAACAATTTTTTGTATGCAAAATGTCATGATTTGCACTTTTCCAAAGCCCCCTGCCCACAAACACACATGTGTGCACTTGCAGTCTGGGTGTTATCATATTCTCCTGCCAGGTAGTATAAACCAGGATGTGGGAGTTTTATTGGTTAGGGTAGGGACCCATCTCTAAAAGAGTCTGGGTCCTGAGTGGTGAAGGAGTTAAGTTTGAGGTTTACTAGGGGGGTTATGAATTTAAGAATACTGCAAAGTGTTTTATGTGTTCTGTTTTTTGTGTTTATCTGTGTGTGCCTTAAAAGGCCAGGCCAGACTGTGTCAGGAAGTGCTTACATCATAGCTACTTATCAGCCAATAGCTTTGGAAGAGTCTTGCAGACCTGAGAACAACAGTATTATAAGCAAGTGTTTTATAGCAAACTCATCAGAACAGCTAATATTCTTCAGGTGAAGCTACCTCTGGCTGGAAGCTGCAATACTGAACACAGGATTTGCAAGAAAGTGAATTGTGCTCACAACAGAGGGAGGTGAACCTTACAATTGTCTTTGGTTTGTAGCAGATATTCTGCAGGTGGAGGCTACTTCTAACTGAACGGTGAAATAAGGAACTTAGAATTATCAGGAAAGACAGTCTTTCAAGCAACAGAGGGAGGTGGATCTTGCTTTACTTTTATTACAAGTGTTAAGATTTTCAGTGCAGGAAGAGTTTAAACCCTGGGCTAAGAATTTGTCATAAGTCCTGAAGTAAGTGCAGGTACAGGCTGTGTATTTGACCCAGACAGTGCCCCAGGGGGTGGAAACTGTTTTTTGTGTTTATCTGTGTGTGCCTTAAAAGGCCAGGCCAGACTGTGTCAGGAAGTGCTTACATCATAGCTACTTATCAGCCAATAGCTTTGGAAGAGTCTTACAGACCTGAGAACAACAGTATTATAAGCAAGTGTTTTATAGCAAACTCATCAGAACAGCTAATATTCTTCAGGTGAAGCTACCTCTGGCTGGAAGCTGCAATACTGAACATAGGATTTGCAAGAAAGCGAGTTGTGCTCACAACAGAGGGAGGTGAACCTTACAATTGTCTTTGGTTTGTAGCAGATATTATGCAGGTGGAGGCTGCTTCTAACTGAAAGGTGAAACAAGGAACTTAGAATTATCAGGAAAGACAGTCTTTCAAGCAACAGAGGGAGGTGGATCTTGCTTTACTTTTATTACAATTGTTAAGATTTTCAGTGCAGGAAGAGTTTAAAGCACAGCTGACTTATTTTGGGGCTGACTGCTTTCAGAGCACAAATCACCAGGCTGTTTTGGGGCTGGGGAGGTTTACCTGTGTCTGACTTGGATGTCTGGATTTTTCTCTGTTTGATTAGCATGGTATTTTCTCTGTCAAATTGTTGTGTAGGGCATCTTGCTGACAGGAAGGCACTCATCGCAGAGGTGGATCAGAGCTTTTAGCTGATTGTTTCGTGAAGGCACAGTTTAGGCCCAACCCTGCCCACCCTCACCCACCCACCCTGGAAATAGTTTCTTTATACCTGGGGTTCTGACATCATTTCTCAAGAGTGCACAGTGCATATCACTGTCACATCCTCTCTAGCACACTGCACTGACAATATAAGCATACACATTGTATAATATATATATTTCTATATAACAAACCAATCACACACACACACACACAAAAAAAGTAGATAAACATGTGTGGAGCAGTGCAATGTAATGGCTGTGGGGCAGCAGTCTTCCGGGAGTCTTTCTGGAGGCTGAGATGCTGCTCTATTTGCAGACAACTCTCTGCCCTGATGGAGGAAGTTGCCCGTCTTCAGGCCACACTGGACAGTAGTAAGGGAACCTTCCCCCAGGCCACACTGGACAGTAGGAAGGGAACCTCCCCCATCCAGGGAGCACCACAGCCACCACCACTACCTCAGAGGTTGTGAAGAAAGCACAGCAGTTGGACCACAGTGGGCTCAGGAAGGTGAGGATGGTGGAACAGAGGCACACCCAGTCAGTTGTTCCACTCCACAATCCATACACCATTCTGGGGGCATAGCTCCCCTATGGATACACCATGAGAGGAGACTAAGGAGGCTGAGGACAACTGTCACAAGAGAGGCCCACAGGAAGGAGGCAGAGGACACCACAAGGAAAGGAAGCAGCTCCTGGTGGGGGACTCAATTATTAGGGGGATAGAACTGGGGGGAAGCAGGGAAAAATGAAGTAAGGTGCCTGCCTGGTGCCATGGCTTGGAGGGATAGGAAGCACATCCTCAGGATCATGAGAACAGCTGCACGGGAGTCTGAGCTGGACATTATTGTCCACCTAGGGACAAATGACTTGGCTCATTATGAGATTAGAGCAATGTAGGAGGACTTTGTAGAGTTGGGGAGGGACCTAAGACAAGTAGCACACACAGTATCCTTCTCAGAGGTGCTGCCTGTCAATGGCATGGGTGAGGTGAGGGTACTTTGCACCATGCAGTTTAATGAATGGTTGAAAAAATGGTGTGGAGCACAGGGGTTTGGCTTCATTGGGGACTGGGGTGCCACCTGGAGGGACACCAGCCTATACTGGCAGGATGGTCTGCATCTGTCCAGGAAGGGAACAAGTCTTTTGAGCAATCGGTTTAAATGTTTCATTGGCAAGCTTTTAAACTAGTCAAGGGGGGAGGCACTGATAAGCAGCAGGAAAATCCCAGCCTCTTCCTACAAAACAGGGTACTAAATGAGAAAAAGACCGAGGTAGAAAGGTCAATGGGGGATGCTGCAACAGAAGGTAAGCCATCAAAAAATGGAGAGCAATGAGTACCAATGCCCATAGTCTGGGTAACAAGCTTCCTGAATTAGTGGCCTTGATGGAGGAGGAACATCTGGATATCATGGCAGTCACAGAAACATGGTACACACAAAACCATGACTGGGACGTAAACATACCAGGATACACTACCTACAGGAGGGACAGGGAGAGTAAAAGAGGAGTAGTAGTAGCTCTTTACATAAGGGAAGGCATCAAAGCAACAGAACAAAAGGGTAAACAGGGAGGAGAAGAAGCACTGTGGGTCAATTTGGAGACAGGCAATGGCACCACAATCCGCACAAGGATTGTATATAGACCCCCCACTCAGGGGGAGGAAATGGACAAGGAAATGATAGAAAGTATACTTAGAATGGCAGAAAAAGGGGAGATATTGCTGATGGGTGATCTGAATATGCCGGATGTTAACTGGAGTGCAGTTGCAGCAGCCACTTCGAAGAGTGGGGTTATTCTAGATGCCCTACAGGGGGCATGCCTTAGACAACTAGTATTGGAGCCCACTCGAGAAGGAGCAATCTTAGACCTGGTTCTCTCAAATGGAGATGGAGACAGGATCACAGATGTAGAAGTGGGTAGCCATCTGGGAACTAGCGACCATCGATCAGTATGGTTCACAATAAACACAGCAATAGAGTCAAGCCATACAAAGGCAAAAGTACTGGACTTTAGGAGGGCTGACTTTGCCAAAATGGGTGAGTGCCTAAGGAATGCACTAGCAAATGGGCAGGAAGGAGGGGTGGAAGAACAATGGGGAATAATAAAAACTGCCATCACAGAGGTAACAAGCCTTTGTGTGAAGCAAATAAACAAAACAAAATGATGTAAGAAACCACAATGGTTCTCAAAGGAAGTGGCAGTGAAGGTTCAAGAGAAAAAGAAAGCATTCAGGAAGTACAAGGAATCACAGAAGGAGCAGGACAGAGAACTGTATCAGTTAAAGCAAAAGGAAGCTGGGAAGGCAGTCAGAACAGCAAAGGCCCAAACTGAGGAAAAGATAGCCAACTCAGTTAAGAAGGGGATAAAACCTTTATAGGTACATCAGGAGCGAAGGAAGACCAAGGAGGGATAGTGAGGCTTAATAAAGGGAGGGGTGGGAAGAGGGTGACTGTGAAAAGGCAGAGATACTAAACAAATATTTTTGCTCAGTATTTACAAATGAAGAAGGGGAGGTACCTAAAACAAACAATAGAAACACTCTGGATACAGAAGTTGATACCAGCCCATTTACAGAAGAAAGGGTTCTGAAAGAACTCCTAAAACTGAAGGTAGACAAAGCAATGTGGCCTGATGGGATTCATCCCAGAATTCTAAAAGAACTAAGGGTAGAACTAGTGACACCACTGACTACCATCTTTAACAAATCATGGGAGGATGGGGTGGTACCCGAGGACTGGAGGAGGGCAGATGTGATTCCCCTTCACAAAAGTGGGAGCAAGGCAGAAGCAGGAAACTACAGACCTGTTAGTTTAACCTCAGTGATAGGGAAAATGATGGAATCACTTCTGAAGGAAAGAATTGTCGAGTATCTAGAGGCCAGAGGGCCACAGGACCCAAGGCAGCATGGATTCACAGCAGGAAGGTCATGCCAGACAAATCGATAGATTTCTTTGACTGGGTGACCAAAATAGTAGATCAGGGAGGGGCTGTGGACATGGCCTACCTAGACTTTAGCAAGACATTTGACACAGTCCCACACAAAAGATTAATATACAAGTTAGCCAGCCTGGGAGTGGGTCCCAAGATGACAGCCTGGGTAAAGAACTGGCTGGAGAATAGGACACAGAGAGTAATGGTAAATGGAGTCCACTGTGAAGAAAGGGGGGTTACTAGTGGGGTACTGCAGGGTTCAGTATTAGGATCGGTCCTCTTCAATGTCTTTATAAGTGACATTACAGAGGGACTGGAAGGAAAAGTATGTCTCTTTGCAGATGACACAAAGATCTGCAACAGAGTTGATGCACAAGGTGGGGTGGAAAGGATGAGAAGGGACTTGGCAAGGTTAGAGGAATGGTCAAATGTATGGCAGCTTAGATTCAGTGCTAAGAAGTGCAAGGTAATGCACCTGGGAAACAAAAACCCAGGGGAAGAGTACACAATGGGGGGTGAGATACTAACAACAACAAAAATGGAAAGAGACCTGGGGGTAGTCATATCAGATGACCTAAAGGTGGGCAAGCAATGTGAGAGGGCAGCAAGGAGGGCTGGGGGGATACTGGGATGCATAGGGAGAGGCATCACCAGTAGAAAACGATAGTTATTATCCCTCTGTACAGACAGCTGGTGAGACCCCATCTGGAGTACTACGTGCAGTTCTGGAGACCCAATCTCCGCAAAGACATAGACAGGATGGAAGCTGTCCAGAGGAGGGCAACTAAAATGGTGCAGGGTCTGCACTGGAAGACATATGAAGAGAGATTTAAGGAGCTTAATATGTATAGCCTGAGGAAAGGAGGGGGACATGATAGAAACTTTCAAGTACCTCAAGGGAATCAACAAAGTCCAAGAGGGTAGCATTTTCAAAAAGAGGTGTGCAAGAACAAGGGGCACAATTTGAAGATAGAGGTGGGGTGGCTCAGAGGTAATTTAAGGAAGTATTTTTTCACAGAGAGGGTTGTGGATGCATGGAATGGCCTTCTGGAGGAGGTTGTGGAGTCAAAAACAGTGGTGGAATTCAAGCATGCATGGGACAGTCATAAGGCAAATCTAGGGGTTGGGGGTAGGAAGAAGTAGGCTGCTGGTAAACTAGGATCTGCAGCTTATCAATTAGGTAGGGAAATGGGCAGACTGGGTGGGCCAAGCGGTCCTTATCTGCCGTCAAATTCTATGTTTCTATGTTTAGTGAGTTATTATTTGAAGAATTTGAAATCATTCCCAGGCTCAGACATTTCTGTTATCGATAAGTAAGCCAGAATCTATGAATGGCAAGATTTACTGATGGGAATCTGGAAATACATTCCTTTGTTTACCCTGAAAACAGAGTTGTATCAAGGCCAGAACTTCAGTATAAGTGAGATGAGAGAATTAAAAAAAAAAAGAAAAAAAAAAAAGAGTGATTTCTAATTGTACCATTGAAATCTATTGTAGATTTCTTAATTTTAGGAGTGAGGTTAAATATAAAGCATACACACTGAATTGCACTGTTAATCTTTTATAGTTAAGAGTAAGATTCTAAACTGGGATTCTAAATGGGTGTGGGAGACAAAACAAAGGAAATGGGCTTGTTCACACCTTAAAGGTCAGCCTGACTGGGGTCCCTGAAGCTGTCAGCTGCACTTAACACCTAATCAGGGAGGTGATAGTCATGTCACAGTTCAGCCCCTGCCTTACTCAGTGGCTGAGTACTTTACAAGAAGCATGCAGCTCAAGCAGAAAGAAAAGGATACATAGTAAATATATGTTGGGGCCCCCTTCGCAGGCAGGGACCCTAGGCCTGCGCCTATGTTGCCTATGCCTTAATAGGCCCTGTTAAGATCGGTAATACATTCTATACTATCATTGTTTTTTTTAACGTATGGATGCAAGTTTGTGTTTCTTACCTTTTGTTGGCCACAGTTCGTTAGGTGGGCCTGGTGATGCTACGTTGAATGTGTTGTGAATGCTGTGAAGAAAAGTAGAACTGTCCAAATGTGGAAAACGGTATTTTAAGTTGTAGAGCCATTGATTTGTGGCAAATGCTTCAGTGCCAAAGACTGCGGCAACAAAAAGTTGTTTTTTTGGTTTCTAGTTTCTATTCTGTGTCACTGTCCGAATATATAACCTAGTTTCTTGGGTGGCTGTGGTGCATGCCGTATGTTGATGGAGACGTCACCGAAAAAAGAGCAATGACTTCTGAATATGTTTCTGGAGGTCGCAGAGATTTGGGAGCTTGTAGTGTTTAATCTGCTGTGTGATGTAATTTCCTGGTGCTCCGTGGAAGAAGTCGTTGCCTTTTCTTGAAGTTTCGGTCAAATGCTGTGTTTAGCTGGTGCGGTTTCTGGATTGTAAGGGTACAGTTCTGCCTCTGTTTGCTGTTGCTCCCAAGAGGTGGATGGCTGTTGGGGATCGCAAGACAGGATGGAGCACATTCGTTTCTGCTTCTGCTCCAATAAGGTGCTGTATGCATTTATACTCTGGATGTTCTTGTGGCCAGAGAGCTGTGCAACGTCTGTTGGGGGGATATTTGAGTCTACCAACATTTATATGGCGGTTTTCCTCATGAAGTGGTTTGTGATTGGTTTTTCAGCTGGTATTCCAGCTGACATTTGAAGGGGCTTTATAATTGATCTGATTTTGTTTTCTCCAATTGTCGTGCACCGACACCAGTAACTGCTTGGCTTTAGTCTGGTATTTGGTGCTAGGTAAAAGGGGGAATCTGCTTACAGCATTTCAGGTAGTCTGTGACTGGCATACTTTTTGTATGCTGTGATGGGGTGTCTGTCTGGGTTTTGGTCATTTGCATACTTTCGTGGGGCTACTGGCCGTATGTCCCTGACTTTGACCCCAGTTCTGGTTTTAGTTTGTCATTCATGGTACTGTAAGTATTCTTTTCCTTCAGAATCAGTGCCTGGAATTATGTCTTCCTATCTCAATTGATACTGTTCATTGGTTCTTAATGCGAAGCGTAATCCTATGTTAAAAAACATCATGTACAGCAAGGAAGTAGAGGACTGAGAGCCTAGTGTCCCTGTGCTGTAAAGAAGGTTTATGTCAGCCTCTGACAGGGGTTGCACTTGTCTGGGTCGGTTTCCCAGTCCCATTTTTTTTAAGTACTTTTGTTTCGCTAGTAAAATGTCATGAGTTTCTTTGAACGACCCTGCAGGACCTTGAAATATTGATGCTGAGTAGTTTTGTTTCATTAAGTGTCTATCTATGCTTGACAACACTCCTTGAATTGTTGTTGGCTCATACTCTGAGCCGTTCTGTTTTTTTAATTGAAAGACAAAGTCTGCCAAAATAGGGTCTAGTTCAGAAACCGGTATATTTTCTATTTCTCTGGACTCACCGGTTCTGTTGAGGTAGGCGTTGAGGAGACGGAGATTGAAATTTGTTTTTTTTTACTGTGTTAATGTTATGCTGCTCCTGCACAAAATGAAGCCTGTCTTCTGCTATGTTTATGGGTTTAGATAATGAAATGTTTTTAAGTAGGAACCAAAGAAAGTTTGTGAGGTTTTCGAGACACGTAACGGTCGTTTGAATTTTGTGTGTGGCGTGGTTTCAGTTCGGCATGTCTCGCGCAGCACAGCCGGCAATAATGAAGTGCTTGCGCTGTGTGGTTTTTGTGATAATACTGTGAACGGTAGTATTAGCACTTTTGAACTGTTGTATTACCACTTGCTGTCTGGTACTATTACCGGAATTTTTTTGTATGCTTTACTATACTATTAATTTGCATATCCATATATTAATCATAAGTAAACTACCTACATCCCCTGAAAAAGAGCAAATCACATCAATGATAAATACACTTACTTCCCTCTCTCGACATATATTAAGATCAGGATACGACATTGCCGATGCTTCGGCTAGAGCCTCTGCAGTCTGTATTCTTATACGCCATCAGGCATGGCTCCGACTCTCAGGCCTAGCATCTGATATTCAATGAAAAGTGGCTAATGTCCCTTTTTCTGGTGACCATCTCTTTGGCCCTGGGGCTCATACAATACTGGACAACCTACAAGCCTCAGGCAGACAACTAAAAACAGTACAATATATGTACTATAAACCACACCCTCAGTATAATTATTCATTAAAAACTGGAAATTACTATAACCAAAGAGGAAACTTCAAAAGCAAAGAATGAATGACAAGGAACACATCTAAACCGCCCCGTGTCCACCCCTTAGGATGGCCGGGTGCCTCTTATTCTCATTAAAAACTCCAGACTACACCCCGGTCTCCTCTTCTAGGCCTCAGAGACCTTTTTCCTGGGGGCTTCGATTCGAAATTACACTGAGGCCTTTCCCATGATGCTTTATATATCTAGCCACTTTTTGAGATATCACTGATCTTACTTCGAGAAAAAACTCTTGCAGCGGGTTGCCCAGTCCTTTCACAGAAGAAAGGGTTCTGCAAGAACTCCTAAAACTGAAGGTGGACAAAGCAATGGGTCCTGATGGAATTCACCCCAGAATTCTAAAAGAATTAAGGGAGGAACTAGTGAAACCACTGGCTACTCTTTTTAATAAATCATGGGAGGATGGGGTGGTACCCGAGGACTGGAGGAAGGCGGATGTGATTCCCCTTCACAAAAGTGGGAGCAAGACAGAGGCAGGAAACTACAGACCTGTCAGTCTGACCTCTGTGGTAGGGAAAGTGATAGAGTCACTTCTGAAGGAAAGAATAGTTGAGTACCTAGAGGCCAGTGGAGCACAGGACCCAAGGCAGCATGGATTCGACAGCAGGAAGGTCATGTCAGACAAATCTAATAGATTTCTTTGACTGGGTGACCAAAGTAGTAGACCAGGGAGGGGCTGTGGACATGGCCTACCTAGACTTTAGCAAGGCATTTGACACAGTCCCACACAAAAGATTAATAGTCAAATTAACCAGCCTGGGAGTGGGACCAGGGTGGTAGCCTGGGTAAAACATTGGCTGGACAACAGGACACAGAAGGTAATTGTAAATGGAGTCCACTCTGAAGAAAGGGGGGTTACTAGTGGGGTACCGCAGGGTTCAGTATTGGGTCCAGTCCTTTTTAATGTCTTCATCAGTGACATTGCAGAGGGACTGGAAGGAAAAGTATGCCTTTTTGCAGATGACACAAAGATCTGCAACAGGGTTGATACACAAGGAGGCGTGGAAAGGATGAAAAGGGACTTGGCAAGGTTGGAGGAATGGTCAGAAGTATGGCAGCTAGGATCCAATGCAAAGAAGTGCAAAATAATGCACCTGGGAAACAAGAACCAAGGGGAAGAATACACAATGGGTGGGGGTAGTAACAACAACAAAAGGAAAGGGACCTGGGGGTAATCATATCAGATGACCTTAAGGTTAGCAAGCAATGTGAGAAGGCAGTAGGGAGGGCTGAGGTATACTGGGATGTATAGGAGAGGCATCATCAGCAGAAAACAAGAAGTTGTTATCTCTCTGTACAGACAGTTGGTGAGACCCCATCTGGAGTACTGTGTCCAGTTCTGGAGACCCCATCTCCGCAAGGACATAGACAGGATAGAGGCAGTCCAGAGGAGGGCAACTAAAATGGTGCAGGGTCTGCAAGAGAAGCAGTATGAGGAGAGACTAAAGGAGCTTAATATGTATACCCTTGAGGAAAGAAGGGAGAGGGGACATGATAGAAACTTTTAAGTACCTCAGTGGAATCAACAAAGTCCAAGAGGGTAGCATCTTTCAGAAAAAGAGACTTGCAAGAACAAGGGGACACAATTTAAAGATAGAAGGAGGGCGGTTCGGGGCAATGTGAGGAAGTATTATTTCACAGAGAGGGTAGTGGATGCATGGAACAGCCTTCCTGAGGAGGTTGTGGGGTCTAAAACTGTGGGAGAATTCAAGAATGCATGGGACAGACATAAGGCAATTCTTGTGGGGGTAGGAAGAAATAGGCTATTGGTTAACTAGGATCTGCGGCCTATCCTGTAGGTAGGGAAATGGGCAGACTAGATGGGCCTAGCGGTCCTTATCTGCCGTCAAAGTCTATGTTTCTATGTTACAACATTAGGACTGAAGCCGGCGGTGCCAGAACCCTACGGAAAATTCTAGCTAACGGTATCCAGTGGGGGACCGCCCCCAACGTCGGCCCCTCCCTGATGTCAGGCATCACATAAAAGGGGGCGGTCCCCCAGCATCCCCAGTTCTTTTCCCACCATAGACTCGCCAGCATCGGCCTCACGGATGCCTACACTATCGATACGACATGTGAAATCTTTTTTTCTTCAAAAATCATCAATCCATGTCTGCTTCTCCTACCCCTCCTCTTGAAGGCCATCCCTCCAAGTGTGCCTGCGGCAAACAGATCCCTTTTGCCGACCATCATTTGGTCTGTGTCAGGTGCCTGGGCACAGAGCATGACACCCAGGCCTGCTCCATTTGCCAGAAATTTAATAGCAGGACCCAGATCCTCCGCCAAAAGGCTCTTCAGGGATTCCTTCTCGAGGAGTATTTGAAAAATATGGAGAAACGACCTCCCTCCAAAGGGGAATCTTCCCATAAGTCTGGGAAACACCAGGACAAGCATTGGGACTCGGATAGGGCAAGATCCCCCAGCAGGGCCTATGAGTCCAGGGCCAGGTCCAGCTCCGTCCGACCGTTCTTTCTGGGCTCGCTCCCAACCTCCCCCAGTGAAGGTAAGGTCTTCAGGGAGCTCTTCTGCCTCCCTGCACTCGCTCAAGTCCTCCAGGGTGCCGGACACTGCCAAGCCCGATTCCTCGGACAAACACAAGAAGTCTTCCTCTAAATCGGGGAGTACATCTGACCGATGCCGGCACTCCGACGTCGGGTCTGTCTCCCAACCTCTGAAAGCTCCTGAATGGAAGACTGCTGAACTGACATCCCTCAAGCGAACAACGGAGTCCAAGAAGGCGTCCGACCCAGCGCCCACGAAACGGACTACCCCGATGACAGTGATACCGACGCCGGTGGACACCAGACATCAGGGGTCTTCAGGTGAAGAGGCTACCACACCGCCAGATGACCAGGTGGGTGACACAGAGGATGCTGGTCTACCCAGGGAACCATCGCCGGGCACGGTGGTTCCCTGGGACCTGACGCCCGACCCCGGCGACAGGCCCACACCGACGCTGGACCCGTCGTTGGGCATGAATATCCAAGAGATGAAGGAACTGTTCACCTTTTGGTGGGAGACCATAAGGAAAGATGTGGTGCCCCCCAAGCCTCAGCCACCTCAGTCACCCCCGCCTCTTCGGGGCACTGAAGGTGCCAGACCCCCAACCCCCAAGGAACCAACTCCTCCTCCTCAGGGATGATCAAGAGACAGAAAACGCCCATCACGCTCTCCCTCAGGGTCCCCGAGCCCAAAGCGACCCAGGGGCAGATGTTGCTCACCAGGAAATGACTCCAGACCGGATATGTCCGACACCTCCAGGTCTCCATCTCCCTTCAGTCCCCCATCGCCAGACCCACGGGACCTTCCAAGGTCGCCTCCGGATGATCCCTCTTTTTCAGAAATTATGAGGTACATCCAGGAAAATATGGGATGGGAGATGGAAGACTTAGACCCCGAGAGACAACGCCTTGCCCGTTACCTCAGGCAGAAAGACCCGAAGCCTGTGGTGGTCCCACCTTTGGTGGACACCTTTACAGACATCACCAAGGCAGCTTGGAAGTGTCTGTATTCCACTCTGGCTGTTTCAAAGAAGGCTGATCACCTCTGCAGAGCTCTCACGGAGGACCTGTATTTAACACAACAATCCCTGGCCGACTTCCAAGTCATCACTGCATGTCATGATAGGTCCCAGCAGCCTCAGCATTTGAGTACCCAGCCTCCGGACCAGGAATCTAAGCAATTAGATTCTATGGGAAGACGTGTGTATGCGGCTGCTACATGCTCAATTAGGTCTCTAAACTATCTGATGCACATGGTGCAGTTTCAGAATGCCCTTAGGGAACAGGGTCAAGACCTTCTAAAAGATTTTCCTGGGCTGTTCTGGTGGCGCTGAGGGCTAAGGCGCTGGATGCCTTACCTCGTACCACGCAGGCGACCCATGTTCGGGAATGAGCACAGACTGCCGGGGGTCGGCTGGGGAGGAAAAGGATGGAGCACCCAATGGCTGCTCTCCTTCTCTAGGGGGGAGGATTACCTGCAAACTCCCGCTGCGATACCGCCACCTGGGGGTGCTCGGGTGGAAGGTGCGGTATGTGGAGATAGCAGTAGAAGGGGACAGGCAGATGTCAGCAGAGGGGTGGAGCAGAAGGCACGTCTCAGCGTGTCTCCTTGCTCCTAGCCCCTCATTGCAAGCTGACGTCTGAGGCTGAAAAGAGGAAACAACCCCCGTCGCTCCTAGGTGACGACTCCCACGTGCACTCCTGGTCTGGCCGGGCAGACTCCGTTGTACATGGGTCCATGGCTGAACAGTTGCTGGGGAGGTTCAAGGGAGAGTTCCTCCTCACCCCACCGGGGGGCCAACCGGGCATCACGGGTCTAAAGGCAGTGTGACCAGGTACTCTAGGGGCAGACTCCGATGACTGGGCTGTGTGTGTCCTTGGGAAGTCTAATTGAGTGGAGGGAAGGGGTAGTAAGGAGTGAGAAATACAAAGTACAAAAAAAAAAAGAAAAAATTTTCCGGATGGCGAAAAGGAGGAGGAGCTGCTGAACCTCCTCCAAACTGGGTCAGAAATGGGGACCCAGATTCTCCTGGCTGCTTATGACTCAGCGGACTTGGAAGCCACAGGTGTTTGTCTCTGGAGACACTCGTGGTTGAGAGTCTCCAGTTTTACCCCGGACGTCCAGAAGAATATCCTAGACGTCCCTTACAATGGAGCGGTACTGTTTGGTGAGGAGTCCGAAAAGGTCATCGCCAAACTGCAGGATGCTGGGAAGGCAGTCAGGACTGTACAGGCCATGTACAGACCAAAATCTGGTTCCTTTCATAGGAACCAGAATAGTTTTTGCGGCCGCCAACAACAGCAACAGCCACGTTCCGGCCAGCAACTCAGGGGCAACTTCAGTTGCAAAAATCAACCCAGGTTCCCCTTGGGCCAGGGCCCAAAGCATCACAAAGCAGTCCAGCCCGTGGGGTCCAACACTACCACAGCATGACTCCTTCCTGGCCCCTCCTCTGGATCAAAGGGCCGAGAAGATCGGGGGTCGCATCTCTCATCACCTCTCAGGATGGCAGAGGATAACCTCCGACCGGTGGGTGTTACAGTTGGTCAAACGAGGTCACTCTATAGAGTTCCTCGATCACCCACCATCCAGACCTCCCCTGCTCTCCCGCTACTTGGGTCAGCATGCTCTGCTTATTCAGCAGGAGATCTTGGCCCTCCTAGACAAGGAGGCCATAGAGCACATTCCACCGAACCAGAGAGGAAAAGGTTACTACTCTCACTTCTTCCTGGTTCCACAGAAAACAGGGGACCTGTGCCCGATCTTAGATCTCAGTGAGCTCAACACCTTTGTGTTGTACAAGCGCTTCCGCATGGTGACCCTGCCAGGTCTCATTCCCATGCTCAAAAAGGGTGCATGGCTGGACAGGCAGAAAGCTTACCTACATCTCCCAATTGCTCGTGCGCATCAAATATTTCTGCATTTCGAGTTTCTGGGACACCACTACCAGTTACGAGCTCTTCCTTTCAGACTTTCCTCGGCACCTTGAGTATTCATAAAGTGTATGGCAGTCGTGGCAGCAGCTCTGAGGAGACGGGGCCACTACGTGTTTCCATACCTAGATGACTGGCTCCTCATGGCACCCTCACAGGAGGCCCTGATGTCCACGATACAAGATACCTGTTCTCTCTTCCTATCGCTGGGCATCACTATCAACCTACAGAAGTCGCACCTTGTCCTATCTCAGAACTTGCAGTTCATAGGAGCAGTTCTGGACAGCACTCTGGGAAGGGTATTCCTTCCTCAGGACAGGGCGGAATGCATCAGATCCCTCATAGGGGACATAAAGGAAAATAAGACAGTACTGGCCCAGTACGTCCTTTGCCTGCTTGGACACATGGCAGCTGCCATTGCAACGGTTCCCCTAGCTCGACTCCATATGTGGGTCACCCAATGGATGTTAAGGGCACAATGGGACCAGAAGCAGGATCATCTGCAGCATCCAGTTTGGATCACGAATGCCATCACCCAAGACTGGAATTGTTGGCTTGTCCCAGACCCCCTCTCGACGGAAGTCCCCTTTATTGCGCCACCTCCTTCAGCGACTCTCTCCACGGACACCTTGGGGTCAGGACTCAAGGTTCCTGGCCATCTCTGGAGTCCCAGCTTCACATAAATATTCTAGAGATAAGAGCCATCCTTTATGCACTACAGGCATTCCAGACGGAGATTCCACTGGGTACTGTTCTGGTGCAAACAGACAATACCACGGTGATGTACTATCTCAACAAACAAGGAGGCACTCATTCCTACCCCCTTTGCAGGGAGGCTGAAAGGGTTTGGGAGTGGGTATTGCAACACGGCACAGATATCATTGCGGTGCATGTTTCCGGAGTGGACAACACTATCGCGGACAGTCTAAGCCGATCACAGGCCAGAGTCCATGAATGGGAACTGCTTCAGGAAGTCGCAGAGGACCTGTTCCTCAGATGGGGGACACCAGAATTAGACCTCTTCATGTCCCCATACAATGGTGCCCAATTTCTGCTCACTAGATCCAGGGCCTGGTGTTTTCTGGTAAGACATGTTGTCCCTCTCTTGGACGGGCAGCTTCCTCTATGCTTTCCTGTCCTTCCCTTTGATTCAGAGAGTTCTACTGAAGCTCCGACAAGAGCAGGCGTACCTTATTCTAGTAGCGCCCTTTTGGCCAAGGCAAATTTGGTTCCCTCTCTTACATCAGCTGGACCAGGAACCTCCGGTGCCTCTGCCATTCAGCTCTCATCTTCTGTCCCAGGAGGCAGACTCCTTGGTCCATCTGGATCTTTTCTCCCTAACCAATAAATACAGCACTGCTTGCTGCGTCGAGTCAAGTACTTTAAGTAGTAAGGCACAGGGATATTTTCTCCCTAACAGGTAAATAACAGCACTGCTTGCGGCATTGAGTCAAGTACTTTAAGTAGTAAGGCACAGGGATATTTTCTCCCTAACAGGTAAATAACAGCACTGCTTGCTGCGTCAAGTCTAGTACTTTAAGTGGTAAGGCACAGGGATATTTTCTCCCTAACAGGTAAATACAGCACTGCTTGCTGCGTCGAGTCAAGTACTTTAAGTAGTAAGGCAGAGGGATATTTTCTCCCTAACAGGTAAATACAGCACTGCTTGCTGCGTTGAGTCAAGTACTTTAAGTAGTAAGGCACAGGGATATTTTCTCCCTAACAGGTAAATACAGCACTGCTTGCTGCATTGAGTCAAGTATTTTAAGTAGTAAGGCACAGGGATATTTTCTCCCTAACAGGTAAATAACAGCACTGCTTGCTGCATTGAGTCAAATACTTTAAGTAGTAAGGCACAGGGATATTTTTTCCCTAACAGGTAAATAACAGCACTGCTTGCTGTGTCGAGTCCAGTACTTTAAGTGGTAAGGCACAGGGATATTTTCTCCCTAACAGATAAATACAGCACTGCTTGCTGCGTCGAGTCAAGTACTTTAAGTGGTAAGGCACAGGGATATTTTCTCCCTAACAGATAAATACAGCACTGCTTGCTGTGTCGAGTCAAATGCTTTAAGTGATAAGGACACAGGGATATTTTCTCCCTAACAGATAAATACATCACTGCTTACTGCATCGAGTCAAGTACTTTAAGTGGTAAGGCACAGGAATATTTTCTCCCTAATAGATAAATACAGCACTGTTTGCTGCTTCGAGTCAAGTACTTTAAGTGGTAAGACACAGGGATATTTTCTCCCTAACATATTAATACAGCACTGCTTGCTGCGTCGAGTCAAGCACTTTAAGTGATAAGACACAGAAATATTTTCTCCCTAACATATTAATACAGCACTACTTATTGCGTCGAGTCAAGTACTTTAAGTGGTAATTGGGGATATTTTCTTCCTAACTAGTAGATAACAGCACTGCTGGCTGCGTCAAGTCAAGTACTTTATGTGGTAAGACACAGGGATATTTTCTCTCTAACAGGTGAAAAAAACCCAGCCTGCCTGCCTAAAAACTAAATATTCTTTCATTCTGCACAAAGAAAAAACAGCTTGCCTACCTAATGCCAAAAATTTAAATAAATCCGTGGCAAATGGCACCAACAGAGGAGCTGAGCAATGTATCTTACACCTTCCCCCCCCACACACACACTCTGCTTTGCCTTGCTGTGTAGTGTGTTGGTGCTGTTCTAGTAGAATAAAAAGACACACAGAAAAAAAAACTACTATTATTTATTTCCTTGTAAGAACTGCTGAAGTTATTTAAAAACTTTTAGTTCTGAATCACCACCACACATGAAGGACTGGATTGGACGGAGCACATACCCTAAGACTAGAGTAGACACGCAGCTCCTGAGCCCCTGCTCGATTTTTTCCTTCCCCACTCCATGTGCTCTTTCCAGTTTCCATGGAGTAATGAAAAAATAAATACAATGCCTTTGGGGGAGAAAGAAGAAATGCAAAGCAAGTATTGTGTTTTTTTTTGCTTCACAATCAGACACAGGCCATCCGATTGAGAAAACAGACAGTCGTACTGGTTCTTCTTCACACTGCTGCCTTCCGTTCTCTTCTACATGAGTCGCACACCAACTGCCACACTGAGAACTTAAGCTGCAAGACTTACCCAGCCAGCCACATGACTACTGTTCTGTCATAGCCAACAGTAGGAGTTGTCTCTTCAAACAGCCTTTCAGCAGCCAATCACCCACACCCTTACAAATGTTCCAGGCGGTAACTTGGGAAGGAATAAGGCTGACTTGGGGGGCTGAGGCTGACGTGGGGGGGGGCTGCTGACTTAACACACATGGACTTGGAGGAGTCACATGATGGTGGAAATATGCAAACTTTGGTTCGCCCCTGCAATGCCCATTATAATCTTTTATGGGTTCTGCAGGGGTGAACCGGACGAACTAGGCGAACCAAAGTTTGCACATTTCATTCATATGTTCGCGCACGGGCGAACTAGTGCGAACATCGCGGGTTCGATCATTTAAACAGAATGGTCGAACCGAACTTGCAGCCCTACCCTCCACGCCGCTGGGCCGGCCCCAGTCCTGGCTTTATGAGAGGCCTCCAGGGCTTGTTCCACCTGTTGGCCGAACAGATAAGTACCGTCAAAGGGGACATTCATAAGCTGCTGTTGAGCCTCTGAGGAAAGATCAGATGTTCGGAGCCAGAAATGTTTTCTAATGCAGATTCCAGCAGCGGCAGCTCTGGAAGCGGTGTCCTATGCATCCATAGCCACTATCAGCTGATGGCTATTGGATTCTATTCCACACGGGTGAAAGTTTGAAGAATCTCAAGCTTGGAGTCAGACTCCAGTAGACTCTGCAAGAGATTTAAGGGAGGTCCAGAGGACACACTCATACTGGGAGAAGTGTCTTTGATAGTTGGCTATACACATGCCCAGCATAGCAACTATGAAAGCCCTCTTTCCCATAGTATCTATCTTGTGAGATTCCTTATTGGTAGGATGTGCTGTTTCTTCTTGTGGTAAGACAGCTTTGTCATTCTCTGCAAGAATAACCAGTACATCTGCAACTGGTGGCGAAGCTAGAACAGGTCTCTTTTTAGGAAGGACATACTGTATTTCTGATCTTTGGACTTGTAAACAGAAGGGATAGAGGCAGACCTAGCCCACACAGCTTCAGACAGAGTCTCAAAGGATGGGGGAACAGGAGGCATAAGGTTCACCAGGATATTGGGAACATAGAAACATAGAATTTGATGACAGATAAAGACTGCTTGGCCCACCTAGTCTGCCATTTTCCCTACCTGATGGATAAGCTGCAGATTCTAGTTAATCAACAGCTTACTTCCTTCTACCCCCCACTAGAATTGCCTTATGCCTGTCCCATGCATTCTTAAATTCTCCCACTGTTTCTGACTCCACAACCTCTTCAGGAAGGCTGTTCCATGCATCCACAACCCTCTCTGTGAAAAACTACTTTCTAACATTACCTCTGAGCCATCCGCCCTCTATCTTCAAATTGTGCCCCCTTGTTCAAACAACATGAAGTCTTGCTGTATTCTGTCTATTGCAGTTAGGTCCTGCCTTTCAACTGCCCCAGAGAACCAAGGGTTAACTTTTCTATGCCTTGCATAGAACGTTCATCACGAGCTCGGTTGAAGCCCCTGTCTGTTGTTGTTCAAACTGCAACCGCCAGATTCTTTACTCCACCTCACTGAACAGTCGCTCCGGAGATTTCTCCTGCTGCTCGGTTCAAAAGTCGGTTGAAGTGTCAGTTTTCGGTCAGTTTCTACCGAATTGTTGTTTCCGCATAGTCGGTTCAAGTCTCTGTCTGCGGTACCGTGAGTACTAGATAGATTTTTGTTCTGTTTCTGTGTGGAACCTGTAAATTGTGGATCGGTTCGGCTGAACTGATCAATTTGTGATAAAAACTTGTGCTTTGCTTTAGAGTGTGGTAACCGGTCCGTATCGGTTCTAAAAAAACGGATTTTAATTACGTTTTTTTCCAAGACCCGTGACACGGTCAGGAACCAATAAGGGAGTCTTGCCTGGCGGATTGCCGAAAAAGGAGTACGTTTTTGGTTAGGTTGGCCATGTTTGAGAAACCCAAAAAGAAAACCGGGCCCACTGGGTTTCAACACTGCAGTGTGTGTGGGGAGGTCTTTTCTAAGGCTGATCCCACACCACCTGTGTTTATTGTCTGGGGTTTGACCACCTCGATTCAGAGCAGAATTTTCCCAAATCTACCCTGGAGAAAAGATTAGGTAGACTGAGGGAAAGGGAGGCCGAGAAGTCCGCTGACCCAGATGGCCAGCCCGGTTCGGTTCCGACCGAACCAGAAGGAGTGCCCTCTGACCAGGGCGATACTTCTTTGGGCAAAAGGAGAGCCGATTCTGAGGAGTTGGTTCCGACAAAAGGAAAAAGAAAAGACAAATCGACCGGTTTGGACCCAGAATCTCATTCTCCGACCGCTGATGAGATAGCCAAGGCGATTAGGATTGTGCAATCGCTTACTTCGGTTCCAACCGAACCGGCACCTTCTGGCAGGGGCTCGGTTCGGTCGGTTCCCACGGTTCCAGATTATACTTTGGAAGAATTTTATGAACCGGAGTTTGAGGAGGAGGGAGAGTATGAGGATGACTATGGTGATGGTGAAAGTCTGGATGTGCCTATTGACCTGGACATCTCCCCAGACAGACCTTCAGGTGTCTCTCCTCCTAGGCTTTCTGAGTCCCCTTCACACTACATGTTCTACAGAAAGGTGGCAGATACCCTCCAGCTTCCTGTAGAGGAAGCAGTTGAGGATCAGGAAGAGCCTGATTTTGTTGAGATGATGGACATCCCAGAGTCCAGGAGACTGTCTATTCCCCTCCACAAATCCTTTGGGAAACAGACACAAAAAATTCTTAAGTCTCCAAATTCTATACCTCCTGTGGACAGATGAATGGACAAGAGGTACATTCTCTCAGGCTCAGACACGGAGTTCCTTTTTCAGCAGTGCAGCCATGTTGGGGTTGTGCAGGCTGCTGCCTGTGATAAGGCAAACATTTCCTTGGCATCACACCCCCCAGACAAGGACTCCAGGAAGACTGATGCCATGGCAAAGAAACAGTACATGGCATCAGCTTTGGGACTCAGGCAGGCTAATTATATGGCCTATGCAGCCAGGTACCAGAAGTCCAGATGGGACACTGTACTGGCACTGGCTAAACAGGCTCCTCCCCAGCTTGCCAAGGAGCTGGAGCAGGTGGCTGCAGATGGGATAGAGGCATCGAAAGTTCAGTTTCATGCTACTGTAGACTCCAATGATGTATCACCAAGAGTCATGGCTACATCTGTGGCTCTTCGGAGAATGGCTTGGCTCAGATGTACTAGCCTATCGCAGGATACACAGGCTAAGGCCATGGATTTTCCTGTAGTTGGTAATTCTCTATTTGGGGAGCAGCCAGAGAATTACATGAAGAAAATGGATGAATGCAGGACCACTTACAGGAGTGCTCAGGCCAAAGAAAGGCAAGCAACTCCTCAAAGGCAGCAGTCCAGGGGCAGGCCTTTCCAAATGCCTTTTTACCAAGCTCAGGCCTGTTCTTCTTCTTCCTTTTTGCAGAGGGGGTTCTTCAGAGGGAGAGGCAGAAGGGGGATGAGCAGGCCTGCATCCACCCCTCAGCCTAAAGCCCCTACCAAGCAGACACCGATTGGTCTGCCCGGGTCGATTCTCCAATACCAGTATGGGGCAGGCTGGGTTACTTTGTCCAGGACTGGATGTCTCTTACATCAGACAGGTGGATCCTGGAAGTAGTAAGCCAGGGACTGCTTCTCAGCTTCAAAAAATTTCCCAAGATGAGAGCCAGATCTTTTCCACCTGCAAATCTCTCAGAGACCCTTGCCCTAGAGGCAGAGGTTTCTTCTCTCCTAGCTCTCAGAGCTGTAGAGAGAGTTCCCACCCTACACAGGGGCAAAGGATTGTACTCCAGGTACTTCCTAACCCCCAAGAAGACAGGAGAGTGGTGACCCATCCTGGACCTAAGATATCTGAATAAACATCTGTTAAAGCCAAAATTCAAAATGGTAACTCTGGGAATTATCCTTACCTCTCTAAGGCCAGGGGACTGGCTAGCCTCCCTGGACCTCAAAGATGCCTACTTTCACATTCCCATCAGGTGCTCTCACAGAAAGTACCTCAGGTTCGAGTTGCCCTCAGGCCACTATCAATTCAGAGCAATGCCCTTTGGCCTAACATCAGCCCCAAGGGTCTTCACAAAGTGCCTGGCAGTAGTTGTTGCCTTCCTAAGAAGACAAAAGATTTCCATTTTCCCATACTTGGACGACTGGCTCATAGTAGGTCAGTCTCCAGACCAAGTCAAGTCACATCTGCAAGTGACTCAGCAAGTGCTCACTTCTTTGGGATTCCTTCTCAACCTACCAAAGTCACTTCTCGAACCAGTGCAGCTCCTTACCTTCATAGGCGCAGAACTGGATACGGTAAAGGCAAGAGCCTTCCTTCCCCTGGAAAGGGCAAGGGCCCTTATGGAACTGGTCTCTTTTTTCACCCCTCAGGTGTCTCATCCAGCAAGGCATTTCCTTCAGCTACTGGGACACATGGCAGCCTCCACAGCAGTGGTCCAGGGAGCAAGATTCCAAATGAGGGACATTCAGTTCCACTTAAGAGCCTTTTGGTCTCAAAGAAAAGATTCCCTTACCAAACTGATCCCAGTGACTCAAACCCTGATCCAGCCTTGCAATGGTGGCAGGATCAGGACAATTTGAGACAAGGGGTTCCATTTGTCACTCAGTCTCATTCAGTGGTACTCACCACAGATGCTTCCCTGCTGGGCTGGGGAGCCCATTTGGGGGATCTTACCACCCAGGGACTGTGGTCACCTCAGGAATCCCTGCTTCGCATCAATCTCTTGGAACTCAGAGCAGTGTTTCTGGCACTGCAAGCTTTTTCCAAATCTGTACAGAACAAGGTGGTTCAGGTCAGAACAGACAACACTAGCACCATGTGGTACATCAACAAGCAGGGAGGCACTAGGTCTACGGCCTTGTGCACAGAAGCAATGAAGCTGTGGTCCCTGACCTATTCCCTGCAAACCTCTCTGATAGCAGTTCAGCTCTCAGGGAAGGACAATGTCCTAGCAGATGCACTGAGCAGAATATCCCAGGACCATCACGAATGGACCCTGGATCCTCTGGTTTTGAAAGTGATTTTCTCGAGATGGGGCACTCCAGAGATAGATCTTTTTGCAGCCCCAGACAATCACCAACTTCCTTTCTTTTGTTGCAGACCCCCAGTCTTGGGATCAGTCCCCCTGGATGCTCTGATTCTGAACTGGGAAGGGATATTTCTGTATGCTTTTCCCCCTTCTCTCTCCTGTTCAGGGTGATAGTCAAGATAAGGTCACAACCATGCAGAGTGATTCTGATTGCTCCGGACTGGGCCAGACAGCCATGGTACCCCTTGTTGCTGTCCCTAGCAGTCCACCTTCCCCTGTCTCTTCCCAGGAATTACAACCTGTTAACATCTTCTCAGGGGAGGATTTGGTACCCGAATCTTCAGTCTCTCAATCTCAAGGCTTGGCTCTTGAAGAGTTAGAGTTTGCAGATCTGCATCTTTCCCAAGGGGTTCTGGATATCCTTAAGGCTTCTCAAAAGCCTTCCACTAGAAAGACTTACAGCTCCAAATGGAAAAGATTCAGCATTTGGTGTTCTAAGAAGAATATTTCTCTAGACTCTGCTGAATTGCCTACGGTTCTGGATTATATGGTCCATCTTAATGGCCTAGGCCTCAGACCAGCTACTCTCAAGGTACACTTGGCAGCTGTTTCTGCTTTCCTGTCGGTAGGCAAGTCTTCCTCTCTGTCATCCCATCCTGTATTCTGTAAGTTTTTCAAGGGATTGCTGCACACCAATCCCCCCTTTAGGAATCCTGCTCCTGCTTGGGATCTTTATGTTTGCATTGCTCAGCTTATGCAACCCCCATTTGAGCCTTTGTCCTCAGCAGAGCTTAAGTACTTGACTTGGAAAACTGTGTTTTTGGTAGCCATTACCTCTGCCAGGTGTATCAGTAAATTGCAAGCCCTGTCAGCGGAATCTGATTTCATCTCTTTTCATAGAGATAAAGTGGTCCTTAGAACTAACAGAAAGTTCTTACCTAAAGTGGTTTCAGATTTCCACCTCAACCAGTCTATATCTCTCCCCTGTTTTCTTCACTGACCATTCCTCCTCGGGAGAGAGGAGGCTGCACAGTTTGGATGTTAAAAGAGCCCTTAGCTACTACATAGTGCGTACCAAGGGTCACAGGTTTGAATCCCTCCAGTTGTTCCTCACTTATGGAGAAGTTGGTAAAGGCAAACCTGCCACTAAGAGATCTAGTGCCAGGTGGATTAGTTCTTGTATACAATTCTGCTAAGAAAAACTGGGTAGAACTCCATCCTCAGGCCTGAGGGCTCATTCCACAAGAGGTACAGCCGCTTCCCTGGCTGCTGCCAGGGATATTCCTCTTTTTAGAAATCTGTCAAGCAGCCACCTGGAAAACAGTCCATACTTTACCAAGCATTACTCTCTGGATATCCAGGCTAGGAGTGATGCTCAGTTTGGCACAGCGGTACTTCAGAGCTTATTTCCAAAGTAGGTTCTGTCCCTCCTCCATGGAGGTACTGCTTGGTAGTCTGCAATAGTCAGAATACAGCAAGACTTCATGTTGTTTGAAGAAAAAAATTACTCACCTTAGTATCTACTGGAGTCTTGCTGTATTCTGATTCTCCGCCTCCCTCAGAACCCTAGTTTTGGGATGTGGTGGTGTGGAGCAGTGTTGGCACCCTAGGGGTGTCATTTTTACACCCTCTTCTTTGTTTGGGTGGAATGTTGTGTTTTGGATGTGTTTTTGTTTTTGGGTTTCCTGACATGAGTCTTCCTTTGAAACCAGAAACATTATATATTTGCCAGTTGGCTAGTAGAAATTTTACAGTTTCCACACAGAACACCTAGTGAGTTTTTGCTCATAAAGATCTGGCGGTTGCAGTTTGAACAACAACAGACAGGGGCTTCAACTGAGCTTGTGACGAACGTTCTATGCAAGGCATAGAAAAGTTAACCCTTGGTTCTCTGGGGCAGTTGAAAGGCAGGACCTAACTGCAATAGTCAGAATACAGCAAGACTCCACTAGAAGAAACATAATTACTAAGGTGAGTAATTTTTTCTTCTTGCACATCTCTTCTTCTGAAATATGCTACCCTCTTGTACTTTGTTAATTCCCTTGAGATACTTTAAAATTTCTATCATGTCCCCCCTCTCCCTCCTTTCCTCAAGGGTATACATATTAAGCTGCTTTAGTCTCTCCTCATATGTCTTCTGGTGCAGACCCTGCACAATTTTGGTTGCCCTCTTATGAACAGCCTCCACTCTGTCTATGTCTTTGTGGAGATGGGGTCTCCAGAATTACACGCAGTACTCCAGATGGGATCTTACTAACTGTCTGTACAGAGGGATAACAACTTCCTGTTTTCTACTGTTGATGCCTCTCCCTATGCATCCCAGTATCACCCCAGCCCTCCTTATTGCCTTCTCACATTGCTTGCCCACCTTTAGGCCATCTGATATAATTACTCCTGGGTCCCTTTCGATTTTTGTTGTTGTTATTAACATAAAGCCATTCAAGACGCATGATCTTTCCTGTGTCTAAAGAAGAGGTCTGCAGAGCCAGGATTGCCTGTACATTCCTTAGAGAGATCCACCAAGATCAGCCCCTGCACCTGATAAATAGGTTCTTACCACCACAGCATTCCTAAATTGTGCAGACGTCCCAAAATTATGCAGCAGATAAAAAATGATATCCCTCATAAAATTAATTAAACTGGGTCTCAAGGACATCCTGGATGTAAGTGCAGCCTACACTCCGCCCCCGCGCTCACTAATGTGATGACAAGATGCTAGGGAGAGCGTTCCATGATAAACAATGGGTGGTGGCTTTTTGATCTTTTTTTAACATTATAATGGCCACTTGGAAATGAAACGTGGGCACCGGTTGACTAACAAGGCTCTTGTTAGATGACCAGTGCCCATGTTTCATTATTTTTTATTTTTAGCACTATTGCGCTATTTTGACTTTATTTTTACTGTGACTATTCATTTCAAAGTCTAATTTTATTATGGGTCCTTATTTTCGATGGTTCCCTTCTTTTTTGAGCAAATTCTTGTGGGAACCGTCAAATTAGGGACAGTTGCCTTGTTTTTTACCTCAGACCTCGTGAGGTTTACCGTGAGGCACCTGTAGTGGAATTCAGATCTACACAGTGCCTGGGGGTTTCTCTCTAGACTGGCAGTTATGAGGAACCTTTTTTATTATATTACTAGACCTCGGTATCATCTGTCATAGGACTGTCCGTAAGGGTCCAGCAGCCACCTCTGTGCAGTTGACCAGTACTACTGGGTTTCTATTAAGTTTGGCATTGGTAGCTGGCCTGGTGGTGCTGAGGGCTGAGGCACTGGATGCCTTACCTCGTGCTGTGCCAGTGACCCAGGTTCGGGAACGAGCATGGGTCGCTGGGGGTTGATGGGGAGGAGAAGGATAGAGCATCCGTTGGACTGCTCTCCTTCTCCGGGTTGGGGGTTTTCACTTCCCGATTGCTGATTGCCCCCTGGTGGAGGCTGGGGATCAGGGCATGAAGTGACAGCATCAGGGTGGAGTATGGGCAGATGCCTGGAGGAGAGACATGTGGACGCATGCATCTTTGCCCCCACTGGCATCATTGCACGCCCACGACTCCAGCGGGGCTGGTGGAGTGAACAGTGGAAAAAGAGTGGTACCTCTCATGTGGCTTGATGGCAGTCCATGAGTGTTTGTCAGGAGCTGACACCCGAACTGGATGCATGAGGGTGGGGAGTTAGGGGACTCCCTGCAGCCCTGCTGTGGGGTTAAGCCGCAGGGGTTTCAGGGGGCCAGCGGTCCCGGGCAAGATGGACGGCGGCTGGATCCCCGGCAAGGATGCAAGGTATAACAGGGCAGAGAGGTGGCCCAGGAGGATAAAGAATCTCTAAAAAAAAAAAAAAAAAAAAAAAGCTTGCCACTGGTATAGATCCTAGTTCTACAACCGAAAAAAAAAAAGGTATAGACAGAGTTCATTAACTGGGGCAGGACAGGCCGGTGGCATTTTCACAGAAACCTACACTCCGTTCGTAGGTCCAAGACTGGTTTGCTTTGCTTAAATTGGCAAACATAGCAGACAAACCTTTAATGGCTTCCGACGAGGGGCCATCCAAAAATACTAATACTAAAAACAGAGGTGCTGAGGAACTCTCTAGATCCCAGCCAAAAAATAAAGTTTCCAAAGATGAAGTTCCTCAGGGGCGGATCCAGGAGTCCTATAGATGGGGGAGCTCAAGTCAGAGAAAAAATAAAAATAATAGGCCGGGGGTCTGGTGGGCCACCTAGGCCCCCGGAAATGTTTTAACATTTTGATGCATTCTGGTGCATTTTAGAGAGTATTTCTAATGCAATTTCTACTAATTTCCTCCCTCCCCATGCTTTGTTAGTTGCACCCTAGCACCATCCCCAGAGTCCCCACAGTCCACATGTTGCCCAAAATACCCTCCTGCCGCCCCATAAAAACACAAAATACCAAAAGACTGCAGCTGGGCAGCAGCACTTCTGAAACACATAAAACTGAGAAAAGTTGAAAGAGACTTGGTGAGAAAGAAACTGCAGACAAATTAAATGACAATCCAAGTAAACAAGTTCACAAATGTCATTCACTCAAGCACATTATGACATTACCATAAAGTCAACCCATCCCATTTTGTCTTGCAGTACAGATTAACGTATCCCCCAACCTTATCTCAGTAAAAAAAAAAAAACAATAACCATAGAAATATGGGAACAAAGTCACTTTGCTATCTAGTTTCTCAAAATATAATTTCAAGTCTGCTTGCTATTTTTGCAAAACATATTTTATTCTATAGAACAATTTATTCCAAAGAAAATACATTTTTGAATAAGTAAATATTTTTATTGTTTTAAAATGTCCTTTACTGGGATAATCCCATGGTATGAGGCATCTCATTTTTATGATAGGCCCAAGAAGTCAGTAAGCAGACAGAAAAACAGTTTTTAAACAAATATAAAAATGCATTTTTTTTATTAGCAACAGCACTTGCTTGGGTACATCACAACTTACCCCCCCCCCTCAAATTCAACACATAGAATCAAATATTTAGTTTATGTAGTTCTGTCATTTTTTGGGAGGTTTTGTAACTGCCTGTGTCAATGAGCCAAACAAGGTCTTATAACTTCTGTTGCCAATTTTGCTCTCCAAGCATGCAGAAACTCCTGCACATGCCATAACATACAGCAGAACACCTTCAAAGTCCCCATGTCTATTAAGTCCCTCTGTGCTCATTCACACTGTACAACCACGACTGAAAACAAGCATTTGTCAATGCCGAATGTTTGCTTGCTGGCATTGGCAGTGGTAGTGTAGAAGTTACAGAGCTGCGTAATAGTAATGGCCATGAAGTATTGAACTGAAGCCAACCCCACCACCACCCTACAGAGAGTGACAGGCATTGGGGTGTGCCTTTGGGTCGTCAGGCATAACGACCACACAATTTCAGTACACCCCACCCTGCAGACACTGGCAAGTGTCACGGTGTTCCTTGGGGTCTTTGGTCCTTATGTGCACCCCATTCCATTAGGAAATACAGAGATGGGTGCGATATAGGAGAATGGGGTGAACTTTGGGGCCGAAGAGCCCAAGGCATACCTCGATGCTTCTCACTGGCTGCAGGGTGTGGAATGGTATGAGCATTACAGGCAAGAATCCCAAGTCACACCCCTGATGCCTGTCATTCTCTACAGGGTTGGGCGTTATGGTTGGAAACCCTAATACCTTAGGCATTCGTTGGTATTTTCACTCCAAATGTTCAACATGGTTTTTTTGTGACCCCACCTCATGAACAGGGGGAATATCAGTTTCTTAGCCGAAAGCTGCTTATGCACAGCGACTCACGGCATTTAGCACCACAGGTGCAAAACATTCTGAACAGGACGTAAAAATGACAGCTGTACTGTTCATGGGGAGTGTAAAATGGCAATGTTGCAAATCTGCAGTAAAAATATTAAAAAAAATAGTGAAGTCACGAGCGTACATAGAAACTGTGCAATGCACACCCGTAATATAATTAGGTTGGGGATTTTTTTACAGCAGATTGTCAACTCAGGCATTTTGGTGCCTCCGATCATGAACAGTGTCACTGTGATTTTCTTTATCTGTCCTGAACAATGATTTCCCACAGCGACCACGCATCTCTGCGCTGATAGTGTGAAAACACACTTTGGCCATGTTGTGAAAAATGACAGCTGTACTGTAAATAAGGCAGTGTGGAAAAATGCCACTGGTGAAAATCTGGACTTAAAATATTACAAAGTCATGAACTTACAAAGGTGCGTGGAAACTATGCAATGCTCACTCGTAATACAGTCATTTTATGGACTTTTGTCACCAAATTTTCAACATAGCCATTTTAAGACCTCTGCTCATGAACAGTGTAACTGTGATTTTCTTAATCTGTCCCAAACATTGCTTTCGCACACCAACAGCACCATTGTGCGCTACGTGTGTGAAAACACATTTTGGGTGGCATATGAAAAATGGCAGCTGTACTGTTCATAAGGAAGTGTAATAAAATGGCAATGTTGAAAATCTGGAGTGAAAATATTAAATTTGCAAACTTATGAGCATGCATAGGAACTGCGTAATGCACGCTCGTAAAACAGTCATTTTTAGGAATGTTTTCACCAAATTTTCAACATAGCCATTTTAAGACCTCTGCTCATGAACAGTGTCACTGTGATTTTCTTAATGTCCCATACATTGATTTCGCACATCGACTGCGCCATTGTGCGCTACATGTGCGGAAACACATTTTAGGCAAGATGTGAAAAATGGCAGCTGTACTGCTCATAAGGAGCATGGTAAAATGGCAATGTTGAAAATCTGAAATGATAAATATTTAAAATTCGCGAACTTACTAGTGCGTGGAGGAACTGTATGCACCCATTGTGAAACAGTCATTGTTAGATTTTTCACCAAATTTTCAACATAGCCATTTAAGACCTCTGCTCATGAACAGTGTCACTGTGGCTTTCTTAATTTGTCCTGTACATTGGTTTCGCACACCGACTGCGCCATTGTTACGCTACATGGGGAAACCGTTTTGGTGAGATGTGAAAATGACAGCTGTACTACTCATAAGAAGGTGTGGTAAAATGGCAATGTTGAAAATCTGGAGGAAAATATTGAAAATTCACGAACTTACGAGCGTGCGTAGGAACTGCGCAACGCACGCTCGTAAAACAGTCGTTTTTTGGAATTTTTCCACCAAATTTTCAAAATAGGCTTCTTGAGAGCCCACCTTATGAACACTGGCAGTGTCGTTTCATTAATCCGTCCTGAAAGGTGATTTCACGCAGTGACTGCGAAATCACCCTTCGGGCCTGAATAACGCCATGACAGTGACATCATTCATGAGAAGGGGTCCCAAAAACCCATGTTGAAAATTTGGTGCAAAAATTCCAAAAAATGCCTGAGATATGCAACAAAGTTGAAAAACCCTATCTATCCCATTATACAGCTTACCGGCATTTCCTCAGTTCGCGGTCGGCTTTGAAGAGTGCAGGCGTCTTCCTAGTCCACCGATGATCGTTGCGCGAGCTCAGAAGTAAGTATGGGGTGAGGGGGTGTGGGGAGGCAGGTTGCGCAGTGGGTGGGTGCGGGTTGTGGGAGAGGGCCAGGGAGACTACGTGGGACCGTTTTTCTTTACAGGTTGTTTTTTTTATGACTACTGCGGGATGTTTGCCATGCTGGGGTGGCTCCCAGCATGGCACAAGACGGTTGTGGGGGCGTTCAGCCGACTGGGGATTAGGATCCCCGTCTGCAAAGCATCGATTGCCCACGCTGGGGTGGGCTCCCAACATGGCACCCAGTACTCGGGGGTGAGGACAGTGGATCCGGGGAGATTGGGCACCCCGTCGGCTATATCATTAGTTACCATGCTGGGGTGGGCACCCAGCGTGGCATTTGAAGGCTTTGGGGGCAGGGGAGCACAGCACAGCTGATGGGGTTGGGCACCCCGTCAGCTACTACACTGTGCGTGCATGGGGCGCCTGCGCCTGCGTGGCGTGTGTGTGTGTGTGTGGGGGGGCTGCGCGCGAGCAGGCGATATCTTATCGCTGCTCACTCAAGCGTAGCTCCCCCTTTGAACTGTATGCCACTGCATTTTGGAGCTTGTCATAGACAGCTCCAGCATGCATTGGCTTACAGGGGCCGCGCCTGCCAACACACTGACTGAATTGGAGGAGGGGGTGACACACCTCCGAAATCTCGGATGATGGCACTATGTTTCTTGCACATGCGTGCAAGCAAACATAAAAACCACACAGATTAGACATACAGTACATGAAGTTTTTACCTCAGTTCAAAGGTCTCATGTACCAGTTTCTGCCTCTCCTGGTTCATGCTGTCGCTGAGACCAGACCTGCCCCAGCATTAGTTTTGTACCATTCCTAGCATGCTACAGGAGGGTACTACTCTCCAACTCCCTCGCTTGCAAATCTGCACCAAAATCAATTTGCCATATAGGACAAAATTAGCAGTGACCTTAAACAATTTAAATGTCATGAATTTAAGCTCCCCATACAAGAAATTAATAACACTAGTACTACATTTATTACACACCCAGTTTGATGGAACACTAATGTCCTGTCCCATCCTAGCAGCTGCCCCCCACCCACCATAGTTTGTGACTGTGAAAGTCTTTGGTTTTTAAAGCAAGAAGTACCTGATTAAATGAAGATTGATCAGTTTTCAGCAGGCTGAAGTCTATGTGCCCCTAGTTGAGTACTGTCTCCGGTCACCTGGCAGCCAAACTCTCTCTCTAGACAGCATACACTGACCCCATGAGTCCTAATGAGCAGAGCTCTAGGCTACAGCTTGCTTCAGCTACCAGAAGATGACCTGAACCTCACTCCAACTCATTGTGCTGATTTACCAAGGCCACGCCGACTCCGCGTTACTGGACTGCTACCCTCTGAAACCTCGGGCTTTGCTCCACTTGTGGGCTCCATTCTCTCTCTCTGTCTCCTCCTCAGTAGTACACCCGCTCCTCTCTTGCTCCAACATTAATCTTCTGAGTTAATGAATTACAGCTCACTCTTGTTTCAGCAGCCCAGACATTTAAAGAAGGTGCCCCTTGCTAGCCACATCCACTACTGGATGCAACAGCAAATCAGGAGCAGTGAGCACCAGGTGACCTTGGTGAGATTGTATTGTTAAGGTCCACTCTGCTTTGCTTCAGCTGTACCCCCCCCCCGCGCATGAACAAAGGAGCTGCACCAAGCCTGCAAAAGTAGAGAATGAATGCTCAGGCTCACCCAGGCAAGACCAACTGCTGCCACAGTGCTGGGACCGGACCACGTGGTGCAGGATGAACGTCAGTAAGAAATTCATGCTGGAGACCGGCTTTTTTGGGGGGGGGATAAACTATGTAATGTGGGGGGGTGGTGGTTGTTTACTGCACTACCAGGACACTGGAGGACAGGGCCAGCCTTAACCATTCTGGGCCCCAGTGCAGCCCCCTGCCAGGCCACACCACTCCATTCCCTGTGGGCCCCCCCACATCCAACATTTACACCTCACTAACCCTCCTGTCCTGAATTACTAAAGCAGTCCCAGGTCTACTAGTTTAACCAGCATCTTTTAATTAGTGCCATTGACTGCATTGAATTATTTGACTTCACTATTGGAAATGAATCTGTTCAGGCCTGGAGCAAGAAGTTGAGTAAGTACAGCACTACAACCGTATTCATTTCTGTAAGGACAGGGCTATCATCACTGGACACTCACACCTCAGATACTCTGATTTGCAAACAAGTTAAACTTAACTTTTCTGGAGGTGTGAGTGAGAAAGAATAGAGAGGATTATCATGGGACATCAGTAAGGTTGCCACCTGTCAGTTTTTTTACCTGGCGATCAGGTTTTCAGGGTCCCTATCAGGAAATCCGGTTTTGCTCTGTGCTGGTCAGGTTTTGGAGCCATTTTGAGTGCTCACATACTTTTGAAACAGATTTTGTCATATCATTCATTGTTTCACCTACATGTCCAGGTTACAAACAAGTTATCTTGTCAATGTATCCCTTTGTTTGTGAAAGTAGTCAACCTGGGAGGTGTAAAGTATGACCATTAGCACTTACTTAACCTAATCTTTTCCACTGCAGCAAAGCTGCCCCCACCTTTTGTAACAGTAACAGAGCCAGTTGTCTTCCACTTTCATTTGCTGGTAAACATTTTCATCTCTAACAACATTTAGGCATTTTTAAATGTTTTAAAAAAAAAAATTTTCCCGCAAGAAAAAAGCATGGGCCCCCCAAGGTGCAGGGGCACAGTTTGCACCTAGCTACGGCCAGCTCTGCTGGAGGACAGATGAGACCTGTGTGGCTCAGGCAGCTTTCATGGAGGCATTAGTGCATACCAATTAAGAATGCAGCACAGTGTGTTACTAATGGAGGAGCTCCATGATGGGGGAGCTATAGCACCCTTAGCCCGCCCTCTAAATCCGCCTATGTTCCTCACAAATTAAAAAAATAATAGAAGTGACGAATAAAGGAAGCTTGATCAAGCCTCTGTTGAAGTGGCTAAAAAGAAACTCTGTCAAGACAAAAATGCTCCTGTTGCTCCTGGGAAAGCCAATAGCAAGATAACAGGCAGCTTAAAGCATACAGAAAAAGCAAAACACTTACAAACAAAGTCTGTGCAGGCTCTTCCATCAGTGCAAGATATGGAAAAAGCATGGCAACTGTTTCAGACCCTTCAAAAGATGGGTCCTCTGTTTACTGGGGCTGGCAAGCACTCTTCCACAGTTCTCTCTTCTGTAGACTGTGAGGGTGATACAGGTGATGAACAATAATTTTATGATGCCCTTGAGCTCCAGGAGTCCCCGGACCCTCATCTTGGGAACCCCCCCCCCCAGTGACCAGGAGGATCCCTCTTCTGTTTACATTTATACAAAATATGCTGGACACCCTGGACCTCCCTTTGCAGGAGCCCAACCAGGATGTCGATGAAGATGACGATTATAGGGAGATCTTTCAACCCCAAAGACCCTGGTCATCCCTATCTATAATGCATTCAGAAAAAAATACCATGAAGGTGCTTCGACACCCCACTTCAGTATCAGGGGTTGATCAGCGGCTTGAGAGAAAATACAGATTGTCTAAAAATGGTACCAAGTTCCTGCCTGCACACCCTAGCCACGAGAGTATAGTGCAGCAGGCAGCTTGTGAGAAAGCTGGAGTCTCCTTGCCCCCCTCTCCCCCTGACAAGGATTCCAAGAGAATTGACTTCATAGCAAAGAAAATGTATGCCACAGCTTCCCTGCTTCTCAGACTTTTGTCTTACATGGTGTTCACAGCCAAATATCAGAAAGTCCTTTGGAAATCTGTCCTGGCTATCGCCCAAAACGGATCAGATTCTATGGTATAGGAGCTGGTGGATACATCAAAAACTGCCCTGGAAGCTACTATGTATCAATTCCACATGGCAAATGACAACAATGATGCAGCATCTAAGGCGATGACCCATGCAATCTCTCTGAGACGCTTTGCCTGGGCTTAGAACAACCAGTGTAACCACAGACACTCAGAACAAGGCCATGGATTTTCCCTGTGATAAAAATATGTTGTTTGATTACAGAACCACTGATTACATCAAAAAGGTTGATGAGTACAAGGCCTCCTGGCAGAGCCACTCATCCAAACCTAAGCCCACCACCCCTCAGAGATTCTGTCCCAGGGGCAGTAGGGGCAGAAGTTTTGTTCCCAAGCCTTACAGTCCCTATCCCCAGTCTGACTTTGGCCAGTACAGGGGGTCTTTCAGAGGCAGGGGCAGAAGGGGCCAAAGAAAAGCCACCTCTAGCCAGCCAACTGCCTCTCAGTCTAAGTCCTGATGTGAGTGGCCAGGTCACCTCCCTGGTTCCGGTGGGAGGCAGACTCTCCCACTGTCTTCAGCACTGGTTCCTCATCACATCGGACAAGTGGGTGCTGGAGATAGTGGAGAAGGTTCTGCCACTACAGTTCAAGCAGATGCCAGATCTCAAGTATAGCCAGGTGTCAAGATCTCTGTCCCCAACACAGATACCGCTGTTGGAAATAGAGGTACAAAACCTTCTGGCTTTACGAGCAGTGGAAAGGTTCCCCACCCACGAGAAGGGCAAGGGCCTCTACTCCAGGTATTTTCTGACACAAAAGAAAACTGGGGAGTGGCGACCTATCTTAGATCTGAGATATTTAAACAAACGTCTGAAAAAAAACAAATTCAAAATGGTCACTCTGTCACTGGTCATACAGTCCTTACAGCATGGAGACTGGCTAGCCTCCCTAGATTTTAAGGACACCTACTTCCACATACCCATAAGGAGATCTCACAGGAAGTTTCTCAGGTTCAGACTTTCCTTTGGGTCACTATCGGTTCACCACAATGCCCTTCGGTCTGTCCTCGGCCCCAAGAGTCTTTACCAAGTGTCTCCAGTGGTAGCAGCACATCACAGGAGACTGGGTGTTGCTCTCTACTCCTACCTGGATGACTGACTCATAGTAGCAAAGTCTCCTTGGCAGGTCAAGGGATCTCTTTCCCTCACAGAATGCACTCTGGAGTCTCTGGGTTTCCTGGTAAATCTAAATAAATCTCACCCGGAACCCACCCAGCTGCTCACCTTGATAGGGGCCCAGCTGGACACTCAGAAGGGATATGCTTTCCTCCCCGCAGGAAAGAATTCAGAGTTTCCTTTCAGTGGCAGATTCTTTCGCTCGGGGACAGCCAAGACCAGCCAGACATTTCTTCAAACTTCTGGGACATATGGCTTCTATGACTGCAGTAGTCCCAGGGGTCAGCTACAGGATGCAACTCCTGCAAGCCTACCTCAGAGCTCGCTGGTCTCAGAGAAGCAACAAATTTTCAAAGTCGATACCTGTGTCAGAGCAGTTCCTCCAAAACCTGCTGTGGTGGAAGAACCCTGCAAATTTGCAGGCAGGAGTTCCCTTTCAAGCTCCTCTTCCCACAAAGGTGATCACCACAGATCAAGGGCGTAGCTACTGATACTCCAAGTAAGCCATGGCGTACCAAGTTTAGCAGCAGGCGGTAGCAAATAAGCTGGCCAGCACTGCTCGGCCCTCTCTAGTCCAGTGCATTTAAATTCCTTTGTCTGGCTTTGCAGGCTTTTTCTTTTCTCTTTCAGCTTTGTTTTGGGGGGGCTGGCAGAGTGGACTGCAGACGTTGAAGCTGAAGGTCTCAATTAGGTTTGCATGGTCTGCTTGCATAGTAATTGGCTGTGGCATCTGGTAGGGGGTGTGACAAGTCTGGGGCAGCAAGTTGAAATGCCCCAGCAAAGTTAGAAGCCATACTATTAGTTCAATTGTACTGGGAGCAAGAGATGAAAGAACAGACTCGGAGCCAGCTAAAAGAAAAGAAGACTTTATGTGGAGTGGCAAGTGGAGTGAATCTGCCTACCTACAGGGAAGAGAGAAGAAATTTCTGCCATGGTCTTGGACTCATGGTGCAGTTAGTGGCTTCTACCAGTGGGCAGCAAGCACCACACTAGCAGTGCAGACAGACAGCAGGTCTAGTGTGTGAATCTTCTGATCGGAGCCAGAAACCTTGGACTTAAGTTGTGGGGGGGGGGGCTGGCATAAACAACAGTAGGGGAGGGAGTAGCAGTGTGGCAGGTTGGTGTACAAATCTGAAATGCCTGGCTACACCCCTGCCACAGATGCCTCCTTTTTGGGCTGGGGAGCTCATTTGGACAGTGCCTCAGTAAGCAGCAACCGGACTCCTGAAGAGTCACAGTTGCACATAAATCTTTTGTAGCTCAGAGCAGTCTTCCTAGCTCTCAAAACTTTCGCTCCCAGCATAGAAGGGCAGGTGGTTCAAATTCAGACAGACAACACCACTGCAATGTTTTACATAAACAAGCAGGGTGATACCAGATCAGGAATACTCTGTTCAGAAGCTCTGAAGCTCTGGTCTCTAGCATTCTCCCTGGGAGTCAGCCTCTCAGCTATTCACCTCCTAGGCAAATTCAATACTCTGGCAGATGCTCTAAGTCACATCAGTCAAGGCCAGAGCGAATGGACACTGAACAAGCAAGTACTAGCCACAGTATTTAGGTGGTGGGGCACACCAAACGTGGATCTGTTTGCCTCTCCCCTCAATTTTCAGCTTCCTCAGTACTGTTGCAGGCCCCCAGTCCCCATAACACTTCCTCTGGATGCCCTGATCCTGGACTGGTCAGGGAGGTTCCTATATGCATTTTCTCCCTTCCCCCTGATATTCAGGGTTTTGCTGAAACTCAGAAAGCAGCCTGCATCGATGATCCTAGTGGATCTGGACTGGCCCAGGCAAGCCTGGTACCCTCTCCTTCTCTCAATGTCCTGCAGTAGGCCCATTAGCCTCCCTCCAACTCACTTCCTGCTGACCCTTCCTCAGACAGGAGTGCAGTACCCAGACATATACTCTCTTCACTTCAAGGCCTGGTTCTTGAGGGGCTAGAGTTCCCATCCTCACAGTACTCTGAACAGGTCCTTAAGATACTGAGGATGACTAAAAAAACTGAACACTAAGAAGACTTATGCAGCCAAATGGAAAAGGTTTTCCCTCTGGTGCAAGAGCAAAAAGGTCGAACCCTTATCAGCTTCAGACCCTCAGCAGCTAGACTACCTGGTACACTTACAGGCGTCGGGCTTGAAACCATCTTCCCTCAAGTTACACCTGGCAGCAATGTCGGCCTGCCTTTCAGTGGGAAAGAAAAAATCATTTTTTCCCACACCATTTTGAAACAGTTTTTCAAAGGCCTCTTGTACCTCCAGCCTCCAATCAGGGAGCCCGTTCCTCCTTGGAGCCTGAACCTTGGCACAGACGGGCTCATGAATCCACCCTTTGAGCCTATGTCCACGGCCCACATCAAGTTTGTAACTTGGAAGACAGTCTTCCTGGTAGCCATTATCTCTACCAGGAGGATTGCAGAACTGCAGGCCCTGTGCACTGAGCTGAAGTACATCATCCCTCACAACGATAAAGTTGAGTTTGGGACAAATAGGAAATTTCTGCCGAAGGTGGTTTCAGAGTCTCACTTGAACCAGTCCATTACTCTGCCTGTCTTCTTTACTGAGCCATCCACTCCTGGCGAGCAAAAGCTCCACAGCTTGTATATCAAAAGAGCCATCTTTCACTACCTAGAGCATACTAGACAGTCCAGAGGCTCTTCCACTCAGTTGTTCCTCACCTTCGGCGATGTAGGCAGAGGAAGACCAGCTACCAAGAGAACTATTCCTCATTGGTTGGTCTCTTGTATTAGATTCTGCTATGAGAAAGCTGGTCACCAACCTCCAGTGGGGCTCAGGGCCTACTCCATCAGGGGCACTGCAACCTCACTTGCAGCAGCAAGGGACATTCCCCTACTGGATGTCTGCAAAGCAGCTACCTGGAAATCTGTGCACACATTTGTGAAACACTACAGTTTGGATATGCAGACAAGATCTGATGCCAAATTTGGCAGAGCGGTTCTGCAGAGCCTCTTTCCTAAGTAGGTTCTCTGCCCACCTCCCACTTGATACTGCATGGTAGTCTGCAAAAAAGTTATTGATGCTAAAGGACTTCTGGGGTAAGAAGAAAAAAGTACTCACTGCAGTAATCTTCAATCTTCCAAGGAGTCCTTAGCATCAGTAAGCTCCCACCCTTCCTCCCCGGTTCACCTGTCAGAGAGGGGCTCTTTATGTCACCTTTTACCAAATTTGGAGTTTCTTATTGATGAGTTTTTAGCTCATGTTGCTATTGTTTCTATTTCAACTTTTTGTGGACATTTGCATGTTTTTTGAATCCTGTTGATTCTTTTTTGGGGCAACTGACCTCGTTTTTCCTCGAAAAAATTCTGAAGCCTTCAACAGCTCTCACTTAACTCACCCCCCCATTACTGTCTTTTGATTTGCTTGGCCCTAAGCTCATTTAAATATCTCTTAAAGGCACACTTCCGGTGCAGTTGCACCTAGCCAGCTAAGTGCAAAAAAGTTACTGATGCTAAAGGACCCCTTGGAAGAAAGAAGATTACTGTGGTGAGTAATTTTTTCTTCAAACAACATGAAGTCTTGCTGTATTCTGACTATATACAGTTAGCCCCAGCACTTGAACTGCTCCAGAGCGTAAAGGGTAAACACTATGTGAAGGCATAGAATGTTGAGCTCGAGCTCAGTTTTCAAACCTCTGTCTGTGGTACTCTGAAGTGTAACCGTCAGATTTCTTACTCTGCCTAACTGTGAAGTCGCTCCGGAGATTCCTCCTGCACTTCGGTTCGGTAATAGTTCGAATGAGTCATTTTTTTCAACCGTAGTTCTTATTTCGTCGGTATTCTTACCTCTGTCTCGGTAACAGTAAGTGGTAGTAGTAGGTAGTGGTATTTTGGCTGCAGTTGTTAGAAATTGTTCTCTCTTCGGTTCTTTTCCGGTCGGTCCGGTTCAGAACTGAAACCTATTGGTTTTTCTGATTTTCTGTATAAATATTTGTGGTTCAAACAACATGAAGTCTTGCTATATTATGACATATGCAGTGAGTCCCAACCTTTGAACTGCTCTGGAGGTGAAAGAGTTAACTTTCCATGCCAGGCATGGAACCTTGAGCGCGAGCTCGGTTGAAAACTCTGTCTGTCGTTAATCAAACTCAAACTGTCAGATTCTTTACTCCGCCTCACTGAACAGTCGCTCCGGAGATTTCTCCTTCTGCTCAGTTCATTTTGTCAGTTAAAGTGTTATTTTATCGTTTTTTGACCGAAATTAAACCGCAACCGGTCGGTTCAAGCTCTGTCTGTGGTATTGTAAGTAATAGATAGGCTTACATTTATTTTATTCTGTGTGGAACTTGTAAACGTCTTTCGGTTCGGTTTGAACCGATCAGGTTGTTCTAAAACTTTACTAGTCCTTATTTAGAGTGCGGTTCCCGGTTCTTATCGGTTCTAAAAAGAACGGATTTCATTACGTTTTTCCACGACCCGTGACACGGTTGGGAACCGATAAGGGAGTCTTGCTTGGCGGATTGCCATAAACGAGCAAGTTGGTTAGGCTGGCACTATGTCTGAGAAACCCGAAAGAAAAACCGGGCCCACTGGGTTTCAGCACTGTGGTGCTTGTGGGGAAGCCTTTGCTAAGGCTGACCCATACACCACCTGTGTGTATTGTCTGGGATTTGACCACCTCAATGCAGACTGCCAGATATGTAGTAATTTTCCTGCTGCCACCATTAAGAAGAGAGTTGGTAGGCTCAGGGAAAGGGAGGCCAAAAAGTCCGCTGACCCGGATGGCCAGCCCAGTTCGGTTCCAACCGAACCGGAGGGAGTGCCCTCTAACCAGGGCGATACTTCCTCGGGCAAAAGAAGAGCCAGCTCTGAGGAGCCGGTTCCAACTAAAAGGACTAGAAAATCAGCTAATGTGCCAAAAGTTTTTTCTCCAACCGCTAAGGAAATAGCTAAAGCAATTCAAATTGTCCAGTCACTTTCCCTGGTTCCGACCGAACCGATACCATCAGGGAAGAGCTCGGTTCGGCCGGTTCCACCAGTTCATGATTATGATTTTGAGGATTTTTATGAACCGGGGAAGGGGGAAGAGGAGTATGAGGAGAGTGAATGTGGGTTTGAAAGTCTGGATGTGCCCATTCCGGACATCTCTCCAGACAGACCATCAGGGGTTTCTCCTCCTAGGCTATCTGAGTCCCCTTCTCATTTTATGTTTTATAAGAAAGTTGCTGAAACTCTCCAGCTCCCTGTTGAGGAAGCTGTTGATGACCAAGAGGAGCCTGATTATGTAGAAATGATGGATATTCCAGAGTCTAGGAGACTGTCTATTCCTCTGCATAAATCTTTTGAAACAGACAGTAAAAATTCTAAAAACTCCTCACGCTATACCTCCTGTTGATAAAAGGATGGACAAGAGGTATACATTATCAGGCTCTGATACGGAGTTCCTCACACAGCAATGCAGCCATGTGGGGGCAGTGCAGGCTGCAGCCTGTGACAAGGCAAATATTCCTCTAGCTTCTCACCCCCTGAAAAGGACTCCAGGAGGGTTGTTGCCATGGCAAAGAAACAGTACATGGCAGCATCCTTGGGACTCAGACAGGCAAATTATGTGGCTTATGCTGCTAGATACCAGAAATCCAGATGGGATACTGTGCTGGCTCTAGCAAAACAGGTCCCTGACCAGCTTGCCAGGGAGCTGGAACAGGTGGCTGCAGATGGTATTGAGGCATCTAAGGTGTAATTTCATGCTGCAGTAGACTCTAATGATGTGTCATCAAGTGTCATGGCTATATCTGTAGCACTTCGCAGAATGACTTGGCTCAGATGTACTACCCTGTCACAGGATACCCAGTCTAAGGCCATGGATTTTCCTGGTTGTGGGCAATTCTCTGTTTAGGGAGCAGACAGAGAATTACATGAAGAAAATGGATGAATATAGGACCACCTATAGGAGTGCACAGGCCAAGGAAAGGCAGGCCACTCCTCAAAGGCAGCATCCCAGGGGCAGGGGCAGGCCTTTTCATAGGCCTTTTTACCAAGTCCAGGCCTCCTCTTCTGCTTATGCCCAGAGGGGGTTCTTTAGAGGGAGAGGCAGACGGGGTGCAAGCAAGCCTGCTTCCCACCCCTCAGCCCAAAGCCCCTGCCAAGCAGGCACCCTGATGGGGTAGCCAGGGCCGATTCTCCTCTACCGGTAGGGGGCAGGCTGGCTTACTTTGTCCAGGACTGGAAGTCTCTAACATCAGACAAGTGGGTCCTGGAAGTAGTAAGCCAGGGACTGGTTCTCAGCTTCAAAAAATTTCCGAAGATGAGAGCCAGGTCCTTTCCACCTGCAAATCCATCAGAGGCACTTGCCCTAGAAACAAAAGTTTCTACCCTCCTGGCTCTCAGAGCTGTGGAAAGGGTTCCACCCCTACACCAGGGCAAAGGGTTGTACTCCAGGTACTTCCTTACCCCAAAAAAGACAGGAGAATGGCAGCCCATCCTGGATCTCAGATACCTAAACAAGCACCTTTTAAAACCAAAATTCAAAATGGTGACTCTGGGAGTTATTTTACCCTCTCTAAGACCAGGGGACTGGCTAGCATCCCTGGACCTCAAGGATGCCTACTTCCATGTTCTTATCAGAAGCTCCCATCGAAAGTACCTCAGATTCGAACTGCCCTCAGGCCATTACCAGTTCAGAGCAATGCCCTTCGGCCTCACCTCTGCTCTGAGGGTATTCACAAAATGCCTAGCAGTAGTAGTTGCCCACTTAAAAAGGCAAAAGATTGCCATTTTTCCTTACCTGGATGACTGGCTCATAGTAGGCCAGTCTCCAGACCAAGTCAGACTACACCTTCAGGTAACTCAGCAACTGTTCACATCTCTAGGTTTCCTTCTCAATCTTTTGAAGTCAGTTCTAGAGCCTGTCCAGCTTCTCACCTTCATAGGTGCAGAACTGAACACAAAAGAGGCCAGAGCCTTCCTTCCTCTGGAAAGAGCAAGGACCTTGGTCTCTTTGGCCTCCTCTTTCACCCTGCAGGTCTCTCGACCTGCAAGGCATTTTCTGCAGCTCCTGGGGCACATGGCTGCTTCTACAGCAGTTGTGCAGGGAGCAAGATTTCAGATGAGGGACATCCAGTTCCATTTGAGAGCATTTTGGTCTCAAAGGAGAGACCCTCTGACCAAATTGATCCCAGTGACTCGAACCCTGATCCAAGCCTTTCAGTGGTGGCAGGACCAGAGCAATCTGAGACAGGGGGTCCCCTTCATCCCTCAGTCTCACTCCCTAATCCTTACTACAGATGCATCCCTCTCTTGGGGTGGGGAGCTCACATGGGCGATCTCACTACCCAGGGATTGTGGTCCCCTCAGGAATCTCTGCTCCACATCAATCTGTTGGAACTCAGAGCAGTTTTTCTAGCACTTCAAGTTTTTTCCACCTCTGTTCAGAATAAAGTTGCACAGATCAGAACAGACAACACCACTACAATGTGGTACATCAACAAGCAAGGAGGCACTCGGTCTACGGCCTTGTGCACCGAAGCAATGAAGTTGTGGTCTCTGGCGTATTCCCTGAACACCTCCCTTACGGCAGTTCACCTTCCAGGCAAGGACAATGTCCTGGCAGATGCTCTCAGCAGGATTTCCCAGGGCCATCACGAATGGTCACTGGATCCCCTAGTATTGGAGGTAGTATTTGCCAGATGGGGCACCCCGCAGATAGATCTTTTTGCAGCCCCAGACAATCACCAACTTCCCCTTTTTTGCTGCAGACCCCCAGTGTTGGGCTCAGTCCCTCTGGATGCCTTCCTTCTCAGTTGGGAAGGGAAGTTTCTTTATGCCTTCCCCCCCTTCCCTCTTCTGTTCAAGGTGCTAGTCAAAATCAGATCTCAACCTTGCAAGATGATCCTGATTGCACCAGATTGGGCCAGACAGCCCTGGTACCCACTCCTTTTGTCCTTAGCAGTCCACCTTCCCCTGTGTCTTCCCAGGAATCACAATCTGTTAACCTGTGCTCAGGGGAGGGTTTGGTACTCGAATCTCAAGGCTTGGTTCTTGAAGAGTTAGAGTTTGCTGACCTACACCTCTCCCAAGGTGTATTGGATATATTGAAGGCTTCTAGGAAGCCATCCACCAGGGCTACTTATTATTCCAAATGGAAGAGATTTTCCATTTGGTGCTCTGGCAAGCATATTTCCCCAGAATCTGCTGACTTACCCACAGTCCTGGATTATATGGTGCATTTGAATACTTTGGGGCTGAGGCCAGCTACCCTAAAAGTGCACCTGGCAGCCGTGTCTGCTTTCTTATCAGCAGGTAAACCCTCTTCTCTTTCGGCTCATCCTGTATTCTCCAAGTTTTCAAGGTTGCTTCACCAACTCTCCATTCAGGGACCCTGCCCCTGCCTGGGATCTTAATATTTGCATTGCTCAGCTTATGCAACCCCCTTTTGAGCCCTTGTCTTCAGCAGAGCTTAAGTACTTGACTTGAAAAACTGTGTTTTTGGTAGCCATCACTTCTGCCAGGCACATAAGTGAGTTACAAGCATTGTCAGTGGAACCTGATTTTATCTCCTTTCATAGAGATAAGATGGTCCTCAGGACTAAAAGAAAGTTCTTCCCTAAGGTGGTTTCAGACTTCCACCTTAATCAATCTATGTCTCTCCCTGTGTACTTCACTGACCATTCCTCCTCTGGTGAGAGGAGACTACACAGTTTAGATGTCAAAAGAGCCCTTAGTTACTACATAGAACGTACCAAGGGTCACAGGTTTGACTCCCTCCAACTGTTCCTCACTTATGGTGAGGTTGGTAAAGGGAAACCTGCCACTAAAAGATCCATTGCCAGGTGGATTGTCTCTTGTATCCAATTTTGCTATGAAAAACTGGGTAAGGTTCCTCCCTCAGGCCTGAGGGCTCACTCTACCAGAGGTACAGCTGCGTCTCTGGCTGCTGCCAGGGACATCCCTATCCTAGAGATATGTCAAGCAGCTACCTGAAAACAGTTCACACTTTTACCAAGCATTACTCCCTGGACATCCAGGCTAGGAGTGATGCTCGGTTTACACAGCTGTGCTTCAGAGCCTATTTCAAAGTAGGTTCTGTCCCTCCTCCATGGAGGTACTGCTGTGTAGTCTGCATATGTCATAATATAGCAAGACTTCATGTTGTTTGAAGAAAAAATACTCACCTTAGTAATGTTGTTTCTTCTAATGGAGTCTTGCTATATTATGATCTCCCCGCCTGCCCCTCTCAGAACCTCTACTTTTGGGATGTGGGTGGGCAGTGCAGTGTTGGCACTTAGTAGATGCCCACCTTATTTTTTCACCCCTCATTTTTGGGGTGTTTGGGTGTTATGTTTTTAATTTTTTGGATCCCCTGACTTGAGTCTTTGTTTTGGGACCAAGAAAAATGTGTTCTTATATTTAGTAGCCAGTTGGCTAGTGTAGGTTTACGGCTTCCACACAGAACCTTAGTGAGTTTTGCTCATAAAGATCTGACAGTTTGAGTTTGATTAATGACAGACAGAGTTTTCAACCGAGCTCGCGCTCAAGGTTCCATGCCTGGCATGGAAAGTTAACTCTTTCACCTCCGGAGCAGTTCGAAGGTTGGGACTCACTGCATATGTCATAATATAGCAAGACTCCATTAGAAGAAACAACATTACTAAGGTGAGTAATTTTTTCTTTTCCGGTACTTATCGGTTCCTAAAAAAATCCGGATTTTTGTGAGATTTTTTTAACTGAACCGTGACACGGTTGGAACCGATAAGTATTTAGTTACCTGGCTTAATGCTGACAAGGGTGACTTTTTCTTGTATTCGACATGTCTGAGAAACCCAAAAAGAAAACCAGTCCCACTGGGTTTCAGCACTGTACTGAGTGTGGGGAGGCCTTTGCTAAGGCTGATCCCATCTCGTATGTGTGTATTGTCTGGGGTCTGACCACCTCAAGGTAGACTGCCAAATTTGTAAGAACTTTCCCAAGGCCACTCTTGAAAAACGTTTGAGTAGGCTGAAAGAAAGGGAGGCCAAGAAGTCTGTTGACCCGAATGGCCAGCCCGGTTCGGTTGCGACTGAATCTGAAGAGGTGCCCACTGACCTGGGCAATACCTCTTCGGCCAAAAGGAGAGCCGACTCTGCGGAGTCGGTTCCATCAAAGAGAAAAAAAAAAATCAGCCAGTTCGGATCCAACACCTCATGTTCTGACCGCTGAGGAAATAGCAAAAGTGATCTCTATAATGCAATCACTTTGCCCGGTTCCGACCAAACCAACATTGGTTCAAAGGCGATCGGTTCAGTCGGAAGTTTTTGCCTCAGATATTGCTCCGGAGGCATACTATGAGGGCGAATGGGAGGAGGAGGAGGAAGAAAATGATGAAGAAGGAGAGTTTGAAGGCCTAGATGAACCAGTAGAGCCTGACATCTCCCCAGACAGGCCTTCCAATGTTTCCCCTCCCAGGCTTTCTGAGTCCCCCTCCCAATTCTTGTTTTACAAGAAGGTGGCGGAGACTCTTCAGCTTCCTGTGGAACAGGCTGATCAGGATCAGGAGGAGCCTGATTATGTGGAAATGATGAATGTTCCAGAGTCAAAGAGAGTGTCTATCCCTTTGCACAAATCCCTGGGGAAACAGACACAAAAAATCATGCAATTTCCCACATCCATTCCTCCTGTAGATAAAAGAATGGACAGGAGGTATGCTTTATCAGACCCTGGTACGGAATTCCTTTCAGCACATTGCAACCATGTTGGGGTAGTGCAAGCTGCAGCCTGTGACAAGGCTAATATTCCCCTGGTATCTCACCCCCCAGATAAGGATTCCAGGAAAGTGGATGCCATGGCTAAGAAACAGTACTTGGCATCCTCTTTGGGGCTCAGGCAATCAAATTACATGGCATATACAGCCAGGTACCAGAAGTCTATGTGGGATACAGTTCGGAAGCTGGCTAAGAATACCCCTCCCCAGCTAGCCAAGGAGCTGGAGCAGGTGGCTGTAGATGGTATAGAGGAATCCAAAGTGCAATTTCATGCTGCTATGGACTCAAATGGTGTGCATTCTAGAGTCATGGTTACATCTGTCTCCATGAGGTTTGCTTGGCTTAGATGTACCAATCTTTCGCAGGATACCCAGACTAATGCCATGGATTTTCCTGTAACTGGTAATTCTCTGTTTGGTGAGCAAACAGAGAACTACATGAAGAAGATGGATGAATATAGGATCACCTATAGGAGTGCTGCAGCCAAGGAAAAACAGGCCACTCCTCAGAAGCAGCAATTCAGGGCTGGCAGGGGCAGGCCTTTTCACAGGCCTTTCTACCAAGCTCAGGTCTCCTCTGCTTCTTTCCAGCAGAGCGGGTTCTTTAGGGGAAGAGGCAGGTATGGGATGACCAGAACCCCATCATCAACGCAGTCTAAGCCCCCTGCCAAATAGACACCCTGAGGTGTCGGTCAGGGTCACCTCCCCAGTTCCAGTTGGGGGCAGGTTGGCTCAGTACTCCCAGACCTGGGAGTCCATTACTTCAGACAAATGGGTCCTGGAAGTAGTGAGCCAGGGACTTGCTCTCGGTTTCATAAGGTTCCTAAAAATGAGAGCAAGGTCCTTCAGTCCTCCCTCTCCCTTGGAGACAAAGGCCTTAGAGGCAGAAGTCTCCTCTCTTCTGCATGCAGTAGAGAAGATACCTCATTGTCACAGGGGAAAAGGACTGTACTCCAGATACTTCCTTACCCCAAAAAAGACAGGGAAGTGGTGACCCATCCTGGATTTAAGGTACCTGAACAAATACTTAACAAAACCAAAATTCAAGATGGTGACTCTGGGAGTAATTCTTCCCTCTCTGAGACTAGGAGACTGGCTAGCCTCTCTGGATCTCAAGGATGCCTACTTCCACATACCTATCAGACATTCCCACAGAAAGTACCTCAGGTTCGAGTTGCCCTCAGGCCATTACCAATTCAGAGCTATGCCTTTCAGCCTAACATCTGCTCCAAGGGTGTTCACCAAGTGTCTCGCAGTAGTGGTGGCATTCCTCAGGAGACAGGGTATCCTCCTGTTTCCATACCTGGACGACTGGCTCCTTGTAGGCCAGTCCTCAGACCAAGTCAAGTCAGCCCTAGAGGTCACTCAGAAACTTCTAGACTCCTTGGGTTTCATTCTGAACCTAGAAAAGTCTGTTCTGGAACCAGCCCAGCTCCTCACTTTCATTGGGGTGGAACTAGACACTATTCAGGCAAGGGCATTTCTCCCTCCCTCCCTCAAGGATTCAGTCCCTTGTCACTCTGGCTTCTTCTTTTCGTCCTCTAGTTTTTCATCCAGCCAGACACTTTCTACAGTTCCTGGGTCACATGGCAGCATCCAGAGCAGTGGTTCAGGGAGCAAGGTTTCAGATGAGAGATATTCAGTTTCATCTCAGATCTGATTGGTCTCAGAAAAAAAGACCCTCTCTCCAAATTGGTTCCAGTGTCTCAAACTCTAGTTCAGACCCTCCAGTGGTGGCTGGAGGAGTACAATCTTCAACAAGATGTCCCCTTTATCAGTCAGGCTCCTTCAGTGATTCTCACCACAGATGCCTCTTTACTGGGATGGGGGGCTCAACTAGATCAGCTTACAGCTCAGAGAACCTGGTTTCACCAGGAATCTCTTCTACACATCAGTCTTCTCGAACTGAGAGCTGTCTTTCTAGCACTTCAGACATTCTCAACTGCTGTTCAGGGAAAAGTGGTGCAGATCAGGACAGACAATACCACAACCATGTGGTACATCACGAAGCAGGGAGGCACTCAGTCCTTGGCCTTGTGCACAGAGGTCATGAAAATATGGTCTCTAGCTTATTCTCTTCAGGCTTCCCTGATGGCTGTGCATGTGCATCTCCCAGGGAAGGATAATGTTCTAGCAGATGCTCTCAGCAGGATTTCTCAAGGTCACCACGAATGGACCCTGAACCCTATGATTCTTAAGGTTATTTTCAAGAGATGGGGCACTCCAGAGATGGATCTCTTTGCAGCCACAGACAATCATCAAATCAAATCAACCTTTATTTATAAAAGGCACCTTTCTAAAACCAAGGCACCTGTACATAACATAATAAAACAAATCAATAAATAAATAATTAAAAACCATGTATCAATTTAAAATTTACGACAGCGACATTTAAAAATCATTATATGCTTGGCTAAAAAGAAATGTTTTTAATGCTACTTTAAAGCTGTGTATGGTTGGGCAATCTCGCACCTGACGAGGTAGAGAATTCCATGGGGTTGGGGCCATAAAACTAAAAGACCTGGCCCCAGATGTCTTTAAACGAACCCTGGGAATCTCTAGCAATCCCTCATCAGTGGATCGGAGAGGGTGGGAGGGACAGTAGGGATGAAGGAGATCTTTCAGATAACCAGATCCCTGATCATGTAGGGCCTTATAGGTCAGCAAATTGACCTTGAAGGTGATCTGCCAGCATATTGGCAGCCAGTGCAGTCCGCGGAGCACAGGCGTTAAATGACCGGTCCTAGATGAACCAGTCAATAGCCTGGCTGCCGTATTCTGCACTAGCTGTAAGCGGCAGATATCAACCCCCAGTAACCCCAGGTAAAGGGCGTTGCAGTAGCCAAGGCGGGAGGTAATGAAGACGTGGACCAAAGTTGAAAGATCATCGGAAGGAACCAGGTGCTTCACCCTGGCGATATTTCTCAGGTGGTAAAAAGAGGCTTTGACAACTGCCGACACCTGAGATTTCAATGTCAAACAGTCATCAAACACAATGACCAGGTTCCGCACCTGGTCTGAGGTAGTTAGCTGAACACCCCCAAGCCATAAACCTGAAGGTAATCCAGCCAATAAACCCTCCTCTCGGCGACCTGTGTCCACAACCAACACCTCATTTTTTTCTGGGTTCAACTTTGGCCAACTCACATTCATCCAGTCCTGGATTTCGGCAAGACAGTTGTTAAAGACCGAAATGGCAGCATCTTGGCCGGGGACAAAGGACATGTATAGCTGAGTATCATCTGCATAGCAGTGAAAACTCAAGCTGTACCACCTAATAATCGCTTCCAACAGCAGCATATACACCACGAACAACATGGGCGCCAAAATGGAGCCCTGCGGCACCCCACAGGATAGGGGGGAGTGATGCCAAGGATAAAATCCCGGACACCACTCTCTGAGTCCTACCCTTGAGAAAAGATCGAAACCAATTGAGGACTGTACCAGACAGCCCACAAATAAACCACAGGCGCTCCAATAGCACACCATGGTCCACAGTGTCAAATGTTGCAGAGAGATCAAGAAGGACCAAGATGGAACGGGTCCTTCGATCTCTCGCTATTAGGAGGTCATTTAGTACCCAGACAAGAGCTGTCTCGGTACTATGTCTCTTCCTAAATCTGGACTGGAGAGAGTCATAGACATTGTGGCTGGTCAAATAATCATCCAGCTGCGATGCAACCACCTTCTCAATAACCTTGCCCACAAAGGGCAGGTTAGAGACAGGCCTGTAGTTAGCCAGACAATCTGGGTCCAAGGAGGGCTTCTTAAGAAAGGGCTGAACCACAGCCTCCTTCAGAGGATCAGGAAAGATCCCCTTCTCCAAAGACCTCCAGACTATCTTGGCAAGGACTGGTCCGATTTTATCCACACAGTCCACTGGGAGACATGTGGGGCCCAGGTCCAAACTACAGTTGGTCGGACGTAATGACTGGATAATCATCACAATGTCACTGACTGTGGGAAGGCTGAAGTCAAACCACAGAAACTGGGTGTCCGACAGTTCCTGCCGACCGCCACAACTCCCATTTGGGAGGGACAAGCGGATACTAGACCTGATTGTGGCAACCTTATCTGCAAAGAACTGAGCAAACTCCTCACACCGTTCTTGAGAAAAAGCACTTCCAGGCTGAAGACAGATTGGATTGCACAATCTGTCCACAGTCCGGAAAAGCTGAGCTGGTTGATTCTGTGCAGCAGCAATCTCTCTGGACAGGAATACTGCCTTCTTATGGGTGATTGCTGATTGATAGACCACATAATGGTCCGTCAAACTAAGTTTGTCACAATCCAGGCCTGACTTCCTCCAGCGCCTCGCTAGCCTTCGTCCAACTCTCCTCAACTCCCTCAAAGTCTCATCAAACCAAAGAGACCTGGGGCAAAGAGTGAGGGGACGAACATGAACAGGAGCAATGGAATCCAGGGCCCCTATCACTGCCTTATTATTGGTGAGTACCAGGTACCCTGGATCCATGCATTCACTCGATATACCCGATAGGTCCAGCACCGCCATCAAGACATCTGGAGAAACACCCCTCAAAGGGCGGTACCGGACCATCTCCATAGGGGCTGGCCTACTAGGGGTGGCCTCGAAACTGAACCCAATGGTATAATGGTCAGACCACCTGACTGGTTCCACCACCAAATCTGAGATCTTCTTCCCCAGTAGGAACACCAAGTCCAATGAATGACCACCAACATGGGTCAAGGAGGAAATAACCTGTGTGAAGCCCAGTGAAATCATTAACTGGAGGAAGTCCTGACCAAAATGTGAGAGTTCATCGTCAACCCATGCATTGAAATCCCCCAGAACCAACCATCTGGGGGATCCCAGTGTCAGGTCGACAATGAAGTCTGCGACTTCCCACAGGAAAACATTCCCGTCCCCTGGTGGAGGGTAGACGAGAAGTATCCTGCATCCCACACCCTCGCCCATAACACATTCAAAGGAGTTGGTAGTTCCCACTGGTACCTCCATTAGGCCCAGTTCGGATCTAAAACAGATGGCAACACCCCCGCCCCTACGATCCATCCTAGAGCGGTGTATCACCGAGTACCTGGCCGGAATTGCTGATGCCAAAACTGGACCAGCATTCTTATCCAGCCAGGTCTCGGTGATGCATTGCAGGTCAGATGATCCAACAAAATCCGCTATTATAGCAGTTTTATTCTTAATAGACCTGGCATTACATAACACCGCCCGAGTAGGATAAGAATCCGAGGATGACCGTGTTACTTGCCTGCTACAAGTAGAACCCTTGGGTATGGGAACAAGGCAGGGAGAACCCCTTTCCTGGACCCATTTCACCCCAGGGCGTCTCCTTGTCCCCACTATCTCTATCCACCCACTCCTTTCCATTCTGTCTCCAGGCCCAGCCACCATCCTCCTCCTCCTCCTCCTCCTCACAATCCCCAAAGCCCTACACCATCTAAATACCTCTGGTGACAGTGGAAGACAAAAAAAAGGATGGAGGTCCCTGAGCCTGGAGGGAGAATAATACCCGACCGTCCCTATGCCTTCCCAACACATTTCCACCACAGTAAGCAAATACCAGCAAATAAACAATCCATAAAAACAAATTAACCCACACCCAAACATACAATACTCAAATACTTCCCAAAACTAAACAAATACAATATTAGCAGCACAGAATGTAAGTCCAAATCAGGAAACAGTCACAGTCAAAATATGTCTCACAGTTCTTAAGCAATTATGGTCTAAAGAGCTCCCACCTCTTTAAGACATGACCAGATAAGGCCAGCCAGATTCAGCTCTCACTTTGAACCTGACCAACCTAGCCAAAAATGTGATGAAGAAAAATAAAATTGTAAGGCACTCTCACTGCCAGTATATTTCAATAGTTCACAGAGTCGATCAGTTCCCAGATCCAAAAATCCCAACTCTAAATGCATAACAGGAAATCCGAATAACTTTAGCTCTCCCCCGAACTGACCCACAACTCCACTGAGTGTCCTTTATGACTCAAATATTAAATCCAAGTCCAATATACAGGTGGTCTTCTTCAGAACTTCAGATCAAGGCAGATTCCACACAGTATCTAACCCCCACAGCTGCCTCCACAGCTATGTGGTAGACAAAAAAAAAAAAAAACAGGGTAAGCAGAAGACCCTCCCAGCACAAAACCATCAGATAGCTGCCTCCTCACCTGCCGAGCCCATGACTACAGCTCCCAGGCTAAGCCAGCCCACTAGCTAACCTCCCCAGGACACTTAGGAGACAAATGAGCCCCTGTCCACTTTCCAGCAGACCACAAGCCCGTGCCTTCTGCCCCACTCGGCAAAAGCTCAAAAGGCCGCTATCACCAGGTAAGGCAAGGAATCCCCACTCACAATCCTGTCAGATACCACAGCTCCAATTCTGTAGTATCCCTGCTCACAATTGCACAGTTGCACAAAACCGATGTTCCTGTTAGGGTCCAACCACTGAGACACTCCGACTCTCCGTGAGCCCTGCTACCACGGTTCCCTCCTCCGGATGACAGCCGCTTACTCCAGACTCCAAACTCTCATTTCAATCCTCCAGGCACACGTCTCAATATTCCCAGCAGGTAAGAGCTGTAAGGTTAATTGGGTTGCAAACGTTCACCAAATTTCGTATCTCCGTAACTCTGTATCAAACTTAAAGTTAAAATCCTTCTCTAACCCGTTACGCCACCTAGACCTTAATGACTCACTTTCCTTCCATAACTTACTACCGAAGGCTACTAAGCTATCTAATTAAATAAAATAAAAACTATAAATAACAAAATACTATACAAAATAAATAAATGAAGTAAATTAACAAAATAAACTATGCTGGTGCTGCTTCTTGTGGACGACTAGCCCAGCGTGGCCGCCATCTGTGTGGGAAGAGTGGATTAGGCGGGCATGACAACCAAAATTGGTTTAAATATTAAACAGTAGGTGGCTTTTGTTGCAGCCAGCATTAATGCATGAGTATATTTTTCTATTTAAGTACAAATGAGGATTGTCCCTGGTAAGAAGCTTCCCTAAAGAAACTAAGTTGACAGTAATGATTAGATATTCTGACTGTAAAGACAGTAAGTGTCTATATGTATACAATATAGGGCATCAAAAATAGTGTTAGCATTAGAATACAAAGAGATGTTTTATTTTTATAGAAATAATTTTGTAATTAAAAGCAGCTTCAGCTCTTATAACACCCTAGTACAGATTGCATTTTTAGAAAAGAGACTAGATATTTATAGCAATTTTAGCTTACATAATGCATTAGCACATATTGTTGCACTTTGGACTATAACACACTCAGTTTGAAAACATTGTTCAGACTGCAATGAAAGCACTACTCATAAAGCTTTTAAAGTAGTGAAAGCAATTTCAGCTTGTACAACACATTAGTATAGACATCTTAGACTGTAATAGATTAAGTTTAAAAATGTTGTCAAATTTGTAATAAAGGTGCTGTATGTTAAAGTTTTTAAGTTACATAAATGCTAGTACTAGCTTAGCAAGAAACAAGGTTTATATAGTCTAATTGTTAGCAGTTACTATAGTATCAGAGAGAACATCAATAGAATGACAATCTAATTCCTATGTGGATTTGATCAGCCCTAGCATGACTTCATGCCATCAACTTCCTCTCTTTTGCTGCAGACCACCTCTTCTGGGTCCTGTCCTCAGGATGCTCTCTTGTTGAATTGGACAAGCAGGTTTCTTTATGCATTTCTTCCTTTTCCTCTGATATTCAGGGTCCTGATCAAGATCAGGTCTCAGCCCTGCAAGGTGATTCTAGTGGCTCCAGACTGGGCCAGGCAGCCTTGGTACCCCCTTCTCTTGTCACTGTCAGTGACAATGCCTCTGTGTCTTCCCAGACAGTTCGATCTCCTCACCTCCTCACAGGGGAGGATCCTTTATCCCAACCTCCAGACTCTCAGGCTCAAAGCCTGGCTCTTGAAGAGCTAGAATAAATATGCAAGCCTGCTTCTTTCTCAGTCAGTCTTGGACATTTTAAAGGTTAGCAGGAAACCTACTACTAGAAAGACTTACAACTCCAAATGGAAAAGATTTGGGTTTTGGTGTTCCCAAAGGCAGGTCCAGCCACAGCAGGCTGATATTGCTACTGTATTGGACTATTTGGTGCACATTAACAGTTTAGGCCTCCAGCCTGCTACTCTCAAGGTACGCTTGGCAGTGGTTTCTGTCTTCCTTTCTGCTGGTAAGGGCTCTTCCCTAGCATTTCATCCAGTGTTCAAGAAATTTTTCAATGGTCTGGTACATGTTTTTTTTTTTCAACTTTCTTTACTCCTTTCACGGCTCGAGGGAACTCTCTCATGCTACCCATCCCTGTGCCGCCCTGCCTGATGGTAGCTGCGACCTGTGCTTTCTCTCTCCCCCACCCGCAGCTGGCACCCCTGGTTTAACCCGCCCGGGGAGGGTAGCCAGACTCCTTACCTTGGGATCCTTACAAGACAGACTCCAGCATGCAGGCAGGGCCCGGGTGGAGGATCGGTGAAGCCGGTCGAGACAAACTAGTGCTGGGCATGGAGGATAGGTGCCGTCACCTATCCTCCCAACCGGGTTTTTTCCTTGTTCTCCCAACCCCTCCCCTACATGTGCACTCCCCCGACGCTTGCTGCACGGCAACCCTGCCAGCGTCGGGCACGCCATTATGTGCTGCCTGCGCTTCTGCAGTGCCCCAGATCTCCACCATGGGTTGCTGGAGCGCCAGGCATCCGAATGCCCTCCTCTCGGGATCGGAGAGCAGCCTTACAGGCGTTCAATCCAATCCCTCCCCAGCCGACCCCCGGAGTCTGAGCTCGCTCCCGAACTCGGGTCACCGGCGTGGCACAAGGTGTGGCATCCAGTGCCTCAACCCTCAGTGCCACTAGGCCGGCTGGTACATGTTAATCCTCTCTTTTGGGAGCCTACCCCTTTCTGGGACCTGAATCTGTATTGCACAGCTTATGCAGCCCCCTTTTGAACCTCTATCCTCAGCTGAGTTGAAGTACTTGACTTGGAAAACTGTGTTCCTGGTAGCCATTACCTCTGCCAGAAGAATCAGTGAATTACAGGCTTTATCAGTGGAACTTGATTTCATTTCATTTCCAGGGATAAGGCGGTCCTTCGAACCAACAGAACGTTTCTTCCCAAGGTGGTATCAGACTTTCATTTGAATCAGTCTGTGTCATTGCCTGTATTTTTCACTGACCATTCTTCCTCAGGGGAGAGAAGATTGCACTATCTTGATGTAAAGAGGGCTCTTAGTTACTACGTGGAACACACTAAGGCCCATAGGAATGACTGTCCTCAGTTGTTTCTCACTTATGGAGAAGTGGGAAAAGGTAAACCTGCCACCAAGAGAACTATTGCCAGGTGGATTGTCTCCTGTATCCAGTTCTGCTATTCAAAGTTGGGGAAAGAGCCTCCCTCAGGCCTGAGGACTCATTCTACCAGAGGTACAGCTGCTTCGGTTGCAGCAGCTAGAGATATACCTTTAGTGGAAATTTGTAAAGCAGCCACCTGGAAAACTGTTCACACATTTACCAAGTATTACTCTCTGACCATTCAGTCTAGAAGTGATGCTAGGTTTGGCACAGCTGTGCTGCAGACTCTGTTCCCAAAATAGCTTATGTGACTCCCCCCTCTAAGGAGGTACTGCTTGGTAGTCTCCATATAGTCATAATACAGCAAGACTTCATGTTGTTTGAAGAAAAAATTACTCACCATAGTAATGTTGTTTCTTCTAATGGAGTCTTGCTGTAATCTGACCTCCCTCCCTGCCTCCCCTCCTGGAACCTAGTAGTTTTGGGATGTGGTCTGGCAGGCACAGTGCTGCACCCCAGAGGTGTACCTGGCATGCCTTTATCTTATTAAGTTTTTTTTCTGGTTTTTATGATAAATGTTTTAGTTGTTTCACTACCTGCTTATTTTCTTTTTGGGGGTCTTGACTTGAGTCTTTTTGACCCTAAAAATCTGTTTAGTGCCTTTTGGCATAAACATTTTGGAAACAATTTCTAACCACTGAGTTAGTTAGTTTAGTGCTCATAAGAATCTGACGGTTACACTTCAGAGTACCACAGACAGAGGTTTGAAAACTGAGTTTGAGCTCAATGTTCTATGCCTTGGCATGCAGTTAACCCTTTACTCTCCGGAGCAGTTCAAGTGCTGGGGATAACTGCATATAGTCAGAATACAGCAAGACTCCATCAGAAGAAACAACATGACTATGGTGAGTATTTTTTTCTTATTGTCCAGACTGTAGAAAGTGTCTTCATCCCCTTCCTCAGAAATGATGAGGTCTGGGTCAGGTTAATCCAGCTCTGTATCCCCCCCAGAGAGGAAGGGAGACAGTGAAGTGGAGCCCAAAAGGCTAAGACCAGGCCTAGGAAGAGGGAAAAATAGGTGACACTGGAATCAGCACTGGGCCTAGCACAGGAGCCAAGGAAACCAGCACCGGGGATGGCATTGACCGAGAAGAAGTTGGTGCCAGAGATGGCACTACCCTAGCACCCAACCCAGGCTGAGAAGAGGAAGAAGGGGCAGGGGATGGTTCCTGTGCCAGTCCCTGCAAGGAAACAGAATGAGGGGGGTAGGCACATGGAACCATCGTTGGCGCAGTCACTGGCAAGGGAAGGGATTCCGTTGCCAGAGCCAAACACTGTACTTGACCAGAAGGCCCCAGTACCTGGGTCCCAGGGCCCTGGCACCAGATCTGCTGGAAGGGCCAAATAAGGCAAGACTCGATGAATTCAAGTTATACTCCGTAGAGCAGCACAGGAATTGGGGGACATGATAGAGACATTTAAATACCTTAAATACCTTAAAGGCAACAACAAGGTACAGGTGCATAACCTCTTTCAGGTAAAAGACTAAAAACAGGACTAGAGGGCATGACCTTCGCCTTAAGGGAGGAAAGCTCAAGAACAATATGAGGAAATTCTTCTTCACAGAGCACTTTGTCAAACCTTGGAATAGCTTGCTAGAGGGGATGGTGGGAACCAAGACAATGGGGGAATTCAAGCAGGCATGGGACAGGCAGTGCGGGATACTCAAGTAGGCAGCTAAGTAGGGTGGGGGGAGAGAAAACCAAGGGCAGACTAGATGGATCATACGGTCCCCATCTGTTGACAACTTCTATGTTTCAAACGGGCCAGACGCTGTACCCACTGCTCCATAAGAGCAGCCCAGTGGTGAAACTACCCACCAGAAACCCCACAAGAGGAGAGAGAGAGAAGTGCTCGGGTATCGAGATTCTGAGCGACTGTGGGTGAAGGCCATAGGGAAGCTGGATGGAGCTAGGGAAGGCCTCTTACCCATGGATGCCAAGGACTTCTTGGCAGAGATACCAGAGGGCAACCTTGAGCGGTACTGATCTTGCTTTGAGGGGGCTCTTGCAGGAGGCAACACTGGTAGGACTAAGCCTCTAGGCACTAGGACCACATGGAAAATTTCAAGCTAGCAGTCAACATTGGGGGAACACCCCCGATGTCGGCATGATGACATTCATCCTATGGTATAAAAGGGGTGGTCCCCCAGACCTACCTCAGTTCCTTTCCTGCCATCGAGCCATGCACGTTGGACCTCCACAGATGCCTGCTTCAGTCGTCTACCATTTTCTTAATGCTTTACCCGCAATTTCTCTCTTTTTTCAGTGCGGTTTAACATCGAGTTTAAGTGTTTTGCTTCAGCTCGTTTATGTCTTCTTCTCCAGATTTGTCTTCCAACCGGCCTACGAAGTATGCCTATGGCAAGCAGATTCCTGCTAAAGATGGTCACTCTTTCTGCATGCTCTGCCTAAGCCCCAACCATGACACTGAGACCTGCAAGCACCTCCCTGGCCTCTTGGACTTCATCATCTTCTTCTTCCCAGAAGGAGAAGAAATCAAGTGGGAAGCAAAAGCACTGGGACCGTCCTCTGTCAGCCTCTCATCGGCCTCTTGCTTGTGATCACCATACAAACTGGCTTCCACTTCGGGGTCCTCCCGTGGGAGGTCGGCCCCTCCAGCCTCTGCAGACCTCACTCCCTCCAGGTTGCCAGTGGCTCTGCTGCCCACCCTTATCCCTGTTATGGGCAGCGGCTTCTTAGGGACTCTTCCTGTCTCCCAGCCCCTGATGCTCAGGCCCTTAATCCCAGTGGGTCCTCAGCCAGGCAGCTCGACAGGGGTTGGCTGTTCTGGCAGTGGAACTCTGCCAGTTGCCTCCCAGTCAAGGTGTTGCCTTCATCGGTCCCTGACTCTGGGGCCGGTGCTGGTCCTTTCAGGCATTGCCCAGAGCAAGCGCTTGCCTCCTCCTCTATGCAGGCGATGCCTCAACCCATCTCAAGGGAACCACCCCCCCACAGGCACCAGCCTCCCCATGGGAACTTCCATCAGCCTTTGCCTTCTAGGCTGGCACCGGCTCTGCTGACATCTACACCAATGCCTCACCCATTGTCACCTTCACCATAGCTTGCACCTCCGCCATCGCCTGCTGGCCCTCCTAGAGACCCGCAGCCGGTGACTGCCAGATCGATGCCAGGGTACTCAACACTGCCTCCTCCACCGACGTACCAGTACCCTTCACCTCTCTACCAGTATCCTCCGTATGGAGGAAGTAGGCTGTTGGTAAAACTAGGATCTACAGCTTATCCGATAGGAAGTAAAAATGGGCAGACTGGGTGGGCCAAGTGATCCTTATCTGCCACCAAAGTCTATGTTTCTATGTTCTATACTTCTTTGTACAACCCCCCAGTGGATTACAATTCCTTGATCATCTTCTTCATGAAATTAACAATCTGTGACAGGGTGGAATAGGACCCTGTCCCATTTGTTATGGGGAAGGTGTTTAAATGCAAGGATCTATTCTGTCCTTTTCTGTTTCTTCTCTGTCTGGTTGCGCAACCCAATTTTCCTGTGAGACTTCGGACTTGATCAACCTGACAGGCTCGCAGTTCCTTGCCTCTCAGCTTTCCCTTACTGTCTGTTTTTTTCCCCTCTTTTGCATATCAGCTAATATATAAAAATGTGTGCAAATCATTGTACGGACATGTAACATATTGGGATCCCTTTTGTTTGGAAAATATATAGTGTTACTGTTGAAATGTATATAATTATATTTTGAGATGAGGTTACCTGAGTTCAATCTTTAAGCCTTTTGCAAAAGCTGTGGAAACGGGACCTCTCAGCTCAGGCACACTGCATTCTAGCAGCCTTGCCTGATACTTACAAGAACAGAATGCTTGCTAAGAATGGGGTTGGAAGGAGAGCTAAGCTGCAACTTCTAAAAAAAAGAAAAAGGGACACAGACTGAAATAAAAAAAACATTTCTCCTCTGTACATAGTTATTCTGAACAAGTTTATTTTTTTATGTTACTGCTACTGTAAACAAATATTTTTGGTGAATTCTACAACTGCTCCTGGTGTTTCCTATGCTTCCTGACCTGTGCCTTGATGACACCCTCTTCATTCATTACTAAATAGATCCTACCGGAGGTCAGAACCCTGCTTGGGAAATAAAAAGAGCTCTGTTTCTTTAAATTTTTCTTAGTTGGGGGAACCAACATCGGGACGGCACCGCTCATGAGGACAGCATTCTACGTTGTGCTCGTGGGTTGCCCAGTAACAGACACCGACTCCTCCAAGACCTCAATTCTGTTTTTACCGCCATTGAGGAAGGATCCTGCGAGGGAATCTTCAAGCAACTGCTGCATCATTTGAAATCCACTAGGCCTCAACATTGATCTGGTGCCGTAAGTGCCAGTACTGTTCTGGTTCCGGAGTTTTATTCATAAGTTTTTCATGGGGCCAAGGGTTGGTAATTTAAAATGTCCTTTTTTTAAAAAAAATTTTCATGCTACGGTATGTCGGCATCAGGGCATAAATCGAAATGCGCAGCAGTTGCCCCTATGCGTCGATGCCCCGGTGGCAACTCCCATGATAGTTACAGACCCCCATGACCATTGCTTCTCCTGTCTGGGTCTCTGCCATGCGATGGATGAGTGTGATGCCTGTTTTAGCATTGACTACCGTACGCTCATTATCCATGCAGTGCGGTTGGGGGGAACCCCCCAACGTTCAGAGGGCGTCAGTGCACTTGGGAGACCAAGACACGGTCTCTGGGCTCCACCTCTGAGCCCAACTGGCTCTATATGGGTTAGCGGGGACGGGACTCACACTGCTCCACAGCTTGCTGGTACAAGTGGTCCCAGCAAGGGGTTGGTGGGGCAGCCATCCTCTGGGGGGGGCTGGTCACTCCTTGCGATCTGATGTCTCCTCAGAGACACGGATGAACCCCGGTGTGGAGTCTGAGCTATACACAGGCTCTGCTCCGGTGGTCCCCTCAGTGCTGCGGTGAGTCGACGCCCATGCTCCCAGCACCATCTTAGATACCAGTGAGCGGGGCTGCACCGACCATGCCGCTCGCAGTGCAAGGGGGCCCAGAATCCAGGGGATTTCCCACTTGGGGATCTCCCTGATCTCCTCTCCAACTCCGGGAGAGGAGGATCGGGATGATCCCGATTGGGTGCCAAGCTCCGAGGAGCTCTTGGATTCTGCCGAGACCTCTTCAAGGCCTTCAGAAGCTTCTACACTGGCGCCGTTGTGTCACTTCTGAGTCTTTTGGTGCCGGGGACTCTGTAAGGGTCCTTTCTGGGGCTCCTGGGAGTAGTGGCACTGCGGAGGGTGACATTTTGGGGGCTGGCATCGTTTCAAGGATTGGCACCATGGCAGGTGTTGACTTGCAGTCTGGGACTGCCTCTAAGACTGGGTCCAGGCTTACTATTATCTGGATCCCTGCTGATGAGGAGGATGCCCAGGAGAGTTCCACTGCTCACCATGAGGGGTCTGGGGCCCCCCCTCATGTTGACCAAGCCCGGATTCTTCGACCAGGCCTCCTCTGAGGGGCAGGTCCCTCTCTTCAAAGTCGGGGGTTGGTAGGACCTGGTCCAAACAGTGACCCCGTTGGGGATCCTCCCAGGGTTCAGACAGGAGATGTAGTGTGGATCCATCCTTGCCTTCCTTTGCTTTGAGAAGGGGTCCTTTGGTTGGTGGGGACAGGGGCCTTCTGGTGGACTCTGCACAGCTCTAGTCTCCCCAGCTGGGGGTTCCCCCCAAGGACAACACCTAGTCTGTCCCTCCCTCACCAACTGGGCACACTGTGGTGGGCGGGACAGGCAATCCCCTCCTTCAGGAGGGGTCCCTTGCACAATCCCGCAGTCCTTGCCGAGGACCTTCCCAACTTAGTCAGGCTGTCCTTCCTTCTGTTCCTCTCCCATCCACTCTCACAGGTCTCTTGGGGCTCAGGGGACCCATGATCTGGGAACAGTTCAGCGGTTCGGTGGCTGCATTTCCATGTTACCTTAGGGTCATCTCCAAGGTAATTTTTAGACCTCAAACCCCTGCACTGCCTGTCTCTGACTCTAGTTCCTTCAAGTCTTTGATTTCCTCCACCAAGGAAGAGAATGTCTTTCTCCACTTCTCAGCTGACACAGACTTTACATCCTACCAGTGCTTCCTGGTGGAGACAATGGAGCTTCACATTTCCCACTTTGCTGGACATAACCCAGGATCTGCAACACTGTCATGCCTGGGAGAATACAGTGCTGACACCTTGGTCATACCTCCCTGGCCGCGGCCATCCGCACAAGCTCCGCACGCCATTTGGCACCATCCCACTGCCCCTTGGGACTGCATGCACAGGCACTGCGCTGCAATGGGTCTCCAGGTGCCATGCCTCACCCTACTTCAGTAGTGAAGCTTTTGGACACCCCAGCTGGGCATCATTGCCCTCAGCATGACCGCTCCCCCAGACGCTGATTTGGCTGAGTTTGACTGATAGGGGAGAAGGATGTTCTTGTTGGCATGCATTCTTCTGTGGATTGCTGCTCATCAGGCTCACTGGGTGGCCTGCACTAGGCACATCTGGACACTGCTGGGCCAGCTCCTTGCGGCGATGCCTGATGGTGAGAAGACCCAGCAAGCCATTTGCCTCACTGCTCAGGACCTGGAGCTGGCAAGACACCTTTCTAGGGCAGTGTATGATGCCAACAAGGTGGCTTCCAGGCTGATGGGAAATTTGGTCTGCATTAGGCAGACTGCATTGCTTCGCCTATCGAGGTTGTCACTCTTGACACGGCATAGGGTACCATCCTCATCATTCTGGGGGGCCCAGATTCTTTTCCCATATGGCACGGCATGAATTGCAGGGGCACCTTCCATCTCCCAGGTCTCGGGAGCATCAGCCGACCCATAACTGTCCTCAGGCCTCGCCAGGCCCATAAAGGGCCCCCTCCTCCTGTGGTTATCCCCCATCGGAGGCTGGAGGAAGAAACTTCCCCTAAGGGTTTGCCATCATGGCACTTAGACACATTTAGTAATGAATGGGAAAGAAGAATTTAGGGAATATATGAAAATTATGTACTTACCGTAATTACTGATCTTCCCAAATATCTTCACCATTCATTATACCCACCTCCCTCCCTATAACCAGGCACTGGGCAGCACTGTTCTCCCTCATTATTCTTTCACACCCTACTCTTTGGGGTGCAAGGACTGGGGTGGAGATAGCTCTTCCTAGGGGCAAACCCTGCTCCTTATGCCTCCAGGTGTCCTGCATTCTCGGGACAGACGCCACTCCTTTTTTGGGGGAATGCCGTCTACTTTTTATTGGTCGGAGGAGAAGTTTACCTCTGAATCTTCTCTCAGACCTTTCTTTTTCCTACCGGGGACACAGTTGGATTGGGCCTGTTTTTACTTGGCGCAGGGGCCGAATCTTCTCCCCATCCCTATTAGTTTCCTAGGAAAACTTTTCAAAGGGTTTTCTACTAAGCCAGTGAACAAACCAGTGCAGCCACTGGGATTTCTCCGGCTATGACTCTGTTGGCTGATTATTCCATCCCTTTGTCCCTGGTTCAACAATTAACTGGAGTCCATTTCCTAATGAATGCTTCCCTGCTACTGGGTTCTGCTTTGGAGTCTCTGTTCTTCAAGGAGGGAGACCCTAGAAATACCTCTATGCCCCCTGAGGAGAGCAGTCTATCCTGTCCCTCATTGTTCTCCTCCTTCCTCCCCTTGCCTAGCTGCCAGAGGCCTAAAGGTTCTTCTGAAGCCTCTTCTTGGCCCAGCCAGATCTAAAATCTCCAATTTATAGGTGCCTGTCTACCTTGGTCAGGCTGACATGCAGATTTAGTTTAGTTGCCGTATTGGTCCTTGTATGAACAGATCCAGAAGCAAATGGTTTGATACCTATTACTGGATCAACATAGATGTTACAAAAAGAACAAAGTGCCTAAGATTTCAGACCAACCAAGTCCTTCCTTGGAAGCTTATGGCAGTTATTTAGAAAATCACATACTATTAACACTCAGATCATACATAAAAAACAGAAACAATTCTCATTGGTTTAAAATATTCATTTAAACCATAACTGAAGTTTAAATCAGAGGAACCAGATTTCACCAGTTTGTTTTTAGCTGAGAAGCCTTCCAAGGTCAAATGTCGCCAGAATCAGACAAGAACCCTTCAAGCAGAAAGCTCCACTACATAAATTCTGAATGTCTCAGTGTATTTTGTGAATACAGTCTTAACGAAAAGCAAGATCTTTGGATTCAATGCTCACTTAAGTGCATGTTAAAATGTGATATTATATAGAGGATAATTTATGGTCCTCTATCGGTAACTGGTCTGTTAACTGTCGAGAGGTTGCCAGGGCGACCATGTAAACCTCAAGAGCAAAACTCAAGAGGTTTACTTTGCCATGGCAACCTCGAGATGGTTAATGGTAACTGGTTGCCGATAGAAGGACCATACATTATTTTTTTATAGTGTATGGACCCAAGAAAAAACTAAAATGGCTGCTTACTTTTCCAAATATAGTCACCGCCACGGCCATTCAGTCATTCCCTCACTGCTGTGTGCATCTGTCGGTTTCTGAGGAAAAAAAAAAAGGCGCGCACATGTGCAGACCGTTCACAGTTGTTAACCCATCGATGTGACATAGCATCGGTAGGTTAACAACACTGGAGCGGATGGGCGATGGGTTAACAACCTTAGGAAATTATGATTTCCTAAGGCTAACAGCTTTCTACCGTACATTATTGTAAGTTAAAAAACAAAACAAAAAAAACTATATGACAGAAATTTTCTATATATGACATTAAGCGAGTTTAAAGTTTACCTAGTTTGAGCAACTGTTTCACACATTTATACAGTATAAACCTATCTGGAGACATGTTCACAACTATACACTCAATTAGTTACTGTTGTCCATAAACCTTAAGACCTTCAGTGCTGTAACAGTATTTTATACAAGATAATATCAATTGTCAGTATAAGTACCAAAATAAAAAAAAAACTTGTCAAGGACCCCCAATTAAATGAACCCATGCATCCTGATATGTTCAGAGTTTAATAATGTGTCAGTATATAATCAACCTACTGTACGTACAGAAACAGTCTAAGGAATCTGAATAAAAACACAATGGAATTAACCCCCCCCGGGGAAGATAACTAGTTAGAAGGAAGTATATATTCACTATGTATGTGAGCCAAGAGTCCTAACACACCATCATTTACATCAATCACTACACAATTTATCCTGCCAAGGACCCTCAAGTAAATGAGATCATGTATTCTAATATGTTCAGGTTCAAGAATGTGACAGTATATAATCAAACTACAATATGTACAGTAACAGTCTATGGAATCTGAATAAAAAAACAATGGAATTAATCCACCCCCTCCGGAAGCTAACTACTGTAGTTAGAAGGAAGTAAATATTCACTATGTATGTGAACTAAGAGTCCTAACACACTGTAACACCATTATGTCATGCACCTGAATATAAGCCTACCTCAATATAACCACAACTCCCACACCCAACACACCCACATACCCCCCACCCATATGCAAAATTAAAAACACTGTACCCCCCCACACACAGTACTTTGGTGAGAAACCAACATGTTGATAACCAGTTAAAAGGGACTCTATTAAAACAAAAAACAAAGACATGCTGAAGTCCTATTATATGTCCATCCTTTGAAGTAAAGGTCTGTGTAAGGTTAAGTAGGATAATGTGACATAAATCTCAAATTGGTGTTCATGCCATCTTCCACCATATTGAGAAGTAAAATAAGCCTGATCTCAGAAGACCATCTCCGTTGTGTACTTTTGAAATGTCCTTTTAGGACCATTACTCTTTTTTGTACTTTCTTTATCACCCCCCTCCTGGGTGGCACTCTATCTCGCTGACCCCCCAGCCCCATACTCCTCTCTTGCAGTGTACCTCCTTTCTTCCCCCATGGCTTACCCACCCCCCCATGGTGTGGTGGCAGAGATCCAGTTTTGGGGGTGCCGCTATTCGCAGGAGCAGCACCTGCAGGAGTCGGCTGTCATCCAGTCACCCAGGACATTTTCTCCTCCATTTTTTCTCCCCCACCTCCCAGAGGCAGAGCAATGGGTGTCAGCAATGGCTGAGCTGTGCGTGCTTCTTCCCACAGCACGCCAGCTAACTGCTCTGCCCCCATGCGTCTGTTACGGAACCCGGGTGCTCCGACACCCAGCCACCACTAGGAGTCAGAAGTGCGCTGGCCTCCATGTCTCTCCCTTCCCAGGAGAGGAGAGGACAGCTGTCCGGATGCTCAATCCTCTCCCACCCTGGCTGGCCCCAGCAACCCACTCACACCATGAACATGGGTCGCCGGCGTGGCAGGAGGTAAGGCATGATGCCTCAGCCCTGCACACCACCGGGCTGGCTCTTTTAAGACCATTACTGACATATCTGAGATTGAGTGGTCAGTCTGAGAGAAGTGTTGCCCCACAGTTTTTTCAGTCATCTTCATATTAATAGTATGTCTGTGCGAGTTCATTCTAGTGCAGAATGGTTGCTTTGTCTCTCCCACATACCCTGTATGAGGACATCTCTTGCATTGAATGAAATAAACAACATTACGTGATGTACATGTATGTAACCCCTCACCCCTGCCTTTTTGCCAAAACGACAGGTGGCATGCTGTTCAAGCTGACAACAGTACCTGGTGGGGACCTGAGTTCGGGAAGGATGAGGTTACTCGGCATAGGGGGACCTAGGTTTGGTTACTCTGCACAGGGGCACCCAAGTAAATCCGAACACAGGAAGCAATAACTGTAATGTCCAGAACCAGGAATGGGATTCTTCAGTGTGGCTTTTATTCACATACTAGCTGAACAAACAAAGCATAGACGGACCCCCATGGGGCTACATTTCCTGGTAATGCAGATTAGAGACTACAAAATACTTTATCACCATTTCCAGCCCTCAGGCTTTGAACTCACCAGGCACACAGCCCGGACTTGCACACAGCTTTGGGTACACAGCCTGACTTGCACACACTTGGGTTTTCCCCACTGGCCCGGCTCCCCTGCCGGCCACTTGCTCCTCGGTCAATTGGAAGAATGAACCAATTATCCCATTCGCGGTCCATTGGAAGAATGAACCCATTATCCTGTCGTGGCTCCCCACACCACACTAGAGTCTGCAACTCCTAGAGAGAATTTTCCTTGTCGTGGCTCCCCACATCACACTAGAGTCTGCAACTCCTAGAGAGAATTTTCCTTACAATCCCACATCTGGGTACTTCCTTCATCACTGGCCAAGTGCCTGAGGCAAAGTAGAAACCACAGAAGAAATCCGTAGAGGTGGACCTGGTCACTAAAGATGGGGGGCCACCCACCTCTAGCTCCCACAGCCCATACCCGGCCATTTCCCTGGGAAAACGGAACCATTCCTTTGCTGAACTTCTAAATGAAGATTAAAGGGTAGACGTCTGTCACATCTCCTCTACATATTATTTGCATCACACAAAACTCTAGGATTTGACACTACTTTACTTGCTTGGCCCATTTCTCTAGGCTTCCCAATATGTAGCTCAATCCCTAGATTTTCAGACAAGTATCAGGGTGAAGAAAACAATTTGCCCTTTTAGCCAGGGCAGACACTCACCCTTTAGTTGCAGGTGCCCCATAGGCGACTCACAAATCTTCCATCTTCCAAAATAAATGTTGGACTAAACAGGCAGCTTTTCTTCCACTTAGCAGAATTAAGGGGATTACCCAAGAAATCTGCTGGGAATCTTTACATCCTCCCACTCCGGAGGGAGGGGGCACTGAGACCGGAAAACAGCGATTTCCACCACGTGAGTACAGCTTCACTCCTCAAGCCAAACTGCAGACTCTCACTTTGCTTACTGAAGACAAACTGAAAAACTATCCTTTGAAAACTCCCAACGTTCTAGCCAACTCCCTCTGCTGCTTATTCCAATGTGGCTCATGCAGCTGTAATAGTTCTGTTGGTGATGTCATCCCTCAGTCTCAGCTGAGACTGAGAACAGAGTGAGACAGTGTGAAACCCATTTAACTGGAGTTTCACAAAGCTGCCTTCCCTGCCTACCACTAGGTCTTACTGGGATTCTAGTAACCCCGGGTAACAAGAGGGTTGCACTCGCCCTTGACCAGGAAAATGATTGTCCGCAGTCATTATTTACCCGGCCTTAGGCCATCCCACCCTATGTGCTACCTGCGGCGGGGGGTGATCAGGCCCCCTCCTACCATGTGCAAGCACAGGCAGGCAACACTAAGGGCCTAGAGGCCTGTAGCTGACATATCAGCCTCTACACTATCCACTTACTATGGACACCTAGTGGCTCTGGTGGAACCATCCAGAGCATAGCCCTGATAGATCAGCACTGCGGTCCCTACTGCAGGTCAGGGCCACAGCCTGTCTATCCCCCCCCTAACCCTCTAGGGAAAACCTATCTGCCTTTAACCTAATACCCCCAAAATAAAAACAACCCAAGGACCTCCCCGACCTTGGGCAACCTGCAACCACACACCATTAAAATACCACATTACTGCCTCCTCCCTACCCCCACAACCACACCTGTGGAAGGAAAGGGTTAATACAGTAACCATAACAATAACACCACAGTACTTTAAATTTCTACACACTAAAGCACTGATGAGGAACTCTGATGAGCCCCTCCTCCTCTTCTTGTCTTCTGTTCTGTCTTCCCAGGAACACCTGTAAGAAAAAGAAAGACAACACACACTCCTAATCTGCATACACAGTCTACCTAGATCCCTACCTTCAAAACATTGCAGAATCCCAAAAAGATTTTATTTTTTTTAGAAAAAGGTAGAAAAACAGTATTTACATTAGAAATCAATGCCATTATTAACAATACACATTTTGGGGGGATGGAATGCCCTAAAAGTCCCAACTAGTGACCTCAATGCCCGAAGGCTAGTCCAATAAAGAGTCTCTCCTGGGCCGGAGCCTGGTGAAGCACAGTTCTAACAGGCCAAAGTCCTGAAGGGGAGAGTCTTTGCGGACAGTTCACACATTTTGAAGTCTGTTAGTGTAGGGTATGTACTGCAATGTCATAACGATACATAAAGATAGAAAAGTTCGGACTTACCAGCCACTTGTAGTACGAGATTCGGCACCAACCTGCACCTCTGACGAAGACTGTCCCTGGCAGCATTTCTTCCAATACAGCTGGGCGGACATCTTCCGGGAACCACAGGAGGGCACATGTGGGAACAGCTGGGTTGATGTCATCTCTGGAGAAGGAACTTTAGAACAGGAACAAAAAGAAAACAGCTGGTCCGACGTCATCCGATTACCAGGCGATGAACAGGATACAGCTGAGATGGTGTCCTCTCTGGATCTGAAGTCATCTGGTGGGCCAGTCGATGGATGCTGGAAAGGCCAGTACACTGTAGACTGATGAATGTGGGGCACCTGAGTCCTGGATATTCATATTGGTGAATCAATAAGGCACTTCACAGTCTGGTGTGGCAGTATTGACTACCACTGCTTGGCTCTCCATTTTGTAGGCACGGGCACATTTGCTGAGAGGTCCTTGTACTGAGGCCAATAGTACTGGGGATCAGGGGCTTGAATTATTACCCTGTCTGGGCGCACATAATTCACACAGTGGGAGATTTCACGTCCCCTCTCCGTCCACTATTCTCACTCTGTCTATAAACAGTGTCCTGCCTCTCTTCCACTGGGTATACTTTTTTGTGGAACAGTCTATTCTTTACATATTTGTTGGCCCCAGGATGCACACTTTTCATTGCTTCATCCCAGATCCAGGATTTCCTGCAGTTCTCAATCTCCTCCCAGACTTTTCGAGGAAAGTTAGGAAAGGTCATACCATAGATCTCATTTGCCTTTCTACGAACCAGTCTCTCCTCTTTAATTGCTTTGGTCAATCTGAGACCGCTGGCCTGGCTTGCGGGTGGCCAGTCCTGGTTCTGCCAGCTACACATCCTTAAGGAAATTAAAAAACGGATCCCTGACTTCTTCCTCCTGTAAAGCCAGGGCAGTGGCATCACCACTTTATTCCATACATTCCTCCGAGGCAAGATCTTGAGGCTGTGTACCCGTTCCTTTTTCTCAAGGCCACATAGGTTCCCCCTCATCTTCCTCTTCACTGAGGATCTGAGCCCAGGAGTGAGCAGTCGTTCTCACCCCTGAGACTATCCACTCATCACTAGATGCGGAGGTTGACACCTCCCACTCAAAGGCCTCCCGCATCTCATCTTCACCTAAGAGACTTGGGCTAGGCCCCCCCTCCAGGGGTCTATTGATGCTTTATCCGAACTTTCCTTCTGGGATCCAGCATCCGAAACTTCAACTTCTGGTTCTGTCTCTAACTCTGCACCCTCTAGCTTTGTGCCACACTCCCCCGAGGGGCCTTCCTCCACAAGCTCCGCCTGGTGTTGTGTGCTGCCAACTGCAGATTCCTGAATTTTTGTCCATGTGGGAGCCAAATGAATTTGAGGCGCTTTATACAAGCCATATTTTTCTAGGCATCCAGCACAGTGAGGAATTATGAAGACGTCCCTTCCAGCTCTCAAGCATATTTGACATACATGCACTGGAAAATTAGGAATCGCCACATGAGGAGACAGTTGCCCTCCATAGCACCACTTTTCAATATCCCTCAGTCTATTTACTGCTGCTGTTACTGCAACCCGGGCATGATCCGGGTAAAGAGCTGGTCCTGAGGCCATAACTGCAGAAAAATAAACAAAAGTTCACTGTAAATGAAAGTCCCACTTTATTGAACACACTCTTTAGCTGTAAAATGGCTCCTCTGTTGCTGTGTTTACTTTACTACCCCACCCTGTAATGGCGGCGGCAGCACTCCTGTGCATCAACATTCAGAATCTGGGTCAAGCCACTGTGCACCCGATTTACACAAGCTACTGACAACTTTTGCTCAAACTGCACAACTTGCTCTGTTCTGGCTTTAAACACATTTACAGGGTTTTCCATGGACTTTTCACATGCTGGTATCATTTCTTTTATTCACAGTCCCTTAAAGCTTCAGGTTTTTAGCACAGGATTGCCTGTATTTCTAGTGCTGCACTTTGCTACAACCTACAGTCTCTTTCTGGCTGCAAACTTTAAACTGAGGCTAAATTCATTACTATGCACACAGTCAATGGCTTAACAGACTTGCACTAGCTGGCAGGACTTTACACAGTCGTTACTTGCAAAGCGACTACACTGCTGCACACACATTTATATGGCATAGGGCTGAAAATCACTGTTTGAGCAGTTTTACAGGTGGTTTACTTACCGTTATCAGTAGCAGTTTGCTGCGATGGGGAAAAACGGCCTGCAGCCAGTTCTTGGAGGTCTCAGAACAGAAACGGGCAGGCAGTCCTAGCGATCATCTTCTTAACTACCACACTTGCAATTTTAACGATTGATTAGCGGGTTGAGCCCGATTTTAAACCAAATAGTCTAATTTTGAACTGTTTACAACGAGTTTAACACTCTGCGACGCTCTTCCACTGCCAGTACACGCACTCCACTCTCACTCCCTCTCGAAATGCTGAGGCAGTCTCTGTAGAGCTGGCTGAGGGGCGAGATTGATTGCAGCCTGACCAACCACACGACGCCATGCAAATGAGCCTCTTCTTCCTCGCGAGGGCTCTTCTCCTCATGGCGATCGTCGAGCAGGCAAATTTAAACTGCAGAATGCAACTTTTTTTTTTTACTGACTCCACGGCGGGAGCCCATATCAGCCATTTAACATAGACATTAAACCTGCAGTCTCTCAATTCATTCAGAAAGCATTTCCAACATCCAGGGCACAACTTTCCTGTTGCTACCCCTAGTCTTCCACACTTTTCTTTACAACAGTTTATTTTTAAAAGCAGGCAAAAAGGCTGTAAACAATTTTTTGCAGGACAAGGGCACACTCTTTGTCTTTACTGCTCCTTGGTAAACAGTTGGCAATTTTAAATAGCAGCACACTAGGGAAATTGCTTCAGCTTTTTGGGCTACCCACTGCCAGATAGCCAAAACGCTAGCCCCCTTGCCCAAGCACCTTCCTCCCAGAACAAAATCCAAAGCGGTGCCTCCATTTTTGTAACCCCTCACCCCTGCCTTTTTGCCAAAATGACAGGTGGCATGCTGTTCAAGCTGACAACAGTACCTGGTGGGGACCTGGGTTCGGGGAGGATGAGGTTACTCTGCACAGGGGCACCCAAGTAAATCTGAACACAGGAAGCAATAACTGTAATGTCCAGAACCAGGAATGGGATTCTTCAGTGTGGCTTTTATTCACATACTAGCTGAACAAACAAAGCATAGACGGACCCCCATGGGGCTACATTTCCTGGTAATGCAGATTAGAGACTACAAAACACTTTATCACCATTTCCAGCCCTCAGGCTTTGAACCCACCAGGCACACAGCCCGGACTTGCACACAGCTTTGGGTACACAGCCCGACTTGTACACACTTGGGTTTTCCCCACTGGCCCGGCTCCCCCGTCGGCCACTTGCTCTGCGGCCCATTGGAAGAATGAACCAATTATCCCATTTGCGGTCCATTGGAAGAATGAACCAATTATCCCATTCGTGGTCCATTGGAAGAATGAACCCATTATCCTGTCGTGGCTCCCCACACCACACTAGAGTCTGCGACTCCTAGAGAGAATTTTCCTTACAATCGCATGTCTGGGTACTTCCCCCATCACTGGCCAAGTGCCTGAGGCAAAGTAAAAACCACAGAAGAAATCCGTAGAGGTGGACCTGGTCACTAAAGATGGGGGGCCACCCACTTCCAGCTCCCACAGCACATACCCGGCCATTTCCCTGGGAAAACGGAACCATTCCTTTGCTGAACTTCTAAATGTAGATTAAAAGGTAGACATCTGTCACATCTCCTCTACATATTATTTGCATCACACAAAACTCTAGGATTTGACACTACTTTACTTGCTAGGCCCATTTCTCTAGGCATCCCAATATGTAGCTCAATCCCTAGGTTTTCACACAGGTACCAGGGTGAAGAAAACAATTTTCCCTTTTAGCCAGAGCAGACACTCACCCTTTAGTTGCAGGTGCCCCACAGGCGACCCACAAATCTTCCATCTTCCAAAATAAATGTTGGACTAAACAGGCAGCTTTTCTTCCACTTAGCAGAATTAAGGGGATTGCCCCAGGAATCTGCTGGGAATCTTTACATCCTTCTCCCCCCCCGGAGGAAGGGGGCACTGAGACCCGAAAACAGCGGTCTCCACCACTTGAGTACAACTTCACTCCTCAAGCCAAACTGCAGACTCTCACTTTGCTTACTGAAGACAAACTGAAAAACTATCCTTTGAAAACTCCCAAGGTTCTGTCTAACTCCCTTGGCTGCAGATTCCAATGTGGCTTATGCAGCTGCGAAAGTTCTATTGGTGATGTCATCCCTCAGTCTCAGCTGAGACTGAGAACAGAGTGAGACAGTGTGAAATCCATTTAACTGGAGTTTCACAAGCTGCCTTCCCTGCCTACCACTAGGTCTTACTGGGATTCTAGTAACCCTGGGTAACAAGGGGGTTACATGTATAATTTGCCTTTATCCTGAATTGTCTGTTTTGTGATGTAATCACACAATCCGAAGTGGAAATGAGCTCACAGATATTACATCTGCATAGATTACAGGGTTGTATACCATTTAGTGTCATAGTATTCTGTTCTGGTCCAAGTTTACTCCTAATAATCAGGTTGGCTAAATTAAGTGGTTGTTTAAAAGATAGTGGTATTCTTGAAAATACAATTTAGGGTCTCATCCTCACTAAATATTGAGTGTAAGTCCTTAATAATCTTAAGTAGAAGTTCAAGGTCAGGATGATACGTGACTACTAAGGGTTTTCAGTTGGTAGTGGTCCTTTCCTTATACTGAAGTAGTTCTCTTGGTACCTGTGTTGCACATTCTACTGCTTTGTCAATTTCTCTGGAAGAGTGTCCCTGCTCAATAAAGGTGTTTTTCAACATAGCCAAATGTGTATCTCTGTCTTCCCCATTTTAACAGATACGGTGATACTGAAGTACTTGACTGTACATGAGATATTTTTTTGTGTGGCTTGGGTGATTACTATTCCTGTGTAAGTATCTCTGTCTGTCGGCTTCCTGTAAATACATGTAAGTAAGGTTCCATCCTTGATGGTGACAGTGGTGTCCAGAAAATTAACACTGATGGCAGAATATTGTTGGATGCCTTTCAGGACATGTTTCTAGTTCAACAGGCCATTGACCCAACAAGGAAGGGACATATCTTGGATGTAGTCCTGGCTGACAGTAACCTATTGTGAACTCGAGGTTGGGTACCCACTAGCTGGAAGCGACCACAACACAGTCTGGTTTGTGCTAGACCTGGGAGGCAGGAGGGACTACAGTAGGACATGGCATCTTGACTTTAGAGGGGCAGATTTCAGGTGCATGGGGCACATCCTCAGGGGCCACTTGACTGGGATAAAGCAGGGCATGGACATAGAGAGTAGGTGAGAAATCATTAGGAGAGGACTACAGGAGGCAACCAGGTCCTATGTGAGGATAAGGTGCAAGGGAGGTAGATTTAGGAGGCCATACTGGTGGACTAGGGAGGTCCAGGAGGTGGTGAGGGAAAAGAGGGTGGCCTACTGTAGGTTCAAGAGATCGCGTGGGGTCTTGGGTAGAGATGAGTGTCTTATGACCAGGCAGGTTACCAGGGTAGTTGGGGGGCAAGGCAAGGATGGAACAGAAATTGGCGCAGGGATCGGGAAGGGAGAAAAAGGGTTCTTTAGGTATACTGGAGAGGAGGAGAGTAAAGGGCAGTTCAGTAGATTGAGGACAAGGAGGGGTGGGCAGAGGAGGTGGGGAACAAGCGGAGGTGCTAAACGAATACTTTGCATTGGTTTTCACTAGGGAGGAGGAGGAGGGGGAGGAGCCACAGGCAAAGGGGGCACAGGGGGTGGCTGAGGCAGTGCCCTTACAATCTAGGGTACCGCTTGTTAAAGTGGGGACAGAGGGCACTGATTCATATGGGAGGGGGGGCACAGGATCGGCTGAGGGGAGTGGAAGCACGGATGGAGAAATTCCTGTTGGTAGAGTGTAGGAAGCTCTCCAGTCCCTAAAAAAGGATAAATCCCTGGGTCCTGATGGAATCCATCTGAGTGTGCTGTGGGAATTGGCTGATGACCTGGATGAACCCCTGGCGGCCCTCTTTAACGCTTCTCTACAGACAGGGAGGGTACCGAAGGTTTGGAGGGAGGCGCATATTGCGCCCATCCATAAAGGGGGATTGAGGGAAGAGCAGGGGAACTACAGGCCAGTCAGCCTGACATCAGTGGTGGGCAAACTGATGGAGTCCACAGTAAAGGAGATGCTGGGGGTGTGCTTGGAGGAACAGGGATTCCTGGATGATTACCAGCATGGCTTCGTCTTGGGCAGATTGTGTCAAACTAACCTTGTGGAGTTCTATGAATGGGTGAAGGCAGCACTCAACCAGGGTAGGCCAGTTGATGTTATCTTCCTAGACTTAGGGATGGCAGTATAGCCTAGAGGTTAGAGTAACAAGCTGTGAACGAGCTTGGTACATCCAGTGGACAAGACCTGGGTTTGATCCTCACAACCTCAACTTGCATACTGTGTGACTCTGAGCAAGTCACTTAACCACCCAGTGCTCCCAGGTCGCCCCTGAAAACAGGCATTTGTGCCTAGTGGGCCTTACCCGGTTACCAAAGACTAAAATAAAAAAAAAAAAAAGACTTCAGCAAGGCATTTGACTCAGTACCCCACACTGATTTTCTGGATAAGTTGGGAAAAATTGGAGTGGGGGTACGGATGGTCAGGTGGATTGGAAGCTGGCTATCTGATCGTATACCCAGCATGTGGTGGTAGGAGGGGTAGTCTCGTCCCACAGGCAGGTCATCAGTGGGGTCCCAGAGGGATCAGTTCTGGGACTGCTCCTGTTTAATGCCTACATCTCTGACATCAGGGAAGGCGTAAGGAGTGAAATGAGTCTCTTTGCAGATGACTCTAAGCTGGGGGCAGTGGTGGATGGGGAGGAATGGATGGTTGTCCTGCAGAGGGATCTAGATGTTCTAGGGTAATGGTCATGTACCTGGAAGCTAAGGTTCAACACCACAAAATGCAAGGTGCTTCACCTGGGACAAGGAAACCCGGGTTAGGTGTACACCCTAGTAGGGGACACATTGCCGGAATCAAGTAGGGACAAGGTCTTGGGGGTGCTGGTGGATGCCAAAATGAATAACTCAGAACAGTGTAGGAGGGCCACAGCCAGGGCAAATAGAATGCTGGGCTGTATCACCAGGGGATCACCTCAAGAAGTAGGGAGGTGATTATGCCTCTGTACAATTGCCTTGTCAGACCGCACCTTGAGTACTGCATACAATTTTGGCGCCTGCACCTCAGGAAGGATATTCAACTCCTTGAGAGGGTTCAGAGGAGGGCAACCAGGATGATCTGGGGTCTGGGGGATAGGACTTATGAAGTGAGACTGGAGGAGCTCGACCTGTTCTCATTGGAGGAGAGGAGAGACAGGGGGGATATGATCGAGGTCTTCAAGTACCTGAAAGGGTAAACAAGGTATGCCTACATGGGGTCTTTCAGATGAAGGTGGGAAGGGTCACTAAGGGGCATGGTTGGAATATGGAGGGAGGGAGACTTGGGGGGGAAAGGAGGAGGTGATACTTCACTGAAAGGGTGGTGGAACCATGGAATGCGCTGCCTGGGGAACTGGTGGAGGTGTCTATGGTGGATGGGTTCAAGAGAGGCTGGGACAGGTGCAGGAGGGGCATGAAGAGGAGGGCAGCCTGGCTGAGGGAGTGGAAACATGGCTGGGGGAAGGGGGATAGGGAGAGAAATCAGGAAGAAGGTTGCGGTGCCCATTAAGGGTATTGACTTTCGAGCAGACTCAATAGACCATGGGGCCTACTCTGCTGGCATGTTAGTATGTTAATATTCCAGGGAAAGCTTTATGGTTGGGTGGAGGTTATGAAGTTCCTGATGAAAATCTGTAAGTGTCAGTGTCCTCTGTCCAAATTATAAACAAATCATCAATGTAATGGAGATAAGCAAGTGGTTCATGTATGCAGTGTCTTAAACGTCCTCCTTCAAATTCACCATAACGAGATTGGCATATTGTGGAGCCATCCTGGTGACCATTGCTGTTCCCATAGTTTGAACATAATGTTTACCATTGAAGCTGAAGTTGTGTTAGAATGAATTCATTAAGTTTTCCCACCACTTCAGGGTCAATGTTTTGGTCATAGAAACATAGAAACATAGAATTTGACGGCAGATAAGGACCGCTTGGCCCACCCAGTCTGCCCATTTCCCTGCCTACTGGATAAGCTGCAGATCCTAGTTAACCAGCAGCCTACTTCTTCCTACCCCCATCCCCTAGAATTGCCTTATGACTGTCCCATGCATGCTTGAATTCCACCACTGTTTTTGACTCCACGACCTCCTCCGAAGGCCGCTCCATGCATCCACAACCTCTCTGTGAAAAATACTTCCTTAAATTACCTCTGAGCCGCCCCCCATCTTCAAATTGTGCCCCTTGTTCTTGCACACTCTTTTTGAAAGATGCTACCGCCTTGGACTTTGTTGATTCCTTGAGGTACTTGAAAGTTTCTATCATGTCCCCCTCTCCCTCCTTTCCTCGAGGCTATACATATTAAGCTCCTTTCGTCTCTCTTCATATGTCTTCCGTGCAGACCCTGCACCATTTTAGTTGCCCTCCTCTGGACAGCTTCCATCCTGTCTATGTCTTTCTGAAGACTGGTCTCCAGAACTGCACGCAGTACTCCAGATGGGGTCTGACCAGCTGTCTGTACAGAGGATAATAACTTCCTGTTTTCTACTGGTGATGCCTCCCCTATGCATCCCAATATCCCCCAACCCTCATTGCTGCCCTCTCACATTACTTGCTCACCTTTAGGTCGTCTGATATGACTACCCCAGGTCCCTTTCCATTTTGTTGTTGTTAATCTCACCCCCATTGTGTACTCTTCCCTGGGTTTTGTTTCCCAGGTGCATTACCTTGCACTTCTAGCATTGAATCTAAGCTGCCATACATTTGACCATTCCTCTAACCTTGCCAAGTCCCTTTTCATCCTTTCCACCCCACCTTGTGCATCAACTCTGTTGCAGATCTTTGTGTCATCTGCAAAGAGACATACTTTCCTTCCAGTCCCTCTGCAATGTCGCTATAAAGACATTGAAGAGGACTGGTCCTAATACTGAACCCCTCGGTACCCCACTAGTAACCCCCTTTCATCAGAGTGGACTCCATTTCATTATTACTCTCTGTGTCCTATTTTCCAGCCAATTTTTACCCAGGCTGTCATCTTGGGACCCACCCCAGGCTAGCTAACTTGTATATTAATCTTTGTGTGGGACTGTGTCAAATGCCTTGCTAAAGTCTAGGTAGGCCATGTCCACAGCCCCTCCCTGATCTACTACTTTGGTCACCCAGTCAAATAAATCTATCAGATTTGTCTGGCATGACCTTCCTGCTGTGAATCCATGCTGCCTTGGGTCCTGTGCCCTCTGGCCTCTAGATACTGACAATTCTTTCCTTCAGAAGTGATTCCATCATTTTCCTACCACTGAGGTTAAACTAACAGGTCTGTAGTTTCCTGCTTCTGTCTTGCTCCCACTTTTGTGAAGGGGAATCACATCTGCCCTCCTCCAGTCCTCGGGTACCACCCCATCCTCCCATGATCTGTTAAACAGGGTAGTCAGTGGTGTCACAAATTCTACCCTTAGTTCTTTTAGAATTCTGAGATGAATCCCATCAGGCCCCATTGCTTTGTCCACCTTCAGTTTTAAGAGTTCTTTCAGAACCCTTTCTTCTGTAAATGGGCTGGTATCAACTTCTGTATCCAGTGTGTTTCTACTGTTTGTTCTAGGTACCTTCCCCTTCCTTTGTAAATACTGAGCAAAAATATTTGTTTAGTATCTCTGCCTTTTCACAGTCTCCCTCTGCCCACCCTCCCCTTTATTAAGCCTCACTATCCCTTCCTTGGTCTTCCTTCGCTCCCTGATGTACCTATAAAAGGTATTATCCCCTTCTTAACTGAGTTGGCTATCTTTTCCTCGGTTTGGGCCTTTGCTGTTCTGACTGCCTTCCCAGCTTCCTTTTGCTTTAACTGATACAGTTCTCTGTCCTGCTCCTTCTGTGATTCCTTGTACTTCCTGAAAGCTTTCTTTTTCTCTTGAACCTTCACTGCCACTTCCTTTGAGAACCATAGTGGTTTCTTACATCGTTTAGTTTTGTTTATTTGCTTCACACAAAGGCTTGTTGCCTCTGTGATGGCAGTTTTTATTATTCCCCATTGTTCTTCCGCCCCTCCTCCCTGCCCATTTGCTAGTGCATTCCTTAGGCACTTACCCATTTTGGCAAAGTCAGCCCTCCTAAAGTCCAGTATCTTTGCCTTTGTATGGCTTGACTCTATTGCTGTGTTTATTGTGAACCATACTGTTCGATAGTCGCTAGTTCCCAGATGGCTATCCACTTCTACATCTGTGATCCTCTCTTCATCTTCATTTGAGAGAACCAGGTCTAAGATTGCTCCTTCTTGAGTGGGCTCCAATACTAGTTGTCTAAGGCATGCCCCCTGTAGGGCATCTAGAATAACCCCACTCTTCGAAGTGGCTGCGGCAACTGCACTCCAGTTAACATCTGGCATATTCAGATCACCCATCAGCAATATCTCCCCTTTTTTTGCCATACTAAGTATACTTTCTATCATTTCCTTGTCCATTTCCTCCCCCTGAGAAGGGGGTCTGTATACAACCCCTGTGCGGATTGTGGTGCCATTGCCAGTCTCCAAATTTACCCACAGTGCTTCTTCTCCTCCCTGTTTTCTCTTTTGTTCTGTTACTTTGATTCCTTCCCTTATGTAAAGAGCTACTCCTCCTCCTCTTTTACCCTCTCTGTCTCTCCTGTAGATAGCGTATCCTTGTATGTTTATGTCCCAGTCATGGTTTTGTGCGAACCATGTTTCTGTGACTGCCACGATATCCAGATGTTCCTCCTCCATCAAGGCCACTAATTCAGGAAGCTTGTTACTCAGACTACGTGCATTGGTACTCATTGCTTTCCATTTTTTGATGGCTTTACTTTCTATTGCAGCATCCCCCACTGACCTTTCTACCCGGTCTTTTTCCCATTTAGTACCCTGTTTTGTAGGGAGAGGCTGGGATTTTCCTGCTGCTTATCAGTGCCTCCCCCCTTGACTAGTTTAAAAGCTTGCCAATGAAGCATTTAAACCGATTGCTCAAAAGACTTGTTCCTTCCTGGACAGATGCAGACCATCCTGCCAGTATAGGCTGGTGTCTCTCCAGGTGGAACCCGGTCCCCAATGAAGCCAAACCCCTGTGCTCCACACCATTTTTTCAACCACTCATTAAACTGCATGGTGCAAAGTACCCTTGCCTCACTCATGCCATTGACAGGCAGCACCTCTGAGAAGGATACTGTATGTGCTACTTGTCTTAGGCCCCTCCCCAGTTCTACAAAGTCCTTCTGCACTGCTCTGATCTCATGTTGAGCCAAGTCATTTGTCCCTAGGTGGACAATGACATCCAGCTCAGACTCCCGTGCAGCTGTTCTCGTGATCCTGAGGATGCGCTTCCTGTCCCTCCAAGCCATGGCACCAGGCAGGCACCTTACTTCAGTTTTCCCTGCTCCCCCAGCTCTATCCCCCTAATAAATGAGTCTCCGACCAGGAGCTGCTTCCTTTCCTTGTGGCATCCTCTGCCTCCTTCCTGTGGGCCTCCCTTGTGACAGGTGTCCTCAGCCTCCTTAATCTCCTCCGTGGGTGCATCCATAGGGGAGCTGTGCTCCCCCCAGAATGGTGTATGGATTGTGGAGTGGAACAACTGACTGGGTGTGCCTCTGTTCCACCCTCCTCACCCTCCCTGAGCCCACTGTGGTCCAACTGCTGTGCTTTCTTTGCAACCTCTGAGGTAGTGGTGGTGGCTCTGGTGATCCCTGTATGGGGGGGGGTCCCTTCCTACCATACAGTCTGGCCTGGGGGAAGGTTCTCTTACTGCTGTCCAGTGTGGCCTGAAGACGGGCAACTTCCTCCCTCAGGGCAGAGAGTTGTCTGCAAATAGGGCAGCATCTCAGCCTCCAGAAAGACTCCCGGAAGACTGCTGCCCCACAGCCATTACATTGCACTACTCCTCAAATGACTATGTACTTTTTTTTTTTGTGTGTGTGTGCTTGTGTGTGTGATTGGTTTGTTATATAGAAATATATATATATTATACAATGTGTATGCGTATATTTTCAGTGCTGTGTGCTAGAGAGGATATGACATTGATATGCACCTTGCACTCTTGAGGAAATGATGTCAGAACCCCAGGTATAAAGGAACTATTTCAAGGGGTGGGAAGGGGTTGGGCCTAAACTGTGCCCTCACAAAACAATCAGCTAAGAGCTCTGAACCACCGCTGCGATGAGTGCCTTCATGTCTGCAAGATACTATACACAACAATTTGACAGAGAAAATCCCCTGCTAATCAAACAGAGAAAAATTCAGACATCCAAGTCAGACACAGGTAAACCTCCCCAGCCCCAAAACAGCCTGGTGGTTTGTGCTCTGAAAGCAGTCAGCCCCAAAATAAGTCAGCTGTGCTTTGAACTCTTCCTGCACTGAAAATCTTAAGAATTGTAACAAGACTGTCTTTTCCTGATAATTGCAAATTCCTTATTTCACCTTTCAGTTAGAAGCAGCTTCCACCTGCAGTATATCTGCTACAAACCAAAGACAATTGAAAGGTTCCCCTTCCTCTGTTGTGAGCACAACTCGCTTTCTTGCAAATCCTATGTTCAGTATTGCAGCTCCCAACAAGAGATAGTTTGACTAGGAAAAATATTAGCTGTTCTGATGAGCTTGCTATAAACACTTGCTTATAATACTATTGTTCTCAGGTCTGTTACCCAAGCTATTGGCTGATTAAGTCTCTGTGATGTAATCACTTCCTGAGAAAGTTTGAATTGCCTTTTAAGGCAAACAAAGATAAACACAGAAAACAGTTTACTGTCTGGGTCAAATACACAACCTGTACCTGCACTTATTTCAGGATTTGTGACAAATGTTTAGCCCAGAGTTTAAAATCTTCCTGCACTGAAAATCTTAAGAATTGTAGCAAGACTGTCTTTTCCTGATAATTGTAAATTCCTTATTTCACCTTTCAGTTGGTCCAATCCTTTCTCATGTAGGTATTTAAGGCAGGCTAAAATGCCATCCATGTGCGGAATATTAGCGTAAGAGGGATGTTACATCCATTGTGGCTAAAATGGTATTAGGTGATAAGTCCTTTTGTAACATGGTAATAACCAGAATGCCGAAATCGGGAGCCGCGATTGGGTGAAGCGCATCACGAGGGCAAAGGCGAAGTGGGTATTAATCCAGCATAACCACCATGTTCAAAAGTGAAGTACCCACAGCAGCCAGACAGGTAGGTTAGCAGCACTGGGTAGAGGTGGGGAGCGAGTGTCAGAGAGGCAAGCGTGGGACAGGGAGAGGGAGACTAGCTAGACAGAGTCAGAAACGGGAGGGGGAGAAGAAGCAGCCACGCACAGGAGCAATAGATAGGAGAGTCCGATAGAAGCAAGCAGACCGGGGAGGCAGTAGCACCAGATGCAGCAGCAGACGCAGTGGGCGACATTAGAGGAGTCACACGGAATCAAGCAGAAGTGACCTAGGCAACATGCTAATTTCTCACAGAGCCGCACACCGCGGCGAGGCAGCCATCCACCGCAGACCTCCAACGACCAGTATGACAGTAATACCCGCGTAGACCGCTAAATTAATTGCACTGCCATGTGAGGTGCACTGTTTTGTTTAACTAGAGCCAATCAATGTTTTCACCACATCAGCATATTAATGCTGTTCTGTAACACGGTTTGGAAGTGCAGTGAAAACCTTTGCGAAAGACACCGACTCCCTGTGTAATGTTGTTCTTCCGATAGCAAATACTGTCGTCGTGACTCTGTGCTCGGGTGGTCCATGTTACAAGCGCATTAAGCCCACTCCGACGGTGGCATCTAATGCGATTAATGCATGGTTGGGCTGTTGTTCTCCCTCGGCCTCCCCAACCATGCATTAATCCAGCATTAGATGCCACCTTTGTCATGGCTTAATGCTTACATAACCAGAAGGTTTATGCAGGAAGTGTGTAGTGTCCTGGATGTAACTATCCCTTTCTATAACCAGAGGTTTTAAAATGGTTTCACAAACCCTGAGATCCCCTCAGTCGGGGTACCATTGCCAGAGGCTATAGGTCTCCCCGGATTGCCAAGTTTATGTATTTTATGCAGCATGTAGAATGTCCCTGGCTTGGGTGGGCGTAATAAGAAACTGAACAATTACATTCATTGCTTTCACCAGAGTGTTACTGGTCAGATCCTTAATAGGCAAAAACAGGCCTGTTACAACCTCTCTCCATTGGAATGGAGGGCTATACAAATACTGAAATCGAACCACAACATTGTCATAAAAAAAGCTGATAAAGGCTCTGCAATTGTGATATTAAACCGAGAGGACTATATTAATGAAGACAACAGACAGCTAACTGACCATACCTACTAGAGAGAATTGTAAAGTGACCCCACTACAAACTATACAAGAGAACTACATGACTTAATTAGATCATTTCCAACCCATGTCCAAGACAGACTAACTGACCTCATCCCTGTTGAGCCCAAGCCAGGGACAATCTACATGCTGCCTAAAATATAGAAACCTGGCAATCCAGGAAGACCCATAGTCTCTGGTAATGGTACCCTGACTGAGAGGATCTTAGAGTTTGTAGAAACCATTTTAAAACCATTGGTATTTATAGAGTTCCTTTTAACTGGTTATCAACATGTTGGTTTATTTTTTTATGTTTTTATTTTATTTAAATTTTGTTAGCGGGTAGGCCCACTGGGCCCCAGAGGTCCCTTTTTCAGGGCCGACCCAGGGTTAGTTACATAGAGCTAAGCAAGCACAATCAAGTAATACATTGTGGGACATTGCATACAGAAGGGCTGCAACATTGTACAGTAACCAGTCATACAATCACAACAACAGTGGCATCAGTTAGATTTAGGGCAGATGTAACAATAAAATACAAAGGCAAAACAAAATAAGGCTAAAGGTACAGGGCTAATGGTACAGGGTTACATTGGGAATGACAGGTTTTCATTAGGGAGGGCAACTATTTACAGGTCAGGTGCACATGGTCTACGGTGGCAGCTAGATGCCAGTAGTGGCAGTTAGGTCGGCCATGTCCTGGCTACAGGGGGCGTGATTTAGCTAGCCTTCTGAACAGACACAGGAGCTGAGGTTCAGAAGGTGAGTATGTAGCCCCTTCTGGAAAATTGCTAGGGAGGGGGCTTGTTGGAGGTGACAGGGGAGCTTTTTCCATAGCGTAGGGGCTATGTGGGCAAAGAATTTACTGCCGGCTGCGGATCTGGACCTGGGGAGTGCAAGGAGCGCTTTGCCCGAGTTGCAGACGTTGCAGAGGGGCCTGCTGGGCTGCTTTGGGGAAAGTAGCCCAATTAGCCCTGTGGGGGGATCTTCCGAGAGGAGCTTACATGTCCAACTTAGCAGGGGTGCTGGAGCCTGAGGTTCAGGGTGGGCCATTTGAGTGTGACTAGGGCTTCACAGTGGTGGGTCCTCAAATGGGCTTTTGTGGCGAATCACGCTATCTTGTGGTACAATGTCTGTAGTCTGCCAAGGTCAAGTTTTCCAATGCTGATTAGGGTTGGGACCGTGTAGGTAGGAGGATACTCTGAGTGACTGCCAGCCTTGTCTCAGGTATCATATTGGCGTTAAGGCGATATAGCAGCCCGAGTTTTTGGTGGTTGCCTTTTGTCACCATATCTATGTGAGGCTTTAGCGTGAGTCCCTGGTCTAGTGTGAGACCCAGGTATCTAAAGGATTGGACCACCTTGATAGTTGTGCCCGCTGAGGTGACCAATGGTAGGAGATGTGCCCGGGAGGGACCCAGGGATTTTGGCCCAAACAGGAGCGCTTTGGTCTTGTTAGCGTTGAGGACCAATGGTTTCTCACCAAAGTACTGTGTGTTTGTACACTTTTTCTTTTTTTTGAGGGGGGGTATGTGGGTGTGGTGGGTGCGGAGTTTTGGTTATATTGAGGTAGGCTTATATGCAGGTACATGACATAATGGTGTTACAGTGTGTTAGGACTCTTAGTTCACATACACAGTGAATATTTACTTCCTTCTAACTAGTTAGCTTCCCAGGGGTGGGGGTTAGGGTTAATTCCATTGTTTTTTTATTCAGATTCCTTAGACTGTTACTGTACATATAGTAGCTTGATTATATACGGTCACTTTTTTTAACTCTGAACATATCAGGATGCATGGTCTCATTTACTTGGGGGTCCTTGACAGGTTTTGTTTTTTTATTTTGGCACTTATACTGACAATTGATATTATCTTGTATAAAAACCTGTTATAACACTGAAGGTCTTAAGGTTTATGGAATAGAGTAACTAGTTAAGTGTATAGTTGGGAATATGTCTACAGATAGGTTTTATACTACATAAACGTGTGCTCACACTAGGTAAACTTTACTTTAAACTCTCTTATTGCCATATCTAGAACATTTCTGTTATGTTTTTTTGGTTTGTTTTTAACATACAATAATATCACATTTTAACATGTACTTAAGTGAGTATTGAATCCAAAGTTCTTGCTTTTCATTAATACTGTATTCACAAAACACTGAGAGAGTCAGAATTTATTTTAGTGGAGCTTTCTGCTCGAAGGGTTATCTTATTCTGTTGACATTTGACCTTGGAAGATTTCTCAGCTAAAAGCAAACTGGTGAAATCTGGTTCCTCTGATTTAAACTTCAGTTATGGTTTAAATGAGTATTTATTTTGTCATTAATACTGTTTGTTGAAAGTTTTCCACAAGGGAACACACACAGGAGAAAAGAACAGGGTGCAGAAAATATAACATGATGAACCACATACAGGTCTAGAGAGTGGGACATGTCAGATAATTAGCATACAGATGAACAATGCTAAAAAGATCTCAATACAGTAGGAAAAATAAACACCACTAGGTCTAAAATACTGTAACAAAACATGTAGAGGGATTTGTATAATAACAAAACAAGACCAGGGTACAGTCTCATAGCCTGTAACATACAAAACAAAGACCTTAAGACCAGACCACTCGGGGTGTATTTCAACGGAAGAAATGCTCAAGTATAGACAGGGTAGGGAGAAACGGTGGTCTACGGGTAATGGTAGAAACCAAACGGTGGTAGCTTGGTGTTACCAACTCAGCATCATACAGAAGCTTCACCCTACTCCAGTTCTGGGGAAGAGATAGGTAAGAAAGGGGGTCCCAGCACGCAGAATATTTGGTGAGGGTGTTTGCCACTACATGAGATAGATGATCCAGGGCAGCTGTCCTGGAAAATGAGTTAAGAAGCTCAGTCATAGTAGGCACCTCTATGGATCTTCAGCGGCAGAGAATGAGCCATTTAGCCTGGAGGCCAAGAAAGGTAAGCCAGTGTATTTGCTGCCATTTAAGCAGCGAGAGCTGAGGTGGGAGTTAAATGAGTATTTTAAACCAATGAGAATTATTTCTGTTTTTTTATATATGATCTTGGTGTTAATATTATGTGATTCTCTAAATAACTGCCATTAGTTTCCGAGGAAGGACTTGGTTGGTCTGAAAAGTTAGGCACTTTTTTCTTTTTGTAACATCTATGTTGATCCAACAAAAGGTATCAAACCATTTGCTTCTGGATCTTGGTCAGGTTGGACCGCCTAGTCAGTCTCCTTGTGGGAGTTTAAAAAAAAAAAGGGGGGGAGAGGAGGAAGGTGTTTTCAGAGGGGAGTAGCCTCCTCAGTAAAGGGGGGACTACTATCTCTCTTTTTCATCTTCTTTTCCTCTTCTTTTGCTTCTTCTGCCTCTTAGGGCTGTCTAGCATTCTGGACACCCCTACCCTCCTAGCCTATCCCTATTTTCAAATCCTTGCTTTCAGCCTTATATATTTTTTTGTCCCCCCCCCTCTCCTCTTTACTTCAGGTGCTCTGGCCCTCCCTCTATCCCTATCCTTTCCTTCCTCGCCTGGCAGACAGAACTGAGGTCTGGGAGGAGTCGGCATCGGTTACTGGCCAACCTGTGAGTGCCACATAGAACACTGGCCTCATGGGCTGCACCGTCCTGACATCAGATCCTCCAACTCAGAAAAATTTAAAGAGACAGAGCTCTTTTTATTTCCCGAGCAGGGTTCTGACCTTTGGTAGGACCCATATAGTAATGAATGGTGAAGATATTTGGGAAGATCAATAATTACGGTAAGTATCTAATTTTCGTCTCACGGCTTGGTCGGCCTTTATGAAGGACATGGACACCCCTAGGAGGCCTCCCTCTTAACCCCTTAGGGACCTCCCTCCTAGGGACCCAGGCCAGACTGAGTCCACTGACTCATGTACTACGGGAACTTCTGGAAGTGGTACGAGAGTCCTCTCCCACACACGGAGGACCGTTGTCCACTGACGCCAGTCCCAGAGAGTGACCCTTTGGGGGAAGATTCTTCTTCCTCTTCAGAGGACTCCGGGACTCCTCTGACACTCAGGGTGGACTAAAGAGACTCCCAAGCCTCCCCAAGAAGATCCCTCCTTCATGGACATGATGCGCCATAATCAGTCTCTCATGGGATGGGATATGGAGGAACTGGACCCAGAGCACTGTCGCCTCACAATTTACTTGTGCAAGTTGGAGACCCTCCCTTTGGTGGTCCCACCCTTGATAGAGGTGTATGATGATGCGACCAAGGCAACTTAGAATCGCCTTTCATCCACTCCAGCCTTGGCTAGAAAGGCAGATTGCCTTTACCATGCACCAGTGGGAAAGCCCTTCTATGGTGAGCAACTCACGGCAGATTCAGTGGTCATGAATGCTGCTCATGATCGTACAAAGAAGCCTCAGCATTTGAGCACCCACCCACTGGACAAGGAATCCTGCCAGCTAGACCAGCTGGGCAAGTGTGCCTACTCTTCTGCGATCCTAGCCATCCGGGCCCAGAGCTGTCCGGCTCACATGGTGCAGTGCCAGAATGCCATTTGGGACCAGGCAAGAAATTTGGTGGCAGCCCTCCCCGATGACTCTACCAAAACCCAGCTAGTCCAGCTTCTTATGTCTGAATCTGACATAGGCACCCATGTACTCAGAGGGGCCTATGGCATGGTGGATGCTGCAGCTCGCGGGGCAGTGGCAGGCGTTTGTATTCACCACCATTCCTTGCTCCGGCTGTCCGAGTTTGCAACTGATGTTCAGGCCAAAATTATGGATGCCCCTTTTTGGGGCTCAGTCTTGTTTGGGGGAGATGCTCAGTATATCATCTCTTGCCTTCAAGAATCAGGTAAGGCCTTGAGGTCGGTACACTCCTTGTACCATTTCCAGCATCGATCTTCCCAGTGTCAGCTCTTTCGTCGGCCCTCCTGCCAGCCTACCAAAGGTCAGCAGTTGAAAGGCCCCTTAAAATGCAAAGCGACCACCCAGCCTTCTGGAGTAGCCATCTCTAGGGCCCCCAGAGCACCCTTGGCTGCTCTGCCCACCTCTGGCTCCACTATCTGACTCCTTTCCCAACCCCCCCCTCCAGCAGAGGCCTTGGGGGAGGCGGTTGGGGTCGATTCTCCTGCTACCTAGATGGGTGGCGCACTGTAACCTTAGATCAATGGGTGCTTTAGATCATCAAGCGGGCTCATACTCTCAAGTTTCTAGACCCCCCCATGGAAATCCCTCCCTTGCACTCCCATTACCCGCAGACCCACATCTCCTTCATCCACACCAAGATTCAGGCACTCCTGCACAAGAGGGCCATAGAACCTCTCCTCCTCAGGTCAAAGGGGAAAGGGATTCTACTCCCACTTCTTTCTAGTCCCCATGAAAACAGGGAACCTGCATCCGATCCTGGACCTAAGCCACCTGGACCTCTTCATATAGTACAAGCTCTTCAGGATGGTGACTCTTCAGGGGTTGTTGCCCCTCATTCACCAGGAAGACTGGCTCTGTTCCCTGGATATGCAGGATGCTTATCCACATATCCTAGTTTTCCCAGCCCTCTGCTTCTTCCTCCATTTCTGTTTCCAGGGGGAACACTTCCAGTTTTGGGCCCTCCCCTTTGGTCTCTCCCCGGCACCTCAAGTCTTTACCAAGTGCCTAGCAGTGGTGGTGGTGGTGGCTCTGCGGAGACAGGGATTTTATGTGTTCCCCTACTTGGACAATTGGCTACTGACAGCCACCTCCAGGGATTGTTTGCTGCAGACCCTGGAAGCCACTTTTTGGCTCTTCCAGCTCTTGGGGATAACTATCAACCTGCCAAAGTCTTGCCTTACCCTGAGCCAATGCCTTCCGTATATAGGAGTGGTCTTTGATTCATCCCAGGGACAAGTCTTACTGCTGGAAGTCAGGGCAGAATGCTTGAGAGTGCAGACCCGGCTGGTGTCTACCAGTCGCCAGATTCCAGCCAGAGCCTTTCTGCATCTACTGGGGTACATGGCAGCAGCTATAACCACTGTTCCTCTGGCCTGCCTTCATATGAGGGTCCCCCAGTGGACTCTTTGAGTCCAGTGGGACCAACGCACCGACAGTATGGAGCAGCTGGTGCTGGTGTCTGACCCAGTGAGACAGACCTTAGAGTGGTGGCAGAACCCTGCCAACCTGCTGATGGGGGTTCCTTTCCACTCAGAGTCCCCTCAGCAGGTCCTGAACATGGATGCTTCAGGGCTCGGCTGGGGAGCCCATCTAGGAGACCGTCAGACTCAAGGAGTTTGGTCCGACTTGGAACAGCATCTCCACATCAATGTGCTGGAGATACAGGCAGTTCTTTATGCTCTGCAGGCCTTTCAGACCCACATTCTTTCAGGCATGTTGCTGGTGCAGATGAACACCATGTCTATAGTCTTTTACATCAACAAACAAAGGGGCACTCGTTCTTACCCTCTTTGTCAGGAAGCCATGAGTGTCTGGTACTGGGCCATCGAACATGACCTGGAACTCTCAGCCATCCATGTTCCAGGAGTCCAAAATGCCCTGGCAGACAGTCTAAGCCAGCCCAGGTTGAGAGCACATGAGTGGGAAGTCTTGTCCTTAGTGGTCGAAGATCTCTTCGACAGGTGGGGACACCCAGAGTTGGACCTTTTTACAACCCCACTCAACATGAAGCTGCCGCTTTTCTGCTCAGTCGATCCGGGGCCTGGAGTTTTCTGGCATAACTCATTGTCCCTCTCCTGGAAAGAGAGGTTCCTGTACACCTTCCCCCCTTCCCACTCCTTCAGAGAGTTCTCCAGAAACTCCAGTTGGAGGAGGCAGAGATGATTCTCATAGCCACTACTGGCCATGCCAGATTTGGTTCCTTCTTCTTCAGCAGCTGGCAGTGGAACCTCCAGTTCCCTTGCCCTTGTGCACTAGCTTGCTGTCCCAGGAACAGGGCACCCATGTCCATCCAGACCTCAAGTCCCTGCTTCTCCATGCATGGCTCCTGTGGACTTAGCTATTGCCCATTTCAGGGGGTCTTCCAGGGTTGCCGATGTCCTGGTGGCTGCCAGGAAACCTTCCACATGAGCAACTTATGCAATGAAGTGGAAGCGTGTCTCCCTTTTGGTTGTGGCTTGGCCACTTGGATCCTTTCACCTGCCTGGTGAATTTGATTTGGGAGTACCTCCTCTCCCTTTCAGACTCTGGTCTGGGGTACTCTTCATTAAAGGTGCATCTCGCAGCCATCTCTGTGTACCATGCACCTATTGGGAGCAGGGCTGTTGCCCAACTGGACCTCTCCCTCACCTTTCTCTGGGGTATTCTACATTTGAAACCTCCCATTCAGGACCCTGTCCTGCCTTGGGAATTTCTTTTCAATTTGGAAAAGCTTACTCTGCCTCCCTTTGAGCCAGCCATGAGTGCTGAGCTACGTTTTCTGTCATGGAAAGTGTTTTTATTTGCTATTACTTCTGCTCGAAGGATTTCCAAGCTTCAGGCTCTGATGTGAAGAGAGCCCTATTTGGTGTTTCACAAAGACAGAGTGTCTTTGCGTACAAATCCTAAATTCTTGTCTAAGGTGGCGTCTGAGTTTACTTTGAACCAATCAATCCACTTTCCAGTTTATTTCCCTGAGCACTCTAATCAGGGGGAGGCATTGCTGCATAAGCTTGATGTTCACAGGGTGCTTCATTATTACCCTAACCACACCCAACATGTTCATAAAACTGAACAGTTGTTTGTTTCATTTGCCCCAAGGGGAAGGGGCACCTGTTTCAAGACTATTTATCTAAATGGTTGGCAAATTGCATTGTGTACTGTTACCATAAGTACGACTACGACAAGCCATTGTCTAGGCCAGTTAAGGGCCACTCTGCTAGGGGCATGGCACCCTCTACCACTTGCTTCAGAAGTGTTCACTATGGATATTTGTGCAGCCACCACTTGAAGTTCTGTTCACACCTATGTCAGGTACTACAGTTTGAATATTGCCTCCAGATGCAGAGCCAGTTTCGAGCTTGCAGTCCTTCAGGGGCTTCTGTCATGAATAACTTTCTGTTGTATGTTTTTGCCTCCTCCTGGCTGATTTGTGGTCAGTTCTGGTATTGCTTGGAACTCAGTCCTACTGATGCTACTTGCTGCAAATGCCCCCTCAAAGCAAGATAGTACAGTTACGTAACAACTTACCATAGCAGTAGATCTTCAAGAGAAGCTCTTGCAGCAGGCACTGCTTCCCTCTCTCCTTCCCCAACTGCTTCTTCTCCTTTGCAGCTATGCTGCCTTTCCTTGGCTTTGAGGTACCACCTCGGTTCTCCATTTGTTTGTCTTTAGTGCTGGGTCTCCGTCGAGAGAACTAAGGTAGGTCTGGGGGACTGCCCCTTTTATACCACAGGATGGATGTCAGCGTGCCACGTCGGGTGCGGTCCCCTGCTGTAGACTGCTAGCTAGAAGTTTTCCATGTGGTCCTAGTGCCTGGTAGCTTAGTCCTACCGGTGTTGCCTGCTGCAGGAGTTCCTTTCAAAGATCTACTATTACAGTAAGTTCTTACATATCTGTACTTTTCTTCCCTTTCAAACGGGAAGAGGAAGAACTCAAGGCAGTATGGTGCTGGGTTCCTGACCTAGATTGAGAACGGGCCCGTTGCTTTTTGTGTTTTTGGGAGGACTGTCCTCCCTCCTGAAAACTGGACTGCCCATGTTTGGACCCCTCCTCCCCCCGAGAGGGCGGTGGACCGGACACAGCCCAGCTGCCAGAGCAGCCTTCTAAGGGAGATTCCCTACCATCACCGTCCATGGTCAACTCCTTCAGTTGGTAGGGCTGTAGCAGAAAAAGTAATGAAACTTTTCTTTTTGTTACTGCAGAAAATAACAAATAAGCTAAGGTAGAATGAAACTAAATGCTGTTGTCATATACACAAGAAGATCTGACTCCTGGCAGGCGAGCAACATCATCACTGAAGTGCACTCGACAATGGGAAAAATGAACTGAGGTGGTTGGAGGGTCGAAGCTGAGATAGCCTACATGGCACGAGTCAGCCTTGTGGTGTCGTGCATGCACAGTCTTACCTCGGCACCGTCCCTCCTGAAGATTTTTGTCTCCCGCAGGGTCCCAGCGCCCCCGGCTTGAACCCAGCAGTATGAATAAATGGTGAAGACTTAGGTCCAGGACGATCTTAAACTTCATATCTATATGACAGCAACATTCATTTCTCTTAGGTCTAGTGTTTAAAGTTAGAGTTTGTTATTTTTGTGTCAGTTTGATGATTTTATAAAACTTTTTTCTGTCGGTCTCTCACAGCCCTACCGAGTCAACAGTTGACAGCCATGGGCGTCGATGGTTGGGAGCCTTCTCAGGCAAGCTGCTCTGGCTGCAGAGCTGTGTCCAATCCACTTTCCCCATTTCAGAAAGGTGCTGACAAGGGGCAGTTCTGTGCCTGGGAGGAAGTACAGTCCTCCCAGAAGCACAAAAAGAATCAGGCTCCTTCCCGATCTCCGTCAGATTCTCAGTATTGCTTGGCCTCAAGTTCTTCCTCTTCTAGCTGGAAAAGGGAAGAAGTGGTACTGCTCGAGGTTGCCCTCTGCAAGGTCTTCTGTGAGATCATTGGTCTCCCAGAGTCCGAGACCCTCACCAGTGTTGATGGCATCACCGAGGGCCTCTGGTACTAGGAGGTTGACGTCTCTGACCTGGAGCCCCCCTCTGTCTGTAAGTGGCAACTCTGGTGGGCAGTTTCACCATTGTTCAATGTCACTTCTGGTGTGAGGGGCCATTTAAAATAATTTCCACACTGTATAGTAGTGTTTAAAATGTTTTTATTTTCCCCTACGTTTCACTCCTCCCACAGAGCTTGTTCACAGGGTATTTTTGTTTTACTTTTCTGTTGATACATAATTGTTTCTTATTTATTTATTTAACATTCATTAATATATTTCTCTGTGTACCAGAGTTTTTTCTGTATTATATTTCTTTTGTAGTATAGCATACCAGTTTTGTGGAGTTTCCTGAACCTTATACATGTTACATCTTTTGTAAGGTTCTGCACTTCTTAATCATTTCCGTGTTACTCTGTAACACATAGATACAATGCTTTTTTTAATGCTAAGTGTTATACCGAGTTTTTTTTGTGTGTCTGCTGCTTCTAAGAAGATTGACCCCCTTACTGACTGAGCCAGCAGCCTACCTGTAAAATTCTTCGGGCTATTAACTTTTTGTTTGTTAGAATCTTAGTTCTTTCTGTGGAGACACAATGTAAATATTTTTTTTAGGTTCTTTGTTTTATTTCAGCCAATGCTTTAAATTGTATAAGAATGCATTTCTGTTCCTCTAGCCATTTATATGTTTATAAGATGGTTTACCTTGTCATTTTTATGCCTGATTCTTTCCAGGTAAAATTTGTCCTTCCTGCTAATATGGCCATTTGCCTGTGATGCAGTTAGATTGTGCTCCTGGCTCTTGTCCTCTTGAGTTTGTTTTGGAAGTCCCAAGGGATGATGACGTGTGATGTCATGACCAAGCGCCAGGTTGCCTAGCAACCCTATGCTTCCCATCCCTCAGGTGGAGGGGACTGGGGCTTCCAAAACAGGCTCTGTACCCTAGCATTTCACTTATTTAGACAGTTTCTTAAACGTGTTTGTCATTTTTTATTTTTCACATTAGTATATACCATGAGAATACCTCTGTTTACTGCTAATGCATTCCTTATTTGCTGAAGGGATCAGCAGGGCATCTGGGTACCCTTGCGGAATTACATTTAATAGACTTTATTTCTTTAGCCAATTCCTGCTAGTTAATCACATCTATTAGTCTGCTATGTTTGCCATGCTTCTTATGTTTCTACGTATATTTTCTGTATACCATTTTATATTTTTTGTGCTTATCGCTATTGCTCCCTTACGTGGGAGGTTACAAAGGTCAGACATATTTTCTTGTGCATTCTTCTCCTTTTCCTAGCTTTTCCAAATTCCTTATTTTCTTGCTTAGCACCTATGTATGGTTGCTACTATATACATACAGTTTTGTTGTTCCCTCAAGCAGGAGGTCAAAAAGGGTCACTAACACATTTTTTTGTATTACTGAGTTATTTCAGAATCTTTTTGTTGAATGTAGTTTTTCAGTTAAATTGTTAATGTATTTTTTAGATTCTTGAATAGTCTAACGCTGGGGCTGTGATGCTTCCTAAATAGGGAGGTCACAGAGGTCAGCGTTTAAAAATTGATATTTTCACAGTTAAATTACATGCTTATGTTGTTAATATTGTTTTTTTGCAGTTTTTTGTTTCTACAGGGGTGTTCTTCCTTACAAGGGATATGCAAGGGGCGCCTGTGGGATAACCATATTATTTGAACAGTTGCCTGTGACCTCGAGTAACCTCATGAGTGGCGAAGCCACGAGTGAGGTTCACGAGAGGTCACGGGCAAGTGTAAAAATAACTTGGTTATCCCATAGGTGCCCACTGCATATTTCATTGATGCAACGGGTTGGACCTTGTGTGTCGATCTATTGTTATATTTGTTTTCTGTTATTTTTTCTGTAAAGCGCTAATGCGGTTCAGTGTGCCTGTGTTGGTAGAGGTGTGACTTAGTGGGAGTGTGACAGAGTGGAGGAGAGCTAGTGTCAGCATCCTTTCAGCTGAATTTGAAGATGTGGGTCACTTTTTTTTAATTTAAAAGGAAAAACTGAATAGAGAAAATGTAGAGGGAAGCAGGAAAGATTTACTGGTGTGTGCGACTTACTTGAGTCGGGAGACTGGAGAGCGAGAGTGAGCAAGATGGCAGGCTAGCAGCTGGAACTTGCGGCTGTATAACAAACAAGCATTTATCAATACCGAATGCTTGCTTGCTGGCACTAGCAGTGAAAGTGCAGGAATTAGACAGATGCAGTATAGGAATGGCATTGACGTATTGAACTGAAGCCAATTCCACCCTCACCCTGCAGAGATGGACAGGCATTGGGGTGTGCCTTTGGGTTGTCACCCATGATGATCACGACATTTCACCTCACCCTACCCTTCAGACAGTGACAAGTGTCGAGGTGTGCCTTGGGGTGTTTGGGCTTTATTCACCTCATTCTATAAGGAAATACACTGAAATGGGCACAGTATAGGAGAATGGAGTGAACTCTGGGGAAAAGGTCAAGGCGCACCTCAATGCCTGTCACTGGCTGGAGGGTAGGGGTGGGGAGGTGCAATGGCATGAGCATTACTGTCGACAATCCCAAGTTACACCCCTGACATCTGTCAGTCCCTACAGGGTAGGGCGTTATGGTAGAAAACCCTAACACCCTGGACTTTTCCTGGTATTTTTACTCCAAGTTTTCCACATGGGCTTTTTGTGACCCCACTGCATTAACAGTGACACTATCAGTTCGTTAGGAGAAAGGTGATTTTGCACAGCGACTGCGCCATTTGGTGCCACAGGTTTGAAAACAAATTTTGAACAGGATGTGAATAGTGACAGGTGTACTGTTCATGAGGAGGTGTAAAAAATGGCATTGTTGAAAATCTGGAGTGAAAATATAAAAAAACTGGCAAAGTCACGAGCGTGCATAGAAACTGCGCAATGTACACCTGTAATGTAATTAGTTTGAGTATTGTTTACAACAGATTTTCAACATAGGCATTTTGGGGCCTTCACTCATGAACAGTGTCACTGTAATTTTCTTAATCTATCCCGAACACTAAATTCCTACATCGACCGTGCTATTCTGTGCTGGAAGTGCGAAAACACATTTCGGCCAGGGTGTGAAAAATGACAGCTGTACTGTTCATAAGAAGGTGTTGAAAAATGTCAATGTTGAAAATCTGGACTGAAAATATTACCAATTCGTGAACTTACAAGGGTGCGTGGAAATTGCGCAATGCATACACGTAACACAGTCATTTTATGGACGTTTGTCACCAAATTTTCAACATAGCCATTTTAACACCTCTGCTCATGAGCAGTGGCACTTTGATTTTCTTAATGTGTCTCGAACATTGATTTAGCAAACCAACTGCACAAATGTGCGCTACATGTGCGAAAACACATTTTGAGCAAGATGTGAAAAATGACAGCTGCACTGTTTATAATGAGGTGTGGTAAAATGGCAATGTTGAAAATCTGGAGTGAAAATATTACAAATTCTCAAAGTTACGAGTGTGCGTAGGAACTCTGCAATGCACGCTCGTAAAACAGGCATTTTTGGGAATTTTTTCACCAGATTTTCAACATAGGGTTTTTGGAGGCCTACCTCATGAACTGTGATGCTGTCATTTCATAAATCAGTCCGAAAAGCTGGTTCCGTGCAGTGACCGTGAAATCACCTTTAAGGGCCAAATAACAAAATGGCAGTGACTGAGTTCATGAGGTGGGGTCCCAAGAACCTCATGTTGAAAATTTGGTGAAAAAATCCCCCAAATGCCCAAGATATGCATCAAAGTTGAAAAAACCCTATTTATGCCATTATTCAGCTTACCGGCATTTCTTCAGTTCACGGTCGGCTTTGAAGAGTGCAGACTTGTCCCCAGTCCACTGAAGATCATCGCGCTGGGCTCCAGAGGTAAGTATGGGGTGAGGTGGGGTGTGGGAGGTGTGGCACTCAGAGGGTGGGCGTGGGGTGGGGGAGAGGGCAAGACAGTCAGTGAGGGACCGTTTTCTTACAGGGTGATTTTTTTTATTTTGTTTGGAAAACAACGTGGGACTTTTGCCACGCTGGTGGGGGCTCCCAGCGTGGCAACTGGAAGGTTGTGTGATGGGGGGCAGTGGAGCCAATGGGGGATTGGGCACCCCCATCGGCCATACGGACTGTTGCCTCGCTGGGGTGGGTTCCCAGCGTGGCACCTGGAAATCTGTTTGTGGGGGCACAGTGATGCCATCAGGATTGCAACCCCATTGGCCTTATGGACATTTGCCATGCTGGGGTGGGCTTCCAGCATGACACCTGGAAGTCTGTTGGGGAGAGCTGCCGTGAGCTGACGGGGATTAGGCACCCGTTGGCCATGAGTGTGTGTTGGGGGAGGCCTTGTGTGGAAAGCACGCTGGGGTGGGCTCCCAGCGTGCTACGTGGCTGTTGTTATGGGAGGGATGAGCTATCTATGACAGCTGTTCAGTGTAGTGTCGACGCAGTAGCACTTCTTCCATACTGCTGACGGCAGTATGCAATTGCTCATATTACTATCACCGCTGATTGTAGCGTGTGTTTTGCTTGGAACTGTACGCCACTGCTTCTGAACTACTGTCACAGACAGCTGAGACAGTCATTGGGTGTGGGGTGAGGTCAGCGCCTGCATAAGGAGCAGGGCATTGGAAGCGAGGTGGCACACCTACGAAATTTCGTATGGTGGCACTATGTTTCTTGCACATGTGTGCAAGCAAACATAAAAAGTAATGATTTTTCTTTTTTTTTCTTTTTAACTGTAGGACACAGCAGCTGTAGTTGTGGGGAAGTGTGTAAATCTCTGTGGCAGGAATGTTTAAGGCAGGCTACAGTATAGTTACTGAAGTTCCGGCTGCAGCATGGGGGGGGAGAGAGAGTGTGACGTACACACTGTGCAGCTAAACGGAGTGTGACATAGTCACTGTGTGGATAAATACATTTATCCACACAGTTATTCAGATAAATGGATTTATCACACACTGCGTTTATCTGGACGCCTGTTGCATAAATAAAGGAGATCACCCTCATCGTTCCAATAATCTTCCAAATGCATTAGTGTTCACAGGCTTCACGTTATGCGCATATTCTTTGCTAACTTGGCTGTATATATATTATAGTTTTACCAATTCTATATTACATTTCTCTACTCATGCACCATATGTCTAGACCTTTTTATGTTCTTTTTTTTATTTGTTTTAAAAATGGTTTCTTACTTCTGAACCATATTTTATGTGTCTAGACTTATTTCTTAGTCTGTTATGCTACAGCTGTTAGATCATGGTATTTTCTTTGTCTATATGGCTGCATTTATTCAAATTAAGATTAGGTATTGTTTCTTTCTGACTCTTTCTTGTTCACTGCTGCCACCCCTCTGTCACCCACACCGTCTCTCTGTACTGGGCAGTAAGTGCATGCCTGCCAATTTGTTTCTATCAAACAACAAAAAGAACTGGACACACCAAAGCTGAGTTTCAGAAAAATAAAAGGCAATTTTTTATTTAAATATTCATAAGGCACATCATGTCAGAAAACAGTGCTGACAGCCCCTACGTAGTGACCCAAAATCCTGGGTCTTCATCAGGGGGTGGAGTCAGCCAGTACCTACTACAATTTTATACCCCTCTCTATTAGGTTTCGTCATAATTATTCTGCACTCAAGCAGTTTACATTATTGTATAACTGAAGTTCGGGTACAAAAGGGAACATTTAAAACCACAGGTTCAATTATATTGCATTAATTCCAAATTCACATATTCATTTAAAACAAAACTACAAAACAGCAATAATCATGAACACTACATTAGATGCCAGAAAACCATTCAGGACATTTTTAGCTGGAGGCATGTTATCATTTAAATAGTATTCATTCCTTTTAATTGAATTCTTTTATGACGAAAAGATCTGGCATCCCACCAAACAATGGGCACCTGGACTTCTGTGGAGCACAATCTCCACATCAACGTGCTGGAAATGAGGGCCATCCTGTATGCCCTGCAGGCCTTTCAGTCAGTGCTCTGTTAGTCAGACAACACTCCAGTGGTCTTCTGTCTCAACAAGCAAGAGGGCACATATTCTTACCCCCTGTGCAGATAGGCCATGAGAGTCTGGCACTGGGCAGTGGATCACAACCTGGAAATAACAGTGGTTCACGTTCCAGGGATTCATAACACCCTCGCAGATAGCCTAGGTCACTCTCGGTCTCAGATTCACGAATCAGATTTACTACAAGAGGTCAGAGACAACCTCTTCAAAAAGTGGGGTCGGCCAGAACTGGACCTCTTTGTATCCCCACACAATGTCAAACTGCCCAATTTCTGCTCGCTAGATCCAGGATCAGGTGTTTTTCTGGCATGATGCATTGTCCCTGTCTTGTACAGGGAGGTTTCTATATGCTTTCCCTCCCTTTCCGCTCCTCCAGAGAGTACTACTTAAGCTACAGGCAGACAGCATGCTTATGATTCTTGTAGTGCCCTTCCGGCCTTGACAAGTCTGGTTTTCGTTACTCCAGCAGTTGGCATTGGAATCGCCAGTCCTGTTACCCCTATCTACTCACTTGCTCTCCCAGGAGCAGGGAATTCTAGTGCATCCGAATCTTTAGTATCTGCACCTGCATGCATAGCTCCTGCAGACTTGATCGGGGCAGATTTGGAGTGTCCTCCAGAGTGGCAGAGGTTCTCATGGCAGCAAGAAAGGCCTCTACTAGAGCAGTATACACCAAGAAATGGAAACATTTTTGCTTATGGGCATCCCCCGATCCTTGGACCCTTTTCACTGTCCAGTGGAATCTGTGCTGGAGTACCTTCTTTCCCTATCAGTCAAGGGACTCAGCTACTATCCATTAAGGTGCACCTTTCTGCTCTGTCCGCTTACCATATGTCAATGGATGGGAAAGCTCTGGCACAATTGGATTTATGCAAGACCTTTTTATGAGGTATCTTGCACATCAAACCTCCCAGGAGGGACCCCATCCCTCCATGGGATCTTCTTTTAATGCTGGAAAAGTTTATGTTGCCTCCCTTTGAGCCAGCTGCAAGTTGTGAGCTACGCTTCCTTTCCTGGAAAGCATTTTTAGTTGCCATTACTTCCACTTGGAGGATTTCTGAGCTACAGGGTCTGATGTGTAAAGAGTCTTAGCTTATTTTCCACAGCAACAGAGGTGCCCTGCGTACCAATCCTAAGTTCCTTCCAACAGTGGTGTCCGAATTCACTTTAAATCAGGACATTCAACTATTGGTATACTACCCGGAATACTCAAACAAAGGGGGGAGGCCTTGTTACATTCTTTACATATAATCCTTCATTACTATGTTGACCATATTTGTTCCTCTAGAAAGACAAACCAATTGTTTGTCTCTTTCACCCAAAGGATGTTAGGAGCTCCTGTGACTAATCAGACATTGGACAAATGGTTGGTCAATTGCATAGCATTCTGTTACCAAAAGTATGACAAACACTTGCCGGAACTGGTCAAGGGTCATTCCACCAGAGGTGTCGCAACCTCCTTTGTGTCCCTCAAGAACATTTCAGCAGTGGACCTTCGTGCAGCCGCAACGTGGAGTTCAGTCCACACCTTCATTAGGCACTACAGTCTGGACATTGCTTCCAGAAGGAGGGCAGGTGCTGGCCTTGCTGTCCTCCAGGGACTGATCTCCTGAAGAGTTTCAGTCTGCTGACTTTGGAGATCCGCCACCCTTCTGGCCAGGATCCCATCCTTGTACTGCTTGGGACTCAGTCCTAATGGTGGTACCTGATTCAAGAGCTCCACCTTGAAGTAAGCTAGTACAGTTACGTAAGAACTTATTGTAACAGTAGAGCTTCAAGAGGAGCTCTTGCAGCAGGTGCCCCCAGGGTTATGTAACTGTTCTTCTCTCTGAGGGAAGGGAGATCCTCCTCACTTCCCCATCCTGAATGCCAGAAGCGTCTCCGGCGGGTAAACTGAGGTGGTGCTGGGACTGCCCCCTTTATACCACGTGGGACGTTGGGGTGGGGCCAAGGTCAGGGGGTGGTCCCCCACCTTCGACTGCTAGCTAGAAATGTTTCCGTGGGGTCCTAGTGCCTGGTGCCATGGTCCTAATGGTGTTACCTGCTGCAGGAGCTCCTCTCGAAGATCTACTGTTACGGTAAGTTCTTATATAACTGTACTTTTTCTTGAAGTGGATTTTCTATAGTCTGCATTTATGTAATGACTGGAAGTAAGCGTGTCTCCTCAGTTAACATTTCTCCGATAAGAAATTAAAGGAGCTTTCCGTATAGCTTGTCCAACCTGCAGATCTGTCTGTAACACGGAACATCTATTTTTAATGATTTGGGCTATTTCACTTGATCTCGAATTATAATCTGTTACAAAAATCATTCTGTCTGTTTCATGTGTTTCTTTCACTTTAGGTCCAAGCAGTCCATTTTGATCCAAGTTTCTAACCTTGTCAAGAGCATCAAACATTACTTTAGCACTGTATCCACAGTTCCTGAATCTTTTGCTCAGCTTCATTTTCAGAGTCGGTATCTAAAGTGCAATTTCTGCAAATTTGCAGAAACTGCCAAAATGGGATGCTCTGTACAAGGGTTCTTGGGTGACAACTTTCTGACCTTAAAACTGTGTTACCTGCCACAGATTTCCTGAAATTTTTACTGTTGATGTTATTCTCTTGTGTTATTAGCGTTCTGTCTAAATAATCTATCTGTACTGGATAAACTTTGTACGTACAGGAAATGTTCAGCTTACTATTATATAACCACTGCATGACGTCCTTCTTCCTTTCCTGACCCCCACCCCAGACACAAATGATGATATCGATAAAACAATACCATTTAATAATGTGTTTGAAGAGGGGGCTACCTGGTGCAAGGACCACGTTTTTCCCACCAGGAAAGAAACAGATTTGCATATGAAGGTGCAAGAGAAGCACCCATTGCCGTGCCCTGTATTTGATGATTACATTTTCTATCAAATGTCAAAAAGTTATACTCTAGGACAAAATGTAATAAGGCCATTATAAAATATATTGGAATATGCAGAAACAGATTATCTGAAAAAAGAAATTCCTCACAGGCTCTTAGACCATCTATATGTCTGATATTTGTATATAGGGAACATATATCAATTGCCATCCAGTTGTATTCTACTTGCCAATCCATACCTTTTATTTTGTCCAACAGATCCAAAGTATCTTATATATGTATATTTTTTGATCACCATTTGTTTTAGAAAATGGTCTACAAATTTTGACGGACCCTCACTGAGAGACCCAATGCCTGAAACAATGGGCCTCCCAGGAGGGTTCCATGCATTCTTATGGACCTTTGGAAGTGTATAAAGGGAAGGACAAACTGGAAAATCACAGCCAAAAAATATTTTTCATTCTCATCAATCCACCCTCTCTCAAAAGCTGCAGCAATAAGATCATATGGCTCAGTTTTAAAACTAGCGGTTGGATTGAAAGTAAGAGGCCTATAATACTGAACATTTGCTAACGGCTTCTTAATTTCTGCCACATATTTTGTGGTGTCCTGAACTACAACTAAGCCCCCTTTGTCCGCTTGCTTAATTGTCACTTTGTGCTTTATTTTTAAATCGTGAAGGACTTCCACTCACTTTCATTCAGGTTGTTAAACCTGTGTAGTTCAAAGCCCACTGTGGTACCATTGCCAGTCACTTCAGTGCTGGCTGGGTCATCAGTGATGGGGTCAGTGCCATTGCTGGTGCTGGGATCTCCCTGGCGCTAGATTCAGTTCAGGTTATGGCACCACCTCTGGCACTGCCCCCTCATCCCTTGGGGCTGGTGTTGCCAAGGCTGTGTTCTGGGAGGTCCTATGATCCACCCCCCCCCCACAACCCTCCCTCTGGGGAGGATGTGGAGGGGGAAGAGCCTGATCCAGATCTCATAACTTCTGAGGGCAGTGACAGAGGCACATTATTTTAACCTGAACTCTTCAGACCCAGGCCCTTCTTCTGTTCCACAGGAGGAGATAACTTTCCAGGCCTTGCTCAGGAATATGCATTCTGCACTTGATTTTGAGCCTTTGATCATTGACTGAGGCAAATGTCTACGTCTGCAGTGGTTAAACATTTATACCATGCCAGTTAATTTAGTTCTTCTTTTCTGCCCACATCTGAGACCTTATCGGATGCAATATGGAATAGATCTGCCTCTATCCCTTCTGTCTGCAAGCATTTATTAGACAAAACCATGGAACACATGAGACTAGTGGACACAAACACCTGTCTCTTTGAACCACACCAGTTCTTCCTCAGGGGGCAGAGCTACACCCAACAAGCTCCTTTAAAATAGTAGGGGCTTAAAGAAGCAGTAGCCCATCACTGTCTTAATATCAATTTAAATCTACAGCCAACATGTTATACATACTGTAAACTGTGACACATACCAATGCCCCACAAAATAAAGTAAAAAAAAAAAATTACAATATTTTTATGATAGTTAAAGGCTATAAGAAAGAGGAAAGGATTGCCAAAAACATAAGAATTAAAAGAAAAGGAATGGTATGGGGAAGAAAATGCAAGAATGAAAATGGGGGTGAAAGGGAAAAGAGAAAGGTAAAGAAAGAGGGTTAGACGAACAAAACGAAAGACAGAAATGCCACATAAATTGGTAATAAATCAAAACATCAAAGCAAAAAATATGTATTAGTAAAGTCCATAATGAAGTTCATTCTTAATCCACAGCTGTGAAGACAAACATGAAAAACAAAAAATGATGCATACATTTGCTAAATTCAAACTTATATTCCCCCAGTGATAACCAATGAATATAACATATTAGAAAAATAATTTCAGATCTTTCCAAATCTCATTCCAAAATGACAAAAAAAAAATCACAAAAAGGGGATGAGATCTCAATCATCATTTAAACCCATAGTTGCCAAGGTGCCCAGGGTGTAAATTAAATGACTTTCTCTCTGGAGGAGATCCCTTGCTCTGTCACCTATAGAAACATGGAAGTTGACGGCAGACAAGGGCCGCAAAGCCCATCCAATCTGCCCATTTATTTTTCTACCTTATGAATGTGTCATTGGACTTTGCTCTGTCAATGGCCTATCTATTCATACTCATCTGTATTGCTCCCTTATGCCTATCCCATGCCTGATAGAAGCCCTGCACTGTATTCATATCCACCACTTCCCGAGATAGGCCGTTCCATGCATCCACCACCCTTTCTGTGAAAAATAACTTCCTCACATTACCCCTTAATCAGCCTCCCTCTAATCTCATGCTGTGTCCTCTTGTCCTGCTATTTTTCTTATATTGAAACATGTTAGACTCTTTCACCTTGTTAATGCCCTTAAGGTGTTTGAATGTTTCAATCATATCACCTCTCTCCCTCCTTTGCTCTAGGGTATACATATTGAGCTCAGTTAATCTGTCCTCATATGTTTTCTGATGCAGTTCCTGCGCCATTTTGGTTGCCCTTCTCTGGACTGCCTCAATTTGGTTAATGTCCTTGTGAAGGTGTGGCCTCCAGTACTGCACGCAGTACTCCAGATGGGGCCTAACCAGTGTCTTGTAAAGAGGGATTATTACCTCCTTCTTCCGACTTGTGATACCCCTACTAGTACACCTCAACATCCCTCTAGCCTTACCTACTGCTTTAGTGGTCTGCTTGGATGATTTCAGGTCATCGGTGATGATGACATCCAAGTCTCTTTCTTCCCTTGTGACTGCCAGCAACTCCCCTCCCAGCCTATAGGTGGCTTCAGGGTTTCTCTTCCCTATGTGCATGATCTTGCACTTCTTTGTGTTAAACCCCAGTTGCCACTTTTCTGACCATTTTACTAGTCTATCTAGATCTCTTCTCATTCTGCCCACCCCATCTGAGTCATCTACTCAGTTGCAGATCTTGGTGTCATCTGCAAATAGACAAACCTTACCCTCCAGTCCATCTGCAATGTCACTGATGAAGATATTGAAGAGGACTGGCCCTAGAACTGACCCTGTGGTACCTCACTTGTGACTTGCATCTCTTCTGACTGTATACCATTTACCACCACTCTCTGTTTTCTGCCCATCAACCAGTTTGCCACCCACTTGACCAACGTCTGACCCACCCCGAGCCTACCCAGCTAATTAATCAATCTTCCATGTGGAACAGTATCGAAAACTTTGCTGATGTCAAGGTAGGCAACGTCAACTGCTCCCCCTTGCCCACCACTTTGGTTACCCAGTTAAAGAAATCTATGAGATTAGTTTGACAGGACCTTCCTTTTGTAAACCCATGCTGTCTTGGATCCTGTGCTCCTATGGATTCTAGGTGTTGCACTATCCTTTCCTTAAGGAGTGTCTCCATAATCTTGCCCACTACTGATGTAAGACTGACTGGTCTGTAGTTCCCTGCCTCTTCCCTGCTACCACTCTTGTGGAGCGGGATCACATGAGCCCTTCTCCAGTCTTCTGGGACCTCTCCTGTGTGCAGAGACTCACTAAACAGTTCTGATAATGGCTCTGCTAGTTCCGCCCTTAGCTCCTTTAGTACCCTGGGATGTATGCCATCAGGTCCCATTGCCTTGTCCACCCTGAGCTTATTGAGCTCTTGTAGGACCCTTTCTTTTGTGAAGGAACTAGTGCACACCTCCCTCTCCCCTGTGTCCATGGTGCTGAACTGTGGGCCCTGCCCTACCTTCTCCTCAGTAAATACTGAGCAGAAGTACTGTATAGCAGAATACATTGGCGCCCATTAATATTGTCACTCTGCCCACCTAAAAGTTATTTGCGCCTGATAATAGTCACGATTTGCCCCCAATACCACTCTGAGCAAGCCACCCAACCTCCCTGCTGTCCCAGGTTACCCCGTTAAAAAGTTCCACCCTAGTGTAATATTTGATTTGGGCTTACAGCCAGGACTGGGTCCTCCGACCTCCGTTTGCTTGGTGGTGGTGTTTGTAGTGGTATCGGGGAGCTGGGCTCTTCCCTCCTGTCTCGGTTGCCCCGTATAGCCACAGGATGGAATCTAGGCACAGGGGTGTCCGCTTCCACCCAGATGAGGTTGGCAGTGGCACAAGGCGATCTGGGCTCCAAACTGTTCACCTTCCCCGACGCGGAGCAGACGGCACCATGGGAGGGGGGACCAGGTCTGCGGCTGGGACAGCGCTAGGTGTGCTGAAAGGGGAGTGGGTCATGGGATACAGGGGGGAAGAGAAACCCTCTAACCCACCCACCGTTCCATCCGAAGGGATGTTTTGTTGGTTGGGGGGGGAGTCGAGGGGAGGTCAGAGATGAAGAGCTGTAGAAGGTAGAGAAGACAGGCAGGGACTAGCTGGTAGGACAGTCAACCGGACGCAGGGAAGGGGAACTAAAGGATCGACCCCAGAACCAGAACAACACAAATAAAAAAGAATATACACAGAAAATATTGGCGATCAGTAAATGTTCACGCTGTGAGTCGCATCAGTGAATATAGCGAATATTTTCAGATCGCGAATATTTCCTGTTATACAGTATCTATTTAGGATAGATGCTTTTACATGGTCCTCCTCCTAAAATGCCCCCTTATTCCCTTTGATCTTAGCAATACCCCCTCTGGACTTTCTCCTTTTACTAATGTATCTATAGAAAGTCTTGTCACCTTCTTTTACTGTTCATGCTAGTGTTTCCTCGGTTTGGGCCTTTGCCTGCCTTACTGCCTTCCCTGCTTCCCTTAGGGAAGTTTGGTATGCCTCCCTATCTTCATCCTGCTGCGTTCCCTTATATTTCCTGAAGGCGATCCTTTTGGCTCCGACCTTTTCTGCTACTGTGTTTGAGGACTAAAGTGGTTTCCTTCTTCTTTTGCACTTCCTTTTCTCACTAACACAATGAGAAGTTGCTTCAAGTATTGCATCCTTAATGCTTGCCCACTTTGCCTGTACCCCCTCACCTGTATTTCTTTTTGCCAGGGCTAGCTTAACTCTGTTGGCCATCATATCAAAGTCAGCTCCTCTGAAGTCTCATATTTTTGCCTTGGAATGGGATGATTTTGTTCTAGTGGCCAAATTGAACCATACCATGTGATGGTCACTGGCACCCAGGTGACCTTCTACCTGGAGATCTGTGATCCCTTCCTTGTTAGCCAATACTAGTTCTGGATAGCCCTGTCTCTTGTGGGTTGTTGTACCAGTTGTTTGAGGCACTCTCCCTGCAGGGAATCCACCATGTGTCTAGTTCTGGCAGATGTCCCTGCTGGTATTGACCAATCTGTATCTGGCATGTTGAAGTCTCCAATTATCAGAACCTCTCCTTTAGCTGTCATGTTTTGTATAGTTTTTAACAGTAATGTGTCTATGACCTCCTCTTGGTCTGGAGGCCTGTAGACAACCCCAGTTCATATGGCTGTCCCATTTCCTGTTTCCAGGGTGACCCACAGTTTTTCTGGCTCCTTATATGTATTCTGAATTTCTGTAGCTTTGATATTTTCATTGACATAAAGGGCCACTCCACCCCCTCTTTTTGCACCTTGGTCTCTTCTGAATAGTACATAGCCAGGTACTGCAGTCTCCCAAGTGTGGTTACTGATAAACCATGTCTTGCTAATGGCTACTATGTCCAATTTATCCTCTGTCTTTATTGCCTGCAGGTCTGGGATCTTATTTCCCAGACTGTGAGCATTTGTGTACATGATTTTCCATTGGCCAGATTTCGGTGTGTTAGTTGTTGGGCGAGGTCCGGCGTTTCCCCTGTGCATCGTATGGGGAGCCGGACTTTTTCTTCACTTGGTGATGCAAATGAACTACAAACATGCTGAACTCCTGTTTGACCACTAGCTGAGGGGGGGAGGGGTGTTCTTCCCATTCAATGTATGGGGCGCTGCGCCCCTCTCCCCATTTGCTAGTTTAAATATTCAGGAAAGACATCAAACTTCTGCCCCAATGCACTGACTCCCTCCTTAGTCAGATGCAGTCCATCAAATTTAAAGAACTTTCACTCCCAAAACTGTTGCCAGTTCCCTACAAATTTGTGCCCTTTTTCCTAGCACCAGCCCTTGAGCCACATGTTTAGCTCCCCTATCTCCCCTTCTCTGACCTTCTGTCCATCTGCCCCCTCTCCCAGACTGGCAGAATCTCAGAGAAGGAAATGCCGGATGAAATGGATGACAGTTTTCACCCAGCCTGGTCAGGTGTTCCTTGGTCTCCACAACTGACTGGCTGGTGAGATTGTTAGTCCCTATGTGTACCAGGACGCCAATGTTTTCTCCTGCTTCCTGAACAATTTAGTAATGCGGTCAGTGTCTCTATGCTGATGTACTGGGAGACATCTGACCATTACCCTGGCTGGAGATAATATCAACTCCCCAAATCATGGAGTCTCCTATGATCAGAAGTTTTTGGATTTCCTTTTTGCTTTTTTTGTTTTGGTTCCTGTTTTGGGTGAGTTTTGTTGTGCTAGCTCCTGTGCTGCAGTGTCCTGCTCTGCAGTGTCCTCTGCCCCTTTGTTTGATTTCAGAGATAGAGGCAGATACCTGTTTGTAGTTTTTATATGGTTTGTGGAGGTGATATGTTGGAGAGCACCGAGTGATAGGGCACCCGATTTGCCCCTCCTAACCTCCTGCCTACCTCCCGGACCAACTACCCTCTGCAGTGTACTCCATACTTTGATGGGTATGTGATCAATACCCAAGAACCGTAACACTCTGGTATTTCCACTATGAAAGTGTCCCAGTGGAGCTCCACAGGTGGTATGTCAGCTTTACCACCAGTAAAGAATTGTGTATCTTCCTGCAGCTGTTCTTTCAATGGTCTAGTTATCCTACCCACATACAAGGTTGGGCATGCACACCAGATTGCATACATTTTATTTATTTATTGTCTTGGAGTAATACTTTTAAGATAGAAGCTCATTTACAAAGGTTCCACGTCATAACAAAGCACATTTACAAGTAGTAACCGACAATTAAAATACAATGTAAAGAACATAATAATATACACGATAGAATACATATTTTGAGTACACACCATAGTAAACATTCAAGTAGATACATTTTCAACAAGCAATTGAGGAAGCAGTCAGGGGTTGACTTTGTCAGGTGGACGATGGGAGGGTAAGGGTGTTTTGGAAGTGTGGAGGGGGTAGTTAGGGGCAGGGGGAGGGTAAGGGCAGGATGAGTGGGTTAGCTAGGGTTGACAGTCACAACTACTTAGCAAGTCAAGGTGTTGGAGGAGTTTTTTCTTAAATGATCCTAGTTTAGGCTCGTTAGTTATGCAAAAGGGAGATCACTGAGCCCACAGGGCACTGTGTAGACAAAGGATCATTGCCCTTGTGATGTGTGGCAAAAGGGGACTTGGAGAGTTTCTAGCCATACCTCTAGTCCTGTGAGGGTTAGTTGCTGGGTTGAGGAGATTTTGGATTCCTGTAGGGGTTAACCCAAGGCAAGTTTTTTCCCCCAAGAAGGCAGACCTCGTATGTTATCCTTCCCTGGAGGTTTAGCCACTTGATCTGGGCATATAGACCGCAAGTGTGGGTTAGTCTATGTGCACCTGTGACTAGCCTACAGGCTTTATTTCATGATGGCTTGACTCTTTTAAGGGTTGTTTCAGTGGCTGCACCATATGCCACAAGTCCATAATCAATAACGGAAAGGATAAAGCTTTTTACAGCTAGTGATAGTGCATCAGGGGTCATATTAAGACGGCGTCTATATAAAAGGCTGATTCTAGTATTGACGACCCTAACGACATGGTCAACGTGATGGGTGAAGGATAGTGCAGTATTGAACGTAATGCCCAGGTATTTAAAGGTGGTCACCTGTTCTAATGGAGCTTGTTTGTTGTTGAGAACCATCATTTGATGTGTTTTATGTTTACTTTGGGGGTTCGTGAACATCATGATCTTTGTTTTCTTATAATTCATGAGGAGTTTGTTTTCAGAAAATCAAGTCTCTATGGTGGCAACATTTTTTTGAAGATGCGTTTCCAGTGTGTGTGTGGATCAGGATTATTGGTGAAAATGACTGCATCATCTGCATAGAGGAGTACTTTTTCAGTACAAATTAGGAGAAGATGGTTGAGGAATAGACTGAACAGAAGGAGAACTAGGATCGACCCTTGTGGTACACCCATGCTCGCCTGCCTACTATCGGAAAGGATACCATTTATTTTTACCTGCTGAGTTCTGTTGCCTAGGTAGCTTTTGAACCATCCAACAGTTTCTGGTGAGAGACCAGTGGAGTGGAGTTTGCAGAGCAGTAAGTTGTTTTTGATGGTACTGAAAGCTTTGGTGAGGTTGATGTATATCGTTCCCACAAACTGGCTACTGTCTATTGCCTCATGGATAAAGCTGGATATTCAAGTAGTGCTGTTGTGGTAGTATTTACCTTCTGGAATCCATGTTGATGCTGGCACTGGATATTGCACTTATCGAGGTAGTCTACCAGCTAGTCTGAGTCTATGCATTCTAGGGCCGGGGGGGGTAGGATCGAGATGGGACAGTAATTAGCATAGACCACATACTCTGTCCCACATGTTATCAAATGTTGGATATCATAGTTTTTCATGGGACTAATAAAAGTGCAGCCTGGGTTTACAGATGTGCTCACATTGCAGTGACCACAATGGTGGAAACTAGTAGGTCTTTGCAAAAAACCTGAAGGGAGAGGTGGAGGGGTCTTAGGTTCAAAATGACTTCTAACTATTATATCTTTAGTACTCTGATTTTTCCAATATACCACCCAGGGGCATTGTCCCACTGAGTGGCGCAAATCCAGGTCTGCTGAAAGCACCCCCAATGTTTTATTAGGATACCTGCTACTAAAGGTGCAGTGGGGCTGCAATCCATAACAAAATTGACCTGCATTAGTGAACTCTTTTTAGTATGCACCTTTGGTTTAAGTACACTCTGATCATTCTGAGACAGAGTTTCTTGTTGGGCCTCATCTATCAGCTCTTTATTGTACCTTCACATAATAAATCTATTAAGATCCTCAGTCTGTTTTTCTTATGGAATAGTGTTTGAGCAGTTCCTGTGTTAGATGTAGGAACTGGCCATATGGAATACTTCTAACCTGATGTTGTGGATGAAAGCTTTCTGCTCTCAGCTGTGAATTACGTAAGCATTAAGCCACGATGGAGGTGTGCTCTAATGCTGGATTGATGCATGGGGGCAGTGCGTGCCCGAGGCCCAGGGCCGAGGGCTACCACCCCACCCCATGCATCAATCGCATTAGAGCACACTGACGGAGTGGCTTAATGCGCTTGTAACATGGGCCACCCGACGAGACAGTCACCAGGAGCCCATTTTGCCTCTGTACCACTACATAACAGGGGGAGTCGGGGAGATCTGTGCACTGTAACGGTGTACTTACAAATCCTCTGAGAGAACGGCATTACGATGCTGATGCGCTGTACACACTATGTACCTGTACTAATAGGACTAGAGCGGCTCGCAGGCTCGTGCAGCAGCTGTACTGATGTGCCCGCCTGTTTCTCCGGTAGCACTGGTTGGATGTCTCCGGAAAGCACCTCCGTCGCCGCGCTGTGTGCCCGCTCACAAATTTGCATGCAGGCTCCCTCACTTCCCATTCCCTCTCTCAGGGTCCTGCGATGATGCACCGCTTGCCTGCATGGAGTCTCACTCTGGGACTGTGTAGCCTATCCCTCCTGTACGCGCCTGCTTCTCCCCCCTTCCATCTGCCTCCACATCGTCGCACTGTCCGGCTGCCACGCTTCCCTCGTTCACCCACTTCTCCATCACCGCCCCTCCTGCCAAACAAAATCAGACCACCCTGTCTTGTACTGCCTCTCACCCTTCCCAGCTACACAGTCATGCACAGTGTGCCACGAGTTCTCGTCCCCCATCTGCCTTTCCTGCCTCGGTCTGCTAGTGGGGCTCCCGGACCGCCACTCTTCCTCTCCTTCCCATGGACCCAGTGCTGCTAGGCTGGTGGTCTGGCTGTCGCGTACTGTTGAAGCTGGCACAGCATATATGCTGTAAGCACACTCCGCCTGCCGCTGCCTCGTGATCATTCCTACCCCTATCGGCTTGTTCCCTCAGAGGTGCACAATCATGCCATGTTACAAGCAGTGTTCTATATTGTAAGCAAACCTTGTCATAATCATTTCCCAACTTGTTATAGTGATGTTATATGGGGGACCAGAGGGGTAGCAGGCCTACATAACCCCCCCCCCATGCTGCCTGTATAAGAAGGCAACACATATAGGGTGGTTGGGTTAGTGTTAGCACTCTCACAAACCAGCTGCATGAGAGGCCAAAAGATATTTTAATTGTGCACGATGTTGTTGAAGCTTGCATCTCAAACAGCAAAGTGTTAATATCAGAAAAATAATCAAAAAGGCTTGCAGAATAACAAATTCTTTAAATGTAAATTCTAACCAGGTACTAGATAAAGCAGTTTCCAAATCTCCATTTTTAAATACATCATTCAGGGAATCCCCTGTCTTGGTAATATTATTGCTAATATTGAATCAGATGTGAATCTTTTCTTCCAAGCAGTGAGTGTAAATTTAATGTTAGTTTTGAATGGAGATTTCATAGAGAAAGTTGATTATTTTAAATATCTCGGGGTTATTCTTGATACCAGATTAACCTTTGAAATGCATATTCTTACAACAATAAAAACTATTCACCAAAGACTGGGGGGATTGCATAGAATTAGACAGTTTCTCACCCCAACCTCTCGGTTACAGCTCACACATGGTTTTCTCCTGGGGGTTCTTGATTAAGGCATCCTCATATTCTTCTACCAATGAAAGATTTCTTTCAAAACTTAAAGTTACATATAATGACATTCTTAGATTTGTTATAGGTCTTCTTTCTGTGACCCACAGTTGTGATTTACTAAAAATGGCTAATCTCCCTTCTCTTGAAAATAGAATAAAGATTAAACTTGGTATTTTGCTCTTCAATGCCTCTAGAGGTCTTCAGCCTACTTTTCTATCCTCTATGTCACCTAGAGCCATCAACTCCTTAGGAACTAGATCCCAAGACAAATTTCAGTTTATGATTCCAAGGGTAAAAAAAACTTATGGCAAGAAATCATTTTCATTCAGAGCCATTTTATTTTTTAATTCTATTCCCACATCAATCAGTGCTTGTCTTTTACTCACCATTTTCAAAACAAGACTAAAAACATCGTTGGAAAGCCTGGGTTCCTGTTCTTGTTTAAGCAGCACTTCTAGGAATTAACATTTAAGAGTGTTCTTATTTATGTAACTGTTCTGTATTGTGTATATCGCATTGATTGATTAAATATTTGTATTTGTTTCATGTACTACTTGCCACTTGCGAAAACGGGCAGTTATGCTCACCAAGTTATCAAGTATGAAAAATAAAAATGAAATGAGAAATGAAATGAAAGGGTCAATATGAGCATTGAAAATGGGTAAATACTAGGATAGAGCATTCAGATAGTCGGGTGACTGTCAATGTAATCTGGTTCCGAGATGGGAACAGGTGTTGTAACTGTATGGCCAATAAGGTACTTTCATGTGGAACAAAACAAAAGGTAGAGTCCGTTATATTGCATGTTACATCACCATATACAAAGGTTTTATGATTCGTTACAACACAATATTGTCCATCGAAATTGTAGGATACATGAACCTGTGGTATCTTCCATTTGGTGAGCTGGATAGGGTAGGTAAACAAATTCGTCAGATGGCTGGTGAAGCACTGAACATCCTCCTTGTAGTCCTTGTAGATCGAAGCTGGCTGTGGCATGGCTGGCTGAGCTGTAGAAAGCTGTGGTTTGACAGTGCCTAAGTTCATAGTATCATTATCAGAAATATCACTTTCAGTGGAAAATTACCAATCAAAAGAATCTGGAGCATAAATATATACAGCTTTAATTAAATCAAATACATCTCAACGGCATAAGTAGTGATAACCTTTTTGGGCACAACAATCAGTGTGGGGTGCGACCCACACATCGTGTTCCGTATGAAAGATCAGTAGAGGCTGTAGATCAATCCTTTCTCTGTAGATGTTGCCCTTGAGATGTCCTGTGGAATGGATAACAGCAAGTTTATCAAAAATAGCAGTCTTTGGATTGAAGCATTGAAGAGACACAGTAAACGTCACATACATAGTGTCCTGAATAGAGCAATGATGTGTGTCGTAACAAGACTCCTGGTTAGGATGTCTGGTCACATAACCTAGATTTCTGACTGTTGCTAAAGGAAAAACCAAAAAACAGTTCTTTGCATACATTTTACAGTACATGATAAAGGACAGCAATGTGGGCAATACCATTTGGCCATACATTTATCGTGAATCAAATCAGGGATTCTACCAGATTCCAAATCCCGGAAGAGATTGGTCATGGTGGTCATGACATAAGAACCATATGCTGAACATAAAAGTTCCCTGGCTATGTGGTGCTCAGAAGCTTCTTTGTTAATTTGAAATACCAGTTCATTAATCTTATGTTTAGATTCATTAAATCTGTGCACAATATCGTACATATTGTTCACAGTAAAGCGTTCTTCTTCAGTGATACCATCTATACCATGTAATATAGGGGTAAAAACATCCTGACCTACACCTGCCTGGAACTTTAGGGTGTGACTTTTAATGGCTGCCAGGTCTGCCCTGTTCCAAACTGACATACCGGTACCAAATAGACCTGTAACAGTGCCTGTGGCACTAGCTGCACCAGTTAGGTCTCTCTTTTGTTTTCCTCCTTGTTTTTGTTTGGAGAAATGGAATAAACCTAAATATTCTGTGGTGTGTGACCCGGCTACTTGGTCCTATGTGTGTGTGTTTGATATGCTGCTAGTACGTCTAATAACATAACACTGTGAAATCTGGAAGTATTTGTATTAGCACAGTAACCAAATTCTGCCATGTTCCATTTGGAGAGGTTAAGCACCACTGGGACATGCATGAACAGTATATTATTTACAAGGTTACCTGGGAGTGATGATGCTGCAAGTCCACTAGTTGGTTCTGGTTCTTGAACAGGACATTAGATAGGCTCCTCCTGAGTAGAAGGGACTACAGTAAGAGACATGGCAGTGCTAGCAATGGCATGGTCTACACAATATTTTCTGGTTGTCATATTTGGAAATTTGGTGCAAACATTTTGATTCGTAAGTGTTATGAGGTTGTACAGACCTATGCATTGGGGCAAGGCTTGGCGTATGGATAGGGTACTATTGGGGGAAGTTTGGGTGTTTGGCCAGCATTGGAAGGTGCCTTTGGAAAGGCAGGCTACTAGAATTTCTTTACCATTGCTATCAGTCTGCCATTCAAGTTGTAAGGAAGCTTGGTCAGGTGCAACCACCATTGCATTGAGATATGCATCTTTACCTTCTTGGACTGTTATCAGTCTGGATGGGGCATTGATTCCAACACCATTAGGGGGTTTTGATGGTGGCACATAACCTGGGGGAAAATATATATCATCTGCAGGATGTAGGGTGTGGAGTAGCCTTTTTAAATTTGGATTGGTGTTAGGATTCATCTCCTTTTGGGAGTCAGTGAAAACATTTTTGAGGAGCACACCTGCCAATGTGTCCTGGATCAGGAGAATCAGTAGAACTATTGCCACAGTCATCTTGGGTATCTGAAAAGAGAAAAATCAAACCATTAGTAATCAGTGACCTTCCCCTCTCTGGTGGGAAGGTAGTTCTTTAATTACCTTTGCACAACTTTAACTGGTTGGTGTGAAGCCACTCTTGTATTGGCTTCTGATCTATGATTCTCACTTGATACATAGCTGGGGTCAATTTGTTAATGATGTCATATGGGCCTTCCCATTTGTTTGCAAATGGGTGGACCAGGGTAGCGAATTTCAGTACCATGACCTGATCTTCTACTTGCCAATTGGCTTCTTTGACAGTTTTGTCAAAGTACATTTTGGATTGCTGTTGGGCCTATCCCATGTGTCGAGCTGCAAACAGGTGAGTCTTGATAATGTTGTCCCTCAATTGTGCAACATAGGTGTCTACTGCCACTCTTTCTGCATTGGAGCTGTGAAGTCAATCAACAGATGCGCAAGTAATCTCATGTGTCTCCCAGTCATTACTTCAAATGGAGTACACTGAGTTGCTGAAGCTGGGGTTGCTCTAATTTCCATTAGGAGTAAGGGCAACAAAGTGTCCCAGTTCTTGAGGTTGTCATCAGTGAATCTGCAAAGCATTAGTCTGAGCCTTTGATTGGCTCTTTCCACCTGGCCAGAAGATTGGGATGGTATGGGATATGAACTTTTTGGTTAACACCAAGCATTATCAAAGATTGTTTCAATACCTCACCTGTAAAGCTGGATCCTTGGTCGGAATCTACCTTGAGAGGTAGGTCCCATCTGGTAAATACTTGTTCTACCAGAATTCTTGCTGTCAGTTTTGCTTTGTGTGTTTGAGTTGGATAGGTCTCTACCCATTTTGAGAATAGATCTGTGATCACAAGTGCAAACTTGTTGTTTCTGCTGGTTCTGGGTAGAGGACCAATGAAATAAATTTGGATTGTATGCCAGGGGCCCGATTGCCTCTAAGATAGCAATTTTGCATCTTCCTTTCTATGAATTGTGTTGTTCTGTGCATAGACAGTCCATGTAATGCTGGACATTCACTGTCATATCAGGCCACCATCCTGCAGTTTTGAGTCTCTGCAGGGTTTTATCCACCCCTTGGTGCCCATCTGTAGGGATGTCATGGACCTGATGAATGAACTCTGATCACAGTGATGTTGGAACCACCCACGATTTTTGTTCTTCTTCTGCAGACTTTAACCATACCAGTTTTTGATCTTCTGAGAGGTGTAAATTATTTGCATGTCTTTTGAACAGATTGTTTGTTGGCAGCTCTTTTTCCTTATCTTTTGACAAGTAGTGAAACACCTCTTTGATTTGTGGACCTGTCTTTTGTGCTGAACTAAGATCTAGTGGAACCATTTAGTCCTTTGTATTTGCTGCTGCTACTACCACTGCTGGTATTGGATGAGACATGGTCTATATGCGCCCCCCCCCAAGCATCATCCTTGGCAAGGGTGTCTACTCGATCATTGCAGTCATGAAAGGGTTCAGCCTTTGAATGGGCTTTTACCTTATGGATGTGCAGTTTGTACTTGAACTTCTGAACAAGGCCATCAATGTATATGAATAGGTCCCTGTACTTGACTGGAGTGCCATCAGAAGAGGCAAAGGGATGGATTTTCCAGAAGGGCATAAATTCAGTGAGGGAATTATAGACTCAAGAGGAGTCAGAAAAGATGATGGTATCAGCTTTTCCAGTTTTAACAATTTCCAGAGCACAGGCCACTGCTGCTAGTTCTGCATAGTGAGATGATTTAACAGTGTATTCTTTAGATGCCTGTATGGTGTCTCCATTGGGGTAGATGATCAGCACACCTAATCCTGCTATATTTGTACCCCCTCATGGTAAGATGAGGAGCCATCTGTGAAGATGTGACAGAGATTAAGATTTACAGGTCCAGCTCTGTGGCTGGTAAGAATGGGCCTGGATTTGTCAAGATTGGTGGCTGCAAGCCACACCCATGTGGTGATCCTTTGAACCAGTAGGCCATGGGCCAGGATGGAGGGCCTGTTTGCTGGCTGTACTCTGATGTCTCGATCCTGCAAGAAGAGGGACCAATGGGTAAGTCTGGTGTTGGAGACTGTTCCATCCTTGACTCTGAAAGCAAAAAGTTTGTACGGGTATGGTTGGCATGGAGTACAATTGGAGAAAATACTATAATGTATAGGAAGTGTCTGATCACCCAGTAAGTAGCCAGAAGGTTTATCTCACACAGAGAGTATTTCATTTCAACTGGTGTGAACATTTTGGATACATATGCAGTGGGTCTGAGCATGTTGTTAACCTTCTGAATGAGGACTGCTGACATGCCCTCCTCAGATGTTGCTGTTTCCAAATGAAGTGGAAGTTCTGTGTTTGGGTTAACCAGTGCTGGGGTAGAGGCCAGAGATTTCTTCAGAACAGCAACTGCTGCTGTATGCTGAGGTCTCTATGTCCAGGGGATGTCCTTTTTCAAAAGCTCATACAGAGAAGCCGTCTTTTGTGCAAAATTACAGATGAAATCCCTGGAGTAATTGACCATACCCAGGAAATGTCCCAGTGTTGCCACACTGGTTGGGAGTGGCAAATGTTGTAGGCCCTGTATCTTGTTTAGAGCAGGGTTTGTTCCTTCTGCAGTGATGTGTAGGCCAAGGAAGGAGACCTCTTTTAGGCAAAGTTGTACTTTTTCAGGGTTGCACTTGAGGCCTGCTCCCTGTAAGAGAGTCAGAAGCTCATCTAGGAGTGCTAGGTGTTCTTCTGTGGTGATTGTTGCTAAAAACAAATCATCCATGTACTGCAAGAGGCATTCTGGTGTTGAGAATTTCTTGATGGCATCCCTCATGTGGATGTGGAACAAGGAGGGGCTAATTGGAACCCCTGGGGGAGGCAATTCCATGTGTACTGTCTTCCTTCAAATGTGAAGGCAAATTTGTATTGGTTCTCAGGGGCCAATGGGAGTGACCAAAAGCCATTAGAGATATCCAGAGTGCTGAACCATTTGTGGTTCGGTTTTAGCAGTTTGAGCACATCTGCGGCAGATGCCACAGTGGGTGCACAACTGGGGGTGACTTGGTTAAGTTGCCTGTAATCAGTGGTGAGTCTCCAGGTGTGGTTTGGCTTTTTCACAGGCCATATGGGTGAATTGACTGTTGAAACACATGGTCTGATGACCCCCTGCTTTAGCAGTGATTCGATGGTGGCCCTCAGTGAGGGTAATGCCTCTGCAGGAAATGGATATTGTCTCTGCCTAGCTGGTTTCTTACCTGTGAGTTCTGAGAGTGTTCATTTTGCCACAGTCATGTTTGTTTTTAGCAAAGGCTTCCAAATGTTTTTGCAGGATAGGTTCCAGCTGGAAAAATAGTTTGCTTCCATGGAGTAGTGTGATGACATCATACTCCATGTCATTGGCAACCACTACAGCCACCACGTGTGAATCAGAGATGAGCAATGCGTGGCATTGTCCTGGGATCTATAGTAGGAGTTGGTTAGCTAGGTCCACAACACAGCCCTGTTGTGCCAGGAAATCAATTCCCAAATGATGTGTAATACCAATGAGGTTGAACCGGTGGGTCAGAATCAGTGTACCAATCTCCACTGGTATTGGACTGGACTAGTAGGTGGTCAGAACAGTTCCATCAAAGGTTTGAGCAGAGGTTGCCCTCCCAGTTGACCACAGGGAATTCCATGGGTCACTTTGATGTAGAACGGATACAGCCACACCTGTATCTAGTAGTAGCTATAACTGGCAGCCCCCCACCATGGCCTTTAGAGAAGGCCGTCAGTTATCATCAGTCACAAGGGTGGTGATGATTCGAACTTGGGCCTGTAACTGTCAGTCTGACTTTTCATTATCTTGCTCTGCATCTTCAGGTGGGTAGTTGTAGCTCTTACCAGCCAGGTAAGATTTGGCTACCTCAAGCATCTGGCAGGCCTCTGCATAGAGGGAATCTGGGATCTTGACAGATTCCAATTGAGCCTCTTCCAGTGCTACAACTGGTACAGTGGTGGCAGCTGCCACTGAAGCTATTATTTTCCTTGGAATGGCTTCTGCCAGGGACTGTACTTCTGTCACTAGTTCCCTAAGCCTGTTGTTTTCTTGGACTAGCTCCCTCTACGTAGGGCCAGGGTTTTGGCCTTTGTATCTGGGGTCCACCTTCAGTTGCTGCTGTGAACTGGACTGCTGATTTTGCTTAGGCTGGTAGCAACATTTCTTTTCATTTTTGTTGTACCCCTTCCCCCAGCCTGAGAGGGTTTCTGCTTGTAGGCAGAGGCCTTGTTGGGCTGGGCCTCCTTGCCTTTCCTGTCTACTGCATAGTGAGTAGATGGTTCGCTGGTGTTCTGCACCACGGCCACTTTGGATATAGAGCCTGCCATCAGGTCTCATATGTAAAGCTGAAAAAACTCTTTCTGCTCTCTCTAAGACTTAGTCAGATTTATTGGTTTTGGGGATCACTGCTGGCTCAACCTTGTCTGATAGGGCTGGCTGCATGTTTTTCAGGAACAAACTTTTGTATTCAGTTGAATCACGGCTGGTGCTCTCATGGGTCAGTCATTTGCCAGTGCTGTAAGTCAGCCACAGTCAATTGTTGTACTGTCCTGAGCTTTCCGTGAAAAACTGCTAGACAGGTTGGGCTAGCATTACACCACCGAGGTTGGGGTTGTTGGCAGCCAATAGCTCAGCGGCTATGTCATTGAACCCCTCCCCTGAATCTGAATGAGCCGTCTCGGGTAGTTTATCCAAGAGTGGAGGGCTCAACAGTTTGTCTTAGGACCTGTACTCAGTACTCCTCAGGGAGACTGAACATTTCACACTGACTTCTAACTTTTTCCAAATGACAGCTCAAATTATCAGTGGTGGACATGCAACCTACTTTGTCTGCAGTGGTTTGGATTGCCTGAGCAGCTTGCAGTGGCTTAGCAGTTGTTGTGATTGTAACAGGGCTGCTGCTGCAAGCTCCTTGCATATCCCTTACTACTGCCTCAGCTGTAGCAGTGGCTATGTTCTTGAGGACTGGTTGCTTCTCCCCCTCCTCGCAAAATATTCTTTTCATTTCCCCTCTCAGTGCCCCTGAATGCTCTTCAGAGAGATGGGACAATACTAGCCTGCTTGAATGCATTATTTATCATCTGATCAATCTCCTGCTTGTCCTCCTTTTTGAGAACAGCAACTGTCTGTGGGCGTCTCCGCCCCCCACCACCACCATCAGTACGGGAGTCGCCATCTTGAATGACCTCGTCATCATCCTCATCATCACCTGATGACGCCAGGTCGATGGGTGGGGGATAGGGTCTCCCCTTCGCCTTCAAATAACCAGCCAACACCCCTCTTTGGTGGTGTAGTTTCGCCATCTTGGCTCTGCAAACAATGTGATTTTCTCTGCAACTGTGCTGTCCCTTACTAACATGTTCCTGCAACACTCTATACGCTGTGCTGAGATTGTGATTTTCCTAAGTTCTTTGTCTAACTCATCTTGCATCCTTCTGATTACTTTATACAACTCTCCATTCTCCTCTCAATGTATCATTTGCAACAGTCAGCAAATCCTTAATCTGTAACACTTGCCTCTTATCCTGCTGCAACTTTCCACACTCATCCTTCAGCCTGCCTACTTCTCTCTTTGTATCTTCCACAGCACAATGCATATCACTCTGAGTTTTGTCACGAAGCATTTGGATTTCCTGTTCCAGCTGCTTCTGTTGCTTAGACATTTCAGCAGACTGGGTGCCCAGCTCCTTTTTCAGAATCAAAACCTCCAATTCCACAGCTTTTACTCTTGTTTCCACTGCCTGTAAGGTGACGAAGAGTGTAGCAACCATTAACCCTTTCTTGTCATGTCTTTTAGCTGTTGGCTTGGACTCCACATACAGTGTGCACACTTGCTGTATGGAATTGTCCTGTGATATCACGTCCAGCATGAAATCATCCCATCCTCCATTAGAAGCCAGGAAATTTGAGACATCATGTCTCCGTTCAGTACAGATAGTGGGCATGTTTTTGAGATCTTTGTTTTGTTTTGCACTAACTGTGAGTACAACATATATCGATCCACATTGTACTCGGCTAATTAGGCAGATTTGTCTCAGGGATTCTGAAGCTGCCCTCAAGACAGTACTGCTAAGGGATGGGGGAAGACCATGTCCTTGTCAATCCGTACTGCAGAAGGGCCTAGGGGATGGTTCAGATTGTATGGCAGAAGGGATGGATGGAGGTTCGAGTCCCTGCTTATCCCAAGCCTGTTCCTCCGATCACCTGTTATGTTACTGATTCGATTCTGTCCAATTTGGCCCTGTCATGTGGTCGCCAAAATGTAGGATGGCCTAGCCCCTGCAGTTTCTAGCCAAATGGTAAATGACGACTCAGGAAAAGGCGTTTCAGTAAATAGTGATAAAGTTTATTACTACCCCCAAAAGACAAACAATTGTTACAGCTTGCCTAGCCAGGAGCCCGAAAGATCTCTTTTTACCTAGGAAGAATGGTGGAACTCGGGGATGGAATGCAATTACACAATGTTATGAAGGGCAGATAACAGTGCTGTTTGCTGTAGTAACGGCAGATTCGTACATTGCTAAGAACTATCTCATTGATCAGTTTGGTAGGCATATCCAGCTGGTGTACAGTAATCTCTGATATACTTTTCTTACAGACTAGGCACTTGTGGTAAAACAATAGACATTCTGTTATACACAGCAGTAATAAAGCAATAAATGGTTATATTGGCAATAGCCACAAGATGTCGCCCTAGACCACGATTCTACTGTGGATTTCTACAGAAGCTAAGCAGTAATATAAATCATAGGCAAACTCATAAGCAGTGTTATATATTGTAAGCAAACCTTGTCATAATCATTTCCCAACATGCTATAGTGATATTATATGGGGGACCAGAGGGGTAGCAGGCCTACACCAATTTGCTACCCACATAAGCTTCAGATCCTAGATAGATAGATAGATAGATAGATAGATAGATAGATAGATAGATAGATATTTATAAAAGTGCTCATCTCCAGAGACTCTCAACACTGTACAACATAACAATAACAATACATTTAGACAGCAGTTCATCATTAAAACAAATTTAAAATTACTCTATCCATCCCTTAAAACCAATTAATCAGTCAGTGAAAGCCTGTTGGAACAGGTATATCTTTAACCCTTTTTTAGAGGCTTCTACTGAGAGATCCTCCCTTAGATAACCAGGAAAGGTGTTCCATAGGGTAGGTGCTGCCACTGAGAATGCCCTATCCCCAGAGTGCTACAACCTAACCCTGGGAACTCCAAGGAGGCCTCCCCCAGCAGAATGGAGTGCCGGGGCGGATGGTAAGGGACAAGGAGATCTTGCAGATAGACGGGTCCCCTTTTCTGTAGGGTCTTGTAGGTCAGGAGCCCTACCTTGAAGACAATCCTCCACCTGACTGGCAGCTAGTGCAGTCCGCAGAGGACTGGGGTGATATGCTAGCACCATCTCACCCCCGTCAACAACCTTGCCACTGCATTCTGCACTAGCTGCAGCCTGTGGAGGTTGACTCCAGATAACACTAGGCACAGAGCATTACAGTAGTCCAACCTGGAAGTGATGAACACATGCACCAGCATGGTCAGGTCCTCAGGTAGGATCAGGGTTCAGATTCGGGCAATGTTCCAGAGATGGTAAAATTCACTCCTGACGATGGTTGACACCTGTGTATCAAGCGTTAAACTGTCATCCAGGATCATGCCCAAATCCTTCACCTGTCTAGACAGGGCAAGGAGAACACCCCCTAACATTAGGCCAGGGGGTAATCCCTCACCCCCCTCCACTCTGATGAACTTGATCCACAACCAGTACTTCTGTCTTGTCTGGGTTAAGTTTAAGCCATTTTTAGGGAAGGTTATTGAAAAGGTGGTGGCCATACAGCTTGAGAGACTGGACTGCTCAGCAATTACACTGGCCTGTAATTGCCGAGCAGTCCGGGTCCAAAGAGGGTTTCTTCAAAAGGGGTCTAACCAAGGTCTCTTTCAAGGCCATTGGGAAGACCCCACTCCTCAAGGAACTCCAGATGACCCCGGCAATCATAGGTCCAATCAGGTCCAAACATCCAACCAAAAGTCGGGTCGGATCTGGGTCCAGCTCACATTGGGTTGGCCACAGTTTCGAGATTATTTTCGTCACCTTCTCCACCCCATGCAGCTCAGACTCATCACAGATAGGAGGAGTGTTTCGACACATTTCTGGCTGGACCCTGCATCCCCTTCAAGAGGTACTCGAGGAGACCCCATCCCTGATAAAGGACATCTTGTCGGCAAAGAATACAGAGAGCTCCTCACACCTAGTACTAGAACCTGCTCCCCTGACACAGAGACAGGCAGGATGTAATAGCCTGTCCACTGTGCTGAACAGCTGAGCTGGTCTGTTCCTCACTGAAGCAATTTCCCTAGACAAATATTCCGCCTCCTTATGGGAACTTGTCCCCTGACAGTCGATATAATGCGACTTCAGGGCCAATTTGTCCTCCAGCAGGCCAGATCTCCTCGAGCACCTCTCTAACCTCCATCCATCCCTCTGTTTTTAAACTCCGGAGATCCTCATCACACCAAGGAGGTCTCCGGCGAGTAGACAGGGGATGGACATGAATGGGTACAATGGAATTGAAGGCCACAGTAACAGCCCCATTATAGGCTGCCACTGCTTCCTCCAACTGCACAAGCCACCCCAACACTCAATAGGTCCAGCACTGCCAGTAGTCCCATTGAGGAAACTCCTCTTAATAAGCGGTACCAGACCATCTCCACAGGAGCGGGACCATCTGGGGGGGTGCCCCCAAGTGTGAACCTCATGGTGCCATGATCTGACCAAAATACAGGATCAACACTGAGCTCAGTCACATCTAACCCTAAAGAAAAGACCAAATCCAGTGTGTAGCTATTGTTACATTTTGTGACAGGCCTAGGGCCTCCATGCTCCCCAGGAGATCATTCCCAAAACTCAAAAGCCCTCCATCTACCCAGGCATTGAGGTCCCCCAGAATTAACCAACTGGGAGACTCCAACATCAGGCCAACGACAAGCTCTTCGATCTCCCACAAAGAAAACCCATCCACACCAGGGTGGTGATAAAGCACGAGGACCCTGAAACCTGTTCCCACACCACCTCGGGTGGCCACATATTCAAAAGATTGCATATCACCTACAGGTAGCACCATGAGGTTCAGGCTACTCCCCTCTCTCCCCATGATCCTCCCTTGGGTTGTGTATCACAGAGTACCTGTCCGGCACCGCCGCCTCTAAAATGGGAGTGGCATTTTCATCCAGCCAGGTCTCCATAATACAAGCCAGGTCAACCAAGGATATCAAGTCCACCATTATGGCAGTCTTATTCCTCATCGACCTGGCATTACATAGCACAACCCGAGTAGGATGAGGTAAGGTAGCCGGACTGGCTAGCTGCCCACAATCCATTGTGGAACACTTGGGTATGGGAACTAAACATGGCAACCCTCTCTCCAGTTCCCATTTTGTCTCAGGGCATCTTCTAGTCCTCACCACCCAGATCCTAGATACCCCGGCAGCCACCCGGGTACCACCACAGTCAGACCCGCCCATCTGAGCTATTCCCAGGGCTCTACACCTCTGAGAGGCCTCAGCTGGAAGTATTGGGAGCTCAAAGGGACAGAGGCCATGGAGGTAGTCCCCCGAGTTGCTGCGCCTTACGGGTCTCTGTCCCAAACACATTTTCACACAAGTAGCTGTTCACTCATACTAATAATACTATAACACAACCCCCTCAACAAGATAAACCAAGCAATTAAAACAACCACCTCCCCACCCCCCACATTAAACAATGTCAAAAGTAATAATAGTAAATAAAATCCTCAGCAAATGTGGAAGGAATACAGCAATAAATTCGGAGTTCCAGATTAAATAGTCTTGCCAAACTCCCAATGAAAATATAATAGCTGTGGGAACTCTCACTTCTCACCCCAGGAATACTCCAATATTCCTAACTCTTCTGCAGTGTGCCCTTAAGGTAGATCTGCCCAAAGATAGAATGTTATGCAAATGATGGAATCATTGGCATGAGCCACTTTTCAAATGCTGCCACCTATCAACTGCCTATATTCTAGCCCTTCAGATTTCTCTCTCCGCCTATCAGGACCAGATGCTCAGAGACTTGCTCCTACTCATCTCATCAGAGAAGATTAAAACAACCACGTATACTTAAGTATTTTTTGTTTATTTTGATTTTCTGCCATTTATCTTCGTTAATTTTATTAACCATTAGCTTAGTTTAGTGGGGTTTTTTTTCAGTTTTACTCGGTTTCTCGGGGTTTGGGAGAAATCAAGGTTTCTTTAGCTACTTTTCAGGGAATTTTCCCTTTATTATCTCTAATTTTGGTAGTCAAATTTTAGTTTTTATATATTTATTGTAACCGATAGCCTCGGTTACCGAACTGATACTCTCAGTTCCCTTTTCTCGGTTCCTGGTTCTGATCGGTTCTCCCGATCGGTTTCTGAACCGACCACAACCGGCAAAACAGCTGTTAAATTCAAATTTAAATACTTTTTTCTGTTGGTTCTTTTTGCAGTTGCTGTTTTTCAAGCACTATGTCAGAAAAACCTAAGAAAAGAACCGGAGAACCCGGTTTTAAGAACTGTACAGAATGTGGTGAGGTGTTTGCTAAGGCAGATAAACACTCTATCTGTGTTTTCTGTCTTGGCTTTGATCACCTCAAAACAGACTGTGAAATCTGTCAAACTTTCCCTGAGAAGACACATGAAAAACATCTGAAAAGATTTAACAAAAGACTTAAGGGTCCCTCTGGCTCTGACCAGCCAAAACCCCCAGGGTCTGTGGGTGAAACGGCAGTTCCAGCTTCTACTACCCCTGATACGGGTAAGAAGAGAACTAATGAACTGGCTAGCGCTCCGGTTCTGGCAAAGAAGCAGAAAAAAAACAAGCACACTGAACCCCCTGCTGATAAGGTGACTTCTGGAGTGCCTGCAGATGTGCCTTCCCCTCTGGAGATTGCACAGGCTATTAAAATCATACAGATGTTATAGGGTCTGCTGCCTGTGGTTCCACAGTTCCCAGTCCAGACTACTGTAGCCCCCAATCCACCCTCTCTTCCTGAGCAGCGTGGTGAGGAGGAGGAGGAGGAAGAGGAAGAAGGTAAGCCTATAGAGCCTGAGGTCTCCCCTGAACAGGAGTTTGGCTCTCCCCCAAGGACTACAGAAGATTATTCTTCTCATTTTTCCTTTGTCAGGAAAATTGTTGACGCCTTGGACACCCCCATCTTTGAAGTTGTAGAGGATGAGGAGGAGGCTGAGTATCTAGAGATGATGGGGTTAACTCCTACTAACAAGCTGTTACTCCCCATAAACAAATTTTTTTAAAGAGATGCTTTAAAACTCATCCAAGCTCCTGGGTCTGTCCCTCCTTTAGACAAAAGGTTGGATAAAAAGTGCCAGCTTGACAGGACAGGGGCTGAATTTTTGTTTTCACACCCTGACCACCAGGGGTGGTGCAAGCTGCAGCCTGTGACAAGGCAAAAGTCCCTCTGGCTTCCCACCCTCCAGAGAAGGACTCTTGCAAGATAGATAGTATGGCCAAGAAAGGTTACTTGTCAGCCCCTCTGGCCATCAGGCAGGCTAACTATCAAGCCTATGCAGCCCAGTACCAGAAGACTCTCTGGCAATCTGTTCTGGCTATGGCTGAGAAAGCACCTTCTCCTCTCTCTGCAGACCTAGCTGAAATGGCTAGGTTTAGCTTGGAGGCTACCAAACACCAGTTTCAAATGGCAGCAGATAGTAATGAGACTGCTGCTAGGTGGATGGCTAATACCATTGCACAAAGAAGGTTTGCCTGGTTAAGAGCCACAAACCTTACACAGGATACCCAGAATAAAGCTCTGTGTTTTCCTATGGAGGGCACCTCCTTGTTTGGCAGCCAGACAGAGGCCTATATGAAGAAGGTGGACAAATATAAAGCCACCTTCTGGAGTAACTCTGCAAAAGAGAACATTCCACCTCTTCTAGACCCTTTAATAGGACAAGCAGGGGCAGGCAATTTCATGCCAGGCATTTTTATCAGACCATGGTAGTCCCTCAGGCACCCCAGTATTTGTAGCAGGGGTACTTTAGGGGTAGGGGCAGGAGAGGTGCCAGGCGTAGTACCCAGCCTCAGCCCCAATCCAAGCAGGACTCCTGACTTCCTAGATTAGGCTGCCTCTCCTCTTGCAGTAGGGGGCAGACTGACCCATTATTTCCAGAACTGGGAAAACATCACCACAGAAGTGGGTTCTGGAAATAGTGGGTCAGGGACTGTCCTTAAGCTTCAAGTCCTTCCCCTCCCAAAAAACAGAGTTTTCAAACCAGCTTCTCTCATAGAGAGAAAACTGTTGGAAAAAGAGGTCAAGCACTTACTGTCACTAAAGGCAATGGAACTAGTGCCTCCACAGCAAAGGGGAAAAGGACTATATTCAAGATATTTCCTTACACCAAAGAAAAATGGAGAGCTGTGGCCTATCTTGGACCTAAGGATCCTCAACAGGTTCCTGACAAAACCAAAATTCAAAATGGTAACACTATCTCTGATTCTGCCAGCACTCCGAAAAAGGAGATTGGCTGGCATCATTGGACCTAAAAGATGCCTATTTCCACATCCCTATAAGGTAGTCTCACAGAAAGTACATCAGGTTCAGACTCCTTTCAGGTCATTATCAATTCTTAGCTCTACCTTTCGGTCTCACTTCAGCCCCAAGGGTGTTCACAAAGTGTCTGGCTGTGGTAGTGGCACACTTGCAAAGGCAAGGTGTTTCAGTATTCCCTTATCTAGACGAATGCCTGGTGGCAGGAAAGTCACCACAGCAGTTAACAGAGTATCTTCAACTCACTCAGCAACTTCTGGAATCTTTGTTTTTTTTTTATACCTACAGAAATCCGTTCTCTTTCCTTCACAAATTCTGCAGTTTATAGGAGCGGAATGGAATGCCAAAGTGGGCAGAGCCTTTCTACCCAGTGACAGGGTAAAAAGCATTCTGCAGCTGGCAGGTTCTTTCAAACTAAATGTTCCAAGACCTGCAAGGCAATTCCTTCAACTTCTGGGGCACATGGCAGCTGCCACAGGCACAGTCCTGGGCTCCAGGTTTCAGATGAGGGACATCTTAAGAGCTCATTGGTGCCAAAGAAAAGATTCTCTCTCAAAACTCGTCCCTGTAACAAAAACTTTCATCCAGGCCCTCCAATGTTGGAAGGAGGAAGCCAACCTCAGAGAAGGGGTCCCCCTCCAAAGAGAACTTCCATCAGTGGTTCTCACAAACAGATGCACCCCTATTAGGATGGGGGGCTCATCTGGCAGAGCACACTACCAGTGCACTTGGTCAAGTGCAGAGACTCTTCTACATATCAATCTGTTAGAGCTCAGGGCAGTGTTTATGGCAATACAAGCTTTCGCACCACTGATACAGGGAAAGGTAGTGCAAGTCAGAACAGACAACACTACCACCATGTACGACATAAACAAGCAAGGGGTAACAAGGTCAAACCTTCTCTGCATAGAAGCAATGCGAATCTGGACCTTGTCGTACTGTCTGGGATCCACTCTGCAAACTATTCACCTGCCAGGCAAGGACAATTTCCCAGCAAATGCTCTAAGCCGAATCAGTCAGGCCCATCATGAATGGTCACTGAACAAACAGGTGGTGCAGACTCTATTCCGGAGGCAGGGCACTCCAGAGATAGATCTTTTTGCCTCACATCAAAGTCACCACCTAACACAGTACTGTTGCAGGCCTCCAGCAGTGGGATCATTCCCGCTGGATGATCTCATTCTGGATTGGCCAGGGAAATCCCTGTGTGCATTTCCTCCATTTCCCCTGGTGTACAGGGTACTGCTGAAAATCAGGCTTCAACCAGCCACAATGATTTTGATAGCCCCAGACTGGGCCAGACAGCCATGGTACCCCCTACTGTTATCCATATCAGTGGACAAACCAATACACCTTCCCAGGGGCACAATCTTCTGACCTCCAATCAGGGGAGGCTCCTATACCTGAACCTCAAGTCTCTCAGGCTCAAAGCTTGGCTCTTGAGGACTTAGAATATGCAGGTTTGCAACTCTCTGAAGGGGTCATAGATGTTTTGAGGGGGTACAGGAAACCCTCTACTAAGAAAACCTATGCTGCAAAGTGGAAAAGGTTTTCTGTCTGGTGTTCCAGCAGAAATATAGTGCCAGCACAGGCAGGAGTGCCACTTGTGTTGCACTGTTTAGTTTATCTGCATTCTTTGGGCTTGCAGCTTTCTACATTAAAGATTAATTTGGCTTCAGTCTCTGCCTATACCTCAGCAGGTAAGGCTGTCTCTCTGGCATCGAACCCCATTTTTAAAAGGTTCTTCAAAGGCCTATCTCATATGTACCCACCGGTCAGGAAACCGGATCCAGCCTGGGATCTCAACATTTGTATTGCTCAACTCATGGCCCCTCCTTTTGAGCCCATTTTCAGCACCTCTGAAATATGTTACACGGAAAACAGTGTTTTTGGTGGCCATCACTTCAGCCAGATGGATCAGTGAACTGCAGGGCTTTATGCACTGAAAAGGACTACATTTCCTTTCACAGAGACAAAGTAGTTCTCCAGACCAATAGGAAATTCCTCCCCAAGGTAGTTTCAGATTTTCACTTGAACCAGTCTATCACTCTGCCAGTATTTTTTACTGAGCATTCTTCTTCTGGTGAACATAGGCTACATAGCCTGGATGTCAAGAGAGCTTTAAGCTATTACATATCAGCTACTAAGCTCCATAGGAAGGACAGGACACAGCTCTTCCTCACTTATGGGGATGTTGGAAAGGGAAATCCTGCATCTAAAAGGTAAATTTCTTGCTGGATTGTTCAGTGTATCCAGTTTTGTTACTCAAAGGTGGGCAAAGAGGCTACAGCAGGGCTCAGGGCCCACTCCACAAGTGGGACAGCTGCCAAGGATGTTCCCTTGGTGGATATCTGTAAAGCAGCTACCTGGCAAACAGTGCATACATTTGTCAAGCATTACAGCTTGAATATGCAGGTTAGGGCTAATGCCAGGTTTGGTACAGTAGTCCTGCAGAGCCTCTTTCCAAAATAGGTTCTTCACACCTCCAAAGGATACTGCTTCTTAGTCTGCAGAAGAGTTAGGAATATTGGAGTATTCCTGGGGTGAGAAGAAAAGTTACTTACCATAGTATCCTTGTTTCTCTAAGGGGATACTCCAATATTTATAACTCTCCCACCCTGCCTCCCCTATAGAACCAGTGGCCTCTGCATTCCATACTGTACCCTTGGTATGTATGCGGCATTCTACTTTATGTTAGAACTTTGTTCTTTGGTTTCTTCCCCTTTTCAGGTGATTCTGACATAGAGAATTGTGTGATTGTTTAAAATATATAATTATATTAATATATATTTGTTCCTCCAGTTGGAGGTTGGGTGTGGGAATTTTCTATTTAATTCTTTATGATATTGAATCATTGGGCCCTGCCCATCCACAAAATCTGAAGGGTTAGAATGTAGGCAGTTGATAGGTGGCAGCATTTGAAAAGTGGCTCATGCCAATGATTCCATCATTTGCATAATGTTTTATCTCCGGGCAGATCTACCTTAAGGGCACACTGCAGAAGAGCTATGAATATTGGAGTATCCCCTGGGAGAAACAAGGTTACTATGGTAAGTAACATTTTCTTCCCTAAGCCAGTTCAAGTTCACAAAAGTTCCCAAGGATGATCCAGCGAATTACAGACCAGTCAGTCTGACCTCCATTATGGGCAGGCTCATAGAGACCATACTAAAGGAAAGGTTGGTGGAATATCTAGAGGAACATGGTTTTCAGGATGAGAGGCAGAATGGGATCATGGGGGGGGGGGAGAGCAAGTCAAACAAATCTGATTGACTTATTTGATTGTGTCACTAAGACAGTAGACAGGAGCCAAGCGGTAGACATCCTCTATCTTGGTTTCAGCAAGGCCTTTGACTCTGTGCCCCACAGAAGGTTGATTAGGAAGTTGGTGGATCTTGGAGTTGGGGAAAAGATGGTCAGATGGGTGGAAAACTGGCTGAGGGACAGAACCCAGAAGGTGGTGGTGGGGGGAGAGTTATCTAGCATCAGAGAGGTAACCAGTGGGGTCCCACAGGGCTCTGTGCTATGGCCGGTGTTGTTCAATGTCTTCATCAATGACATTGGGGATGGCATTAAAGGCAAAATGTGCCTATTTGCAGATGACACCAAGCTCTGTGGGAGAGTGGACACAGCTGAAGGGATATGGGACCTACAGGAAGATCTGGAAAAGCTGGGGAGGTGGTCCAGGATCTGGCAGCTTGGCTTCAATGCCAAGAAATGCAAAGCTATGCATATTAGAGCCAAGAATCCCAGGACAGTGTATTACCTGGGTGGAGTCTGAGTATCTGCATCAGAGGAGGAGAAGGACCTGGGAGTGATGATCACTAGTGACCTGAAGCACTCCACGCAGTGCAAGAAAGCAGCAGCAAAGGCAAACAAGATGCTGGGATGCATAGCTAGGGGGATCAGTAGTAGGAGAGAGGAGGTTATACTGCCCTTGTACAGGTCACTGGTAAGGCCGCATCTAGAGTATGGAGTTCAGTACTGGTGCCCAAACCTCAAAAAGGACATTAACCTGCTGGAGAAGGTCCAGAGGAGGGCTACAAAGATGATAGCTGGTCAGCAGGGCAAGGCATATGAGGAGAGGTTGAGGGTGTCACAAACCCACTCAGCAGGTCAGACCCTCTACTCCCAAAGTGCCAACCTCCGAGCGCAGTCTTATGAACAGTTTAACAGAACAAGGAAACCCTCTTGTCTGTTTTGTGAGTTTGGATCAACCTTTGGTCTCAAGTCTTGGAGGGATTCAAACAGTGAACCTCTTGCTAGTGTACCCAATGCACAGGCTCAGATATTTCTGTCTTCGGGGGGGCAGATATCTTTGCCTACAGGCACCTAACCAGGTACTGTATACAGAGATGAACCCTTAAAAACTTTAATAAAGACCTCCGATTTAAAATGCTTCTCTTTCCAGTTTTGTATCACCATTCAAGCTTATGCCTAGTGTCTGCTATAACCATATATACTTTTCTTACAAATGGAAGAAAATTCAAAGACAGACCAAGTATGCTCAAAAAAATAATTTTACTAAAATAGATAAAAATACGTAAAACACAAAATACAGAACTGTTATATCACAAGACATACAAATCTATTAAAAGAACAAGGTTTAAACAGTGCAAATCCTACAACAATATTTAGATTTTGTCTGTCTTTCTAAATACCTGTTTAAAGAGCTCACAGATGTTTCCTTGTCAGAGTCTAGATAAAAGTGTCTCTGAAGTAAAACAGAATATTCCTTAAAGCAAGCTGTATTTACCATCCCCTTTTTGGGTGAGGTCACCTAGCTCCTCCTCTGTCAGAATATATAAAAAAATATATATTTAATAAAAAAACAGGATGTCTTTTTCAAAAATTTAATTCTGCAACCTCAGCATACTCATATGTTCTTCAAATGACATCTCTGATCTTAAACAGTACCCTCTCTCACACAGGCATCAGAGGAACATTTACAACTTCATGCCAGTTTGCTAAACCTGGTTTCCCCTCCTAACATCATAAACCTTTTTTTTATGATTTCCCTCTTACCAACATCTATAATTAGAAAAGTCTGTAAAGAGCTTCTGGCCTGCCATGTAACACCTGGTATCTGAAACCGGTGTGTGTGATCTCACATGCTGTTTCAGCATTTACTCATGGCTTTCATTTTTCAGCTGAAACCTTGGGGGGGGGGGTGAGGTCACTCCAAGAGCACCAGATTTCAGCATCTCTCATGACAGACAGTCCATAACCCATTTTGTCATTACAAAAAAAAAAAGATACTACAGCACTTAGAACTGGCTGTCCACGTCACAGAGGGTACTGAACATGTACTCCCTGGAAGACAGGAAAGAGAGAGAGAGGGGACATGATTGGGACATTCAAGTACTTGAAATGGATAAATAAGGTTGATGAGGAGAGTCTCTTTAAGCTGAGTGGCAACCATATCACAAGGGGGCACAGTCTTAAGCTGGAGGGTGGGAGGTTTAGGAGGGAGGTCAGGAAGCACTTCTTCACAGAGAGGGTGCTGGACACTTGGAATGCGCTGCTGGAAGAGGTCATCTCATTGAAGACAGTGGGCAGCTTTAAGAGATGCTGGGATAGACATAGGGGGAAGATAAGAATCATGAGTAGGGAGGATGGGAGGACTGAGGAGGGAGGGCAGGGACATTAGCTCAAGCTGTGGACCCAGCAATACGAGCAGACTTGATAGACCAAATGGCGGCCTTCTGCTGGCTTCTTCGTATGTTCATATCTAAGTTCCACTAAAGACTGGATCCTCTCACTGTTCAGAATTCTGTGGTCACAGAAATATTATTTTCAGTCAGCAATGATGACTCATAGGCACTCTTACTGCCTGTCCAGTTTAAATCCAGAATAAATATGCCAACCTGCCCTGTAGTCTTCTTAAAGAGTTCTGCGTATTTTAGAGACAAAGTCCTACTCTTCTCCTGTTCTCTTCTCCTCCAAGCAGCAGCTTCTTTTTTAATGGGCAATCCTATGGCTCAGTTCCACAAAGTCAAGCCCTGGAGGAGACCACCCTTCAGCAGCCCACCACCCGAAGCTTTCAAAGGCCACCAAAGATACTATCCTTCAGCTCCCCCCAGCAGCCAAGACCAAGTAGAACCCAAACCCCAAATATAGCCCCCCAAAATTTCAGCTGTCTGCTCCAAGTTCAGCCTATACCACAACAAGGCACCCCCCCCGGAGTTGGTTAAAATCAACTTGGGACCGACCACTAGCCCATGGCCCCGGCAGTTGGCAGGCCGCCCCCGAGTGCTCACCCAATCCAGAAGGTCCCCACTAGGTCCGCTGATCCGGGCAACTCCAGGATGATCTGCTCTGTCACAAAACTGCCAAAAGGCAATCCTAGATCCACAATCAACATCCAGGCAGAGTCCCAGGGCAGATGGAACGTTCCTGCAGAGCAGTCAATAACAGAAAAAGTTAGGCAAATAAGAGTGCAGGAATTCAAATAGCTCAACAGCACAGCCAATGTTGATAAAGTTCCACGGCAAGTCAGAGCACAAGAAAATGGTGTCCCTTCTGACAAGCAGCTCAACAAGCTTGCTGTCCTCATGTACATACGCTAAGACAATAATAGAAACATAGAATTTGATGGAAGACAAGGACCGCTTGGCCCACCTAGTCTGCCCATTTCCCTACCTAACGGATAAGCTGCAGACCCTAGTTAACCAACAGCCTACTTCCTCCTACCCCCCACTAGAATTGCCTTATGTCTGTCCCATGCATTCTTGAATTCCCCCAGTTTTTGACTCCACTACCTCCTCATGAAGGCCGTTGCATGTATCCACAGCCCTCTATGTGAAAAAATACTTCCTCATATTACCTCTGAGCCACCCCCCCATTATCTTCAAATTGTGCCCCCTTGTTCTTACACATCTCTTTTTCTGAAAGATGCTACCCTCTTGGACTTTGTTGATTCCCTTGAGGTATTTGAAAGTTTATATCATGTCCCCCTCTCCCTCCTTTCCTTGACAGTATACACATTAAGCTCTTTTAATCTCTCTTCATGTGTCTTCTGGTGCAGACACTGCATCATTTTAGTTGCCGTCTTCTGGACAGCCTCCATCCTGTCTGTCCTTGTGGAGATGGGGTCTCCAGAACTGCATGCAGTACTCCAGATGGGATCTCACCAGCTGTCTGTACAGAGGGATAACAGCTTCCTGTTTTCTACTGGTGATGCCTCTACCTATGCATTCCAGTATCCTGCCAGCCCTCCTTACTGCCTTCTCACATTACTTGCCCACCTTTAGGTCATCTGATATGACTACCCCTAGATTCCTTTCCATTTTTGTTGTTGTTAGTATCTCACCCCCCTTTGTGTACTCTTCCCCTAGGTTTTTGTTTCCCAGGTGCATTACTTTGCATTTCCTTGCATTGAATCTAAGCTGCCATGCATTTGACCATTCCTCCAACCTTGCCAAGCCCCTTCTCATCTTTTCCACCCCACCTTCTGTATCGACCCTGTTGCAGAACTTTGTGTCATCTGCAAAGAGACATACTTTTCCTTCCAGTCCTCCCACAATGTCACTTATAAAGACATTAAAGAGGACTGGTCCCAGTACTGAACCCTGCAGTACTCCGCTAGTAACCCCCTTTCTTCAGAGCATACTCCACTTACTATTACCATCTGCATCCTGTTGTCCAGCAAATTTTTTACCCAGGTTACCACCTTGAGACTGTCTTGAACAATGGCAGTATCTACAGACATAGTTAACAGAATCCATCATACATAAATGAAACAGAAAAGTTATCCTGGGTAGTAAGGGCTTAATGGAACATGGTAGGAGGTAGGAATCCTAGGGCCAATGCCATTCCATCTCATTGATTCTTTGGGATATCGACTTAACTTGGGATTAATGTAATGAGCTGACTGGAGTATCATGGGAAATCATCCTGTCTAAGAAATTTCATGGCACCAGGTCTGATCGGTGTGTGGCCATATAGGTAAACCATATTGTCCCTCTGTTCATGAGGATAGGGATTCAATCTTGCATTTGAGCTGTCATACTCTCCAGTTTATATATATCATATACTGTATCCTCCCAGCTCTGAATCAACGGGGGGAGTGAGTAGGAGCCATAGTCTTGTAATTGTTTTCTTAGCTGCTGCAAGAAGTCTGCTTATCTAGTATATTTGATGTCTGTTTTACCTGTCTAGGTAGGTGTAGTAATATGTCAAAGGTTGTGGGAGTTCCGAGGGAAATACCTGATAGTGTTCTGGTACTGTCTTTAGGTAGAGCATACCAAGTTTCTGGAATCTTTCAAACAATGCAAAAAAAGGTGGGTATGGTAGCTCTGATTCCAAATGAACCAATCTGTACTCCAATATCTTCCTTTAATAGATTATTGTTCTTTAGATTTCTTTTAGCCAAGCCCCACCGTTTCACCTGTTGGCTTCTTCAGGGGACTGTAAATGAAATTCAAATAAGAATATTTACAATGCATTCTTCGTTAACATTTATAGACTGTTTTTGTCTAAAACAGAATTTTTTTTCAATTTTTAAAAATGCTTTCTTATTTTTAGTTATCAGTGTCATCTGTTCCCTACAGTGGCATATCCAACTATTTTTCACATACAGAGTTACATTTTTATGTTAACAAACTCATAACGTGTCACCGGCAACATTCTCTCGAGTATGGACAAAGGGCACATCACCATGGCCATCTTTATTGACCTAAGGCTTTTGACACTGTCTCCTACTCCCTACTCCTCTCCAAACTCACTGATGCAGGGCTCTCTAAACCAGCCACAAACTGGTTCCAGGACTATCTAGTGGGCAGGACCCAGACGGTCAAAATTGCGGCTCACACCTCTAACCCCCTACCAGTCTCTGCCGGTGTCCCCCAAGGAAATGTCCTAGGTCCCCTACTCTTTTCCATTTTCCTAAATGACCTCCCATCAACCTGCCAAAACTCATCCATCCAGATGTACGCGGATGACACTGTTCTTTGCTTCAGGCCCAAAAATATCGAGCGTAGAAACCCTCCTGCAGGAAGATTTCAACGCCATCCAGCACTGGTTCAGGTTCAACCAGTTATTCCTAAACCCCCAAAAAACTCTATCCCTAACATTTGGCACCCAACAAAGACTCTCCTGTCAATCTCACAGCACCCCATTCAAAACTTTAGATGGGACCCCTCTCGAGAATTGCACTAGTTTTAGGTACCTAGGGGTCTGGCTGGACCAACACCTAGACTTCTCCTCCCACATCGAATCCCTGCACAAAAAGCTGCTCCCAAAACTCAGTGCTTTATACCGTAACAAAAACAGCCTCACCATACAGTCAAGGCATGCCATTGTCCAAAAAATGATACTGCCTGCACTCGATTACGGAGACATAGTATATACCACAGCCCCTGCATCTGCCCTGGCCAGCCTCGACACTCTGTTCCACTCTTTCTGTCACTTTATCCTCGATTGCCCACACTCTACACACCACTGCTACCTTTACAATGCTCTAAACCTGCCGTCCCTTCATGACCGTAGACTTACCAACTGCGCCAGATTCACAGCCAAGTACTGGTCCCTCTCCCTCCCACCCTACCTGTCATCCTCCTTTCAAACAACCTTCACCGGCGTACTCCCTCAGGAGCACAGACCCCAGGCTGCTACATGTCCCATTCAGGCGAACTAACAAAGGTCAGGCCGCTTTTAACTACCGAATTCCTCAAACCTGGAGCGCCCTACCTGTCCCCATAAGACACGTTCCTAACCCCTACAATTGCAACCGCCTACTCCATGCGCATTTCTCCTCCAGTCGCTCCTGTTTCAACTAAACTAACCCCACACTCATGTTGAAATTTCTAACTGGTTTTACAACTTTTTGCTAAATTGTATGTCTACCACTGTCAATAATCACTCTCAAAATGTTGGAGCACGTTTGTTTATTGTTTACTCTGTATATCATGTATGTAAACCAAAAAAACTGTTTGATGTAACTCTCATGTTGTAATTGGGTCTCGACCCCCAGGTCGCATCTGGAATCGAGCATGTTGCTCAGTATGCCTTCCTGGTAAAACTTGCAAATAAATAAATAAATAAACATATTTTACAGAAAGCATTTCTTGATTATTCAATTCATTAGTTCAACATACTTTTATAATAGTCTCCTTTTCTCAAGTTTGTATATAAATACCGACTGGCATTTCACTGGCCTTCCGGTATCCCTCCGTCGGCCCTCCTCTTGTACCAGTATGCAGTCATACTGACGTGGTGACATCATATGTTACCATAGTATTGTTTCTGCCTATGCAGAAATGGTTTGCATACTGGTACAAATGGCTATGTGTGTTATTTGCAAAAGTCTGGATCCGTGCTATTTGTAGCTTTCCGTTAACATGCAAAATACAGACAGGTGTTTCATCTTAGCTGTCCAAATGTGAGGAGCACAGTGGGCTGTATTCACATAGCTTTCAGAAGGAGCAAAACCTTCCCAAAGGCCCTGTCCACACTACATCACTTATAGTCTGTAACGGTTCCAAACCGTTACAGACCGGAACCGTTACAGTGTGTCCACACTGCCGGCAAACAGTCTCGATAACGGTTTGGAACCGTTACAGCCCGTCCACATTTGTGGGTGCCCTGTAACATTACAGCTGCACCCTATCCCACAATGCAGTTTGTGCTGCACTGGAGGAATACTGGAGCTACACACTCACGCGTCCACACTATGGCTGGTAACGTTACAGGGGCACAACCGTTTTCGTAACCGTTGTTCAAACCACCTCATAAGTGGTTTCAACAACGGTTACGAAAACGCCTTCTGTAACGTTACAGATGTAAACGCAAACCATTGCTGTAACGGTTTGAGCCCTCTGTAACGTTACAGAGGCATAGTGTGGGCAGGGCCTAAGTCCCCCAAACTGCCGCAGCTAAAGGGGGAGATTGTGTTAAGTGCTATTCACAAAAACCTCCGTAGCTGCGGAAAAAAACACTGCAGACTGTGGAAAAAAGTGCAGCTATGGAAGTCCCTGAGAAAAAAAGGTGTGAGATAAATAAGGCACAGACCTTGAAAGGCTATTCTCAGCCAGTTTTTTTCCGCAGTTGCAGAAAAAAATGTTACACACAGTGGAATGAGGTGTAACTCTCCCTCAGCAAACTGCAGTAGTGCCCCAACAGTTGGAATCAATCAAGGTAGAGGTGAGGCACAGGTAATAGCATCCCAGATAGTATAGCAGTGGCTGATGTTACAGCAACAAATGCACACATTGCCTTGATATGGCAACAGGCAACAACCACCGGACCTAGTGTAGCCCATGATGAAGCCCCACAGGCAGTAATGCCTGACCAACCTGCAGCAAGTGCTATTCCTGCAGGCCACAGGAATGCCCCAGGGAGGGACAACCAGCAGTGACAGTGGGACACTGTGGTGTCATGGTATTGATGGTACCTGTGGGGCTGCAGTGGTCCCAGTTGAGGGACTGGTTGCAGGTCTCTTTGTGTGTGCTATGAGCTTCATATTATGGCAGCAATGTTAAAGTCTGCTGCTTCAGCTACTGAGTTGCACTATTGCTGTGCCTCCTCAGCCATTTCCACAGCTGCGGATCAGCAGCTGCAGATTCGCAGCACTTGCGAAATTCTCGCAGCTGCTGGAATTCTGCAACTGTGGAATTTTTTGAAGAAGTCCCACAGCTGCGGGATTTTCTTTATGAATATCACGTAACTGCGTTTCCAAAGATCTGTTTCTGTAGCACAATCTTAGTAGTAAATGTGATGGGTGGGTCAACTTGTTTGACCTTCCTATGCTTAATTTGAAATACTCTTTCAATTTGTAATTTTCTATGGCATTGGTTCATGTCTTTTATGTTAAAGAGTCTTTCTATGTCATAGACTTGTTCCTGTAGTGTATTCTTTGGTGATACTACTGTACTGTTTTCCTTTACCAGCATGCCTGTCAATTTACTTCTTCATTCAAATACCACTGTTCTGTATATGACCCTAGTTCGTAGATCCACCACATCTTGTGTTTCTCTACCAGTTTATTATAATCCCCTCCTCTTGGGGGTTCTGAGACTTGCTCTATCCCCTAGAATCTGATCTGCACAGCAGTGTGCCCCCTCTCCATATAATGTCTTTCTACAGACAAACTGTCATCTCTGTTCCTTATCCAACTCTTATGTTCAGAGATTCTGGTTTTTAATTCTCTTAGATTCTTTCCTATATAGAGGCAATCGCAGGGGCACTGTAACACATACACCACCCCTGTTAAATGGCAGTCTTTGTGGTGGCGCATGATCTTATATTCTCTATTTGTGTGTGGATGTTTAAAATGGTCTTTCTTGGTGGTGTGTCCATGTGTTGCGCATCGACTGCAAGGTGTCATGCCATTCTTGAGAGGTCCCAGTCATAGTTGCCCTCCTGTCAGTGGTTTGTCTTTTTTCTGTTCTGCATGTACAGTACAAGTTTATCTCGCAATGCTGGTGCCTTCTTTGAGACTACAAATGGTTTTTGTGTAAAGATGTCCCATGTGGTTGGGTTTCTTGCATAATTTTTTCAGTTGCTTAAGACTGTTTTTTATCACTGGCATGTGTATATTGTGTTGCATGCTAAAGTTTATCTGCCTCGCTGTTGGTCCTGCTCTATCTTTTTGTATCAGGGTCTGTTCCCTCCTTACTGTGCTAATTTTGCTTGTAGTCACCCTTAATGTGCTAGCTTTGTATTTCCTATCCCTAATTCTCTTCACTATCTCTACTTCTTCTTTCTCATAGTTGGTTTCTTGGCTACAATTCTGCTTTGCTCTGAGTAGTTGCGAATATGGTATGCTGTCAATCAAGTTCTTAGGATGGAAACTGTGTGAATGGAGTGTTGTGTTTCTGTCCATGCTTTTTCTATATAATTTTGTTTCAAATATTTGTCTTTTTTTATGATTTTGATGTCTAAAAAATCTATCTCTAAAGAATTTTGGGTTATGGTGAATTTCAGGTTGGGGTCCCTCGTGTTCAAGTGTTCCCTAAATTCATCTAGAAGTGCTTCATCTCTTTGCCAGATGAGTAACACATCATCAATGAATTGTTTCCAAAATATCATGTTATCAAAAAATGTGTTTGTTTGTCGAGAATCTGACTGTTCTCAAAGTCACTCATGAATGTGTTTGCATAACCTGGAGCCATGCTGCTCCCCATGGCTGTCCCCTTTGTCTGTGCATAATATTCATCATTAAATCTGAAGTACTTATTGTACAATATTATCCTGGCCATTTCTCTCAGAAGCTATGCTTTTGTTCTTGCCCCTTTGGTCCTCCTTTCAAGTATCTTTCCTAATGCTTGAATCCCTTCATCATGTGGGATTGATGTGTAAAGTTTTTAATCATCTATAGTTACCAGTATCACTGCAGCCATGTCAATATCCTTGTTAAGTTCCATTAATAAGTTCAACACATGGGTAGTATCTTTGAGGTAGGTGGGAATGGTTTCTATTAATGGTGGTATATGGTGGTCTACATATTTAGATAGTGGTTCTAGGATCAAGTCTATCCCAGACACTATAGGTCTCCCTAGCAGTTTGGATATTTTTTTATGTACCTTGGGGGAGGGAGGAATATAAAACTGGAGTCCGCAGATATTTCAGCATCAGCATTTAGTATTCCTATTCTTTTAACTAATTAATGGCCACCATTTCCTTTAAGAACTCAGCAATTTCTTGCCTAATTCTGGGTAGTGGGTCTGTTTCTACTTTAGTGTAGTTGGTTTCTACTTCCAAGTGATTCATACACATTGCTATGTAATCTTCTGTGTCCTGTGTCACTTCTACCCCCCCATCTGCTGGTTTTATGACAATTGTGCCATCTTTTTCTAGATGATGTAGGGCTACTTCTGTGTTTTTGTTAAATTCGATCTGGGAGCCCTATTGTCTGTTTTTAATGCTTCTTTTAACTTATTATTTATTGTGTCAATGTACTGTATGTCTCCACAGCATTATTTACTCCAACTAGAGGCATGCAGGTTGATTTAATTCCTAATCCTGATTTAAGTGCTGCTTTTTCCTTATTTTGGGTCTCAGTATTTGCAAGATGTAAATTCCTATAGAATATTTGCAGGTCTGCTTCAAGTTGGAACCTCTCAATTTGCATTGTTATGGAGCAGGATAATCCTAGTGATAGAAATTGATGTTCCTCAGGTGCTAAATCTTGACTGCTGAGGTTAAAAATCACGGTCTGCTCCTGCCTCCTTATTCCCCCTGAATTGTCTTCTCTGTCCTCTTCCTCTTTACCCTCTACCTCCTTCTTCTCTTATTCCCTTTATTTCCTCTCTGTCTCTGAGGTTGTATCTGTTGGATGTTCCCATCCCCAGGTCCTGTGCTATTTGTGTGACCCGGCCATCGGTCAGAGACTGGTTCCCCTCCTTCCTGTCTAAGAAAGCATCTCTATCTTGCTGTGGTTTGTGTGAGCTCCTCGTGTAGCTTCCAGAGCTGTCAGAACCTGAATCAAACTGGGGTCCTCTTTTTCGATATTTTTGTAGGTATATACCCTGTTTTTGTGGTACTCCATTGTATCCCTTTGGAATTTCTTTAGTTTAACTTCTTTAAAGAGCTAGTGGAGTCAAAACAGGCAGACAGCAAAATAATACAAATTGTAAGTAGTCGTCAGTGGTAACTGTTTATTTCTGAAGTATTTTCCTTTTTCATTTTGCTCATTAAACAGTCCTCTCTGTGATAATATTGTGCTGGATGTGTGGAACAGCTCTTGGCCTGGTAGCTGACATATCTAACTCTACTGCCCCACACTACATCATCAGTATTGTGATCTCACTGACTGTGACATCACAGGTGAATGACCTGGTGGTCACTCACTTGGAGGCAGTATAGTGCAGTGGTTTAAGGCTCTGAGCTGCAAACCTGGAGATCTGGGTTTGAATCCCACAGCCCCCACTTGCATACTGTGTGACCCTGAGCAAGTCACTTAACTTCCTTGTGCTCCCAGGCCGCACTTGTAAACAAACTTTCAGCTTAGTGTCTCTCTCCTGGTAAAAAGGTTAAAAAAGTGCTGTTTCTAAGTAGCAGTGATGACACAGTCAGCAAAGTCACAATGCTGGTGATGTAGTGTGGGGCAGTAGAGCAAGATATGTCAGCTGCCAGGCTAAGAGTTGTTCCACACATCACACCTACTAACATCAGGTAAGCAATCTTCTAATAAAACAAAGGGAAAAGAAAAAGTAGCTCAGATATAAAAGGTAATGGTTGGCTGCTTTTAAAATCTAATATAAGTCTTAGGCAGTACACTAGCTCTTTAATAGATTTTTCATGGTCTGCTTTTTGTGCTTTTACTTCTTCTAGCCATGTGTTGAATTCCTCCAGTTTTAACTGGGCTAGAAGTGCTTCTTCTTGAGTGTTGATTTCCTCTGCCAACCTACCCCATGATTTTATTACTGCCTTGATAAAGGCATATATGAAATCATCACTGCAATGTGCTTTTATCCCGTCCCATTTTTTGTTCAGCACATCATTATCTACTCCTAGGTTAGGTTCTACTGCGATCCTTAGGCATCTAGGTATCCTCTTGTATTCTAGGTATTTAGCAAGTGTAAGATCATGCCATTCTAACCTCAGGTCTTTTGACTTCATGTTTTCTAATCTCTGCCTATTTTGGAGCTATCTGCTTCTATGACTGTTAGATCTCTGTCTCCTTTCATAGTAGTAACCAATTGTTCTCTTTAGATGTCAGTGAAGGCGCAGAAAGTGTAAGTACTCTCCACACTACCACCCACATCTGAGAACACTTCCATGGCTTCTGCAATCTAGACACACTCAAGTATCTGAACATTAACAGGTTATTTAAAAAAGAACTATGGTTTCACGCTACTTGTATACACAGTGTTTCACAATTCAGTCCTTATTAAATCAAATGAAAAAATATTACCTTCTCACCCCAGAAATACTCCAATATTCCTAACTCTTATGCAGTATGCCTTTAAGCCTGATCTGCTTGGAGATGGAATGTTATACTAATGATGGAACACTATTGGCACATGCCACTTTTCAATTGCTGTCACCTATCAACTAAACCTACATTCTAACCCTCAGATTTCACTCTCCACCTGTCAAGACTAAACGCTCGGAGATCTTCTCCTCAACATCTCATTGTGAAACTTATAAAAATATATAAGTATTTTTTGTATTTTCATCTACTGCCCTTATCTTTTGTTTTTTAGATAACCATTAGCTTATTTTAGTTAAATTGCTGATTTTTCTCGGTTTGTCATGGTTCGGTATAAGCAGAGGGGAATCGGGAATTTTTTAGTCTTAGCAGAGTTTTGTGCCAAAAACTCCTTTATTTTAGCGAATTTTGTTTAAATAAATTTGTTTTGTATAACCGCTAATACCAGTTACTGAACTGCTAAACACGGTTCCTTTTTTCATTGGTTCTCGGTTCCCCAATCAGTTCTTGAACCAACCGCAACTGCTAATTTTAGTTTTAAACGTTTTAATTTTATCGCGGTTGCTGTTTTTCTGTTGAATTGACTAAAATGCCAGAAAAACCTAAGAGAAAAACCGGTGAACCCAGTTTTAAAAACTGTACAGAGTGTGGAAAAATTTTTGCCAAGGCAGATAAGCACACTTCTTGTGTGGTCTGCCTTGGCTAAGACCATTTAAAATCAGATTGTGAAATTTGTGAGACTTTCCCTGAGAAAACATTTGAAAAACATTTGGAAAGGCTTAAAAAGAAGTTGCCTCCACCTAAGGGTCCCTCTGGCTCTGACCAGCTGACACCCTCTGTGGCTGTGGGTGAAACCACAGAAACCACTACTTCTACCCCTGATACGGGTGCAAAGGTCATTACAAAAAGGCCTGCTGAACTGGCTAGCTGTCTGGTTCCACTGAAAAAGACTGAAAAGATTAAACATACAGAACCCCTTGCTGATCAGCGTTTGGGAACTTCTGGTGTGGCAGAAAATATGCCCTCTCCACTGGAGATTGCACAAGCTTTTAAGGTCTTTCAGGCCTTACAGGGGATGCTGCCTGCAGTTCAGACCCTTGCTAAATCAACCTAATCTTTCCTCCATGATGATAGAGAAGACAATGGGGAGTATGGGGAAGATGATGAGGGACAGCCTATAGAGCCTAAAGTCTCCCCGAACAGGAGTTTAGGTCTGATTATTCATCCCATTTTACATTTGTCAGAAAAATGGTAGATGCTCTTGACATCACTACCACTGAGGTGATAGAGGATGAAGAGGAAACAGAATATCTGGAAATGATGGAGTTAACACCCACTAAAAAGTTACTACTCCCTGTGAATAAATTCTTTAAAAAAGACATATTCAAAGTACTCCAGACACCTGGGTCTGTCCCCCCCTTTGGACAAAAGGCTGGACAAGAAGTATCAATTGGATAGGGAAGGGGCTGAATTTTTATTCTCCCACCCTTACCACCAGGGGTGGTACAAGCTCCAGCCTGTGACAAGGCAAAAGTTCTTCTGGTATCTCACCCCCTGAAAAAGATTCCAGAAAGATTGATAGTATGGCCAAGAAGGGCTACTTACCAGCGTCTTTGGCCATCAGACAAGCTAATTTCCAAGCTTATGCAGCCCAGTATCAAAAATCTCTCTGGCAATCTGTCATGGCTATGGCAGATAAAGCTCCCTCTGGTCTTTCGGCTGACCTAGCTGAGACTGCCAGATTTGGCTTAGAAGCAGCCAAATAACCAATTTCAGATGGCAGCAGATACCAGTGACATTGCTGCCAGGTGGATGGCTAATACCATTGCACAGAGAAGGTTTGTCTGCTTAAGAGCTACAAGCCTTACTCAGGATACACAGAACAAGGCTCTGGATTTTCCTGTTGAGGGTAATTCCCTTTTTGGAACCCATACAGAGGCTTACATGAAAAAGGCAGACGAGTACAAGGCCACCTACAGAAGCAATTCTGCCAAGTAAAGAGCTTCCTTGTCCACTAGACCTTATGGAAGGGGAGGCAGGGGCAGACAGTTTCACACCAATGCTTTTTATCAAACCATGGCTGTACCCCAAGTTCAATAGTACCCACAGCAAGGGTACTTCAGGGGGCAGGGGCAGAAGGGGTTCCAGGCATGGTTCCCAGTCTCAGCCTCAGGCAAAGCAAGACCCCTGACATGCTTTCCCAGGCCGCCTCCCTACTACCGGTAGGGGGCAGACTGACTCACTATTTCCAGGCTTGGAAACAGATCATCACAGACAAGTGGGTCCTGGAAGTAGTGAGTCAGGGTTTGTCCCTAAGCTTCAAATTTCTTCTCTCTCTCTCTCCCTCTAAGAGCCAGTGTTCAAGCCAGCTTCCACTGTAGAAAGAAATGTAACCCTTAGGTGGCGCTATCCTAAGGGCTACTACCCCTGCCTGCTTGGCTAGTAGCAGGTTAAGGGGCCTGAGTTCTGAAAAGGGTGCCTCCACCTGGAGATCAAGGTTGGTAGTGGTCAAGCTAACCTGGGCACAGCCCTCTGGGATACTGTAACCCCCCCCCTTTCCCCTCTAGTGGCCTGAACACTGTACAATAATCACTTTCACAATACCCCTGGTACACCACACAAGTACTTACACTGTTTGCACTTACCACCAGGGCTGGTTCCTCTGGCTCGACCCTGGGGACCCCCTTTAAAACAAGGTTATGCACAGCAAATAGCAACAGTACAGTATTTTAAGCACAAACTGGAACCACAGTCAGATTACATGCAGAAAAAGTTAGAACTGATTTATTCAGGGGACTTGAACAAGGGAGGGGCAAAATCAGGTTAATTAGCTTAAAGGTTATATCAGTCAAGCAGTTATGCATGCGCTTTGAGTCCCCCCACACAGTCCACCTCTGGGTACCCAGGTGGAGAAGAGGTGGGCTAGCTAGGACCGATGCCCAGGGTTGCAGCTGGTTGGGGCCCTGTGATGGAAAACACAACATGCACAGTACACAATATTTATAATCCAGAGCCAGAGGGCTCAGTTCGTAAAGGAAACAAAACAACAAGACAATCAGATGACACACTCAGATTAAGCTGTTGTTGCAGGGAGCTACCCTGGTATTTACTCACGACACCCAAGACTTGACACAGGCTGGACGAAAATCAAGACTGCAAGTGGTTGATCTGGAATGCCAGGAGAAGCAGGGCCCACATGAGTCGCAGAAGCATCATTCCTGTTCAAGCATGGAGCATGGGGCTGATCCCCAGGCAGGTCTCTCGTCGATGGCTTCTCTGTGCAGTGGGTAGTTTTGCTGGGCCAGTCTGGCAATGCCCAGACAGCATGGAGACAAATTCAGATGCAGTCTGTTTTGGGCTGGATACAGCTTCCAGCAAGCAGAACACAGTTCAAACAATGGGGGACTAACTCACAACCCACTAGCAGCTCATAGCACATTTACATGTAAGGGAATTCTACTGTACTGGGCAAAGCGCTCCCCGGTCACAATCGCAAAGTCTCTGCACACACCAGGAGCTTAGGGGTAGTTGGAACTCCTGACAGGCAAATCGCATTCAGCAAAATCTTTGATCTTCTTCAGGTTGAGCCTGGCCCACTTTAGTAGCTTACTTTAGTCACACAAACTTGGATTTAGTCCAAAATAATTCTCTTCTCTCCCTCGCAGGAGCAGCACACCGACATGCAGGCCAAAAACGTAACCTTTTCAGAGCTCTCCCATGCGAATCCACTCAGAATTGCTGCTCTGAATCACTTCAGCTCCTTCTTGTTCAGCTTTCAGCTTATATCTAACTGAAAACTGCAAGCAGCCTGGGACTTCCCCAAGATCCAAAAGCTTTGGTTGGCTGATTTGGCTGTCAGTCAAAGCAAGAGCTCCCCCTTCAGTTGCAAAAAAGGCGCAAAAAGTTCAAACTACAGTTCCTACAGATTTTGAATTCAGACAGTTCCTGTAGTCTGGCTACATTTTAGGTCCCACCAGTACTGATTGGTCCAATTTGCAGTCCAGGACCAAGATAGTGGAGATAAACAAAACAGTCCTTGCTACAAAGAAAGCAGGTTCGACAAACTACATTATCTATCACTCTAAATGATTTTCAGTAAATAGTTAAATCTTTCAACAGAGCTCCCTCTCATATTACTTAAGCTGCAATCAGGCAGCTCTTAAAGAGACAGTACACAGAGGCTATACAGGCTCTGGTAATCCCATTTAAACTGCTAAAATGCAGGACACCAGCCTGGCAGTGAGCATTTAGGCAAGCTCAAGGAAGACTTTTTGGGAACCCCCATTTGTAGGGGGGTTACACCCTTCCCTGCCTGGGAAAACTTGGTGTCCGTGTCAAGTCTGTACCATCATAACATTGAAAATGCAACATATCCAAGATATTTATACCATTAGCATGCTATACAAGTACTATCTGATTCATCAACTGGCATAACTTATCCCTTTACTATACATTTCAATGTACTCCACTATATAATTTCCATTCTGACAATACATTGTGCATATTTCACACAGGTAAATTGAACATTACTATACAGAATCATGTAATAACTTCTTGTACTCTAAACAATGCAAGAGGGGGCCCTTCCCTATCAGCTAACTTTGGGCTGGATTGGGCAGGGGCACCATGGTGAGAGGGCAGAACAAGTAATCTGGAATGGGCCGTCAAGCTCAATTTGGGCAGTGAGCTCTGAGAGACATAAACACCTTTGTGGACTACATTGAGAGGCAAATCCACTGGCCTCCCGGGGGAATTGTGACTGAAGCACACCACTGGCTTGACAGCTTGGCCAGTCTTTCTGGGGTGAAGAACCACAGTCACTGTACTTTCAGCAATGGTCTTGGAGCTTTCATCATTTGTGAGGGGTGCCTCTGCATGAAGGGGAATGTTCAAGCTGGGAGCACTGTCAGACCCTTGCTCTGCAGTCTCTGTTTCTACAACACTTGGCTCATTTTGAAGACACTCTGGCACTGAAGGGGGGTTGTCAGCACTCTCACAGTGTTCCTCAAGTTCTGACATGTCACCAGAAAGACTCATACCAACAGCCTCTCCTTCAGGAAAATCATACAGTTCCACAATACACAGAGACTCAGCATCCTCAGACGTGATACTTTGCACTTCACCTTCAGTAAGCATTGGCTCCAAGGATGATGCCGGGGTGTTAGGCAGTCCAGAAGGTCCAGCATCATCCCCATAATTCAACACAGGATTTCCACGAAACAACTGACTCACTTCATATGAGGGGTAATAGGCATTATCACACTCACTGTCATCCAAGTTAGACTGGCAGTCACTATCATTCTGGGTCTGCTGCGGGGGAAATCTTAAATCGGCAACCAAGGGGCAGGCTAACTCTGTTTATTTCTTGCAGCAGCATGAGTCACTGGTCCAGGGGAATCAACCTCGGTGGGTTCAGCCTCAATTATAACTTGACCAATAGGTAGCAAGTGGTTACGGTGCATGGTCTTGACAGCTTTGGAGTTATTCTCTGGGCACACTTTGTACACTGGCAAATCATCCAACTTTCCAACTATGACATGGGGAAGATGGTGCCATCGATCAGCAATTTTGTGTTTACCATGCAGTCCTAAATTTCGCAACAACACATGGTCTCTAGGCCTAAGCTCTTGAGCCTTTACTTTTCTATCATGTCTCTCTTTGTTGGCTAGATTTCTTTTGGCGGCCATTGTCTGGGCCGGTTGATAGGCATGGTTCAATTGAGCTTTAAGTTTTTTAACATATTGCAGGTAATCTTCGGCTCGGAGCCCATCGGGAGAAACCCCAAATCAGACATCAACAGGCAGCCAGGCCTCTCTCCCGAACACGAGGCAGTAGGGAGAGAACCCAGTAGCATCATTCTTCGAGAAATTGTCTGCATGTACCAAGGTGCTAATCTGCTGGCTCCATTTATGCTTATCTTTTGGGTGGAGGGTGCCTAGCATATCTAGCAGGGTGCGGTTAAAGTGTTCCGGTTGAGGATCCCCCTGCAGGTGACAAGGGGTGGTTCTTGACTTTCGCATCCCCCATAGAGAGAGCATTTCTTTGATTAGCCGACTCTCAAAGTCCCAGCCCTGATCAGAGTGAATTCGCTGGGGGGCACCATAGTGGACGAAGAAATTTTCCACTAGCACCTTGGCCACGGTAGATGCTTTTTAATCTTTGGTGGGAAAAGCTTGTGCATACCATGCGAAATGGTCCATAACCACTAACACATTGCCAATGTTTCACTGATCAGGCTCTAAACTCAAGAAGTCTATGCAGACTAGTTCCATTGGGGTGGTGGTAGTAATGTTGACAAGGGGGGCAGCCCTCTGAGGCAGAGCTTTTCTCTGCAGGCAGCGACTACAAGTCCTTACATGGTGCTCAATGTCGGCCCCCATCTTGGGCCAGTAGAATCGAGATTGTACTAGGTCAAGGGTCCGGTCCATACCGAGGTGGCCCATATGATTGTGGAGGGACCGCAGTACCAAATCTTTGAAGGCTGTGGGCAGGACCAGTTGTTGCTTGTCTATTTGGCCACCCTGATCTACTGTCCCTCTATACAACAACTGATTAAGCAGCTTCAACCTGGGCCCTTCTTTAAACAATAAAGCAGTTCGCAGATTAGAGGAACGTAACTTGGACACATCTTTTCCTGCACAAAGGGCGTCAAGTGCTGGCTGAATCATAGGATCTCGGGATTGAGCCCATTGCATGCTGTCATTGTCAAAATGAGGTAGTGCACTAATATCTAGAGCAGAAAAGTGGCAATACGCAGCCGGTATGCAGGTGTCAGAGGGGCCCAAGCAATCTGCTAAGCAGTCCGCTGTGTCCGTAAACATCTTTTCATTTCTATCAAACATTTGGCACAATGCTCAGATGTCAGGTTCAGACAGCCTGACCCAGTCGCTCTTGGAAATGGGCCTCCAGGATAGGGCATCAGCATCAATATGATTCAGGCCCTGTCTGTATTCTACAGCATAATCATATGTTGACAATGCAGAAAGCCACCGGTGCCCCATGGCATCTAACTTAGCTGAAGTCTGTACATAGGTCAACGGGTTATTGACAGTCCTCATCAATATTTTCGCCCCATAGAGGTAATCATAAAACTGGTCGACAGTGGCCCATTTTAATGCAAGGAACTCCAATTTGTGCACAGGTAGTTTTGCTCTGACGGGGTCAAGCTCCTACTGGCGAATGCCACTGGTCTCAAACCATCCTCATGGTCTTGATACAGTACAGCTCCTAGACCCTGCAGACTGGCGTCAGTACGCAGCCCATAGGGTTTGGTGGGATCAGCATAAGCGAGGATGGGGGCATGGGTGAGCTGGTATATGAGTTCATGGAAAGCTGCTTCACAGTCAGGCATCCAACGGGACCCGAAAATTTCACCTGGGTGGAAATATGCTTTGTCTGGTTCTTTGAGGGACCCTTTTTTGTATTTCCGATTGGTAGGAGGGTAACCCTGGGCAAGATTCAAGAGTGGCTGAATCACTTTGGAATAGTCCTTTATGAACCGGTGGTAGTAGCCACAGAATCCCAGGAAACATTGTAGTTCTTTCAAATTGTGGGTCTGGGGCCAAGTAGTCAAGGCTTCAACTTTACTAGGATCAGTCTCTATCCCCTCTGTAGACACTGTGTGCCCCACATACTTCACAGAGGTTTGGAAAAACTGGCACTTGTCAATGGACAGCTTGAGGCCGAAATCTTCCAGCTGGTCTAGTACTTTGAAAATTCGACTCTCATGTTCCTCTAGGGAGCTCCCAAACACAATGACATCGTCCAAGTACACCAGGCATTCCAGCAAACTCATGTCTCCCACCACTCGTTCCATCAGTCGCTGGAAGATGGCTGGGGTGCCTGATATCCCCTGTGGCATTCTCAGAAATTCATAGATCCCCAAAGGACAGATGAAGGCTGTCTTCTCATGGTCCTCTGGAGCCATCGGAATCTGGTAATATCCACTGCAAAGATCCAACACTGAGAACCATTTGCTCCCATTCAAACAATCCAGAGCATCTTGTATATGGGGCATGGTGTATTGATCAGGAATGGTCCGCCTGTTGAGGGTCCGATAATCCACACACATTCATACTGTTCCATTCTTCTTACGCACAAACACAATGGGAGATGCATATGGGCTTCTGGATTCTTGTATCACACCAGCTGTGAGCATTTCCTGCACGTGTCTTCTCACATCGTCTATGTCTGCAGGGGCTAGGTGTCGAGACTGCTCTCGAAATGGCCATTCATTGTGCGGGGGTATGTGATGCTCCGCACCCTGGACACATCCCATGTCCCATTCCTTCAACGAAAACACTTGACCTCTCTCGGCAAGTTTCTGGCTAACTGTAGTCTTCCATTCAGCTGGCAATGGGGAGTCACCAAAATCAAACAAGTCGGAAGTCACTCTATCTGTCTTGACAGGGGGCTTGTTGCTGGGCAACACTGCACTGTCTGTGCAGTGTACCATAGCTAGGGTGCATCCTCTGTTCACCCAGATCTCCCGATCTGACACACTATGAATCTGGACCATCACTCATCGTGCATAGGCATAAGCACGAGCTGGCAAGATGCTGGGCTTAACCAATAATCCTTCCAGCAATTTTCCATCGCCTGGCGCATCCAACATCAGTATTTTGTTCTTGACATCTTTGCAGAGGTGGACCTCCCCTTGAACGGTTCACTGGGCATTAGGGACCTGTACCACTGAATCAGGGTCCTTCTTCCACATGACCCCTACCGGTTCATCCTGGTCCACACCCTTGGGGTTCTGTTGCAAATCATAGGCCCTCTTGATGAGAGTGGGAATTTTTAGGGCCCTCCCAGTCCATCGCCATTGTTTCTCACGACAGAGTTGTGCCAGTCTCCCAAACATATGGGGCATTGGTCCCAATTAACAGGGGAACCCCATCATACAGTCCAGTAGGGGGACACACTAAGGCCAGTGTCTCAACTTGCTCCTCTACACCAGTTACAGTTGCAGGAAATGACAACCAGAGGCAGACATATCCTAGGTAGGGATAAAACTTGTCGCTCAGCCCCCACACATGTAGGCGTTCCAGGGATTGTAAGGGCACAGCAGATAAGTGTTTGTCATACCAGTCCTTAAATACAATGGTCACTTGCGACCCACTGTCCAGCACAGCCTGAGTAGGAATGCCAATCACAGCCATGGTAGTCTCCATTGAAGGGCCCACTATTTTGGACCAGTCTGGAGGGACAGCAGCAGGGGTCTAGACAGATGATTTAGCCACATAGGGATTTGAGTTACTACTTCTTGAACCCTCACTGCGGTCATTTTTGGCACTCCTCGACCGCTGATTCATTCTCCAAAGCTCTCCTTGAAGCCTGTATACAGCTTTATCTAGGTCTTTTGTGGACTGGCATTCTCTCTTCATGTGCCCATCCTCCCCACAATTATGGCAAAATGTGTTTTCTGGGATTTATGGTGGCCGAGGCATCACACTGGGAGCTGGGGTGGTGGTACTACCAAATGAAAACCTTGGTGCCATCTCTGTCTGCTGTGTGGTGAGCATTTGGAGACATCTCGTCAATTCTCTTACTTTCATAGTCAAGACATCGAGTTTCGAGCTGCTGTCAGCAGGAGATGCCTGGGTGGACACCCCCACCCCCATAGCAGATGCAGTTGGATAAGGGTCGGTGCCTGTACTTGCAGGAGCGGCCTTCATAAAGAGACTGTTTTTTGTTTCCCTGAACTCCCTCAGCAGTTCATCCCATGGCGGCACACCCTCATTGGTCCCCACTGCGGAAGGGCCTTCCGATGCCGTGATCACTTGGGCTGCACTCACCCTAGAATTACAATCCCCCTCTTCATCCTCAACCTCCCGGAGTTCTTTTATCAAGTCACAATAGTCCAGAGGGTTACCCCTTCTATCTGGAAGCCTTATTTGAAGGAACTGCAATTTAGAATGCTTTGCATGTTGCAGTATGTGCCCCAACCTCACATGGTTTAAGTCACTGGCGGCTACCCCACCTTTTCGGTAAGGCTTCTGCAGTGCTCTTTCCAGACGAGTAACATGTGCAGACAAACTTTCCCTTGGCCATTGTTTTGTACCTTGAAATTTCCACATCAAGTTCTTCCCTGACTCGATGCTCCCAAAATTGCCTTCGAGTGCAGATAGGTACTTATGAGCAGATGCATCAGGGTTTGTGGACCTCAGAAATTTAATGACCTCTAGGGCGGGACCCCTCAAACTTTCTATGATCCTTTTCCGTTTCTCAGCCTCCGCACACTGCCATTTAGGTACTAAAGGGGCAACACAATCTATCCAGGTCTCCCAATCATCCTCCCCTTGGGGGTTGGGGAGGGTGCCAGAGACGATTCTCAACCTTTCTGTAAGAGTCGTGACTAATGGCAGGTACAGACATAGGAGCCAGCATTGGCACAAGCACAGGAGGAGGGGCAATAACAGGTGCTGGAACAGGAGGGGGTGGTGGGGGAGGAACACCCCCAGGTGGTAGGAATATTTTCTTTAAGTCCTCCACAGTTTTCCCTTCCTCCAGCAACAACTTAGCAAATTTCTCCTCAAAAGTCTCAGATAGTGGGGGGGGGGCTCATTCTCCCCGGGTCTTTACTGTCTTTAGTCATCACTCTCCAGGCAGTGAGGGCTCCTTTGGGGGTGATAGTCCGTGGCACTTTAGAACTGTCTACTGGATTCTCACACTCTACTAACGCCATGAAACTTTGGGCGAGCAGATTAGCCTGTTGACCCACCACCACAGGGTTTTATAAACGTTCAATCTTGGAAAGTACTCCCTCTACAGTGTCCTTATTGGTACCCAGGGGAATATCCAGGATAAGTATAGCATTTTGAGGGTTGAGCTCCTGCCCAGCACACCACCCCACCAACTGGTGTACAGCCACTTCTGTTGGGGTAGCCATTTATTTTTAACAGCAATTCACAAATTTGGCCACTAGAAGACACAAAATCCCAGCGGTGAGCCTCCAAGATGTAACCCCTAGGTGGCGCTATCCCAAGGGCTACTACCCCTGCCTGCTTGGCTAGTAGCAGGTTAAGGGGCCTGAGTTCTGAAACGGGTGCCTCCACCCAGAGATCAGGGTTGGTAGTGGTCAAGCTAACCTGGGCACAGCCCTCCGGGACACTGTAACCCCCTTCTTTCCCCTCTAGTGGCCTGAACACTGTACAATAATCACTTTCACAATACCCCTGGTACACCACACAAGTCCCCACACCGTTTGCACTAACCACCAGGGCTGGTTCCTCTGGCTCGACCCTGGGAACCCCCTGTAAAACAAGGTTATGCACAGCAAATAGCAACAATACAGTACTTTGAGCACAAACTGAAACCACAGTCAGATTACATGCAGAAAGAGTTAGATCTGATTTATTCAGGGAACTTGAACAAGGGAGGGGCAAAATCAGGTTAATTAGCTTAAAGGTTATATCAATCAAGCAGTTATGCATGTGCTTTGAGTCCCCCCCACACAGTCCACCTCTGGGTACCCAGGTGGAGAAGAAATGGGCTAGCTAGGACCGATGCCTGGGGTTACAGCTGGTTGGGGCCCTGTGATGGAAAACACAACATGCACAGTACACAATATTTGTAATCTGGAGCCAGAGTGCTCAGTTCATAAAGGAAACGAAACAACAAGACAATCAGATGACACACTCGGATTAAGCTGTTGTTGCAGGGAGCTACCTTGGTATTTACTCACGATACCCAAGACTGGACACAGGCTGGACGAAAATCGAGACTGCAGGTGGTTGACCTGGAATGCCAGGAGAAGCAGTGCCCATGTGAGTTGCAGAGGCATCGTTCCTGTTCAAGTGTGGAGCATGGGGCTGATCCTCAGGCAGGTCTCTTGTCGATGGCTTCTCTGTGCAGTGGGTAGTCTGGCTGGGCCAGTCTGGCAAGGCCCAGAATACATGAAAACAAATTCAGATGCAGTCTGTTTTAGGCTGGATACAGCTTCCAGCAAGCAGAACACAGTTCACAAGTTCACACAGTGGGGGAGTAACTCACGACCCACTAGCAGCTCATAGCACATTGACATGTAAGGGAATTCTACTGTACCAGGCAAAGCGCTCCCTGGTCACAATCGCAAAGTCTCTGCACACACCAGGAGCTTAGGGGTAGCTGGAACTCCTGACAGGCAAATCGCATTCAGCAAAATCTTCAGTCTTCTTCAGGTTGAGCCTGGCCCACTTCAGTAGCTTACTTTAGTCACACAAACTTGGATTTAGTCCAAAATAATTCTCTTCTCTCCCTCTCGGAGCAGCACATCGACATGCAGGCCAAAACTTAGCCTTTTCAGAGTTCTCCCATGTGAATCCACTCAGGATTGCTGCTCAGAATCACTTCAGCTCCTCCTTGTTCAGCTTTCAGCTTAGATCTGACTGAAAACTGCAAGCAGCCCGGGACTTCCCCAAGATTCAAAAGCTTTGGTTGGCTGATTTGGCTGTCAGTCAAAGCAAGAGCTCCCCCTTCAGTTGCAAAAAAAGCGCAAAAAGTTCAAACTACAGTTCCTACAGATTTTGAATCCAGACAGCTCCTGTAGTCTGGCTACATTTTTAGCTCCCACCAGTACTGATTGGTCCAATTTGCAGTCCAGGACCAAGATAGTGGAGACAAACAAAACAGTTCTTGCTACAAAAAAAGCAGGTTAGACAAACTACATTATCATTGTCACTCTAAATGATTTTCAGTAAATAGTTACATCTTTCAACAGAGCGCCCTCTCATATTACTTAAAGGAAAACTCCATGTTAAAATCAGAAAAAGATATGTAGTAGTCTTTTTTCCTGTGTTCTAGCCAGTTCCCAGCATTTTCTTTTCCTCTGGCTGTGAGAGATGCTTTTTCTAACTTTCCCTAACTGTTTTATTGCCCTTGGAGGTTGCCATTCTGGTTTCTTTTATGGCACGTAGTCTTCCCAGAGTGCCCTTTGGTGTGATGTCTAATTGCCCCTGCAGTAAACCAGTGTCTTGTTACAGGGTCTGTCACAGCTCAGCCACAGAGAAAATACTTCTTCCAGAGAAGACAAACTGCTAGATTTTGGGTGAATGTAATCATTATTATTTTTTGATATCAGTACCTTGCCCTGCTATGCTGTGTGTGTGTGTGTGTGTGTGTGTGTGTGTGTGTGTGTGTGTGTGTGTGAATCATGTCACTGTTTACTCTGTTCCTCTCAGTCACTTTCAGTTTTTGCACCAGTACTAAGTAGCAAAAATTGAACATCGCCTTATAGGTTGTAACATAGCAGGGCAAGGTACTAATATCAAAAAATAATAATAATTACACTCACCCAAAATGTAGTAATGTGACTTCTTCTCTGAAAGAAGTATTATCTTTGTAGCTGAGCTGTGACAGACCCTGCTAAATCTAGGGCATAGCTACATCATTGTCACATGAACCAGGTGCATCGTAGGAGAAAGAAAGCCAATAAACCTATTTGTAATGGAGATCCCCAGGGGTCGTAAAACTATCATACAGCTAGCAGGCTAATTTAGGAAAAACTCCTAATAGCAGACAGTGGGAAGGACACACTAGGACTTAACATGCATATCAAAACACTCTACATAACATATGTTTTTGCACATTCTGGGTGGACTTCTCCTTTAAGCTGCAATTGGGCAGCTCTTAAAGAGACAGTACACAGAGGCTATACAGGCTCTGGTAATCACATTTAAACTGCTAAGACGCAGGACACCAGCCTGGCAGTGAGCATTTAGGCAAGCTCACGGAAGACTTTTTGGGAACCTCCATTTGTAGGGGGGTTACAGAAAGCTGCTGGAGAAGGAGGTACAAAACCTGTTGTTGTCAAAGGCAGTGGGACCTGTGCCTCACAACAAAGGGGAAAGGGTTTTTATTCAAGATATTTCCTGACAACAAAGAAAAATGGGGAATGGCAGCCTATCCTACACCTAAGGGTGCTAAACAGGTGCTTAATAAAGCTAAGATTCAAAATGGTAACCTTGTCACTGATTCTGCCAGCTCTCCAGAAAGGAGACTGTCTGGCATCTCTGGACCTAAAAGATGCTTACTTCCAATCCCTATAAGGGAGTCTCACAGAAAGTACCTCAGGCTCAGATTCCCTTCAGGTCATTATCAGTTTTCAACCTTACATTCGGTTTCACTTCAGCTCCAAGAGTGTTCACAAAGTGATTGGCAGTGGTTGTGGCACACTTGCGAAGGTAAGGTGTTATAGTTTTCCCCTATCTGGCTGACTGGTTGGTGGTGGGAAAATCACCACAACAGGTAGAGAAACATCTGTAGCTCACCCAGGGACTTCTGGAGTCACTGGGTTTTCTGGTAAATCTCCAAAAGTCAGTCCTTCTCCCTGCACAAGTGCTGCAGTTCATAGGAGCAGAACTAAATACCCAGGAGGGCACAGCTTACCTAATTCTGGACAGGGTAAAAAGTATTCTGCAGATGGCAGGCTCCTTCAGCCTGAACAAACCAAAAACTGCAAGACAGTTTCTACAGTTACTGGGCCACATGGCAGCCGCCACTGGCACAGTGCTGGGTTCCAGGTTCCAGATGAGAGACATCCAATTCCACCTAAGGGCTCATTGGTGTCAAAGAAAGGATTCTCTCTCAAAGCTAGTTCCAGTAGCAAAAACGTTACTTCTGGCCCTTCAGTGGTGGAAAGAGGAAGCCAACCTCAGGGAAGGGGTTCCCTTTCAAAAAGAGTCTCCATCAGTGATTCTCACAACAGATGCATCACTACTATGGCGGGGTGCCCATCTAGGGGACCACACTACTCACAGCACTTGGTCCACTGCAGAGTCACTCCAGCATATAAACCTACTGGAGCTCAGAGCAGGGTTCCTGGCACTCCAAGCCTTCACATCACTGATTCAGGGAAGGGTGGTACAGATCAGAACAGACAATACCACCACAGTGTACTACATAAACAAGCAGGGAGGAACAAGGTCGGATCCTCTCTGCACAGAAGCCATGAGAATTTGGACTCTGGCCTACTCCATAGGAGTTCCCCTCCAGGCCATTCTTGTGTCAGGCAAGGACAATACCCTAGCAGATGCTCTGAGTCAGATCAACAAGGCTCATCACGAATGGTCCCTGAACACACAGGTGGTGGAAGTGATTTTCAGAAGGTGGGGCACTCCAGAGATAGATCTCTTTGCATCTCATGAAAGTCACCACTGCCACAGTATTGTTGCAGACCCCCAGCTCATGCAACAATACCCCTGGATGCTCTGGTTCTGGGCTGGTCAGGTAAGTACCTGTATGCATTCCCACCATTCCCTCTGGTGTACAGAGTGCTACTCAAGCTCAGGTCCCAGCCAGCTTCAATGATCTTGATAGTTCCAGATTGGGCCAGGCAGCCATGGCACTCTCTGCTGCTCTCCATGTCTGTAGCCGAACCAGTACACCTTCCTCGGAGGCACAATCTGTTAACCTCCAATCAGGGGAGACTCCTGTACCCAAACCTCAAGTTCCTAAGACTCAAAGCATGGCTCTTGAGGACTTAGAGTATGCAGGCCTTCATCTCTCTGAAAGTGTTCTGAGTATTTTGAGGGGGTACAGGAAGCCTTCCACCAAGAAAACCTACACCTCTAAATGGAAAAGGTTTTCTATCTGGTGTTCCACCAGGGATGCAGTGCCAGCTCAGGCAGGGTTTCCGGCTGTGCTGGAATACCTTACTTATTTGCATTCACTGGGCCTTCAGCCCACTACTTTAAAAGTTCACTTAGCTTCAGTGTCTGCTTACAGTTCAGCTGGGAAGAATGCCTCTATGGCATCAAATCCTATCTTCAAAAAGTACTTTAAGGGTCTAGCTCACTTGCACACCCCCCTCACAGGGAACCGGTCCCAGCCTGGGATCTAAATGTACGTATCACCAGGCTCATGGGTTCCCCTTTTGAACCCATGTCTTCAGCTCCCTTGAAATATGTCACATGGAAAATGGTTTTCCTAGTGGCAATCACTTCTGCTAGAAGGATCTGCGAACTCCAGGCTCTCTGCATGGAGCAGGGCTACATTTCATTTCACAGGGACGAAGTGGTCCTGCGAACAGAAAGAAAATTTCTTCCAGAAGTGGTTTCAGATTTTCATTTGAACCAGTCCATTACTTTACCTGTCTTCTTTACCGAGCATTCAAGCTCCGGGGAATGCAGACTGCACAGTCTTGATGTGAAGAGAGCTCTTAGCTACTACATGACAATCACCAAGGGCCCTAGACAGGACAGAAACAAATGTTCAAACCCCAGGAACTCTTATTATATTCTGACAAATGCAGCATGGTCTCACCATATGAATGCCCCGGAGCCGAAATGGTTAATAGAACCTATGCTAATAGTGGAATGTTAGGCTCAAGCTCAGATTTCAAACCACTGTCCCTGGTTGCACTTCCAGCCACCATCAGATTCTTTACTCCGCTTGCCTCAGTAAGATGTGTCCAGAGAGCTCTCCTTCACTTTCTTGAAGAAGTTTATTTTATTTCGGTTTATCGAAGTCCATTTAATTGTTTCAATTTCTGAAGCACTGTCCTTGGTTCACAGGTAGACTTGGTCTAGATTAGAGTAAATTTTGGTAAGTTTTCTTGGTTCCTTATTGGTTCTTTTAACTGGGAAGGAACCAATGCTGTTCACTTTATTTTAATTTCCTGAGATTAACTCAGTTCTTTCTACCATCCAGTAAGGTGGTATATATTTAATTACTAAATATTCTAAAAATTTTACTGGGTTAATTCTTGGTTCATCGTTTTAACTGACCGATAAATGTTACAGACCAAGAAATGAATGGGCCCCACAGGTTTCCAGCATTGTACAGAGTGTGTGAAACCATTCGCTAAGGCAGATCCTCATTTAATTTGTTTTTTTTTTATTTGGGGGTTGACCACCTCAAGGAGGACTGTGAAGTTTGTAAGAACTTCCCTCAGTCGATGCTTGAGAGGCAACTTAAATGACTGCAGGAGAAGATGCTTGAGAAGGCTGCTGACCCAGCTACAGACAAACCAGCTACCAACCAAAAAGAACTGGAGGAACAGCCCTCTGATAAGGGCGATGGTTCCTCTTCTAAAAAACATCCTGCCTGCCGCTAACCTGGAAACCACAGGGAAGAGAAAAAAGAAAAAGCATACAGCAGTCGAACTGCAACTGAAGAAAGCATTGGTTTTCGACCGCAGAAGAGATAGCAAACACTATCAGAATTATTCAAGCACTCCAACCGAGTACCCTGGTTCTGGTTGAGAAGTGGCCACGTTTACCTACCTTTGGATCTACTTTGGTTCCCGGTTCCTTGGAACACGAAGAGGAGCTTTTTGGTGAGGATGAGGATGCTGCTGATGATGAAGATGAGCATTACGGGGACCCGATTGAACTGGATATTGCCCCGGATCCTCACCATCCTGACTCCCTTGACAAAGGGAATGAGGACTATATCTCCCAGTTTGCTTTCATTAAGCAAGTAGCCCAATCCCTGGACCTCCCTACCCAAGAGTCAACTGACAAGGAGGAGGACCAGGACTACATGGAAATGATAGATGACCCAGTCTCTAAAAGACTGTTACTACCCATCCATAAATCCTTGAAGAAACAGATTAACAAGGTCCAGCAGACCCCCACTTCTGTACCACTGGTTGATAGAAAAGTGGACAAAAAGTACTGGGTGGTTAGAGGTAGAGCAGAATTTCTCTTTGGACACCCAAGGCATGAGGGAGTGGTGCAGGCTGGAGCCTCTGATAAGGCAGACTTCCCTCGGCATCTCACTCTCGAGACAAGGACTCCAGGAAGATGAATTTCATTGCAAAAAAATTGTACTTGGGATTTTCTTTGATTATCAGGCAGGCATCATACATGACCTATGTTGCCAGATATTAGAGAACACTTTGAAATACTGTCATGGAAATCACAAAATCTGTCCCAGCCCCTATGGCAGCTGATTTAGATGAGGCTGCAGAAAGGAGTATGGAGGCTTCGAAAGCCCAGTTTAGGATAGCTGTGGACAACAATGACACTGCAGCCAGACAAATGGCTTCTTCTGTGTCACTTCGGAGGTTTGCTTGGCTCAGAACTACTAACCGGACCCACTCAGTCCAAGGCCTTGGACTTTCTACATGAGCCTACCTCTCTGGGGAACAGACAGAGGCTTACATGAAGAAAATGGATGAGTACAAGACAGCATATAAGAGTGCTGCTAAAAAAAAAAAGGCATCTACTCCCCAAAAGCAACAAGCCGGGGGGGGGGGACACTATAGGCCATTCTTTCAGCCTCAAGCTTACCCCCAATATCAACAGCAGAGGGGTTATTTCAGAGGCAGGGGTAGAAGAGGTGGCAACCAAACTAGTCCCAGCACTCAGACAGCATCCCAACTCAAGCTGACACCCTGAGGTGCCTGCTCGGGCTGCCTCTCCAACCCCAGTAGGGGGCAGGCTGGCCCACTATCTACAAGAATGGCAAACCATCACTGCAGACAGGTGAGTCCTGGAGGTAGTGGGCCATGGTCTGGCTCTCAGCTTCAAGCTCAGACCAAGGCTGAGAGCAAGGGTCTTCAGACCTTCATCCCCACCAAAAACAGTGTTACTGGAAGAGGAACTATTAAATCTCCTATCTTTAGGAGCAATAGAACCAGTTCCCCTGGTATAAAGAGAGAAAGGACTCTATTCAAGGTACTTCCCCACAATAAAGAAAACGGGAGTGGTTTCACATACTGGATCTCAGGCACCTGAACAGGCATCTGGTAAAACCACAATTCAAGATGGTGACCCTGACAACAATCCTTCTGACCTTAAAACAAGGGGATTGGTTGGCATCTCTGGACTTAAAGGATACATATTTCCACATCCCCATAAGGCAGTCTCACAGAAAATTCCTAAGATTCAGACTGCCATCAGGCCATTACCAGTTCAAGGCAATGCATTTCGGACTTACTTCTGCTCCAAGGGTGTTCACAAAATGCTTGGCTGTGGTTGTGGCACACCTCAGGAGACAAGGAGTGGTAGTCTTCGCCTACCTGGATGACTGGCTAGTAGTAGGGCAACCCCCTCAACAGGTAAGGGAGTCTCTGGAACTTACACAGGATTTATTAGTCACTGGGGTTCCTAGTCATCCTGAAAAAGTCAGTGCTACAGCCAGTACAGCTCCTGAAATTCATAGGAGCTAAGCTGGATTCAGTGAGAGGAAAGGCTTTCTGCACCAGACAAGGGCAGGCAATCTGGTACAGCTAGCAAGTACCTTCAAGCTTTGCAGCCTAAGTCCAGCAAGGCACTTCCTGTAGCTGCTGGGCCATATGGCAACCTCAACAGAAACAGTGTCAGGGGCAAGATTCCAAATGGGAGATATCCAGTATCACCTCAAACTACACTGGCATCGCAAAAGAGATTCACTATCAAAGTTGGTGCCAGTTACACAAACACTCCCACAAGCGCTTCAGTGGTGGCTGGACATGGAAAACCTCAGGCAAGGGGTCCCATTCTTGCAAGAAAACCCTTCCTTAGTGCTAACCACAGATGCTTCCCTACTGGGGTGGAAAGCAACCTAGAGGATCATACTGCTTAAAGCCATGGCTCAAACAAGAGTCATTGCTTCACATCAACCTGCTGGAGCTCAGAGTAGTCTTTCTGGCACTTCAGGCATTCACCAGCAGGCTGCAGGGAAAGGTGGTGCAGGTCAGGACAGACAACACAACCACAATGTACTACATCGACAAACAGGGAGGCACAAGGTCAACCCCTTGTGCACAAAAGCCATGAAAATCTGGAGTTTGACATACTGTCTGGGAATTTTCTTGTCAGCAGTCCACCTGCCAGGGAAGGACAATGTACTGGCAGATGCTCTAAGCAGGATCAATCAGAAATACCATGAGTGGTCTCTGAACAAGCAGGCATTACAGACTGTGTTCAAAAGGTGGGGCACGCCAGAGATAGACCTCTTTGCAGCCCCAGACAGCTACCAGCTTTCTCAGTTTTGCTGCAGGCCCCCAGTGAGGGACTCAGTCCCACTGGATGCAATGATTCTGGATAGGACTTGGAAGTTTCTGTATGCCTTCCCTCCATTCCCATTGTTGCTGAGGGTTTTGAACAAGCTCAGATCCCAGCCGACTACAATGCTCCTCATTGCTCCAGACTGGGCCAGGCAGCCTTGGTACTCCCTGGTTCTGGCACTGTCAGTTGCCAAACCAATCAGCCTCCCCAGGAAGCACAACTTGCTGACTTCTTCCCAGGGCAGGATCCTATATCCCAACCTTTGGTCTCTCAGGCTCAAGGCTTGGTTCTTGAGGACCTAGAGTATGCCAACCTGCATCTGTCAGAAGGCATTATGGAGGTTCTTAGGGTTTCTAGAAAGCCCTCCACTAGGAAGACCTACATGTCCAAGTGGATAAGATTCTCTATCGGGTGTCAGAACAAGAGTCTGGACCACACTCAGTTGGGTTTGCCAGTTGTTCAGGATTACTTAACCCACCTTCATTGGTCTCAGGCCATCTACCCTTAAAGTGCATTTGGCAGCTGTCTCAGCTTACCCGTCAACAGGCAAGGCAGCATCCCTGGCCACAAATCCAGCGTTCAGGAAATTCTCTAAGGGGTTGCTACACTTGCACCCCCCACATAGGACTCCCACCCCAGTGTGGGATCTGAACATATGTATTGCACAACTCATGCAGCCACCTTTTGAGCCTATGGCATCAGCTGATCTCAAGTACGTAACTTGGAAAACTGTGTTTCAAGTTGCTATTACTTCGGCCAGGAGGATTAGTGAGCTCCAGACTTTGTCCATGGAGACTGACTATATTGTATTCCACAGGGACAAGATGGTCCTTAGGACCAATAATAAGTTTCTCCCTAAAGTGATATCTGACTTACATATTAATCAGTCCATTACATTACCAATCTTTTTCACTGACCAGTCCTCTTCAGGGGAACATAGACTGCATAACCTGGACATAGAAAAAGCTATCAGTTACCACCTGGAGCACACAAAAAAGAGGGGACAGGACCCAACTCTTCTTGATCTATGGGGTAGTAGCAAAAGGTAAACCAGCCACAAAAAGGTCCATAGCAATGTGAATCGTGGGATGTATCCAATTCTGTTATGTGAAAGTGGGCAAGCAGCCTCCACAGGGGCTCAGGGCCCACTCCATCAGAGGAGCAGCTACCTGGAAAACAGTCCACAAGTTTACCAAATGTTACTGCCTGGATACCTAGGCTAGGAGTGATGCCAGGTTTGGCACAGCAGTCCTGCAGAGCTTGTTTCCTAAACAAGTCCTCTGCCCACCTCCAAAGGCACTGCTTGGGTAGTCTGCATTTGTCAGAATGCAGTAAGATTTCCTGGGGTTTGAAGAAATCATTACTTACCATAGTACTCTTGTTTCTTCCAAGGGAATCTCACTGTATTCTAAGCTCCCACCCTTCTTCCCCTACTAGGACCCATTGGGCACTGCATACTGACTGTACAATGGATGTTGGGAAAACCTGTGGGTGCCTACTTATTTCTTGGGCATCTGTTGACTTGAGTTTTAGGAGATGCCCTCTGTTATTTAAGAGGCATTTGCCCCTAAAAGGAGGATTGATTTTTGTTTTGTTAGAATAGATTAGTTAGCTAGTTTGTTTAGCTGCTGCATGCTTGATAAGAATCTAACGGTTGCAGGAAGTGCAACCAGGGACAGTGGTTTGAAAACCGAGCTCGAGCCTAACATTCCACTATTAGCATAGGTTCTATTAACCATTTCGGCTCCAGGGCAGTCCTATGGTGAGACCATACTGCATTTGTCAGAATACAGTAAGATTCTGTTGGGAGAAACAAGATTACTATGGTAAGTAGTGTTTTCTTACGGGGATGTGAGAAAAGGAAATCTAGCAGAAGTCCATTTCTCACTGGATAATTCAGTGTATTCAGTTTTGCTATTCAAAAGCAGGGAAGGAGCCCCCAGCAGGACTGAGAGCCCACTCCACAAGGGGTACAGCTGCTACTATAGCAGCTTCCAGGGATGTTCCACTGGTGGACATCTGTAAAGCAGCTACCTGGAGAACAGTGCACACCTTCACTAAGCATTACAGGCTGGACACACAGGCTAGGGGTGATGCCAGGTTTGGCACAGCTGTTCTGCAGAGTCTATTTCCAAAGTAGGTTCTGTGCCCACCTCCAAAGGTATTGCTTATTAGTCTGCATAAGAGTTAGGAATATTGGAGTATTCCTGGTGTGAGAATAAAAAATACCATAGTAATCTTGTTTCTTCCAGGGGATACTCCAATATTCATAACTCTCCCACCCTGCCTCCCCAGCTAGAATCAGTGGCCTCTGCACTCCATGCTGTATTATCAGGGGTATGTGTGCCACACTCTGGCATTTAGACTTGAACTGTATTTGTCATTGGTTTTACCCTCTTCAGGTGATTCTTACATTTGGGGGTACTTTTGTGGATTTTTTCCCTCCTGTAGGAGGTTTTTGGGTGTTCAATTATTATTGTTATTATAGTGTTAGATAGTTATTTCCTCTTGGCCCTGTCTTGTCAGGCGTACGTGAAATCTGAGGGTTAGAATGCAGGCAGCAGATAGGTGGCAGCATTTGAAAAGTGGCACGTGCCAATGGTGTTCCATCATTAGCATAACACTCCATCTCCAGGCAGATCTGGCTTAAAGGCATATTGCATAAGAGTTATGAATATTGGAGTATCCCCTGGAAGAAACAAGATTACTATGGTAAGTCATTTTTCATATACTTTGCCGGAAATCATGGAAGGATACTGGAAGGCCGGTGAAATGCCAGTCAGTATTTATATACGAACTTGAGAAAAGGAGGCTATTATAAAAGTATGTTGAACTAATGAATTGAATAATCAATAAATGCCTACTGTAAAATATGTTATGAGTTTAACATAAAAATTTAACTCTGTATGTGAAAAAAAGCTGGATATGCCACTGTAGGGAACAGATGATACTGATAACTAAAAATAAGAAAGCATATTTAAAAATTAAAAAAAAAATTCTGTTTTAGAAACATAGAATTTGATGGCAGATAAGGACTGCTTGGCCCACCTAGTCTGCCCATTTCCCCTACCTAATGGATAAGCTGCAGATCCTAGTTAACCAACAACCTACTTCCTCCTAACCCCCACTAGAATTGCCTTATGTCTGTCCCATGCATTCTTGAATTCCCCCACTGTTTTTGACTCCACGACCTCCTCAGGAAGGCTGTTCCATGCATCCACAACCCTCTCTGTGAAAAAATACTTCCTCACATTACCTCTGATCCGTCTCCCCTATATCTTCAAATTGTGCCCCCTTGTTATTGCACATCTCTTTTTCTGAAAGATGCTACCCTCTTAGACTTTGTTGATTCCCTTGAGGTACTTGAAAGTTTCTATCATGTCCCCTCTCTCCCTCCTTTCCTCGAGGGTATACATATTAAGCTCCTTTAGTCTATCTTTGTATGTCTTCTGGACTGGTGCAGACCCTGCACCATTCTAGTTGTCCTTCTCTGGACAGCCTCCACCCTGTCTATGTTTTTGCGGAGATGGGGTCTCCAGAACTGCATGCAGTACTCCAGATGGGGTCTCACCAACTGTCTGTACAGAGGGATGACAACTTCCTGTTTTCTACTGGCGATGCCTCTCCCTTTGCATCCCAGTATCCCTCCAGCCCTCCTTACTGCCTTCTCACATTGCTTGCTCACCTTTAAGTCATCTAATATAACTACCCCCAGGTCCCTTTCCATTTTTGTTGTCAGCAGTATCTCACCCCCCATTGTGTACTCTTCCCCTAGGTTTTTGTTTCCCAGGTGCATTACTTTGCACCACTTTGTGTTGAATCTAAGCTGCCATACATTTGACCATTCCGCCAACCTTGCCGAGTCCCTTCTCATCCTTTCCACCCCACCTTGTGTATCAACCCTGTTGCAGATCTTTGTGTCATCTGCAAAGAGGCATACTTTTCCTTTCAGCCCTTCTGCAATGTCACTTATAAAGACATTAAAAAGGATCAGACCCAGTACTGAACCCTGCGGTACCCCACTAGTAACCCTTCTTTCTTTACTGTGGAGTCTGTTTACTATTATCCTCTGCATCCTGTTGTCCAGCCAATGTTTTACCAAGGCTACCACCCTGGAACCCACTCCTAGGCTGGCTAATTTGTTTAATAATCTTTTGTGCGGGACTGTGTCAAATGCCTTGCAAAAGTCCAGGTAGGCCATGTTCACAGCCCCTCCCTGGTCTACTACTTTGGTCACTTTGTTTTAGACAAAAACAGTCTATAAATGTTAATGAAGAATGCATTGTAAATATTCTAATTTGAATGTCATTTACAGTCCCCCAAAGAAGTCAATAGGCAAAATGCTAGGGCTTGGCAAAAATAAATCTAAAGAAAAATAAAGAATCTATTAAAGAAAGAAAATGGTGTACAGGTGTAATAATATGGTCATTTCCAAAGTCAAATGTCCCAGGTTGGGGAAAAGGCCCTCTAATACCTGCCCCACCCCTCCCCAAAATTGAGTAAGTGTCGGCAGTAACAGAACACATGAGCATGAGTGGAGACCTCACATCCGCATTGTCTCCAGCAGGAAGAGTCCCGCATGGACATATACTTCACTGTAATTTGTGGGCTGTGAAAAAATCATGCCACCTCCTTCCAACCGAATTCTCTCCAGCTATAAAAGCTTGTCATCTGATGCTATCTACGCCATATCTGAAGCCAGTCCTCAGGTGACAATTCCAGCATCATTTCTGCCTCCCAACTGGACTGGACCCTGTCCATCAGTATTGTCAGAGGGCGTGTCATGGCCTTATATAAGCATGATATCAAATGTTATGGGGATGGTTCTTCCTGAATGTGGGTGAGTAATAATAATGGGGGATAACCCTAGTTGTGATATCTAGGCCCAGAGTGTTGCTCAGAAAATTATATATCTGTAAATATTTATAGAAATATTTTCGTCTGAGAGAATACTCTGTAACTGAGCGAAGAACTTCAACAATATCATTTTGGTAAAAGTGAAAGCTGTGAACAAATCCCATCACCAGCCAGCCTCTAAATCCATGGTCCAATTTTGCTAGGACAAAAGTCCACTCCAAGGCCAGGATCCCCATCCATCTAGCCCCCCCACAAATTCTCTGGTTTCTTTACATACAGTAGGTTAACCATTGATAAATTAAGTTCCTTTGTACAGGGAGGGTTCCTGCGATAAGTCTACACTCTTTGGTTGGAAGATCATGATATTATCTAAAGGAGATGATGAAAGTGCCCTTTTGACCTGGAGCCACCCAGATGCCTCTGTAGGGGGAGCTAAACCAACTGGACATATGGGTAAACTACGCTGCCAGAGCATAGTTGTATAAATTAGGAAGAGCTAGTCCACCCTGGTCCCTGTGCAACTGTAATTTTCTCAGGGCCACCCTAGGTCTGTTTCCCTGCCATAAGTATATGGAAATTACTCTATACCATCTATTTATCTCTTTCCCAGTTAGAAAAAGTGTGGGATATTCTGCATTAAATTTAATATTCTAGGAAGAATATTCATTTGAATCGATTGGATTCTATTGAGTAATGAGATAGGCAAATGGATCCATCGCTGTAGATCCACTTTGACCTCTGCGAATAGGGGGTCATAATTTTGAGAAAAGGTAGTGTGTGGATTCGAAGTAAGATGTATACCCAAATATTTAATCTGGGTACAATTCCAATGATACGGGTACTGTTGCATCAGGGCTGAGGCTGGAGGACTCTGGACCAATAGGGCCTCTGTTTTACTTTGATTTATTTTATAGCCCATCATGCTTTCTATTAAATGTAAGCTTTACTCTAGAGCTGCTAATAATGTTTCTGGGTTGGTGATGTAGAGTAGGAGGTCATCCGCATAATAAGCTAGTTTGTGTGAACGTCCGTTAATTGTGCAACCCTGAATCTGTTGTACTTGTCTTAAATATTGTGCTATGGGTTCCTGGTATAATGTGAAAAGGTAAGGGCAAAGAGGACAGCCTTGCTGGCTGCCCCTGGACAAGGGACAACGGGTAGAGTATGAGCCATTGAATTTAACCATGGCCTCAAGGTTTGTGTACATGCCTTTATTATTGTCTAAAAAAAGCTTGAAGGAAAAACAAATTTTGAAAGGGCAGCCTGTAAAACTGGTCAGGAGACCCAATTGAAGGCCTTTTGGATATGTACACTTAAGATCATCAATGGGGTCTTGTGGAGATGAGCATGGTTTATTATATATTATGTTCGTTTAATATTGTCTGTTGTTCGTCTGGATTTTATAAAGCTGGATCGATCTGAATGAATTAAAAGCGGGAGAATGTCATCAAGATGGTGTGCTATTATACTGGTGTAGATTTTATAATCCTAGTTCAAAACCAAGATAGGGCAGTATGAATCGCAAAGATGGGGAGGTTTGTTAGGAGTTAAAATAGCAGAAACTGTAGCTTGTCACCAGGAGATAGGGTATTCCACGGTGATATGACTTTCCCGAAGGGCCAAAAGTAGAGGGTCTTTTATGAATTCGAAAGTGCTTTTATAACATTCTGCCCTAAAGCTGCCTTGGCCAGGGCTGTTTCCATTTTTAGGATTTTGCATTGTAGTATAAATTTCTTGTAGTGTGATAGGATGCAGAAGCTGTTCAATATGTTGTGCTCCTAAGGAGGGGAATTTCAGGCCCAACAGAACATTATCTAGCATAGTCAGGTCTGGTAGGGAGGACTCTGTATAAAACTGTTTAAAAATGGTGAGTATTTGAGTGGTGTTGTAGGACAGTCTTCCTATGTGGTGGTCTTTGACCATAAGTATTGAAACCATCTGCGTTTGTCTACGCAACCGATACGCTAATAAACGTGATGCTCAGGCTCCCCCCCTCGTAGTATCTCTGATGCAGCCAAATCAAGGATTGCCTCATTTTTATGATCAGTAACTTTTGCTGTGTCTGAAACATTGGCTCGGCTAGGGAATTATCTCCCTGCATATGAGCAGTCTGGAGAAAGTGGAGTTTTTCCTGATGCTCCCTAAGCCAAATCTCACTCTGTCATTTCTTTTTAGTCACAAAGGCTATGGCCAGGGGTCGACCTTAACATTCATTTACTAGCCCGGGTACTAGTGCAGGTTGCTGCGGGCTAGTGCAGAATCTCTGTTACTTGCCCGGCTGGGCTAGTGCAATTCCTCCTGTGGAAAGCTGCAGTTCCATTGTCAACCCAGGTATCAAATAAATAAATAAACAAATAAATACATAACTATAACTGTTATTTAATTTAAAGCCAGGTCCTTTTCATGGAGGTTTAACTATGTGCTGCCTTAGCATTAGTGAAAAGAAAAAATAGATGTCCGTGCGTAGTGCATTTACAAACTGTTTCATTTTATACTAACTACTGCTTTTATTTTTCTTACTGGTAAAGATCCTTTCTCCTTTTCCCTTCCTTGCTTAGCTCAGTACTTGTGTCAGGCAGATTTGTGACTGTGTCCAGAAGCAGCATAGTTCTAGGGTTGCCACCTGTCCAGTTGTAGACTGGATAATCTGGTTTTCAGGGTCCATATCTGGTCATCCGGTTTTGATTAAACGTAGTCCAGTTTTTGGGCCATTTTGAGTGCTCAAAGATAGTATTAAAACTGACTGTATCAAATAATTCACTGTTGCATGCATGTCCAGGTTAGAAAAAAAAGTTCTGATGTCACTAGTCACAGGCCTTTGTTTGTGAAACTAGTCTATCTAGGAGGTGTAAAGTATGGCCATTAAGACCAATAGCAGTAAATCAACCTAATCTTTTCAACTCTGTATTGTAAGTATGGTCATCTACTGCCATGATAGGGAACAGTTTCTACACCTTTATATTCTGTAATGGTTCCTTTTTGTTTTTCCTATATTCTCATATGTTTTAGACCCACTTTTTCAAATTAGCGTTCACATTTTTATTGCCTTTGTCAATGTGTTAATTATTTCTCTCCTAAGTCCTCAGCAGCTGCTGCTCTTATTTTTATACTACCAACCTGAACGTTCCATGATATTAGCTACACCTTTACAGGCCAGTGGAATAAACAGCATGGAATGGTGTGTCTGAAATTGTGGAATGTGATGTCTTAGATATTTGAAAAAGAAACAGCAGTAGCTGATGAGGTAAAGGGAACACACTTTAGTATTGAGGATACCACAAGTACTGATAGTTCAGTTACCAGAAAGGTGATCAAAGCATATCAGAATACATGGCTGTCATGGAAAGGAAACCTGGAGTGTTTTAACAGAGAGAGCAACAGGTTGTGAGTGGGCTTTGTACATCCAGCAGATCTGGGTTTTAATTCCCACAGCCTCCACTTGCATACTGTGAGACCCTAAGCAAGTCACTTAACCTCCATGTGTTCCTGAGCCACCTCTGTAAATGGGTCTTGTGCCCAATGGGAGTTACCTGGTTGCCAAAGAATAAACATAAATAAATAACAGTATGGGTTGATGCTGTTGAATTTGTCCTTACTTTTTTTGGTGAACATTTTTTAATAGAACTGGGACAATCAAGCATTCCTGGGATCTGTGGCCAGGGTGGGAAAAGGAAGGAAAAGGGGAAAAAAAAGACACACACACACACACACACTTTTCATGACACAACTTTATTAACTACAAAGCTGAAAATGTGGAAATATATTAAAGTTGGTAACCCAGCTGACATTAATAGAAAGCATGCTGACGAAGACAAACAAATGAAAGATCATGAGTACAAAAAGACAAAGTGAAACCATCAGTTCCAGCAATGTTGGCTAGAAAAATATGACTGGTTGGGGTATGATGGTACAAAAGATCTGATGTTCTGCCATTTGTGTAGCAAACATGAAATACAGTTGGGTAATGCGAGCAATAACAATAATTTTCGTTTCGGTACAGATGACTTCCGGCTTGACTGTGTCTCGTCCCATAATATCGGTGAAGCTCATGCTAGGGCAAAGGAAAAGGACGATGCCAACACTGCTACTCCAGGGACAACCATCCGGATAAACTGTTTCGCACATGCCATGCAATTGCTAAGAAAGGACGTCCTTTCACAGACTTTGTGTGGATGTGCTGCCTTGATGATATGAAAGGGCTAGATATCAGTTCAGCATATCAGAAGGACAAATATGCCTGCAACTTTATCCACTATGTAGCCGAGGTTAAACGCATGGCACTATGAGAAACAATTATGGGAACAAAGTTAATTTCAGTCATCAGTGACAGAACCACTGACTCTTCAGTCACAGAAGCTGAGATAGTGTATGTGCGGTTTGCAGTTAAAGACACAGTGCAAAATCAGTTGGTAGGTTTCCAGACTGTTGGCAGGACAAATGAGATTTTATTTGCCTTTCGTTTAACAAATCACTATTAACCATACTGACTGCAGGCTACTGCAGACTTCCGCAGGCCAGTGCAATCTCTTGTTCACTAGCCCGGCTAGCTAGTGCAAAAAAAAGTTAAGGTTGACCCCTGCATTGGTGGCTTTGGGGAGTGTTTTTGTCTTCGCTTCTATGCTGTACATTGGAATTAATATAGGGATTGCATCCTGCCACTAGAGAAGTGAGCCTCCAGTCTCACTGTGGTGAGCCGAGCTTTTTGTGTTCTTGTATTGGTTGATGTGCTTGAGCTCCTGCATGTACTTCAAGTTCCCCGAGCAACCTCCACATTGTTTGCTGTGTTGCAACGTACAGTATGGAAGTAGCCACCCCCCCCCCGACACGAGACATTCTTCTTGGATTTTTTTCTGTTTGTTTTGCTCATTTTCTTTTTTGTTTTATAAAGACATGGTTCAAGATGTGCATGACTCCCAGTTTTGAGCCTAGAGACAGCATGGTGTGAGCTGTCAGTGGCTCGCTTAAGAGAGCGCGTGGTGACAGTGTGCTGTGGGAGGAACACCACCTCTGTATGTGACCGTGGAGAGCCAGTGGAGGCATAGCCAGAATGTTTGTGGCCTGAGTTTGCCTTTCCGTTCAGAAACGTAAGAAAAAAAAATTGACAAACTGGGCAAGCAGTCATTAACACAAATCATTACAATTGCAGCTGTCCTTCATAAAAAAAAATGTGTTATTACTGTTTTGTTTTTTTGTACCTGAAAAGTAACTAAAAAAATAACAAGAAATAAAAGAAAATTCTTGAAAAATAAAACTAAATTTGGGAAAAAATAACAAGAAATACACTGGTCTCTACAAATAGGCTACGGGTGCTGACATGGAGTTTGAGGGGGAGTTAGAGGCCAACCCTAGTGCTGGCTTCTCTCCTGCCTTAGAGTGATCGCCAAGGTGGGACCTATCTCAAGGGGTAGATCTCATTCCTCTGGGTCGGGGTGGGGGCCCCAGTCGGCATCCTGTTCTGCCCCAGTGGCCGCGGCCACCCCGGGGTGGATTTGGAGTGCCAGGCACCCCGTCCCCATCTAGGGGTCAGAGTCCTGCTGTAAGTAGGGAGAGGAGCCACCCTTCTGGGTCTGTACAGCTTCAGTCTCCTCACCAGGGGTCTTCTCCCCTAGGACTTCATTCTGCTGGCTCGAGGAGGATTGAGCAGCAGGCAGTGGCTAGGCAGCACATCCCCTTCACTTTGCAAGGGCCCCCCTCTTGTGCCCACAGCCCTGGCAGAGGGGCTTCAGTCTCCCAGGACCATTATTTCCACCCTTCTTCCTCTCTGCCTCTTTCCCCTCTTCTCTCAGATCTCTCTGGCCCCTTGGGTCCCCCCACTTGGGAGCAGTATAGGGAGACAGCGAGGGCTTTCCTCATTTATTTTATGGCCAATGATGAGATGGTGTTTTCATCTTCTCCTTTGGCCTTGTTGTACTCTATGCAGAGTCTTTCCATGTCATCAGCTTCCTCCTCCGAGGAAGAGGACTCCACCTCCTACCATTCCTCTGATGCTGTCTTCACGGAGTATCAGCGATTCCTGATGATGATGCTGGAGGAGCTCAGTCTTTCCCCTTCCTCTCAATACAATCTTGCATGTGTGATACTGGCATTTCTTAGGGAATACAGTGAAGAATCTGTGGTGATTTCTCCATGGCTTCGCCCCTTTATGGAGGAGTCACACAGGACCTGGCAGTTTCCTGCTTCTTCTTCCCTCTGGACTGCCAGAGCAAGTACTGCACTCCTACTGGGTGTCCAGATTCTATGGCCCACCCTGGATCGGGGTTGGAGTGTCTAGATAACCCTTCTGGGCGTCTGCTCCTATTAAGAGACTGCCCTGCAGAGTCAGATTCCACAGAGTTTGATTGTTGGGGCAGAAGAGTTTTCTCCTTGGCACGTCCCTTGCTCTCCATGGCAGCTCATCAGGCACACATGGTGGCCTATGAAAGGCATCTGTGGGCTACACTGGGACAGATCCTAACAGCCATGCCTGATAGCAAGGCAACCAGGTGGGCCACTGCCATTTCAACGCAAGGCCTGAAGCTAGTGAGGCACCATGCCCGGGCATCTTATGACACCAACGTAGTAGCCTCCAGGATTGTGGAATCTGTGGTCTGAGTTAGGTGGATGGCATGGCTTCACCTTTCCCGGTTGTCATCCTTGGCCTGGCAGAGGGTGGTTGCCTCGCCATTCCAGGGGACCTGTTTTTTCTCCTGCAGAGCCATGCGAGAACTGTCTGGGTGCCCACCCTCTTCTGCAGGCCAGGAGGCTTACCCTGACCCTGAATAGTAGCAGGTCTGGCCAGACCCGCAATGGGTCCCCTCCTCTCGTGAGTCCCCCAAAAGAAGCTGAAGGCTATCTTAGCTATCAGGGAGGTGCCTGTGCCACTCTGTGGTGCTTGGTACTCACCCACCAGTGATGAATGGTGAAGACCGACACAGGTAAGATATGAAAATTACATACATACCGTAATTCTTTATCTTCCTGTGAATCTTCACCATTCATCATTGCTTCCCACCCTCCATCCCCTCTTGGGCCTCAGCTTCTGGGCAGTGCCTCCTTCCTGCCTGTCTTCCCCCCAATTGAGGCCAGTTGTGGGCAAACTCTCTGGTAGTCCCGGGTTCCCTGACATTTCTCTGAAGCACCAAGGGCCCACCTCTGGGGGGAGGACAAGCAGAAGCTCTTGTCCTTTTGCCTCTGGCTGTCCAAGAACCCCATGGCAGCTTGGGGGCCCCTCTCAGGGGCTCTCTGCACTGGGGATCCCTGCCTTGCAGGCTTGTCCCCTTCTGGTTATGTGCCTATCTTCCTGACTGGGATCCTTCTGCTGACTCGGGTTTCGGGGGCCCTCCCTTCTCCATAAAAGCCTTTTGGCTCAACTCTAACCCTCATGGGGGACCCACTACTTGGTCTCTTGTTTAGACAGAGTCTCCTCAGACTCTCCCAGAAGTCCTGAACCTCATCGGAGGTCTTCTGTTTTTTTCAGCTCACCACTCTGGTGGTGCTGAGGATAGGGATTATTATCCCCCTACACCCCAGGACTCCATCCATTGGGCTCCGAGGGGACTCTTGACTTGAGGTGAGCCCAGTCCTCTGACCATGGGAGGGGGAAGAGAATGGATTGAGATCCTGTTACCCTCTCCTCTGGTGGACTTAGGGTTTAATTCCTGATCTGTCATGTCCGTGACACCTTCAGAGGCTCTTGCAGTTGGAAATTCTTCCCCACACCCTTCCTGGAAGATCCAGTTTTCTGGATTGAGCTGTCTCACCATAAGCTCTCTTTTTCCAGACTGAAAAATTAAAAAGAGGATGAATGACAGTGGAGTTAAGTCCACCGGGAAATCCTGGAGCACTTGGGAGAGGATAGTCTTCCTCTCTCTCTCTCTCTCTCTAGTTCTTCTCCTCCCCATCCCCTCCTCCTCCTCCTCCTTCTTCTTCTTCTCCATTTTCTCTTCTTTTTCTTTCCCCCATACTCCACTCCCTCTCTTACCATCCCCTGGCCTGCCCGGTGGTTGGGGTCCATCTCCCAGACCCTGTTAGGACCCAGTCTTTCCTCTTGTGGCCGGCTTATTTCCTTTCTCAGTTTACATCCTTTCCTTTTCCTGTCTCTTGGGCTCCCTTGCCCCACTCTCCTACCCTTATTTTCTCTATCTCTAATTTCCTGTCCAGCGACCCGAACTGAGGTACTGGAGAGGCCGGCGTCGGTTACTAGCCAACCCTCGAGCATCACGTAATGCGCTGGGCCCCGAGGGTGGCACTGCCTCGGTGTCGGTACCTCCTCCTGGTAGGGAGAAAGCTTTTTAAAGCTAAAAAGGTTCCCTCGGGGTTCTAGTGCCTCTGGCTTGAACCCACCAGTAATGAATGGTGAAGATACATAGGAACATCAAGAATTTCGGTAGGTATGTAGTTTTCATTTCTGGGTGGGGGGATAGTACAGTGAGTGGTAAGGAGGAAACACCAGGAGTTGGAGAATCTAAGAGAGTAAGAGGAGGGAGAGAAAATAGCTGGGGGAGGAAGCCATGCCAGAATTTTGAAATGAAGGCAGCAGCAGCAGCACAGTGGGACAGGTGCCTACCAACCCAACAGTGAGGTGAGAAACAGGTTGGCATAGAGTGGTGAGTTAGGAGGAGCATTTGCTGTCAAACAACATAGTAGTCCCCAGAAAGTATTCTATCAGTGCAGTGAAGTCTTCCCTGGAAAAACAAAAGCAGAATTTTAGAGCTCAAACACCCACTATTGCTGCTGCATAGATCTGTGTGTTTCGCAACATGGGCCAACCATCAGTTTGTGTTTGGGTAGACAGGAAGCTTTCAAACTGTAACAGCTAATTCACTAGCCGGATTCCTCCAAAGGAGAATTGCATTGAACCTGAAAGTCATTTTCCCAGTAGAAGCTGTGTTTTGATTACTGGTTCCAGTTCTGTTATTCCTCTTTCTATAGTGGCCTATTAGAGTGTTTTTGATTTATACTCTTTGTTCAGTACCATTTCAGAACTGTATAATGTAATTTGTCCCTTTCAATCAGAGTTCTATAGTAGAACATGGGTGAACTGTACCAACAATGGATGAGCTAAGCAAGGGACATAAACTACAATACATAGTTCTAAAATGGTACTTTCTACCTATGTGTAATCAGAAACACCCACTAGGATAATTAAAAAGTCTGTAGAGAACAGGAACCAGTATTTCAAAATCTGCTTCTACAGGGAAAAAATAATTTACAGGTTCAGTGCAGTTTTTCATTAAATGTGCAATACTCACTCTGTGTTAGAAACTAGAATCTGTCCTCCTAGCACCAAACAACCTGGTACTGCACTGGGAAAGTTGTCTGGTGTCTCTGACATATGCCTAAGTTACTGGTTACACAACACATACAAAGTAATGTGTGTGCCTCAAGGTATAGCTCCCTTTGCATCCCAGCATCCTACTGGCCCTACCCACTAATTAGTCTACCATTCTGCCACTTTGAGGTTATCAGATATAACTGCAAGGTCCCTTTCATGCTTAGTGACTGTCAGCACTCCCATCCTATACTCAGCTCATGGATTCCTATGCCCTAGGTGCATGATTTTGCATTTTTTTGGCATTAAACCCCAACTGCCATGCTTTTGACCACTCCTCAAGTTTCCCAAGGTCCTTATGTATTATCTCCACCCTATTCTGAGTATCCTCCCTATTACAGACTTTGGTGTCATATGTAAAAAGGCACACCTTCCCATATAGTTCTTCTGCAAAGTCATTTATGAAAACATTGAAGAGAACTAGTTCCAGTACTGAGCCTTGCAGCACTCTATTGGTCACTCTCCCCTCAGAATTAAAGCCATTAATCACCACCCTCTATCGTCTATCCATAACCAGTTCTTTATCCGATTCACCACTCTGGATCGCACCACTAGGCTGCTCAGTTTCTTTATCATTTTCCTGTATGACACATATTACTGCAGCTATCCCGAAATCTAGATCTAGTAGCGACACCCTAGACCTTAAGCTCCTGTTGCTTACCCTCAATGAGGTAATTCATCCATTAACAAAAATCCTAAACCTCTCTCGCAGCTGTGGAAAATTCCCAGACTTATGGAAAACAGCCACTATGACACCTGTCCATAAAAGTGGGGATAAGACAAATCACTCAAATTATCACCCTATCTCCATACTGTCCCCTCTCTCTAAGGCACTTGAGCGCATCGTGGCTGATCAACTTACCGACCACTTGGATAAATACAATATACCTTGTCCAAAACAACACGGTTTCCAGAAAGGTCACAGCACCACCACAGCCCTTCTTGAGTTCACTGGAGCTTTGCACAAATCCCTTGACAACGGCCTTCTCACAGGGGCCATTTTCATCGACCTCTCCAAGGCCTTTGATACAGTACACCATGGACTACTAATTCACCAACTACTGAATGCCGGGCTATCACCTGACTCTTCTCTCTGGTTTAAAAGCTACTTAGAAAACCAGTTGCAGAGAGTAAAAATTGCTGACGCTCTTTCTGACACCCTGCCTGTTCGCTCGGGTGTCCCACGGGGATCCATACTGGGCTCCCTCCTTTTTAGCCTTTTCTTAAACTCCCTCCCTTACCACTGCTCTAAGCAGATCATACTATATGCCGATGATGCTGTTGTATTCTCCACTCACAATGACCCCTGCAACTCTTCAACACATCCTTCAACTTGGTTTCAGTTCTGTAGAGACATGGTTTCTTAATCATAAACTGGTCCTCAATGACAAGAAAACCAAATCTATGCTGTTCTGCAGCTCTTATAACCCACACAAGCTACACCACTTGGCTATCTCCACCACCCAAGGGAACACTCTAGATCAGGTGGGGTCCTTCAAATACTTAGGGATACAGCTTGACCCTAATATCTCCTATGGACCTCATGTAGATAATGTAGCTAGAGCTGCTACTACATGGCTTGGTCTCCTCTGCAAACACAGACAACAGCTTACGCCAGAAGCTTTGAAGGTTACATTCCTGAGCTCTGTGATCTCTGTAATAGACTATGGTCTCATCATTTATGGCTCGGCCACAACCACAACCCTTAGATGCCTCTCAACTACCTTAAATAAGGCATGTTGGCTCATCACTGGTGTTCACTGTCTCACCCACACATGTGACCTGTACAACCAGACCAGCTGGCTCCAACTATCAAATCGCATAAAGTTTCTCACCTGCTCCATGGCGAAAAAAATCTACCTTGGCCTTGCACCTTCTGGGGTCTCAACTCTGTTACAACACCAAACCAACAAATGGTGCCTTTGGAGAGCCATGCTACAGCTACTGAAAGTCCCTCACTGTCACACTTCACAGGGACAATGCTCTTTTGCTTATCGAGCACCACTCTGGTTCAATGGCCTCAGCCCCACCATCTCTTCTGCCCTGACAACTGGTGTGTTTAAAACTAGGCTCTGGAGCTATCTCACTACCAACAGCTCCTGTGACTGCCCAACTTAACCTTGTTTCTCCACTTCCCTGCCTGCTCTAGTGGTCCCCCCCTCCTCACTGGATTCTGCCCTCACATCTTGGTATACCCAATGTTGCACTTTTCACCCTCTCCCCACCCTACCTACATTCCTTCTCCTCCCCCCTCCCCTCTTCCCTCTCCCTATGTCTCTGGCACTTCTTATCTCTTGTCTGTTTTCTCTGACAAATGCCGCTGGCTGTTTTGCTTACAATGTTACCCTTGAATTGTATTAATCTGTAATCTGTTTGCAATGTCCACACTGTTGTAATGTCTGTCTTGATGTTCCCCATAATTTGTATTTCTCTGTCATGGAACCTTTGTAAAAGAGCCTTGGCTCAAAGATATTTGTAATCCTAGACTTGATAAATAAATAAATAAAAAAAACAGTGTTGAAGGTCTTGCTAAAGTCCAGATAGGCCACGTCCACTGCACTTCCCTGATTTATTTCCCTGGTTACCCAGTCAAAGAAATTCATCTAGCATAACCCCTTCCCCCCCAATCCATGCTGCCTTTGGTCTTGTAGCCCACTGGATTCAAAATACTCTATGAACCTTTCCTTTACCAGTGGCGGCAAAACTAATGGAAACACTGTTAAACAATCGTTGGTGGTTTTCCCACCCCTGACAAACCATAGTCGGTATTTAAAATAAAAAGGAGAAAGAAACAGTAGCGATAATAATTCTTGCGAATCTACAAATACCACACGTTGAGGTTTGCCATTTTTAGCATCTGAATGGCCTGTGAGGTTTGAGGTTGAAAAGTGTTTAATCTGTTTTAAAGTTTTAGAGGCCATTATGCTGCAGATATTTTCGTGGACCTCACCAAGGCTTTCGACTTGGTCAACCATGTTTTGCTGGCCGACGTTCTATCTGAATGTCATTTTTCACTACATGTTATAAAATGGTTTTGAAATTATTTATCTGGACGATCTCAAATTACATCAGTTGCTGGATGTTCCTTAGGTCCTCTCGTTATTTGTTGTAGTGTTCCACAGGGATCCATTTTAGGACCCCCACTTTTTTCATTGTTTCTTAATTCCATTCCTTCCACTTGTAAAAATGCTGCGGTTAATTTGTATGCTGATGATGCAGTAATAGTACTAATGTTGATGTGAAGGAAGCTATAAAAGATGTAGAAGATTTCAATTAATTTAAAGCTTGACTTTTGACCAATACGATGGTCTTAAACACTGAAAAAAACTAAATTTATGATTTTCTCATGACCAATTTATGATTTTCTCAGGACCAAGGACAGCTAGGGATGTTAGACCATTGGTTTATGACCTCAGTGGTGAACCACTTGAACAAGTTTATTGTTTTAAGTATCTTAGGGCACATATTGATGAAACCCTATCATTTGAACAGCGTATGACATTTATTATTAAAACAATACACCAGAGGTTAGGCACTTTATTTAGGATGAAGAATTTTCTGACTTCTGAGTCTAGGAAATTGTTGGCATATAGTATTTTCTGTAGTGGACTATGGCCTTATTGTTTATCTTGTGGCCAGTGAGTCTGCTATTTCTAAATTAAGGGTAGCCTATAATGGCAAGATGCACTCACCATTGTGTCTTTTATACCTCCACTGGTTGCTTTTCCCTGGAGAATTGCTTTTCCCTGGAGAACTGATGTAAGTTCAGTTTGGCTGTACTAATGCAAAAAAACATGCAACTCCCTCAATTTCAGGGTTGTTTAAAACTAATGTAAATGCTTGTGATACTAGATCAGTTTCTTTTAGGCATTATTCTGTACCATGTTTCAAAAAAAATCACAAAGCCAAAGATCTCTTCTCTGCAGGACCCCATTGTACTATAATTCTCTGCCTGTCGAGATCAGGAATGCAACAACTGTTTACTCTTTTAAAACTTTACTCAAGGACTGGATATGTTCCAGAACTGTCTGTACATCTTTTTGATCCTTATTGATTGCTTTTATCTGTTATTTGCATTGTACTGTTGTTTCATATTGTTTTATTGAAACGTGTTGCTAGTGAAAAGGGGTATTTATGCTAACTGTCTAACACGTATAAAAAATAAAAATTATAATGAAATGAAAGTGCACCACCACTGACCAGTCAGCTGTAGAGATGTTGCGAAATTAAATTTTGCCTGCAAAATTCCTGCGAAATCAGCAATTTATTTATTTTTTTTAGTTAGTTTTTGTTGACCAGGTAAGTGCACTAGACAAATTCTGCCTATTTTCAGGCACAACCTAGGGAAGGGGGATACAGATGAATACCAACTGACCTTGAACCAGATTAAGCTGTTGGTGGTATTTATAGTGAATGGGGGGAAATTTGGCCAGGGCACCGGGGAAATTCCCCTACTCTGCTTCCTGTGAGCAGAGGGGACCCTTTTGCTGGTGACTCCAAGATGGCTGCTGTTCCAGATCCTGGTGGAGGTAGTGGAAATTCTGTGGAAGGCAGGGGAGCTATCCTTACTGATATGGATACTGAGAATGGAGTGGTGAAGAGTTCTGCTGTATGCACACCATGGGAGCACTTTCAAGAAAGCCGCGGAGAATACCACACTATGGGAGAGGCAGAAGCCATAACGAAACACAACATGGAGCTTATGGATGCTGCTGCAGTTCAGAATCAGGAAGTTGGTGGCCCGAATGATTTGCAGGATGGCATGCGGTGCACAGAACCTCTGATTGTGGAGGAGGAGGGTTCGCTAGTTCCTGGTGCGGCTAGGATGCCTTTCCAACCACAGGAGGAACATGGAGCCAAGTGGAAGTTAAAGGCGACATCGAAGAGCTTTCCAGCCAGGGACTGGAGCAAAGAAACTGCCTTGCTGGATGCAGGATGGATGAGGCAGGATGGCAGGTGGATACCTGATTCTGAATGGGTTTCTTTTTCGACAGAGGATACGGTTGCTATGGAGTCTTCAGGGAGGGTACAGCCTTTGGAGCCACTGGTGGGGGCAGATGATGCTCCAGTTGGTGAGACTTTACAATCGTTTTCTGCAGGGGTAGACTTGGGGGCCTCTTCTGGGAAATCGCATGTTTCCCCTCCTTCTTCTCCTAGAAGAGAACATTTTCACACAGGTCCTCGCTTTTCAGACCTCTTTAGAAACAATCACCTGGAACAGGCCCCCAGATGGAATGCTGTCCATCTCAGGTACAGGGGGGGCCTTCAGGAGCAGCCTGATCGATTCTTTGTGGCCCGCAGGCTGCACAAAGGTTCTATGAACTTTCAGGCATCAGACATTTATGCCCTGATTAACATTCGGGGGGAAGAAACTTTTGATATTAGTTTTAAATCATTTGTGGGCCTTGATAAATTTTGGTAGAAATATGATTCTTTAAAAGCTACTCCCTTATGGACTCCATTCTGGGCTATCCCCATCACGAAACCACCGTTTAAAACTGTGCATGTTATGTTCCGGAATGAAGGGGTAAATGTGGAGGACATTCTGTATTGGCTGTAGAGTAAATGCATTGTATTGGGGCCTCCTGAACCAGTTATTGATGGGGAGGGTATTTGGACAGGCAGTTGGAAGTTCAAGGTAAAACTACATATTGTGGGGGATTTGGTTCAACATGTTCCAAATAGTTTTTTCTTGGGGAGGGATTGAGGTGTCTGCTTTTACCCAGGCCAACCCAAGGCATGTTATAAATGTGGGAGCCCACGCCATCTCAGTAGTGCATGTGATAAAATCAGATGTGCTTTGTGTGGAGAACTGGATCATGACAGTGGTACTTGCCGCAATGTTTTTCGCTGCAATCTTTGTGATACCCAGGGGCATGCTTACCACCAATGTCCATATGCGGGCCAAAACAATTCAGGGGGCCTAGATAAGGAAACCTTGATCTCGGATGCTCAGGACTGATTTAGGCCATTTACGGAGGAGACAGCCCCCGACCCTAATCCTCCTGGTCCGGATCCTTCAGCTTCAACTCCTCCTGAGGGAGTGGTATCTGGCTCCTCTAGTATGCCCTCCGATGTTGCACAATCGCTAGATGGTCTGGGGCTCAATGCTCCTATCATGCCCATTCTAGCCCTCCCCCCAGCTCCTGAGTTTCAGGCACCTCATCCGAGACGTGTGACTCGGTCTTATGCTAAAAAGATTGGGATACCACCTATCACCCCCACGCATAACACTTTTCAGGTTTTGCAGGATGCAGATGGGGACTCTGAATCTGATCTATCGGTTGCTTCTGGGGTTTTGTCTGGGATGGAGTGTGATGATGGAGGTACTGAATTGCTGGAATCCAAGAAGAAATCGTGAAGGAAGCATAAGAAGGACAAGTTTTAGTCCTGCTCTCTGGCTTCTTTAAAGGTAGTTTCCCTGAATTCTTGTAGCCTCAAGAATTCTAAAAAAAGCCTCGGGCTTTTACATTTTTGTAAATCCTTATCTGCAGATATTATTTTGCTGCAGGAGACGCGTTTCTCTACTCTTACAGACAGACATAAATTATACTAGGAAATTGTGGCATTCTGGACCCTCTTTTCGGTCTTTTGGTATTGATGCAGCAGACGGGGTGGGGATATTATTCTGCCATCCTTTTGTTCAGGTTACTGGATTGATAGACATAGCTCCTGGGCGGGTGTTGCTTCTGGATTGTGTCTGCTGAGGTTTTTTCCTCCGTATTATTAACATTTATGCACCCCAGGTTAAATCAGCCAGGATTGCTTTATTTGTGGAAATACAGCAGTACCTGTCTACTCCTAGACACATTATTTGGGGGGGGGGGGTGATTTCAACTGTGGTCTGGATGTCAGATTTAAGGATCAGATGCAGCGTAAGGTATATTGTGATTCCCATGCTTTGTTCAAACTAGTTCAGATGGCCTCCTTGACGGATGCTTATAGAGCACTTCATTCGGATTCAGGGTCCACTTATAAACGTGGCAGTCTAGCGACTCGGATTGATTTTATTTTTACTTCCAGGTATTTACTGCCTTCTGCTTTTTTCTTGACCCCTTGTGAATTTTCGGACCATTTATTATTGAAGGCAAGATTTTCACTGTCTATAATTCCACTGTCTTTTTCTGCCCTGCCGGCTCGGTGGAAAATGAATCCGGTTGTTCTTGCTACAGAGCGGTTTCAGTTATGTTTATCTCAGGCGTTGGACAGGAGGCGTTTGGTAGCTGGGATGTACGATTCTTGGGGTGATTGGTGGATGGATACTAAACTGGAGTTTCGAATGACTTCCAAGGCTTATCATTTTAGTACCCAGTCAGCAGATTATCTTGCATTTTAAAACAAAGAGCACAGTTTTATAAATTAATGTCACTCCCCTCTGTCTCTGATGTTCAGTTACAGGAGCAACTAGCTGTGCTAAGACACAGCATGAGGAATTATCATTATGGGAAGGCTTGTAAAATTCATGATGAATTGTCTTATGGGCTTAAATCTTCACCAAGTTCGGATCCTTTTTCGGCTTGTAAGCCTTGGACAGTAAACTTATGGATGGCCTCTATGATCACAGGGGGGTACTACGCACGGCTGATATTGACATGCTACACATAGTCCGTGTTTTTTTGCAAACTCAACATGGAAGGGCTTTCCAGCCCACTACTAAATGGGAGGATTTGTTTTCTTTTCCTCCACCTAATATTTCCTCCTCTGATTCCCTTTTTTTAGATAGGCCCATTTCCTTGGATGAGGTTAAATCAGAAGTAGCTCGCTTGAAGTCTGGGATCTCACCAGGCCCTGATGGTTTAATTAATGAATTATACAAACTCATGATAGATGATATCAGTGCCATCCTGACTTCTGTTTTTAATGAGATTCTAGAATCTTCACGGATGCCATGTGGATTTTCGGATGCCTTGACCATTTTCTTATTTAAAAAAGGGGTTAAGCATCGCATTGAAAACTGGAGACCGATCTGTTTACTGAATACAGATTATAAGATTTTTTCCACAATTTTGTGCCATCGGCTCCAACATGTTGCTTCTTCTTTAGTACATCCAGTTCAAACATGTTCAATTCCAGGTAGACACATCCACCAAAATTTGGCCCTACTACGGAATGTGTGTGAGCTTGGACGGTTAGGGAAATTGTCCGATTATTTACTTTCCTTGGACCAGGCCCAAGCCTTTGATAAGGTGGCACATGGGTTTTTATTTGATGTCCTATGGCGGTATGGGTTTTCCATGAAACTAAGAACCTGGGTGGCACTTTTATATAGTAATGCCCCAAATTTTCCCCTTCTTAATAGATTAGTTGGGGAGGGGATTGATTTCTGTAGCGGGGTGCGTCAGGGCTGCCCACTTAGTCCTTTGTAATATACTTTTGTTTTGGACCCTTTGGTTCGGGAACTCCTTCATCATCCTCACATTCAAGGATTATCTCCATCTCCAGTGGTTCCGTCACAGTGCTTGGCGGTTTACACAGATGACATGTGTTTTCTGCTTCGCAATACAGCTGAAGGTCTTGTTGTGTTGCATGTCGTGGCCCAGTTTGGTCTGCTTTCAGGAACATCAGTGAATTATGAAAAAAGTGCTGGTGTTTTTTAAGGGGAGAGGGTTTTTGATTCCATGATCGGGCGGATAACCATCTCTCCGGGGCCTATTAAGATCTTAGGTTGTTTCTTTGGGATGGGAGATTTAAATGATCTTAATTGGCAACCTCGCATTGTGCTGGGTGAAAAGAAGATACAATTATGGAAAACCTGGTCTTTTTCTAAACGGAAATGTGTGTTAATAATCAAAAAGTTTTTACTCCCTCTGTTTCTTTACTTGAGTTCTGTTTTTCCTTTACCTAGGCATCAGGAAACCGGTTTATATAGTATTTTTTTTCAAATGTTGTGGGGAAGCCGATTGAACTCGGTTAAGCGGGATTTCACATATCTTCCAAGTAAGGCGGGTGGTCTTGGCATGATTAATCCGGTTGTTTTTAATTTTTTTTAGTTTTAAAGAGGTGTTGTTAAATCACTCTCATCCTTGGGATGCCTGGACTCTGCTTTTGCTTCAAGATTTTTTGTTGCGGTGGTCCATTGAAGCACCTATCATGAAATCCAATTATAAAGTGCCTTCCTTTCTGCCAGTAGTGGTGGCTAAACTTCGTATGTGGAGCGTGGCTAAAGACGAGGTTTATCGACTTTCCTAGAAGGGTATATATCAGAGTATAATGTCTATGAATTTTTTAGTACGGGTTGATTTTCCCAGGTATTTCCCCACAAAATTACACTTAGCCCTAAAGGTGCTGACAGACGGGAGGATTCTTGGCCGGATGTGGGATGTATCTTGGTTAAGTTGTCATGGGAGGTTAGGGATTAAGGGGAATTTAAAACATAAGGCTCTTGCAGAACAGAACTGTATTTGTTTTGAATGTGTGGGCATTGAAGAAACTCAGACTCATTTTTTTCATACTTGTTTGTATACTGTACAGTTTTGGTCCACTTTGTCTGTTAAGTGGGGTTGGGGGATGGCATGTCAGGTTACCTATGAATGTTTGGTTTTGGGGACTATTCAGGGTATTTTTCCTTTTCATCCTAGTACTCTTAATGTGATATTTGCTTGCATCAAGTTCTATCTCTGGCAGGCGAGATGTTCTTTTCCATACAGCATACTTATAATTTACCTATGGTGGTGATAAGTCATATTGATAAACTACTGGACACAAAGGACTTTGAATTCCGTCATTTTCGATTTCTTTATTTCACGAATACTGGAAGCATGTCTACTGGATTTAATATGGTCTGTTTTTTCTTCTGTATTTTTCTGCTATTTTTGTTTGATATTTCTACAGTGATGTTTAAGTTATCATTTTATAATTATTTCTGTTTACTATGAATGCCCTGTATTGATGTTTTTTGGTTTCTGCAATAAACAATTCCCCTTTTCTTTTCGAGAAGTACTTTAACATCCACCTGAACTACCACCAGAACAGACAGATGGGACCTTGGTTTAATGTCTCATCCAAAAGATGGCACTGCAGGAGTGCAGCACCCCCCTCATGCTACACTACAGTGTCAGTATTGGGATATTAACCCAAGTGCCTGGTGTGGGGATAGAACCCACAGCATTCTGATCTCCTGGCCTTAGAGGTGAGTGTTACCTGCTGAGCCACTGACACTTTCACCATGCAAAGTATTTTACATAATTCAGCTGTTCTGCAAATATTTTGCGGGGTGCAAAACTGCGAAATTTCACCCGAAAATGGCGAAATTTCGCCCTCAAGTAGCCATTTTGCAGGTGAAATTTTGTACTCTGTGGGAAAAATATCCCACTCTGCGGGTGAAATTCTGTAGTTTGCTTCCGTAGAAAAATTTGTGAAATGGATGAATTACGCAAAATATTTCGCGTAATTAAATTTGGCAGTTTCGCGTGTCTCTAGTCAGCTGCAGCTTCAATGGGCCTGAACTGTTTCTCTGGCTGATACCCAGTGAAGCATCAGGAGCTCCTTATAGGTTTAACAGTTATACTGGGAGCAGTGGGAAGCGAGTAGTGCCCCCTGTACAGGTGGGCTGGTAATTCAAAATGGTTACAGTCCCTGTATTTGCACTGCCTGGTGGGCACTACCATTTTAACTGTTTTAATAGGTCAGGCACCTAACTTTGGGGCTGGTTTACAAAGTTCAAGTGTTGTCTGCAAAAAAAGTCTTGGTTTGAATTCCCCTATCCCTTGTCAATATTTCCTAATACATATTTTATTGTTATTTTGAATTTTATCTCATAAGTACATTATTAGTAGCAAGTCATGAATTACTTTTTTGTTCAATTTAAGGTAGCACTGTTACTTTTCATGTGTGGAGGGGACACTGTGGGGTGGTACAGCTCTGACAGGAGACCCACTTAAACCTAATCTCTGGGTGGTGGAGGCATCACACATACTAAAATTAACTGGATATGCACCCCTCATTAGGAAAATAAGAACTGAAGCCCCTCAACCTTGCTTGAGCCCACAAGGCTTCCGATTGGCTCCCATAGTCTGCCCCTGTGCTCTCACTGAACCCTGCAAAAATCTGATTTTCCCGCTGTACCTGGTCTAACATGATAGAATCACTTATTTGACTGACTGCATGGCCCATATTTTACATTGCTTAGTGTGCTAGAGTAAGGACTCGGGGTGATTACACTTCCTTCTGTAAATTTGTACTTGAGCTGAACTTTTAGGTGCTGAAGGAATTGCACTCCTTGCCTTGCTGTTCTGCCTCTCTGTTGGTGCTGTCAGTCCCGGACTCCTTCTCCTCCTCCCCCCCCTTGCCTTATACAAGACCCCTATGGGCTCCCTGTTCCACAAGCATAGGAAAATGTAGTCACCGGGTGTTTGGTGCTACTTTAGACTACAAGCCTGGATCCTTCACCAGCTAGACATGGCAACAGCCTTCATCCAATCGGAATGTGAGTGCTCTTTGTCGCTGGTTTCTGATTGGTTCTCCTAGTCCACCTCTGTGTTCCTTCTAAACCAAATTTAAATCTGATCTTCTGCCTAAATGTGCTTAGAAGGAGCTGTAATCACTTATTTGCCTGGCTATAGAACACATCCTTATGTCTTAACTGTAACTTATGGAATACCATGTGTTTACACTCCCCTTCTTAACTTCTGCTTGCGCCAGCTCTCCTGTTGGGCTACTGACCACTTTATCCAACTGACAATCTCATTAAACTGTAACGTTTGTTGTTATACTGAGTACTTATTTGTATTATTGTTGTTCATTTGTATTATTGTGCACATTGTAAATATTTTATATGTACTTTACTACTTGACCTGGTCTTAACCAGGCCCATCTTGAAAATGAGCTTGCTCAATGATGTTTGCCTGGATAAATAAAGATTTTTATTAATTGCTTGATTGAGGCAGGGGCAGTAACCACAACATCCATGGTAATGCTGGTTTTATGATGCAGTCATCTAATTGTGAATCAAATATATGAAATGCACGAATATCAAGATAATATGTGTGTTCCTTTAAAAGGCTGGAGTGCCACGGGGCAAGATCTTTTTTGTGCGTGTGGCCGCAAATCTCGTTGCTATTTTTAATGTGTAATTCTATAGGCCACAATAACAAGTAGGAGAGAGAGGAGGGACATGATCGAGATCTTCAAGTACCTTAAGGGCATAAATAAGGTAGGATCAGAGGGCCTCTTTAACATAAGGAAGGAAGGTAAAACAAGGGGGCACAGTCTGAAACTGGTGGGGGGCAGATTAAGGAATGAAATGAGGAGACACTTTTTCACTGAAAGGGTGGTGTCATGGTGGAGTGAGTTGCCAGAGGAGGTAGTTGCGGTAAACACAGTGGCTAGCTTCAAGGGATGGGTAGTATAGGGTGAAGAAGAAAGTTAGGGTGGGAGGAGTTGTTACCGGGATGAGGAGGGGGGGAAGGTACTAGGAAGGACAGACAACTTCATGGGAAATACGGGGGAGGGGGCAGCTTCAGGGAACTAAATGAAGCTGCACACTTGAGCAGGCTGGATAGGCCATTATGGCCTGTTTCTGCTGGCAATTTTACATGTTCGTAAGTAATTTGTGACAGGATTTTACAACTGTTTTTATTACTGCATTTTCTCCTTTTCTGCCTTGTTGGCCTCCCTTCCAGATGGTCCCCACAGCCCAGTCACCCACCATCTACAAGACATACCCTCAGATACCCCCAAGGCTTACCCCTCATGATGTGGTAAGAGGTGCTGTTGTAACCCTTACAAGGCAGGATCCAGCTGGGGTGCCAGGTCTGCAAAGAGCTGTCCATCATCCTGCCCGGCAAGGGGATTTTGCTCCTGCTTTTTTCCCCCTGGGACATCCAACATGCAATGACACAATGTGTCTGTTGGCATTCCACAACTTACTGGGCCTCCTGACTGCCATAATACCTGGCTTCTGCTAGATGTTGGGAGTTTTGGGGAGACATGTCCCACCCAGCCAGTGAGAGGACAGCAGTCCCTCGGATGCAGATCCTCCCCCCCTCCCTTCCCTGGCTGATCCCAGATGACTCAAGAGTGCTGCTGAAACTGGTCACCAGTGTAGCCAGTAATAGCCCTACCACTGCACTGCAGGGCTGGCTATTTACATTTTTTTTATTAGCCCAGCTAACATGCAAAATTTCATTACAATGGGGCCCTCCTGTGTCTACCCAGTTTTGCAGCTGAGTAGACTGGCCCACCGAGAGGTGAAGTGACTTTCCCAAGGTCACACAGTAAGTATTTGGCTCTAGCGGGTGTTTGAACCTGAGAAACCACTAGACCAGAATGCCTCAGAGTTACTACTACTCAGGGTTTATGCTCTGCAGTTGCAATTTTAGAGAAAACCTAACCGGCCTCAGAAAAGTGGCAGTCATATCATTTTATACATAACAATACAGACATAGAGAGACAAAGCTGGGAACAGATAGATTTTTTTTTCTGTTCAGAACAAAATAACTTCAAAAATGAAAAACAAAAACTGTCTAAATACTGGTGGAATGAAGAAGCAAATTACTCCTGAAGATATCTACAATCTTTTACAATAAAGAAAGGAAGGTCAGACCCACCCACCATCATCTAGTCATGCTGCTGCTGCTTTAATTACAAATAATGAGCATTTTCATTTTCGGGCAACCGTCACTCAAAGGCCAGATGGTCTGAAGGCAGCTCTAAATACAGAGATATGCATCAGATATTTCAGTAGCTTAATCCATTGCCCTCCTTAAGCCTCCATGCCTCTGAAATACAAAGCAGGTTAGAACATGTGATTTCCTATTTCCCATGATGGCTGAGAACAAATGCAGCCCCGATCAGACAAAAGGAGCATTTATTGGTATGTGCAAGAATACACAAATGGTGAGCATCATAACTAGCTTACCGAAGCCACGCACAGCCAATCAAAGAAATGCATTAGAATAACATTGAGAGGTAACGCTTGTGGCTTCGAGCTATGTAACCACATATATGGCTTGCATATATTTGTCAGACTATATTTAAATGTAAATTTTGATGCATCATGTGCAGGAGTATTTCACATGTTTATTACCTTCACAAGAAAGATTAGGCAGTTGGTTGGGAGCAATAAAATGTTAGTAATGAGATTATAGGTATAAGATGAAAGTTTTTATTTTTTGGTAACCAGGTGTGGTACACTAGGCACAAAGTTTGTTTTCAGGGGTGACCTGGGAGCACTGGGGAGGTTAAGTGACCTGCTTAGGGTCACACAGTATGCAAGTGGAGGATGCGAGAATCAAACCCAGGTCTGCTGGATGTACCAAACTCATTCACAGCTCATTACTCTAACTCTAGCTCTGCTGCCAGCCCCAAAGTGAATAAACATGCTAGAATGATAGTGTTTACATTGTGTGAAATATAAGCAAAATTCAAAAAAAAAATTTTAAAAGAGGAAAGAAGTTTTATTTTTAAAACTGTTTTTTTAAAGGCAAGTATTCTTCAGTAAAATGTACTAAACTGCCCAAGCACTTTTGAAAATTGCTTTGACACCTGTACGCTACACATTACAGCTTCCACTACACCACATTATTATGAGTTTTTTTTTTTTTTTTATTTCTGTTTATTCCCCTATGTTCCTACCAGAGCCACTCCATTGGGAGTCACCAATTAAGCCTGTCCCTGCCAGCACCTTACCTGACAGACCTGGTCCCTCCATCCAGCCTTGGATGCTCCCTCGGCCAGGGTTGGGGTGGGGGCAGACCTCAGACTCTTATAATCTTGTCAGGGTCTCAGACTGCAGGCAGGCACTGGCACATCAGGACTAGGCTCGGTGCTCCATCTTCCCGGCTCTGGAGGATTTTTTTTCCCCCTTGTTCTGTGGGACGTTGAGTGCCCGTACGTCATGGCACACACTGACATCTGCAACATCCCCCCCTTCCTCGAAGGAGCCGCCCCTGAAGCTGACTAGTCCCAGGCCTTCACCTGTGACCAATCATACCCCAGTGACTCCAGCATGCTGTCGTGCCCCCAGCCTCTGCCAGGGGTCATCACTTGCCGTACTGAAATCCCTCCCTCCCCCTGGAGAAGGTGAGCTTTCATTGGACTCTACAGCCTTTCTCCCCCCAGCCAACCCCCAGCGGCCCGAGTTTGCTCCCAAATCCGGGTCACCGGTGTGGAGCGAGGTGTGGCGTCCTGCACCTCAACCCTCAGCGCCACTGGGCTAGCCCCGTTATCATGAGTTTCTACATTCATATATATTTATATATTTAAATTTACTCACTAGAGGTAATATTTTCAATTTGTAATGTTCATTATCCCAAATTTTGCACATTAGGCATTTTGGGTAAGGGTACATTTGAGAAATCCTGTATTGGTCCCCCTGGCCTGTATGTGCTTTCCAATTTTTGTCAAAGTGACTTGTTTTGAAAAATACCCCCCTGTAGATAGCTTCGTAGCCTTGTATGACATTGGTGGATCGGACATGGCATTTAGTGCTAAAAACGCTCCCACATCTCACCATCCCATCATATTATTAACATTATGGGACTAAATCCCCTTTGAGCAAAGACTCCCTTATCTCCCAGACCCTAATCTCAACTCCTATGAAAACAGGGAGGGCAACTGCCAAGTACAGTAGTGGTGCCATGGCTTGAAACGAGTCCAGCTAAAACAGAAGTCATCACTGCGTTTGTGGAGATGGGGAGGGGGCCTTAGACAAATAGCACACACGGTAACCTTCTTGGAGGTGCTGCCTGTCTATGGCACGGGTGAGGCTAGGGTGCTCCACACCATGGGATTCAATTAGTGGTTGAAAAACTGGTGCAGAGCTCTGGGATTTGGCTTCATTGGAGACTGGGGGTCCACCTGGAGGGATGCAGGCCTATACTGGCATGATGGTCTGCATCTGTCCAGGAGGGGAACCAGGATCCCAGGTGATAGGTTTAAATACTTCATTGACAAGTATTTAAACTAGCCAAGGGGGGAGGCACTGGAAAGGAGCAGGGAAATCCTAGCCCCCCCCAAAATATCAGGGTACTAAGTGAGGTAGACACCAACATAGAGATGTCGATAGGGAGAAGCGCAGGAGTAAATGGAGAAAGTGACAAATGCAATAAGGACAGGGATGGGGCAAAAAGGGGTAAGGCCATCAAGAAATGGAGGGTAATGAGTACCAACGCCCGTAGTCTGGGCAACAAGCTCCCTGAACTGGTGGCCTTGATGGAAGAGGGATGCCTGGATATTGTAGCAGTCACAGAAACATGGTACACAGAGAACCATGACTGGGATGTTAACATACCAGGGTACACAACTTACAGGAGAGACAGAGAGGGCAGAAGGGTGGGGGGAGTAGCTCTCTATGTAAGGGAAGGGATAAAAGCAACTGAACAAAAGAGTAAACAGGGAGGAGAGGAGGCACTGTGGGTCACCTTACAGACTGGAAATGGCACCACAATCCGCACAGGGGTTGTATATAGACCCCCATGTCCCATGTCTAGGGGAGGGAATGGACAAGGATATGATAGAAGGCATACTTAGGATGGTAGAGAAAGGGGAGATACTGTTGATGGGGGACCTTAACATGCCAGATGTTAACTGGAGCACCTTTGCGGCAGCCACATCCAAAAGCAGGGCCATTCTTGATGCCCTTCAGGTGGCATGCCTCAAACAGCTAGTTTTGGAACCCACTCGTGAGGTAGCAATCTTAGACCTCGTACTCTCAAATGGGGACGGTGAGAGGATCTCAGATCTAGAAGTGGGTAGCCATTTAGGAACAAGTGACCACCAAACAGTGTGGTTCACGATAAACTCTGCTACAGAGTCAAGCCATACAAAAGTGAAGGTTCTGGACTTCAGGAGAGCTGACTTTGGCAAGATGGGAGAGTGCCTTAGAAAAGCACTAGCAAACAGGCTAGAAGGAGGGGTGGAGCAACAATGGGAAAATATCAAAACTGCCATCACAGAGGCAACAAGCCTTTGTGTGAAGCAAATAAACAAATCAAAATGAAAGAAAAAGCAACCATGGTTCTCAAAAGAGGTGGCGGTGAAGGTTAGGGAGAAAAAGATAGCATTTAGGAAGTATAAGGAAACACAGAAGGAGCAGGACAGAGAACTGTACCAGTTAAGGCAGAAGAAAGCAGGGAGGGTAGTTAGAATAGCAAAGGCACAAACTGAGGAAAAGATAGCTAACTCAGTTAAGAAGGGGGATAAAACCTTTTATAGGTATATCAGGGAGCATAGAAAGACAAAGGGAGGGACAGTGAGGCTGAATAGAATGGATGGTGGGTGGGCAGAGCGTGACAGTGATAAAGCAGGGATACTGAATGAATACTTCTGTTCAGTATTCACAAAACAGGAAGTGGGGGAGGTGCCTAATCCAATTAACAGAAGCACTCTGGAGAGGGAGGTTGATCCCAGTCCTTTCACAGAAGAAAGGGTTCTGAAAGAACTCCTAAAACTGAAGGTGGACAAAGCAATGGGGCCAGATGGAATTCACCCCAGAATTCAAAAAGAATTAAGCAGAGAACTAGTGACACCACTGACTATGCTTTTTAACAAATCATGGGAGGATAGTGTGGTACCTGAGGACTAGAAGAAGGCGGATGTGATTCCCATTCACAAAAGTGGGACCAAGACGGAGGCAGGAAACTACAGACCTGTCAGTTTGACCTCTGTGGTAGGGAAAGTGATGGAATCACTTCTGAAGGAAAGAATTGTTGAGTACGTACAGGCCAGTGGGGCACAGGACCCAAGGCAGCATGGGCTCACAGCGGGAAGGCCATGGCAGACGAATCTAATTGATTTCTTTGACTGGGTGACCAAAGTAGTAGGCCAGGGAGGGGCTGAGGATATGGCCTACCTAGACTTTAGCAAGGCATTTGACACAGTCCCACACAAAAGATTAGTAGTCAAATTAACCAGCCTGGGAGTGGGTCCCAAGGTGGTAGCCTGGGTAAAACATTGGCTGAACAACAGGACACAGAAGGTAATTGTAAATGGAGTCCACTCTGAAGAAAGAGGGGTTACTAGTGGGGTACCACAGGGTTCAGTACTGGGTCCGGTCCTTTTCAATGTCTTTATAAGTGACATTGCAGAGGGACTGAAGGAAAAGTATGCCTCTTTGCAGATGACACAAAGATCTGCAACAGGTTTGATACACAGGGAGGCGTGGAAAGGATGAGAAGGGACTTGGCAAGGTTGGAGGAATGGTCAGAAGTATGGCAGCTTGGATTCAATGCAAAGAAGTGCAAAGTAATGCACCTAGGAAACAAAAACCCAGGGGGAAGATTACACAATGGGGGGGGAGGTAGTAACAACAACAAAAATGGAAAGAGACTTAGGGGTAATCATATCAGATGACCTTAAGGTTGGCAAGCAATGCGAGAAGGTGATAGGGAGGGCTGGGGGGATACTGGGATGTATAGGAAGAGGTATCACCAGCAGAAAACAGGAAGTTGTTATCCCCCTGTACAGACAGTTGGTGAGACCCCATCTGGAGTACTGCGTCCAGTTCTGGAGACCCCATCTCCGCAAGAAAGTAGTCATGATGGAGGCAGTTCAGAGGAGGGCAACTAAAATGGTACAGGGTCTGCAAGAGAAGCCATACGAGGAGAGACTAAAGGAGCTTAATATGTATACCCTTGTGGAAAGGAGGGAGAGGAGGGGGGACATGATAGAAACGTTTAAGTACCTCAGTGGAATCAACAAAATCCAAGAGGGTAGCATCTTTCAGAAAAAGAGATGTGAAAGAACAAGGGAACACAATTTGAAGATAGAGGGGGAACGGCTCAGGGGCAATGTGAGGAAGTATTTTTTCACAGAGAGGGTGGTGGACACATGGAACAGCCTTCCTGAGGAGGTTGTGGGGTCTAAAACTGTGGGAGGATTCAAGAATGCGTGGGACAGACATAAGGCAATTTTTGTGGGGGGTAGGAAGAAATAGGCTGTTGGTTAAATAGGATCTGCAGCTTATCCTCTAGGTAGGGAAATGGGCAGACTAGGTGGGCCAAGCGGTCCTTATCTGCTGTCAAAGTCTATGTTTCTATGTTTCCACAAAGGATCTAAGCAGTTGTTTCTTTAAAGGGGCTTTATTCATGCAACAAAAAGTGGGTTACAGTATACAGTCTGAAGGTCTGCGCTAACAGCAGAAGTTTCATGTTATATCAGAATGCTTTCAAGAGTTGACCTGCCCTCTCTTGTGAACACTATTTATAGTCATTCATTCACTGAAATTGTTTCATGCAAGGATGGTAAAGGTGACACAAGATTTTCCTGTCAGGACACCTGTGGTGACCCACTCATTGCACTTAGTGTTTCTGCCATGTAAGTCCCTTTTCCCATATAGATTTTCTGTTGTAACACCACAGCACCATGGATTACCACTCACGTGAAATTCTGAGATAAGAAAAGTGAGAGAATATTGACTGGATTCAAACCCACAATCTCTTGTTTATAAGGCTATATACCTTTCCACTACACCACAAAGCAGACACAGAAATGGAGGTAAGCTCTTTAGCTATAGAGTTTAAAACTGTGCCAGGAGGTTCCTGACAGGACAATCCCATTCCTGAGAGGAGAATTTCCTGACAGGAAACTCTCATGGCACCTTGTACCATCCTACCACTGTTTTAACATGTTAACATACAGGGATAACAAAAATAATCTTGTGTGACCTGGAGGTAAGGGAGAGGTGTGGAGGATCACAGAATCAAGAAAGAAAAACAGCAATTCAGACAAGAATCCATTAATGAGAGATGCCTTACAAATATTATCAGTCTGCAGAAGTGTGCGGCCCCAGAGACATAACTTACAGAATTTAGAAATCCAGGATCAAACTCTGCACCGTTATCATGCTCCCCTGCTGACTTAACGTCAGATTCGTTTCTCCACTTGATGAGACCAGTTGCCCAAAATTCATCTCCAGTCGTCTGGTTTTCACTTATCATTTGTTATTTAGCTTTACTTAGTTTTCGAATTCTCTGCATTATAAAATGGGTCAAGACAGTAGACAAATCTGACTGGCTGAGAGCCCTTTCCAGCTATGCCCTTTATTTCGGATATACCACGGCAAAAAAACAAGAACCAGCACCATTGACCCACTAACCCAAAAAGATATCCCTCTGCCACCCCAGCGAGACTTTTGCCATACCTCTCGATACAAACCATACAGACACCCGATCGGCACGATCACCAAAGCCCTGCAAACAGTTGCTTGTTTTATCTTTCTACCTACCTCACTCCCACTGCAAACAAGTCATGGAAATATTTTTTTCTACCCTAGAGACCTTCAGAAAATCACCTCCTCACCCGACTCGTCGGCAGGCTGTCGCCATTGTCAGACCCCTCATATAGCCTGTCCTTTACTGTCAGTACTTCCCTCACTCCCGCTGCAGACAAGACACTCCAATACTTTACCTTTCCCTCCACACCTACACAATTTTAAAAGCATGTTCTCACCACATCAGGTGTTGATCGGCCACTGTACAACACCAGACATCTCTGTGGCAGACTAGCATGAGCTTTAAAATGCCATTTACTTCACATTGCTGAGCTGTCAAACCAGACCGCAGGAACAATAAAAAAATGTCAGATAACATTTCTGTTCATTTTGGCATATTCTTTTACCCCAAAATCCAACACTTAGTCAGGGAAGAAGCCAATCACAATGAAACGTTCCAAACTGAAACAGAAAATGAGCAACATAATATGGAGCTACCGATCGCTCTCCAGTGACTAAAAGGCACGTCACCCTCTAACCCTGACAACTAGCAGCAACTGAAAGTGAGAAGCAAGTAAAAAACACACGCAAAAAAACAAAACAGGTTGGGCAGTGGCAGTGTTTAATGACTGAAACATAAAAAACAAACGTTATTCAAGTTAGGAACTATTTTTCTAGGGGCATAGATATGGGTGTCTGTGATAACGGCGAACGCCTAAAGGCGATCACCGTTATCGCTCAGTCAGAGTGCCGAACACATTTTCAGCATTTGACAAATTCCCTGGCGCACCAGCACAACGGGCGCCTAGGACATATTTTACTACCCATATCCCCTCATACACCTCTACTTAAGGATTCTCAACTTCAGGGGTGCATGTTGGGGGTGAAAGTAGTAAAATATAAAAGTTCGGGCAGGCGCAATAAAATCACACCAGCACCGGACCCAAACCCAGTACCTCAGCCACCCCAGCCATTGCCCAATCCCTGACACCACGCCACAGCTCAACCAACAACTGCACGCCACCCCTACAGCCTCTCTGCCCCCAGCCCATGCCCACCGTGCTTGCTCCCACCCACCCGTGCGTACTTATAGCGACATCCTGTCGCCTAGTTTGCCACTCCTCATCCAGTTGCCATATCCTTCAGTTTCCATGAGTGGATTGCATGAGGAAGGTGTCGCCGTAACGGATGGCGCCCTTCCTCATGCGCCCACTTCACAGGTTACCTAGATATGGTATACTTATCCACACTACTGGCACAATTCCTTTCCTTTTTAGGAACTGTTGGAAGGACTTCAAGCTGGCTTCTCCCACCCACCCGGGTGGTATCCTTATCAGCACTGCCCCGTGACATCAGATCTTCCTTTCCGCTGAAAGAAGCGGGTTCCCTCCATCGTAGCTCCCTGCTAGGTGTAGGCCCTATCACTGTTTCCAAACTTTTTTGGTCTTCTTTCACTCCGTGGGTTCTCTATTATAGCAAGATGGATTCCTCCATTTCTAAGTTGGCGCCTGGTTTCAAGATGTGCTCGTATGGATAAAAGATGTTGCATACTGACCTTCACACCCATGTGCATTTACTGCCTGGGCCACAAAAACGATCCCAGGCTTGCAGCCTATGTTGTACTCTTCATCCCTCTACTCTAGAGGACTGGTACTCATGACTTGTTCTTGGCTGTCTGGATGAGTGGGATCCTCCTTTTCAGTATAAGGATGCCCATTGGGTGGTCTCCGCAGCTGCAGGGTCCTCAATCAGTTGGCGGCTTTTGAAAAAGCTGCATCTCAAGCCATAGCAGGCACCTCCTTGGTGTCCGCACTGGTCCTGCTGAGCTTTGGTGCCTCTTTTTTCTGGTGGCATTCCAGAACTTGTGCCAGTCCCTTCCTACCCTCAGGGAAGGCCCTTCCCATGGGTCTAAGTCCTCTAAAAAAGATACCAAAGGAAAGCCTAAAAAGTCCTGTCGTAGGTCATGGGATTGCAAGCACTCTCAGGCCTCAGCCTCCCATGACCCTGTTTCGTTCACTCTCATCGATGAGTCAGCTTTGGCCGATGCCTCTGTTCAGGCCGCTGGCCCCATGGTGTCCCCATCGGGCATGCTGGCCGAGACATGGGTGAACCAGGCTGTTGAGATTTTTCATGACCCGTTGTCACAGGACAACGGGGATACATCCCTCTCCAGGACTCCAGTCCTGACTCTTCAGTCCCAGGGCAGGTCAGACCAGCTACTTGAACCTGTCCTTTGGGACACTGAGCTTATGGGGAGCTGTAAGTGTCCCTTGCCAGTTCTCACCTCTCCCTGGCATCCAGTCCACTGGCGGTTGAGGTCGATGACTCAGAGCTTGAGGTCAAGCAGCCCTCGCCAGAGCTCATGCTCCTGACACTCGGGAAAGTGGCATCACCGCTATTCCTCCTCCTCTTCCTCTTTGGGGCAGGAACAGCTCCACTGCAACTTGCATCGGCACTAATAAGAGTTCATATGGCAGCAGTTCTTTTGAAGTGCAGGGCCTAAGCCTGTGCCATCCCCCCCCCCCACTGGTGCTCCCTTGACTGCCACTGCCTTGGCTCGAACTGGTTCCAGCTCAGTCAATTCCAACCTCTCCGCCCATTCAGGTGGAACCCCCTCTGGCTCAGCAGACAGATGGTCCTCTGTCCAAGGATGCCCAGACTACCCTCGGGCTTTCTCGCTGGCTGTCGATCATGGTCACCCGGGCTGACAAGCCCAGCAAGGTTAGTAGGAACATGGGGGGCAGCTGGTTTTCAATGAATCCTCAGAGTTGGAAGCTTCTTCCATGCACTCCAGGCTGGTCGAACTGGAGTCCGGTGATGATACATTGATGGACCATGGTCCTACTTCCTTCGAGGCCATGCTCTGACTAATTTCAGTGGCTATGGGGATCAAGATGGAGCCTGTGCAAAAAAGGGCCAAGTATCCTTTCACTGAATTTGTCAACCTGAACGACTCCCGGGGGGGTTGCCTTCCTGGTGGTCAAGGCCATTCTTGGGCCTGCATTGGATCTCTGGCAATACCCAGCCTCCTGCCACTTCCCCTGTCAGCCTGTATGACCCACAAGTATGCAGTTCCTATGGGCTCCCTCTTGGGATTCACTGAACACCCCTCGGCTGAGGGTTTGGTGGCTGACTCAATGTTTCTTCGGATGGGCAGTGTCGGGGATGTCGACAAATCCCCCGACAAGGAATCCAAGAAACTGGATCATGCAGCCAAGAAGGTGTATGCAGCCTCAGGCAGGCTAGTTCAGCCTTAATGATGCCCACTTCACTCATGCCCTATTGGGCACTCTGGATAAGGTGCTCCCTTGGCTCCCGGCTGACCTTCAGTCGACGGTCAAGCAAGTCCGGGACCAAGGCTGTGTTGTGGCTTAGCAGGAACTTCAGACGGCCATGGACATCAGCAGTTCTTGTGCCAGGTCTGTGGCTACGGCCATGGCTATGTGCCACCGGGTGTGACTGAGGATCTCAACCTTCACAGTGGATAACCAGCACAGTTTGGTGGATGTCCCCTTCCTTAGCATTGACCTGTTCAGGTAAGGGGTGGATGGTCATCTCACTAGGATTGAGAAGTCCAATGCCACCTTAGACTCCATCACCTTGGCCCAAAAGACAAGGAAAGGTAAATTTTATTTTTCTGGCGTGCAATCCCGGAGGCTCTGGGTGCTGAACAGTAAAAGCACGCTATAATTACAGTAACACAAATCAATGTGAAAAACAGTAAAATATCAGCATAAATAAATATAATTAATATCTCTATTAAAACAAACTCAAACAGAGAAGCAGGGTACCAAGGGAGGACTGATACCTGAGGTCCGGGAAGGCCTGATTAAACAGGAAGACCTTGAGGTGGGCCTTAAAAACCTCAACCGAAGGGGCCTCCCAAACTGACAGAGGAAGCGAATTCCACAGGACGGGGCTGGTGACACTAAGTGCTCTGTCGCTGGCAGTTTTCAGCCTCATTCTGGGAATCGCCAGGAGGCCCCTAGAGGAGGACGGGAGGGAGCGGGCCAAAACAGCAGGTGTAAGAAGGTCAGACAGGTAGCCAGGACCCTTCCCATGTAGGGTCTTAAATGTGAACAAACCCACCTTAAAGAGGATCCTCCACTGCAGTGCAGATCGCACAAAACCGGGGTGATATGACAAAATTTTGGCTGCCCAGTCAGTAGCCTAGCAGCCGCATTCTGCACTAACTGCAGCCGGTGGACATTACCCCCTGAGACCCTGAGGTAGCGTGCATTACAGTAATCAAGTCTGGATGCCACAAAGGCATGTACTAATGTGGGGAGGTGCATAGACGGAACTAGGGGCTTAACCCTGGCGATATATTCCTATGGTGGTAAAAGCTGGTCCGGACAACAGATGACACCTGAAAATCAAATGACAATCCACTGTCAAAGGCTATGCCAAGGTTTCACACCCTAGAGGAAGTCCTCAATGGCACAGATCCCAGGGATAAACCGGTTTTGGTGCCAGAGGGCAACCTGTTCCATCTTCTGTTCGACTCCACCACTAGTACCTCCGACTTGTTGGGGTTCAGTCGCAACCAGCTGGAGGCCATCCAGTCATTTATCACTGCAAGGCAGCAGTATTTCCTAATGAGCTCACCCAGGGGCAGAATGTACATGGCAAACAATACTGGTGACAAGACTGATCCCTGAGGTACTCCACACAACAGGAGGCTGGAGGAGGAGACATTCCCCATCACTACTCATTGCCTCGTGTTCATGAGGTATGACTCAAGCCAGCAGATGACACAGCCGGTGAGCCCACAAAATTCCCTCTGGTGGTCAAGCAACACACACAATGGTCTACTGTGCCAAAAGATGAAGAGAGATCAAGGATGTTATGAGCTCCAAACCCAAGAAGAAGTCCTTTAGGCCCAGTCAGGCTCCTGCGGCCAAGCCACCCCAGGCCCTGGCTGGGCACTAGCAGCCCTGGCGTCCCAGGCCAAAGTCAGTCACTTCCGTGGTCCAAATGCCAGTGGTCGAGGTCCAGCAGCGTCCTCCACTGGCCTTACCTTCGCCTCCAAGCCTACCCGGTGACTGGTTGAGGGGTGCCCCTCCCTGCCAGCCATGTCTCCCCTGGATCCTTCCATGGGGGGACCAGCTCCACCAGTTTTTTTCTACCTGGTCCAATTTTACCACGGACAGGTAGGTGCTCAAAGTGGTCGGTCAGGTCAGGGTTTGCCTCTGGAGTTTGAGGCTGCCTGCCCAGCTGGGCCCACACCCGTTGGGAGAATGTGGTGTCCACAGACAAGTTGTCTGCCCTTCGGGAGTCACCCAGCTCCTCCAGAAGGAGGTGGTGGTTCATTTCCTGGACCACCCCCCCCAGCCAATCCAGGGTTTTTCTCCAGATATTTTCTGGTTCCCAAACAGACGAGGGACTGGCACCCTGTCTTGGATCTGCATGACTTAAACAAGTTTCTGTGGTCGTGCACCTTCAGAATGGTCACTATGACCCAGATCATTCCATGTCTGAAGCAGGACATGTGGTTCTGCTCCCTGGACCTACAGGATGCTTTCTTCCATGTCCACATTCATCCACCCTACCAGTGGTTTCTTTGGTTCTGTACAGAGGGGACACTCTACAAGTTCCAGGCCATGCTCTTCAGCCTCTCCTCAGCCCCCAGGGTCTTCACCAAATGCATAGCAGTGGTGGCAGCATTCCTGAGGTGCTGAGGGGTCCAGGTGTACCCGTACCTGGATGACTGGCTGATTGCAGGCCCCTCCAGAGTGGAAGTGGAGCGGTCCCAGGATCTAGCCCTCCAGATCTGCTTGAACCCTGGCCTCCTCATCAATGAGGCCAAGTTGCAACTTGAATGCTCGCAGGTGATCCACTTCACTGGGGCGGAGCTTGACTCTTGCCAAGCCTGAGCCTAGTTCCCTGTGGACGCGGCAGAGGATCTTTCCTCCTTTGCCTGGTCATCTCAGGCTGGGTGATTGCGCCCTGCCAGGGACTTCCTGCATCTCCTGGACTACATGGTGACTTGCACCAGCATGATCCATTGGGCCCGCTGGAGAATGCACTCCTTGCAGTGGGAGCTGGCCCACCAGTGGTCTCAGCATCATGGCCACCTCAACCAGACAGTTACAGTGACTCAGCAGATGTGGGATGCCCTCCAGTGGTGGATGGTCCCAGAACATCTACAGGAAGGGGTCTCATTTGTCCACCCTGAGCCAACGGTCACTCACATGACCGACGCCTCCCTAATGGGCTGAGGTGCCCACCAGGGAGAACAAAGGGTCCACAGAATCTGGTCCCCCGAGAAGTCCTGATGTCATATCAACCTGCTAGAGCTTCTGGCTGTTCACCTGGCCCTGGCAGCCTTTGCTGCACATCTTCAGGGTCAGGTCGTCCAGGTCCAGAGAGACAACATGACGAACATGTACTATTTCAACAAGCAGGACAGAACATGTTCCTTGCCTCTATGCAGGAAAGCTCTCTACATCTGGACCTTCATACTCAGCCTCCAGCCTCAGCTGACCTGCTGGACATTCATGTGGCCGTAGTGACCAATCAACTGGCGGACGCCCTCAGCTGTGTGGGCGAGGTGTCTCACAAGAGGTCTCTTCCCCAGGAGGTAGTTGACCATCTGTTCTCCCAGTGGGGCACCCGTCAGGTGGACCTGTTTGCCTCCCGGGATAATGCCAAGCTGAGGCTGTTTGTGCCCACCCCCACAGTGGGGAACACTGTAGGGCAATGCCTTCACGAGGCCCTGGACCTCCTCTGTGCCTTCCCTCCCTTTCCTCTGATCCACAGGGTCCTGATCAAAGTCTGGAGTGACAAGGCATGGATGATTTTGGTGGCTCCTGACTGGCCATGCCATTTCTGGTACCCCGATCTCCACAGCCTCAGCAGCAAGCCTCCTTGGCATCTGCCACGTCACCAGGATCTGCTCTTGTGCTCTCGGGGGGAAGGCCCTTCATGTGCCTTCAATCCCAGCACCTGACAGCCTGGTTCCTCAGTGGCTGGAGTTCCAGGCTCTGGGTCTCTGATCAGATCTTCCATGTCATGGAGGCCTCTCAGAAGGAATCGACTCATCAATGCTATGCCTTTAAATGGAAAAGATTCTCCATTTGGTGCCACGGCAAGGAGCTGGACCCCTTTTCCTGTCCTGTGGCTAGCATCCTTGACTACCTGTGGTCCCTCTCTCAGTTGAGCCTTCGGTTGACGACCCTCAAGATGCACCTGGCAGCCATGTCTGCATACCCGGCGTGGGCAGATATGCCGATGGTGGTACAGGAGATAGTGGTCGGGTGCTTCTTTAATGGCCTAGACCACATTTCCCCTCCAGTGCGTGAACCACCACCACCTTGGGATTTGTTGCTGGTGTTGGCAATGCTCATGGGCAAGCTATTCAAACTCATGCACAGGTGCGAGATGTCACACCTGTCATGGAAGACCGCATTCTTGGGGGCCATCACATCCACCAGAAGGATCAGTGAGCTTCAGGTGCCCTTGGTGGAGTCTCCTTACCTTGTCTTCCATAGGGACAAGGTTGTCCTTCTCACCGACTTGAAGTTCCTTCGGAAGGTTGTCTCAGAGTTTCACCTTAACCAGGTGACCAATCTCCCAGTTTACTTCACCAACCACACCTTGGAGGATGAGCACAGGCTCCATACTCTGGACCTGAGTCAATTGCTTGCCTACTACAAGGAGCGCACGGCTGGAGTTCAGGGAGAGGTTTGTCAGCCATTTGTCACCTATGCTGAAGCTGCACCTGGCAGACTGGCAGCTAAGCAAAGGACTGGCAGGTGGACTGTATACTTCATCAACCTCTGCTATAGACTGGCTGGTAGGAAGCCTCCCACAGGGCTTAGGGCTCATTCCACCAGACATACCGCTGCCTCGGTGGCTGCTTCCAGGGACGTCCCTATACAGGAGATCTGCAGGGCTGCTGCCTGGAAATCAACACACACTTTCCTCTCTTACTACCACATCAACCTTGAGTCATGCCAGAATGCTGGTTTGGGTCCTTGGTTCTCCAGTCTCTGTTTCCTAAATATACATGTGCACCTTGCCCCCCTCATCTTGGAGAACTGCTAGGAGTCTGCCAGTAGTGTGGATAAGTACATCATATCCACATCCCTAGAAAAACAAGTTACTCACCTGTAACAAGATCTTCCTGGACTTAAGTCTTCACCATTTATTCAAACTGCTGGGGTCAAGTCAGAGATGCTGGGACCCTTCGGGAGCCAAACATTTCAGGAGGGTTGGTGCTGAGATAGGGCCACACATGCGTAGCACCACAAGACTGACTCACACCGCGTAGGCTATCTCCGCATCAGCCCTCCAACTGCCTTAAATTCTTTTTTCCCTGCTGTTGAGTGCACTTCAGTGATGACGTTGCTCACCTGCCGGGAGTCATATCACATCTATACAACCACAGCATTTAGTGTTGTGTAGTTTTAGTCTATTTATTGTTTTCTGTAGTAAAAAAAAAAAGTATTCTTTTCTTCAACCCTACCGATCAATGGAGTTGACAATGGATGGTGACGGTAGGGAATCTGCTTCGGAAGGCTGCTCTGGCAGTTGGTCTGAGTCCAGTCCACTGCCCTCTCGGGGGGGGGTGACCATGGGCAGTCTGGTGTTCGGAAGGGGGGACACAAAAAGAAGCGGGCCCATTCCCGATCCAGTTTGAGGACCCAGCACCATTCTGCCTCAAGTTCTTCCTTTCCCCACTGGAAGGGGAAGAAACAGTACCGCTCAAGTTTACCTTCTGGTACATCTACCAAGAGGTTTTCAGCATCAGTGAACAGGAGGCCTTCCCCGGCTCCATCTGGGTCCCCAAAGTCCTCCACTCGTAGTCACTCGGAATCTCAACACCAGAGCCCTTTTCTGTTCTCCTGTGGGGTTTCCAGTGGGCAGTTTCACCTCTGGGCTGCTCATATGGAGCAGTGGGTACAGCATCTGGCCCATTTACCCCTCCCTGTGGATCCGGTGCCGGGGCCTTCGGCTCTCGGTGTTTCGGGACCGCAGTTGGAGTGTTTGGGACAGGTAGAGCATTTGGCTCTGGCAATGAAACATAGAAACACAGAAATTGTCAGCAGAGAAGGACTGTTAGGCCCATCCAGTCTGCCATATGCCCTATACACTGTATGTGGCCACTGACCCTGTGTGATCAATGGCTTTTCATCACTCCTTCCCTTCTCAAGCTTCCCTTGTGCCTGTCCCAGGCATGCTTAAACCCCTCCACTGTGCTTGTCCCCCTGCTACCTCCTGTGGCAGATTATTCCAAGCATTGACTACCCTTTCTGAGTAGAAAAACTTCCTCACATTACCTCTTAATCTACCCCCCTCCAATTTCATATTGTGCCCCCTTGTTCTAGTACTTTTTCTACATTGGAAAAGGTCCCCCACCTGCACCTTGTTTATGCCCTTGAGGTTGCCCTTCTCCAGATAGTCTCCACCTTATCTATGTCCTTGTGCAGGCGTGGCCTCCAGAACTCCATGCAGTACTCCAGGTGAGGTCTTACCAATGTTTCATACAATGGCATCACCACCTCCCACCTCCTGCTGGTGATACCCCTGCCTATGTACCCCAGCATGCCACTGGCCCTCCCTGCTGCCTTTGTGCACTGCTTTGATACCTTAAGATCATCAGAGATGATAACCCCCAGGTCCCTTTCCTCTTTGGTGACAGTCAGCTCCTCCCCCCAAACCTGTAGCTCTCCCCAGGTGCATTATTTTGCACTTCTTTGCATTGAACCTCAGTTGCCACATCTCTGACCATCTTTCAAGCTTCTCCAGGTCCCTCTTCATTTTCTGCACCTTGCCAGTGACTGTGCTGCTGATGCCGGTTCAACATGCCAACCTCCCTCATTCTGTTTCTTTGCAGGGACCAGCACAGGTACCATCTCCTGCCACTTCTGCCTCCTCTAGGCTGGGTTTAGGTTCTCATGTGGTGCCGGCTCCTCTTCAGTTGGTTCTGGGTTCGGCACCGCATCCAGGACCAATTCCGGCACCGGTTCTGGTGTCACCTGTCCTCCTACTTCCTAGGCCTGGTCTTGGCCTTATAGGCACCATACCTATTCCACCCTTCCCCCTCTGAGGAGGATCTGGAGCAGAATGAGTCTGACCCTGACCTCATCATTTCTGAAGAGGGGGATGAAAATTAATTCTATAGCCTGGACAATAACCCATCAGTTCCAGTTTCTGTTCCTCAAGATGACCTTTCTTTTCAGTCTTACTTGGGAATATGCTGGGAACCCTGGCTCTGCAGACTTCTGCTCTAGATCCAGGAAAGAGGATGCGCCTTGAATGGCTTCACGGGCAAGGAAATATTCCAGTGAGCCTTACGCCCCCTGTTCCTCCAGCCTTCAAGACTCTGTCTGAGGCTATATGGTCTAGATCTGCCTCTGTTCCCTCTGTATGCAAGTTCACAGGTTGAAAATATGCCCCATCTAAAGAGAGGTCTATTCTAGCTTCCCAGCCTATTTCAGACGCGTTGGTTATTCTTGCAGACAATGACAAAACAACATGGGGAAAAGGGCTTTCGCATAGCCATCTGCTGAAAGCAGCTATGCATGCATATGATACTGCTTCCAGAGCTACCATTGCTGGAATCTGTATTAGAAGACATTCCTGGCTGTGGATATCAGGGTTCCCCTCAGATGCTCAACAGCAGGTTATGAATGTTCCTTTTGATGGTGCCTACCTGTTCCACCAGCAGGTGGAACAATCCCTAGAGGCCTCTCAGAAAACCAGGACTGCCTACAAAAGAGTCAGACTGATTCCTTCAGCCCTTCGGAAGGGCAGGAACTACCAACTCTTTCATAAAAGACAGCCCTTTCGTGGGATAAGCAGCGGATCCACAGCCAAACACCAGTCTCCTCAGCTGCAAAAGAAAACACAACAGAAGGCAAAAGCCCCAAAAGTGCCCAGTGCCACCCTCTAAGACCCCAGCCCAGGTTCCACCTCAACTGCCCAAGGTGGACCTCTCCTCAGCGGTAGGAGGGGTGGTCGTCTGACTCAGTTCTACAGTCAGTGGAAGTCAATCATCACAGGCAAGTGGGTCCTCAGGATTGTTCAAGAGTGGTACTCGCTCAGCTTTTCAGAAATTCCCTCAGACTTTCTGTCCAAACACTGTTAGCCACTCAGAGAGATCACCTCACCTCAGAGATAGTGGGCCTTCTCAGAAAGTAGTTCCCTGGGCAGAGTGCAACACATGTTTCTAGTCCCATTACTTGCTGGTTCTGAAAAAACAGGGCATGTGCCCCATTCTCAATCTCCAAAAGCTGAACAAGTTCTTGTACCATGAGAAGTTCTGATGGTCTTGCTGGGGACCCTTCTACCACTTCTTAAGCAACAAGACTGGCTGGCATCCCAGGACATGCAATATGCCTACTGGCATATTCCAGAACACCCAAACCACTACAAATTCCTTTGCTTTGTAGCCTTGGGTCAGCACTATCAATTCAGAGCCCTGCCCTTTGGGCTGTCCTCGGTGCCTTGAGTCTTTACAAACTGCTTCACAGTTCTTGCAGTGGACCTTCGGAAACTCGGCATTCAGGTCTTTCCCTATGTAGATGATTGGCTCCTAGCAAATCTGTCAAGGCAGGGTACAGAGAAGGCAGTCTCCACAGCAGCTCTGTTCTTGACCTCCATGGGGGTACTGCTGAACCTGGAAATGTTTCAGCTTCAACCTTTGCAACAGCTCCTCTTCATAGGGGCTCTCATGGACACTACCAAGGCAAGGATAGAGGAACAACATCCTTCGAATGGTACATTTTATCATGGAAAACAATCCTGTGCAGGCTCACTCCATGCAATGGATGTTAGTACTCTTGGCCTCTTTGTCTTCACAGTGCCTCTGACTTGACTGCACATGAGAACCACTCAGTGGATGCTTAGCACACAGTGGTCCCCAACAACACATCCTAAGTCCTAAACCATCAAAGTGACGGAACCCCTGTGTCAGTCACTTGCATGGTGGACACAGCAGGACAATCTTCTTCAAGATCTCCCCTTGCTCTGCCAGAATCTCAGATAACCATCACCACAGATGCATCTCTCCTTGGGTGGTGAGATCACTGACTGGGCTACCACACTCCGGGAGTCTGGACCCTTGCAGAGTCTCACCTTCATATCAATATTCTGGAGAAGAGGGCAGTCCTTTACACCCTCCCCACGAGTCTTGGAAGATGTTGTCAGTCTCAAGGTAATCCTTCTTCAGACAGACAACAAAGCAATGATGTATTACATCAACATGCAGGGGGGAGCACACTCCTACCCACTCTGCAGAGAAGCCATGAGGGTGTGGGAGTGGTGCCTCAACAGCAATTATCTGATTCAAGCAGATCTTACTTTGAGGGGGCTCTTGCAGTAGTCAACACCATTAGAACTATGCTGCCAGGTGCCAGGACCACACAGAAAAATTCTAGCTAGCGGTACCAAACAGGGACTGCCCCCTGGTGAAGTCCATCCAGGTATAAAGGCGGCGGTCCCCCACACCCACCTCAGTTCTTTTCCCGCAGTCAACCTGTGCTCATTGTACTTCTCGGATCAACTCCGCTACTGTCAACCGCCATTTTTTCTTTCCCTTTTAGGGTTTTCTTTTTCTTTGTCTAACCAGTTACTTTTTCGACCTTATGTTGTCGCCAAACTCTTCCACCAACACCCATAAGTCCAAGTGTGCCTGTGGGAAGCAGCTCCCTGAAAAGGATGGCCACTCCATGTGCATCATCTGCCTAGGCCCAGATCATGACACTGAAGCCTGCCAGGCCTGCCAAAAGTTTAAAAAAGTCAGACTACACAGTATTAAGTGGGAAATGGACTTTAAAAATTCCAACAATCTCTTCGCACACAGTGCTTCTGGCTCCTTGGGGTACTCAAAACTTCTTATCAAATGAAAAAATGTTCAGGAGCCCAATAAATTCACTTGATTTAACTTCCAAGATTCATTTTAAAAGGTCTTTTAATTGTTCCCCTATGTTTTACTCCAAAAGAGCTTGTTCACGGAGTAATCTTTCTATTATAAAGTGGTAAAGACATATCAGTATTTTAGACACCTTCAAATTCATTATATCTTGTTTTCTTATATAAACATCAAGAAGTGCTGTGCCATTGTTTAATGTCGCTACTTACCAAAGATATCTTCTAAATACATATGTAATGTGTTTCATAGTCCTTATTCTGTTTGCTTATATCCAAAATATATTCACATGTTTAAAATGACAAGTTATCCTATTCTCTTTCGCTTTTGTACACCAAACAGTACATAGATCCATTACTTCCTGCTACTAAGTATCCAGGCTACTTACATGTGAATATCCATCGGGAACAAGGAATTGATGGATTTTCTGTTACCCATAGGTCTATTTTGGATATAAGCAAACAGAATAAGGACTATGAAAAACATTACATATGTATTTAGAAGGTATCTTTTGTAAGTAGCGACATTAAACAATGGCACAACACTTCTTGATGTTTATATAAGAAAACAAGATATTATAATGAATTTGAAGATGTGTAAAATACTGACATGTCTTTACTACTTTATAATAGAAAGACTACCCCATGAACAAGCTCTTTTGGAGTGTAATGTAGGGGAACAATTAAAAGACCTTTTAAAATGAATCTTGGAAGTTAAATCAAGTGAATTTATTGGGCTCCTGAACATTTTTTCGTCTGCCAAAAGTTTCATCAGGTTACGCGGAAAAGGAGACAGAAAGTCTTGGAATCACACCTATTGCAGCAGAAGCTGGCCACCCGGAGAGAGAGAGAGAGAGAGAGAGAGAGAGTTGCAGTCCCATACCATGGCTGGGACTTCTGGGGATCCTCTGTCGTCGTCGAAAAAGAAGCATAAGAAACATCAGGACCTGGATCAGTCCACCATGGAGTCACAATCTCCTTCTGGGGCAGCGATGGCTTCCTCCCATGGGGGGTTGATTTCTTCGTCCACGCCAGTCCTCCTTCCTTTGGGGTTGCCGGTGGACCCACCTCTGGCAGTTCTCACTGTGACGGATGGCGCTTCTATGGGCGCGGAGGTTCCACTGATGCTGTGTTTTTATTTTTTACGGCTCCCAGAGCCTCCGGGATTTGGCGTCTTTTAAATAAAACATGCCTTGCCTCCACCCCTGCTACTCAGGCCGGTCCTCATGTAAGAGCCTGATGCAGGTGGCCAGACTGATGCTAAGGGTGAAGCTGCAGCTGATTCCACCCTCAGCACCTTCGCTGGACTCTGAGGCAGGGTCCAGCGGCAGTCTAGTGGACTGACACCCGCTGTTGCCCTCTGGACCACAGCCTTCCTCGGAAGAGCTGCCATCCTTGGGGCTCCACAATTCGGGGCTCTTGCTGGGGGTAGCCTCCCAGGCTCCCTTCTTCAAGCCCATGAGGTCCTTGTCTCCCAAGCCTCCATCCAGAGGCCTGATGGTTCTAAATCACAATCAATGTCTGCTGTCCTTGGACCAGTCAGGCTTAGCTCAGACTTCTTCAGAGTCTGCGGAACTTCCTGAGGTTCTGACCTCTGGGATCGACTCATAGGGCACCCTTCTAGAGGCTGAGCACCCGGTTTCAACCTCTGATACAGGTCCTGGTGCCATTGTACACTCTGCCCTTCGAGCGTTTTCTTCCATATGGGCTCTGAGTACAGCCAGTGCATCATCAGGCCAGACGTTGGACTTTCGGGCACACTATCTGGCGTTAAGTTGCGCCTTTCAGCCAGCGCTTCTATGACGAATGTCAATGAATTATGGAGTGTAACCCCCCTACAAATGTGGGTTCCTGAAAAGTATTCCTTGAGCTTGCCTAAATGCTCACTGCCAGGCTGGTGTCCTGCGTTTTAGCAGTTTAAATGTGACTGCCAGAGAGTGCCTGTATAGCCTCTGTGCACTGTCTCTTTAAGAGCTGCCTGGATTGCTGTCATAAGTAATCTGAAAGGGAGCTCTGTTGAAAGATGTAACTATTTGCTGAAAATCATTTAGAGTGATAATGATAATATAGTTTGTCTAACCTGCCTTCTTTGCAGCAAGGACTGTCTTGTTTAACCCCACCATTTGGCCTGGGACTGCAAATTGGACCAATCTGTTCTGGTGGGACCTAAAATGGAGCCGGACTACAGGAGCTGTCTGGAGTCAAAATCTGTAGGAATTGTAGTTTTGGGCTTTTGGTGCTTTTTTGCACCTGAAGGGGGAGCCTTTGTTGTGACTGACAAACAGATCAGCCAACAGAACTGTTTGGATTTTTAGGAAAGTCCCAGACTTGCTGGCAGTTGAGTCAGATCTAAGTTGGGAGCTGAAGGAGCAACAGTTTGAGACAGTCAAGCAGCCGTATGAGTAGTTTTGCGTGGGAGAACTGTGGAAAAGCCTGAATTGTGGCCTGCATGTCTGCCTGCTGCCCCTGAGAGGGAGAGAAGAGAATTATTTCAGACTAAATCCAAGTTTGTGAGAACGAAGTAAGCCACTGATTTTTTACCAGGCTCATACCTGAAGAAGACCGAAGATTTTGCTGAATGCGATTGGCCTGTCAGGATTTCCAGCTGCTTTTGAATCCCTGGCTTGTGCAGAGACTTTGCGATCGTGACCAGAGAGCGGTTTGCCTGGTACAGTAGAATTTCCTTACATGTAAATGTGCTGTGTATTGAAAGTGGGTCATGATTTGATTCCCCACTGTGTGAACTGTGTTCTGCTTGCTGGTACCGTAGAATCCTTTATATGTAAATGTGCTGTGTATTGAAAGTAGGTTGTGATTTGGTTCCCCACTGTGTGAATTGTGTTATGCTTGCTGGAAGCTGTATCCAGCCCAAAACGGACTGTATCAGAATTTGTCTCCATTTGGCCTGGGCCATGCCATGCTGGCCCTGCCAGACTATCCCACTGCACAGAGAAAGCCACCGATGAGAGACCTGCCTGGGAATCAGCCTCCTGCTCCACGCTTGAACAGGAATGATGCTTTGGCGAATCGTGTGGGCCCTGCTTCTCCTGGCACTCCAGATCAACCACCTGCTGTCTCGATTTTCATCCCGTCTGTGTCCAGTCTTGGGTATCGTGAGTAAATATCAGGGTAGCTCCCTGCAACAACAGCCTAATCTAAAAGTGTGTCATCTGATTGTCTTGTTGTTTTCTTTTCACGAACTGAGCCCTCCGGCTCCAGATTACAAATAGTGTGTGTTGTGCATGTTGTTTTCTTCCATTACAGGGACCCAACCAGCTGCAATGTTCCTGGCTAGCCCACTGTTCTCCATCTGGGTACTCAGGGTGTATGACTGTTTATGGACCTTGAAGTGCATGCATAACTGTTTGATTGATACAGCCTTTAAGCAAATTAACCTGATTACGCCCCTCCCTTGTTGAAGTCCCTTAAATAAATTAGATGTAACTCTTGTTTGCATTTACCCTGACTGTGGTTCCAGTTTATGCAAGAGTACTGTACTGCTGTTATTTGCTGTGTATAACCTTGTTTTACAGGGGGTCCCCAGGGCCGAGCCAGAGGAAAGCCCTGGTAATAAGTGCAGTGTGGGTACTTGTGTGGTGTATCACGGGTATTGTGAAAGTGATTATTGTGTATTGTTCTGGCAATTAGTAAGGAAAGAAGGGGGTTACAGTGTCCCGGAGAGCTGTGCCCAAGTTAGCTTGACCACTACCAACCCTGACCTCCGGGTGGAGGCACCCATTTCAGAACTCAGGCCCCTTAACCTGCTACTAGCCAAGCCGGCAGGAGTAGTAGCCCTTGGGATAGTGCCACCCAGGGATTACAGGAATCTTATTGAATGCCTGGTGAGCCTCCAAGGCCTACTTTGGCCTCTCAATCCATGGTGCCAACTCCCCTCTGGATTGGGGTTCATATTGGGCAGCGGATCAGGAGTTAACCCCCAGTGTCTCCCCTTTGCCGGGTTCACCCGTTGGTTCAAAGCAATTCCTCCATGTAGTCTCTGATTCTTCTGGCTCTCCTCCTTCGCTTTCGACCCAGAGGAAGTTTGGATTAGGGATAGGGATATGCCCAAATCACCCCCCGGAGGATCATTCATTTCTTGAAATGATGAGGGTGATCCAAGCCCCTCAGGGGTGGTGCACAGAGGATCAAGACCCCCCAGCGGCAGGCACCTTGTGCAGCATCTGTGCCTGCCTGAAGTGGATGCAGTCATGATCCCACCTCTGGTGATCCCCCATGATGATGTATCCTCCACAGTGTGGCTACAACTGGCATCGGTTATGGCCATCCCACACAAGGCTGATCACCTTTATCACACCCCGGATGGTAAGGCACACTTCGCCTCCCAGCCTAAGGCGGACCCCTCTGTACTCGAGGAACTACCAACCACCGGAGAATGCCTGGGTTTTTGGGACTACCCACCAGACCAGGAGGCCAAGGTTCTGGACTTCTTAGATTGTAAGGCCTATGCTTCCTCGATCCTAGCCTTGAGAGCACAAAATTATTTAGCCCACATGCTGGTGCACCAGCAATCCATTTTGGGTCAGATTGGAGATTTGCTACGTTCTATTGGGGATTCTCATACTCAGTCTCAACTGGAACATTTCCTTACCTCGGCATCTAATGTGGGTTTCTATGCTCTAAGGGCCTCATACGATACAGTGAATGGGACTGCCCGGAGTGCTGCATCCACCGTTTGTCTCAGACGCCATGCATGGGTTCGTCTGACAGACTTTAACGCTGTGACCCTGGACCCTCTCTGAGGCCCTACGTTGTTCAGGGAGGATGTCCAGGCTCTCATGGCTTCCCTTCAGGATTCAGGAGCCCCTCTTCGACCTGTAACTCAGGGGCATCAGTGTGGTTCAAACGTACAGACCAACAACCTTCCCAGACATCACACCTGATGTCAAGATCTGAGGGGCATACGTAAGATCCCGTCTTCGGATGCAGCTTCAGCAGATGCATCAGCTGCAAAGACTCTCAGTGGCAGACAACCCGGCGCCAACCACAGACCCATTGCCCTAATCTCAGCTGCTTTAACCTTCCTCTCCACCTTCTGTCTTCTGTGAAGATTCAGGGAGAGGAGGGTGTCCTTTGGCAGGGTAAGGTGTTCTCCCTCACACCCTCAGATGCTTCTGCCCTTTCTTCTTCAGAATTTTTTCTTCGGGGTTCCTCCCATTCATGAGCTCCCCTGGGTGGGTAACGGAGTTGGACAGACTTCCTCCGGTTCCACCTTCTCAGCAACATTTTAGGCTGTTTCCTAGGGCTCCCTGACTAGTCAGTTTTCTTTGGCCCTCTCTTTTGACCCTGGGGCCCTATTTTTTGTTTCAGGGGCTGATTCTCAGAGTCGCTTACCCTGTCCACCATTGTTGGATTGGCGGGTCGAGGAACGGTGATCCTTTATCCCCAGGCCTGTGAGACAGAGCACTTTTCCCCTTCTTGTAGTAAAGCAGGCCAGCGTCTTTTACCCCTCAGGTTTGACGTGGGAGGCACAAACACCAGTTCTTGGGTTCCTTTGGTGCCCAGGACTCACTGGGCATTTCCTCTTTTCAGGGGAGCAGATACTCCCCCTGATTTAAAGGCTCTGGCTTATCAGGCTTCTTTCCTGTGTTCTGCCAGGGTTTACAGGCATTCTTTGGTTTCTGGCAGTGGAGAGAATATTAGCCACTTGCTAGTCCATGACCTCTGCCACTTTGGGCCATCGATTGGCCTAGTCATTTTCAGGCTGTATTAGTCTCTTAACTTCCAACTAGACCTGGGATTGCTTCCCCTTATCCGACAGTGACCAGAGAACCTGGGGTTTTTAGGACATTGTCTGGCTGTCTCAGTTCTTCCTCCTGGTTTGAACAGCCCCTTTGCCAAAGCAGCCCTCATTGTTGGGGTCTCGATACCTGGGCAGGGCTTGCCACTTATGTGACAGTTGGCTATCTTCCCACCACCTTTGGTGGTTTCAATCCTATGATTATGCTATTGCTGAGTGGCCCTTTGCAGTCACTGGGTACTTCAGATGTCAGGGCGTACGTCCCCTGTTATCAGACAATGAGACGGACCTCGGTATTCCAAGGATCTCCCGGTAAAGCCTACAGGGCCTTTCCAGCCTCGGGGTCTCCTTTACTCAGGCACTCCCCCCCTTCCTTCTGGCTTTCCCATTGGGAAGAGGTCCCGTTCTCTACTTGTCTCCTGCGCTTCCACACAGGTGTTGGTTTCATGACAGTTAGCAGGCTCACCTCTATCCCCTTTCATAGGAATCTATTTCAGTTTCCCCCATGAGATCCGTGGGCCTTGGTGGGTGATCTACGCAGTGCGGATAGATCGCTGATTCATCTGGGTACTTGGGACCCCCGCCTCCTTTCCGGGGATGATGATTCCCCATAAACCCCCTTCCCCCTGGGCAGACAGCTGGTCTTTTCCCCTCTCTCTTCTGGGTTTTACCATCCTGCTGGACATTTCTTAGTCCAGCGGTGGGTTAAATTCCCTCATCATACTTCCTATAGGATGGAGAGAGAGGTGGGGGAGCAGAAGGCTTGTCCCGGGAGTAGGGTTCTCCTTCTTAGGAGATGCTTTTCCTCTAGGCAATTTACACCTTTTTTCCCCATCTAGAGGTTACTTTCTTCCACTTGGAAGTAGGCATCCCCTTGGTTTTATTGGGGATTTTTAGGTCAGATGCCTTCAGGCCTGACCAACTTCTGGACCTCCCTTGCTCCGTCTTAGACAGACCAAGGCAAGGGACACCTTTGACGGGCTCCATTGGAGGATGGTATTGCCTTCCTCTAGGTTTCTTACCCTTCCCTTTTCCTCTCCCCAGTGTTTCTCTTCTGAGGGTTTTTTCCCTTAGTCTGCTCTGGTGGCTTTCTAGGAAGGTCCCCGAGACTACAGGATATGGCCTTGTGGGTCGCAGGGCCATTTCTTCCTCTCTCTGTGATGGGCTCAGGTACTATAGTCAAATCCAGAGCTGGGAGAAGTTTCTCTTTTGATACCCTTCTCTAGCCATAGGGGAGATAAGGTTATGGACTCTTTCTTTTCTTTTGGCCTTTTGAAGGGGACTGATGACAGCTCCTGTCACTGGCCTTCTTTCTTCCCCACCCCTGGTTGGGCCTGGCTGGAGAGTGTCTTATTTGACTCAGTGTCAGTCAGGTGTTCTCACCTGTTTTTTTTTTAGATGGGCTGCCCTGTTGGGGTCACTCTTCTTGGAGTGTTCTTCGGACACTCATCATGAGTCCTTCCGATGCTGGCCTCCTGTTGGGGGTCAGCTCTCTGGTTGAGTTTGTCTTCCTTCTTCTCCTCCTCTGGGATGTTTTCCTTCCTTTACTGCTTGGGACTCTGTCCTAATGGTGTTGCCTACTGCAAGAGCCCCCTCGAAGTAAGATAGTACAGTTATGTGAGAACTTAACTGTAACAGTAGATCTTCAAGAGGAGCTCTTGCAGTAGGCACTTTTTTCCCTCCCTCCATCCCCCTGCTCTCTTTCTATCTCATCCATTTCAGGCCTCAGAAGTCCTCCTTTTCTCCTGTTGGACCTTATTTCAGGGTCTCTGGTGGTGGGGGGGGACCTAAGTGGGTGTGGGGGACCACCTCCTTTATACCTGGATGGACGTCAACGTGCCGACATCAGGGGATGGTCCCCATTTGGTACTGCTAGCTAGAATTTTTCCATGTGGTCCTGGTGCCTGGTGACTTCGTCCTAACAGTGTTGCCTACTGCAAGGGCTCCTATCAAAGATCTCCTGTTACAGTAAGTTCTTATACTAACATACTAAAATGCCAGCAGAATAGGCCTAATGGTCTTTCGTGTCTGCTCACTTGGTCAGCCCCCACCCTGGGAGCTGATCTTGCTGCCCCCCTCTCCCTCTCTGGCTTCTCCCTTCCCAGTCCTGGATATTCTCACTTGACCCCCTCCACCATTTCTGCCTCCATCAGCCCCCTGGGCAGTGCATTCCATGGCTCCACCACCCTCTCAGTGAAGTAGCACCTCCTCCTTTCTCCCCTAAATCTCCCCCCTCCAGCTTCCACCCATGCCCTTTAGTTGCCCCTTCCTTCAGAGCACCCTGACTGCTTCTTCCCTATTTATCCCTTCATGTACCTGAAGACCTCTATCATGTCCCCAGTCCCTTCTCTCTTCCAATGTGTACATATTTAGCTCTTTGAGCCTCTCCCCATAGGTCCTATCCCCCAAGCCCCAAATCATTTTGGTTGCCCTCCTCTGGACCCTCTCCAGGAGATCAATGTCCCTCTTTAAATGTGGCCTCCAAAACTGCACACAGTACTCGAGGTGCGGCCTCACCAAGCAGTTATACAGTGGGAGAATCACTTCCCTCCTTCTGGAGATGAGCCCCCTAGCGATGCATCCAAGTATCCTGTTGGCCTTTGCTGCTGCCCTCCTACAAGTCTCCGAGTTGTTCATCTTGACATCCACCACCACCCCCAGGTTCCTCTCGGCCATCGAGACTTGTAGCATCCCCCCCCAGGGTGTACACTTGGCCCGGGTTTCTGGCTCCCAGGTACAGTACCTTGCATTTCCCTGCATTGAATTTCAGCTTCCACTTTCTAGACCACCTTTCCAGAGCCTCCAGGTCCTCCTGTAGGGCCACCCTCCCCTCCTCCCCATCCACCACCGCCTCCAGTTTTGAGTCATCCACAAAGAGACTCATCTCACTCCTGATACCCTTCCTTATGTCAGAGAGGTAGGCATTGAACAGGAGGGGCCCAAGGACCAATCCCTGAGGGACTCCACTAATGAACCTCCTTGGGGATGAGACTATCCCGCCAACCATGACCCTCTGGGTCCGGTTCAGGAGCCAATTGCCTATTCATCTTATCATCTGGTTCCCCAGCCCCATTTCTCCCAGATTATCCAACAGGCCCCCGTGAGGAACAGAGTCAAACACCTTGCTGAAGTCAAGAAAGAGGACGTCCACTGGTCTACCCAGGTCCAAGGCACTCATCACCCAGTCATAGAACTCCACAAGGTTTGTCTGACACAATTTCCCCGGGATGAATCCATGCTGTCTATCGTCCAGGCACCCCAACTTTTCCAGGCCCCCCCAGTCTCTCCCTGACAATGCCCTCCATCACCTTGCCCACCACCGATGTCAGGCTGATGGGCCTGTAGTTCCCTGCCACCTCCCTTGGTTCCCTGCCACCTCCCTTGCACTTTTTAACTGCCAAGGACTCTGAATGATCTGGCAGACCAACTCAGCAGGACAGAAGTGGATCCTCATGAGTGGTTGTTAGCACCAAACATCATGCAGCGTCTCTTCGATGAGTGGTGCACTCTAGACCTGGACCTTTTTGCATCCCCACTCAATGCAAAACTGCCTCTATTCTGCTTCAGAAATCCAGAACCTGGCGTTTTCTGTCAGGGTGCATTCAGGCTGTGGTGGACAAATCTCTTTCAATACACATTTCCTCCTCTTCCACTAATTCAGTGGGTACTACTCAGACTAGAGGCACACAGGGACAAGATGATTCTCATTCCACCATTCTGGCCTCATCAGATTTGTTTTCCCTTGATCAACAAGTTGTCAGTGGACCCACAGTGGCAACTGCCTCCATGAACAGACCTGACACAGAGATCCCCGGTCCATTCCAGCCTGCGCTCCCGTCATCTCCACACCCAGCTCTTGAGGAGATAAAGGTGAGCAGATTTAAAATTTCTCAGAGAATCTCAGAGATTCTCCTGGCTGTACATAAACCTTCCACTAGGAAAACTTACACAGCCAAATGGAAGCGATTCTTGGAATGGTGTACTAAGATTAACATAGACCCATTCCAGTGTCCACCAGACAAGGTGTTGGAATATTTGCTAGACCTTTCAGACACAGGGTTACAATACTTCTCTGTAAAGGTACATCTCTATGCAGTCTCTGCTTACCATGAGCCAGTCCAGAACATGACCCTGGCTCATCCACCTGTGTTCAAAAGATTCCTCAAGGACATTCTACAAACCAGGCCCCCCGGTTAAGAAGTCAGTTTCCCACTGGGATATTAACCTTGTGCTGGACATGCTCACTCATAAACCCTTTGAGCCTCTAGCTATGTGTGATCTCAAGTTTCTGACCTGGAAAACCACTTTTCTGGTGGCCATCACTTCTGCTCGAAGGATCTCTGAGATGCATGCTTTGGTCACAGACCCTCTGTATACCGTCTTTCACAAAGACAAGGTGGTTCTCTGTACACACCCTAAGTTCCTACGCAAGGTGGTTTTGGAGTTCCATCTAAACCAGCCTTTCGTCTTGCCCACCTATTTTTCTAACTTCCAGAATGAAGGAGAATGCATCCTTCACTCCCTGGATGTTAAAAGAGCCCTTTGGATCTACATCATTAGAACCCAAGGACATCCATCAATCCAAGCAGCTCTTTGTGTCCTTTAATGTTGCCCGGCTAGGTCAGCCAGTAACCATTATGTCTATTTCTTCTTGGATAGTGGCCTGTCTTCACCACTGCTATTCTATGGTGCAGGTCAAGTCGGAGGGCCAAGTGCACGCCCATTCTACCAGAGCAGTCACTACGTCCTTGTTAGAGATCCGTTCTGTTCCCATTGCTGAAATCTGCAAAGCAGTTACTTGGAGCTCAGTGCATACTTTTATTAATCACTATGCTCTGGACATCCATGCCAGACTACATGCTTCCTTTGGCAGGACAATCCTTAATGGACTTATGTCCTGAGTGAGCTCCATCTCCAGTCACTCTGTTTGGGGGATTTTGTTTCAGCTTGGTTCTCTAACCCAGCAGTATGAATAAATGGTGAAGACTTAAGTCCAGGAAGATATGAAAATTACGTACTTGCCGTAATTCTTGATGATCTTGGACAAGTCTTCACCATTTATTCATACACCCACCCACCATCCCCTGAGTTCACTTATTCTGTTTTTGGTCTTCACCTCCCTTGTTTCGGTTTGGGCTATGAAGACATTGTTCTTAGCTGACCCTTCTTATAAGGGTCAGAAGGGCTAACCCATGCCCTTGTTAGGTTTGGTGTTTGTCTGGTTAGAATATGTTGCACCTTCTCGATAAAAAAGGTACTGAGGTGGTTTGAGGGTCAATGCCGAGATAGCCTATGCGCTGCGAGCCAGCCTTGTGATGCCATGCATGAGCAGTCCTATCTTGGCGCCGGCCCTCCTGAAGATTTTTGGCTCCTGCAGGTTCCTAGTGCCACTGGCTTGAATCCAGCAGTATGAATAAATGGTGAAGACTTGTCCAAGAAGATTAAAAATTATGGTGAGTACATAATTTTCATTTCTAGGAGTGGTATATAGTGTCCATCCACACGACTCACCTGACTTACCCTGGCAAGTGGCACACTTGTCTGACTTCCAGCGGGTCAGATCTGATGTCATGGGGGTAGTGCCAGGGAGGATACTACCCGGGTGGGTGGGAGCAGTCAGCTTGAAGACCTTTCAGCAAGTTTTAAAGGGAGGAGGGAGGAGGTGATTCTGCCACTGTATAGACCACACCTGGAGTACTGCGTCCGTATCCGAAGAGGGACATTAAGTTACTGGAGGGGGTGCAGCGCAGAGCGACAAAGATGATCAAGGGGCTGGGGGACTTATCATACGAGAGCAGGTTGAAGGAGTTGAACATGTACTCACTGGAGGAGTGGAGAGACAGGGGTGACATGATTGAAACCTTTAAATACATGAAAGGAATAAACAAGATGGGTACAGAGGGGCTGTTCAAAGTAAGGGAGGGGAGGGCCACCAGGGGCCATGATATGAGACTGGAGTGAGGAAGGTTCAGGAGGGAGATGAGGAGACACTTTTTTACAGAGAGGGTGGTGGCTGGGTGGAATGCGTTACCTGCTGAAGTGGTATGCAGTAGAACAGTGGACTGCTTCAAACAAGGATGGGACAGGACAAGGTGGAGGGTTAATGAAGGGGAAGGGTGGAAGGGAGGGGCAGCTGCAGAACAAGGGGTGCTAGCTGCACATTCAAGCAGACTTGATAGACCTCTAGGCCTTTATCTGCTGGCAAATTTCGTATGTTCGTATGAAACAAATTCTGCCAGTAGTATATATGTGCACCATATACCACTCCTAGAGCTACAGTTACAGTTGAGTAAATTGTTTTTTCTTGCACAGCAATACCTTCAATAAATTTCTGTTTTTCCCTTGCAAATTTATATTGCTTGTGACGTGTTTTCATTCTTCTCAACAGATACCCATTTTATGAGTACAATAACACACTCTGGGGGTGGTTTATTCTGGATAAATGCACTTCTGGGGCAGTAAGGCACTCAGTCTGTGTCCTTGTGCCTCACTACGCCCCTAAGCATGCGTTTATCCCGAATAAATCACACCTCATTATGTGTTATTGCTTACTTACGGTGTTTCTTTAAATACAAATATACACATTTGCCAGCAAATAAAGGCCTTATGGTCTAACGAGTCTGCTAGAGTGTGCAGCTAGCAACCTTTATACTGCAGCTGCTCCTCCCTCCCTTCCCCTGACCCTCCCTCTACCCTATCCCATCCCCTTTTGAAGCAGTCCACTGTTCAACAGGATACCACTTCCGCAGGCAACGCATTCCACCCAGACACGACTCTCTCCGTAAAAAAGTGTCTTCTCATTTCCCTCCTGAACCTCCCCCCTCCATCCTGAGATCATGACCACGAGTGTCCCTACCCCCCTTAACTGAATAGTCCCTCCATGCCTGACTTGTTTATTCCCTTCATATACTTTTTTTTATCATTTAACACTTTTTACTCCTCCATTGCGGAATGGGCCACAATGACAGCTGGCTGCCGGCACCTGAGCCCCCGGACCAGGTCTGTTGTATGCTGTATACACCTGACTCACACAGGCCCCAATGAAATTAATGGGCCCATGACCTTGAACCAGGTGGCCATGCCTGTCATGTCCGGGGGCTCGACCATGAGCCGCCGCGGTCGCCCTGCAATTTTCCGCCGTTACTGCCCCAGGGAGCCAGATGTGCAATGACGTCTGATGCACCTACATGCAGACATCTGCCATGCTCCCTCCCTCAGAATGCACGCCACTGACAGTGCACCTAGCCTCTGCTAGAGCCACATACCCGTGCACTCCACCCCAGAGGAAGAGAGCGGTCATGGGACGCTCAATCCTTCTTCTCCCCTGCCAGCCCCCGGCGCCCCAAGTCCATTTCCTAACCTGAGTCACCAGTGTGGCATGACGTGTGGCGTCCAGTGCCTCAACCCTCAGTGCAACCAGGCCAGCTTCTCTTCATGTCAGGTTTCAGTCATATCCCCCCTGGCTCTTCTCCAGTGAGTACATGTTCAACTCCCTCAGCCTGTTCAAGTAGGGTATGTCCCTTAGTCCATGGATCACCTATGTTGCCCTGCGCTGCACCCCCTTCAGTAACTTAATGTCCCTCTTCAGGTATGGACACCAGTACTGCACGCGATACTCCAGGTATGGCCTAACCAGTGTCCTATACAATGGCAGGATCACCTCCCCTCTCCTTGAAGATATACCCCTGGCAATACAACCCAGCATTTTGTTGGCCTTTGCAGCTGCCTTCCTGCATTGTGCTGAGTTGTTCATTGAGCATGTTATAATCACCCCAGATCCTTCACCTCTGTCATGGTTAGCTGATCCCCCCCCCAGCTGGTAGCTCCTTCTTGTTTTTTTTGCCCTAAAATGTAGCACCTTGCACTTTTTGGCATTATACTCCAACTGCCAGGTGTCCAACCAGGTCTGCAATTTTGACAGATCATCCTGCAACCCATGCCACCCTCCTAGGTCATCCACTACTGCTCCCATCTTGGTGTCATCTGCAAACAAACTGATCTTGCTCTTGATGCCCATTGAGATGTTTGATATGAAGAACCCAAACAACACCGGTCCCAGCACTGAGCCCTGTGCCCTCGGAGATGAGAGGTCTCCTCCCACCACCAACCTCTGCTGCCTTCCCTGTAACCAGTTTACTACCCATACCACCATTTTTGCCCCTGCACCCATACTTGCCAGCTTACTACCCAGCCTCCCATGTGGCACTGAGCTGAATGCCTTACTGAAGTCCAGAAACAGGACATCCACTACATGGTCCTTGTCCAACTGTCTAGTTACTCAGTCATAGTAATCCAGCAGGTTGGTCTGATAGGATCTGCCCATGACAAACCCATGCTTCCTAATGTTCTGCAGCCCATTGGTCTCCACAAGGGACACCAGCCTCTCCTTCTGGATTGTCTCCATCAGTTTTCCCATGATGGATGTGAGGCTTACCGGCCCGTAGTTTCCGGGTTCGTCTTTGGGACTGCTCTTATGGAGGGGTACCACGTGAGCCATCCTCCAGTCCTGAGGTACATTTCCTGAGACCAGGGAGGCACTAAACAGAAATAGGAACACAATATGGTTGCTCACTTGATTGTAGAAGATGCACAATACCCTTGAGTGCAAGTGTGGTTGGCACCCTTTGATTCACAGACTACGATTAGTTTTAACAGTACAGTGAAAATATTTTAATAGCAGAAAACATGAAACCATGTAAAAACTTGCCACTCCATGTAAGAAAGTTGTATGCCATTTAATAAAGAGTCAATCTAATTTGTGACCTCCAGGAGGGGTAAAACTCCGTGCTGAAAATCAGTGCAACATCAAACACAACATTCCATTTGCAAGTTGCAAATTGCCTTAACCCCTGAAAACAACCAAGAGTATAAAATCCCTTGCACTCAGCATGCCGACCAGTAACTGACAGAGAAATACCAAGTAATATCCACTCCTATACACGTCATCCATGTCACAAACCCACTCCTGGAACCAGGTCCACTGAGCTCACAGTGCCCACCCCAAGTGCAATCAATGATGGGGGAACAGGAATACCCTCCAAGTGTCCATCTAGAGTGCTTGCCGAGTTCACGACTGAACACCAGCCACGAGGTCCCAGGGCTTCCTCTCTCTAATCTGGGTAAGGATACAGTAGAGTCTCAAGTCTGTAGCCAGGTGAGCACTCTCCTCAGTTGCTGTACTGCAAGGGGAAGACCCAGGCATTATGAGCTCTTCAGGATTTGCCCTTGTAACCCCCATTTTGTCCTCTCCCATGGGGTGTGCAGCAGCTAGTTCCACCTTACAGACTCCTCCTATGACCTGTGTATCTCCCCTATGTAAAGGTACCCAAACTTCTCTTTTTTAGGATCCTAGTCTTGGTAGCAAATGGTGGCACTTTAGTAACTACAGGTTGGTCTCAGAAGTGAATAAACCTTTTTTTTTTACCCATACACACAAAAATCGCTCGCTGGCAGATTTAACAGCAAAATACTTTTACTAAAATCTAGATGACTAACATACACACTTTACAAACAAACGATCTAGGAATGTGGTTACAGAATAAAAAAAATTAAGATGGAAATATACAAAAAAAAAATGCACTGTAAACTTTTAGCTTTCTAGTTTCTACCTGGTTTGTGGATGATCGAAGTCCAGAAAATAAATGGGTTTGCAAACGTTTCAGTCCTTCTGTAGCATTCACTGGTTCTTTCGTCTGGCTTAGTGGGTGACAGGAAGAATGTCCCATGAAAAAGTGTGTCCCACGCCCTGCTCTGAGGGCTTTAAATACCCTGGGTTTAGGTAGTCTGTAGCCTTATCTTTTTAGGTCAGCAGGGGTCTCTCTTGCTCTGTCCAAGATTTTTAAGTGAACCATATTATTGATCAGTTAGTCTCTTACAGTTCCAATATCCTTTGATCTTCCCTCATCCTTCCTGCCATCTCATAAAAATGACAGTTCCTGGAAATCTAAAGCACTTTTCCTTTGAAGTGTAAGTTTATGATAGGGGAAGATGGTTTTCTCCCATCCTGAGATTTTATTACACCAGTTAGCTAACCAGGGACTTCTTTTTTTTTTATACTTCTCTTTATTTGATTCAGGTTTTTTCCTTCCATATGAACATTGGATAATGGATTACAGTTTAAACCAGGTTCATTTTGTACATCATCCAACTTGGCATTATATATAGTGTTACTATGAATCATGTTTAACCATAACTGCTTAATACATATCCTTATCAATATTATGAAAATATATTTTCTTATTAATTTACTAGACAATCATACACATTACCTAAACTGTAAAAAATAAAAAATATTACTATCATATTTAACATTAAACAGGTCACTAAGTAAGAATTATCTGTCTACAATACAATTGGACTCTGAGTTTTAATTTAATCCTCTCTCTAGTCTGTTTTAGGTCTCACACAAATTATCCAGTATTAATTTAACTCCCAAACTGATTATTAATACCACAGCCTTCCCATGCACTTATACTATCGAATTCCCTAGCTAGGGGGAATCCATTTGTTCCTCATATATCAGTCACCATGGCCCAGATATTCAAAAGAGTTGAGCCATGCGCAATAGGGTTGCACCTGCGCAAGTCCGAAATTGTGCCATTCTGCGATATTCAGCAGGAGGTTGTTGCACCCCCTAAATCACGCTGAGCAACAGCACAATGATAATGAAGGCATGCGCAACTGAAGGGGGAGGAACCATGCATAAATGGCACAGTGCGATATTCAACAAATTGCACCATGCACAATAGGGGAGCAAGCGGAAGTTGCGTCATAGTGGAAATGAGCCAAAATAAAAAGGAGCAAGGGAGAGGCACAAGAATGCTACAGGGAAGGCACATGAGGCTGAACTCTAGCCACACAGACAGGGCAGGAGGAACACACAGGGCAGGCCAGGGAAAGGGCACCCTGAACACAGAGGCAAAGGGAAGGTGTGGGGAGTCACAGCCAGTGCAGAAGGGGGAAGTGACACACAGCGCAGAGGCCACCACAGGCAGGTGTTCCTGGTGCAGGGAAATAGCAGTGAGGACAGCGGTGGGAATACAGTAACAGCTGCCGGTGGGGGGGTGAACACAAGCCAGGGACATGGCCAGTGCCACCTTCCAGATGGAGGCTGTTATGAGGGGGGTGAGAAGGCGGGCAGCAGGGAGGCGTCACCATGGAAGGGCCCATCGGCGGTATGCCCCCAACAGGCAGTACCGAGCCCGCATCAGCTTTGAGCTGTTCAGTGATACCGAGGTTGTGGGTCAGTACTGCCTGAATAGGGCAATTCTGAGGCGGCTCTGTGAGATGTGCAGTGATGTGATACAGGCACCCACACGACGGAGCCATGCCCTGTCAGTGGAGACTAAAGTGACAGCTTGCATGTGCTTGCTCACCATGGGTACCTTCCAGAGACCAACTGGGGACACCGCAGGCATAACCCAGTCAGCCACGTCATGCCACCTCACCCAATTCCTCAGCACACTGCTGCCACATGCTGCAGAGTACATCCATTTCCCCAGCACACTGGCGGAGCACACAGCAAACATACAGGAGTTCCACAGGGTAGCACGTATGCCTGGTGTGCTAGGGGCAATAGACTGCACCCATGTGGCCATACGCACACCACCTGACCCCGAGGGGGCTGCATACATCAATTGCAAGGACTATGCCAGCATCAACTGCCAGGTGGTGTGCGATGCCAGGGGGCACATAATCAATGTCTGTGCCACGCACCCTGGGGGAGCACACAATGCATTCATCTGGCACCAGTCAGCACTGTGCCACAGATTCGAGAGTGGGGTGATCCCCACTGGACACCTAGTGGGTGAGTATGCAAATCACATGGACAATCATAGGGCCTGGGGGGCATGGCCAGAGGTGACATGGGTAGTGGCTTACATGACCCAGGGCAGGGCGATGCTGATCACCAAACTAACCTCCACCCTCTGCACACAGGTGACAGTGGATACCCACTTCATCCCTGGCTGCTCACACCCTACTGGTGGCCCGTGACCCCATCACAGCAACGCTACAATGAGGCACATGCCACCACACGTAATGTCATCGAGTGGGTGTTCAGGATGCTGAAGGCATGTTTCCGTTGCCTGGACACCTCCAGCAGTGCCCTACAGTACAGCCCCTCAAAGGCCTATGAGCTATTCCTAGCCTGTTGCATCCTGCACAACATGGCCAACGAATGTGGGATAGCCATACAGGTTGAAGAGGGGAACAGTGATGGTGACGATGAGGACACCAGTGATGATGGTGATGGGCAGCCCCCCCTCGGCCGACGGGACCCCCGACTGCTCCGGCTGGCACAGCTGCACCGAGACACCATCATGGAGGAGCACTTCAGCCAACCCAGATAAGTCATGGGGCCATGTGCAGTCAACAGTGGCTAAGACACAACCCACAAACATGCATGGACATGCAAACACACATGGACACACACCAGGGGTGCATGCCATCAAGGGAAGTGGCAGGGCATGTAACCACACACACAACCAGGGATGGGTGAGGACTAACATGCCATGCGGACGGACACACACACACACAACACACCAAACTTGCACAAAGGGCAGGAGGCACACCGATCCAGAACACCACCCCTAGCCACACACATGTCCACAGACCACCACGCCCACTGCCTGTCCATGTGCGTGTGTCAGATGCTGAGCACCATTGCACATTGATGTACAGTGCAATGCAGGCATCATCATGCACCGCAACTGAGGACAGCAGAAGGGAGGGTGTGCAGATGGACTGTGTGTCCCGATATAGGGCGGTACCCACCCGTGCACTGCCCTCTGAAAGACACAATGCACACAGGGCAGCACCAGACAGTAGCCGCGTTGGAAGACAGATCAGTCACACGACACAGTGCCCCGGCCGCCACGGATGCGTGGGTGGCCCCGCCAAGACCCACCAGCACTGACAGGCTGACCACTGGCCTCATGGGGTGGCACCGATGGTCCCCAAGGGGTTCCACTGCATGAACACAACCGTGCTCACGCAGGGGTCTGCAGCACACTGAACATGCCTGTGCCAGGCGTGCTCGGGATGCCCACAGCTGAACCCGGTGTCGACAGGGAGGGTGTCGCACGACATTGGGAATGGGGGGATGGACAGTGCACTGCGTGGTGTTGGTCATGACGGCAGTGAATGACTGTGCATGCCTGTCAATGGCAGCGGTCACATCCTCCCACAACCCTGTCAGGATCAGAGTGGTGTCTCTGCTGCGACGCTCCTCTGCCTGCTCCAGAGCCACACGCAGTGCATCCACCGACGTTGCAAGCCACATCTGCTGCTGGACTGATGCTTGCAGTAGGCGGGTGTGCTCATCCAAGAGGTCATCTGCCTCCTCGGCATCCTGTCCCTCAAGGTGTGCACAGCCCTGATGCTCAGCACCCCTTGAGGGTGGGCGCTGCGCACCAGGACCAGGTCTGGGCATGTCCACAGGCAATGCACAGATGCTGCCACTGGACCCTGTACTCCCAAGCCCATTGACCGACTGCTGATGCCACCCCTCCGGCTGCCACTCCTCAGGGCTCAGTGGTGCTGCCACAGTGGCTGCAACAGTCTCACTGTCCTGAACAAACACTAGTGCTGCCCCACTGGTGCTGACAGGCACAGGCTGGGACTGTGCTGACACGCAGGCCTCCACGGCAGCACCACCCACAGCCATGGCCGCGATGTGTCCTGCTGTGTGGCCATCCCGTGGCACACACGTGTCACTGCCCATGCCGTTAGCGACATTATCATTGGTGATGGACTCAGCACCGGCCCCAGGCACAGCATGCTGGCATCCGTGGATGCTGGGACACAGGCAGGGCTTCCTCCACACCTGTTACAACAACATCGGAGTGGACAGCCAGGCAGCCCCACTGTCGCACTAAGCCACGTATACCTGTGGAGGTGGATGGGCCCTCCTCCATCTCCAACTGACTGTCCTCAGTGGACATGCCCACCACCGCTGACCCATGCAGATGCTCAGGATCTGTAAGAGAAACCAAAGTCGCGTTACTACATGTGATCTACCCTGCCCCCCCATAGACAGACCATGACTTACCATGGAGTGATGGGCCACCACCCATCTGGAAGCCACCACCTGGAACACCCTCAATGGCACTATGCTGCATGCTTCCAGTAATCCTCTCCTCCTGTGGGGTCAGGTGTACTACCTTCGGCTGTCCCCCACCTGTTGCAGCTCATGCTGCCCTGATGTCAGCCACCTTCTCCTTTATCCTCCTCCTGTCCGTGCCCATCTTTTTCTTGCACTCCTGCACGGAGTGCTGGTGGCTGCCATGCAGGTTCACAGCACGTGCCACCTCCTCCCATGCAGCAGCATGGGCTTGAGGTGTTCCCTGCTATCCGCTGAGAAGCGGCTCCTGATCCAGGTAGGCATCAAACAGGGCTTTGGTCTCGGTCTTGGTAAAATTAGGCCTCCTCCTCCTCCTCCTCCCACCACTATGTTCCTCCTCTCCCACAACTTGCTCGGTCATTATTTAGCCTGTAAGAATGGCAGTTGTTACCTGTGACTGTGCAGTCCCATGCACGTCCCTAAATCCACAGTCCACACTCCCAAACATCATGCAACTCACCAATAGACTGCAGTAACCAACTATGGCCACTGCAGCCCAATGTCACACTTTTATAGCTCAACCCATGCAAATGAGGTGAGGCGCAACTTTAAGTGGATGCAAACTGCAGTGCTGCGCCATTGAATGGCTGATTAGATGATTTGCATATGACAGCTGAATATCGTGCTTTTGCGCTTTGCGCAATTGTGTTGAACGTGCTGAGCCAATGGCGCAGTTCTGTGACATGCATAGTACACACCTCACTGCGCATGCCCAGGTTGCTGATGCAGGTGTCTGCCGCACTGCTGACGTGCTGTGCATGGTAAGCAATGCAGGGCACGGCCACCATTGTGCCTGTGGCGCTATAGCGATGGTCACCTACATGGTGCTGTGGCACTGGGCTATCATAGGCGCACTGGGGCAACTGCACGGTAGGCCGCTACTGGCGGTAGCACACAGGCAGCCAATCACACTACACACATTGGGTTACAATGGCATTCTGCGTGTCCATGCGCCAGAGACCCTTGACCCTGTGCCTGAACTTTGCCCCCTAGGCACCATGCGTCGGGCATGGGTGCATCTCTATTGCACTGTTCAGTGACAGCACGATAGGGAATGGCAGTGCTGTACCGCGCAGCATCTGCACGTGGGGAGCCGCACTGCAGAGCGCCATATTTGCAGATCGAGCAGAGAGCATGGCGTGCAGGAAGGCTGCTCAGTGGTCACAAATAGAGCTGGCCAACCTAGTGGCCATTGTGGAGCCACACCATGGGCCACTGTTCAGCAAGGCACACCTGGACAGGTCCAGGAGCCAGGTGTGGGAGGAGGTGGCCACTGCACTCAAGGAGGCCACTGGACGGGGGAGAAGCACAGAGCAGTGCCGCCACATGTATGGGGACCTGCGGCGGAGGGAGCCGGAGCTGCTAGCCCGCCTGCGGGCACATGCTAGGAGGGGCACGGTGCCATGGCCAGGTAGGTGTTACGTCAACACACTTTTATCTTCCATATGGGTATCACAGTTGTATGTGTCCAGCACATGGGGAGAGACCATCCGGGGTTAGCTCTGGTGGTGTTATCAGGGTGTGGGGTGGGTGGGTCTGGCTGGGTGGGAGAGCACACACCTGGGGGCAGGGGGGCTTTGCTATGGGATTGTACTGATGTTCCTCTCTCCATGTTTGCACCACAGGCCCAGAGAAACAACGCCTTGCCTGTGATCTGCGCCGGAATGAAGAACAGAGGGAAGCCAGGCGGGCCGAGGGTCCACACCGCCCAATGGACCGGCCCGATGATGGTGAGTGCCATACCTCCATGATTACTATTGCATGCTGTGTAACAGTGTGGGCAGTGGGGCATGGCCACCAACCATCAAAACCACTGCCATGCACGCAACTTGTTACAGTCAACACTGTCCAGTGGCAATGCATGTCTGGGAGTGTGTTGATGGTGGTCCATGCGTGCACCGGGTACATGGCTGTGCCACTGCCTTTGCACCACATAGCCACGTCACTAAACAGCCATGGTGGTGCTGTGCGTGACTTGGCCAGTGAGTGTGTGCAGCGTTCCGCATGGCTGCATGTGCCTGGGTGGGCAGGTCATGTGGACGTGATCACTGTGGGTGGTCACACACCATCACAGAGGTATGTCCCACGGCCGTATGCCATGCACAGTGGGCGGGCTGTATGGGGCTGTGCATTCATACCTATTGACTGTGCTCCCTTGTCCTAGGCACACGCCAGCTTCGAGAGATCAGGGAGGCACTTCAGGAGATCCTGCAGGTGGCAAGGGCATCACTCGACATCCTCCACAGGATCGATGACACTGGGGTCCTGCGGAGGCACCGACAGAGACGGAGCCAGAGTGGGAAGCGGCGCTCCCGCTAGAGGTCCCTCTGCCCCTGAAATCCCCTACCCCCCTGGACCCACCCTCACACCCTTCCTATCCTGTCCCATTTGTCCACCCCTGCCCCTTACCCACCCCCAGCTTGTTTGTGGCCCTCCCCCCAACCTTGTATATATTTTGTAAATAGTTAACTTTTATATGTTGTTTCAATACAGTTATTTTGATATGAATACTGTGGTGGTCTCTGATTTGCAGCGGGCTATAGGTGCTCAGCTGCAGTGGTGTGCATGGCATCAGTGGTGGTGTGATCATGGGTATGTGTGTGTGTCCGTGTGGAGGTGACTATGGTGTGGGGGTAGCTATCAGTCAGTGTCTGTGGTGTGTGTGTGTTGTTCCCTGTGCACTGGATGACTGTGTGCAGTGGTCCATGGTGTGTGCTCTGTGTCCATGGCACCCCTATCAGCCCATCCGTGGCCTGTGTAGCTGACACACATGCATGTCTGTGACCTGCACAGTCCGCTGGCATGTCAGTGGTGGCAGTCCATGCAGGGCAGCCCCTGTACCTTTTACACTGCTGGGTTGCCTCCTGTCACTGGTGTGGTGCATGTCTGCTTCGGGTGACACTGTGGCCTCCACAGTTGTTGTCCCACCTCCATGCTGTGCCTTGTGTGTGTTGCAGGGGATGTGCACCATTGTCTGTGACTTGTGCCGGGAAATGCTGGTGGTGTACAGGTCCACGGTGCCCTGCGCGGGTGGCTGGCACTCCAGTGCCATGGAGGACTGCGGGTTGTGTGTACACAGTTTACATGGGCCCACGCTGGGGGCTTGGTTGCCCCGCCACTGCGTCCCTGTGTTGTTGTGCCCTTGGGTATGGGTGGGTGTCTGTCCATGCACTGTGTGGCATCCAGTGTGATGCATGCTTCCACACACCACTGTGGGTGTCTATGCTGGCTGTTGTGGCCAGTGCTGGGTCGGGGTGTGTTATTGGGATACTGTACAGGGTGCTGTACCACTGGTGGTGGTGTCCGGGGCAAGCCCTGTCCCGTGTGGGGTACCTCATGTGCCGACGCATGGTTGGTCACTCAGCAGTACCTCGGGGGGACTGTGCTTGGTGACACTGTGTATGCCGTTGCTGCATCGTTGTGTGCTGCCACCCGCTGATGGGTGCTCATGGTGGGGCTGCCTTGCATGGTTCTGTGGTACACAGGGTTGCAATGTCACAGTGGGGGTGGTGGCATGCATGGGGTTTCCTGCAGTGGTGGTTGCTGCTCCTGGGCAGTGTGTCTAGGGGTCATGGTGCAGGGTGTGCTCTGCATTGGGGGGATGGTGTGGCACGGGGTGGTCAGCCCTCCCTGTGTGCCAGTCACAGCTTGCCAGAGGGTGTGATGGAGCACCATGGCCCAGCTGTCGGTTGTTTGCTTGTCTCCATGGCCCGGTGGTTATTCCAGCCCTCCCCCATTTGTGCAGTGCATGGGGTGTGGGAGGACGATGTCTGTTCTGCTGTGTGTTCCTGTGCGCATCTGTGGCATGGGTGGTGGGCCCCTACCTCCCTGGTTGTGCAGTTGCATTGCTCTGCTGTTGGGGGACGTCCCTGGTTGCGCTATGGCACCTCTGGACTGCTTAGCTGCACATCCCTTGTTGTGCTATGGTGCATCAGATCTGCTCAGCTTCCCTTCCCTAGGTGCGGTATGGTGCAGGTGGTGCGATATTCAGTCGTCGGCTGTAGGCGCAGTTTGGCCAGCTCACTTTTTGAATATCGTGCCTCTTGCGCATGGCAAAATGGACTCGCTTGCTCCTGCTGTGCACTTTTTGGCGCCAGTTTGAATATCTGGGCCCATGTCCATTGGTTTCGAAATGTATGTGTCTGTCATCTAAGGCCTAATGTGACTTTCTCCATTCTCTGAATTTCTGCAATTATTTCTTTCCATTCTCCTATGGATGGTGGTTCTGTTCTCATCCATTTTCTGTGTTACTGCTTTCAGTGCAGCAATGGTGAAGATGACCCACACTTGTTTTTCATGTTTCCCCTCCATCCCCATAGAGTGTATTCCCAGTATAAAGTGTTCCGGGTTTAATGGTGTTGGTATTACAAATACCTTTGTTATATGTCCGCCCACCTCTCTCCAAAACTCTCCAAGCTCTGGGCAACTCCAGAAGATGTGAGCCTGTGTGACCTGTGTTTCCCCACAACCCCTCCAACAAGCCATTGAGTCTCCCTGGTCTCTATGCACTGCCTGTGTGAGGACTAAAAAGTATCTAGTTCGGATCTTCCATCCGAATTCCCTCCACATTGGAGAGACCGATGTATGCCAGGTATTCGCCCATACTATATCCCACTTTTGTTTGTTAGGCACACCTCTAAGTCCTTTTCCCATTTGACCTTTATATGTTCTGAGGAGAGTTGAAGATCAATTACATAACTTGTGTAGAGAATTGAAATAGCCTTATCACCATTCGGTGATGCCCAAATCTTTTGAAATGGTGTATCTTCTCCCATCTCTAAGCCTTCTTGACCCAACTTGCTCCTTATGTCCTGTATTTAGTGCCTAATTTCATAGGTAACCAGAGACTTCCATCCCTTTTGAAATGGACTCTTAGCTTCCTGGCTAACCAGCCTGTTCTCAGTTCACAGAGGAATGTCAAATATTTTACAAGACCTTCTCTCTTTCCTGTGACCTTTTCAATGAACTATGAACCCCTTTAAAAAAACACATGGGCATCTTTTGGCAACCCTTAGTTCTGGCCAGTTTGGAAATTTTACACATAACCAAACTACTCTGCATGTAATCCTTTTAAAACATAAACAGAAAAAAAATATACAAAAACAATATTGTCTGCAATATCTACATCCCTCCCTCCTTAGACTGAATTTATGGGAACACGCCCCTATTGTATGGTCGAGTTTCCATAATTCTGTTCACTGTTCTAACTGGTGAGATGGGCCATCTGCGTTTGCGTGGGCTGACCCAGCCCGGTGCATGATTGTCATGTTGTAGGCCTGTAGGGCAATACTCCATCGGAGTAGGCATCCATTTGTTTTACCCATCTGATTTAACCACATCAGGTGGTTGTGATCAGTCTGTATCTTGAAGCATCTTCTGTAGAGGTATGACTCTAATTTCTTCAGGGCCCATCCCAGCACAAGGCATTCCTTTTCAGCTGTGGAGTATGCCTGCTCTCAGGGAAGTAGCTTCTTGCTAAGGTACACTTTTGGGTGGTCTTTTCCCTGATTTAGATATCTGGCTGAGGACTGCTCCAATCCCCACATCCTAGGCATCTGTCTGGACTATAAATTGCCTAGTGTAATCTGGACTGGCCAACACAGGGGCACCACACAGTGCCTCTTTTAGTCATGTGAAGGCTCATTCACAGGCTGGCTCCCATTTTACACTTTTTTGGCTGTCTTTTGTTCAGCAAGCTAGATGGGGGCTACCAGGGTACTGTAATTGTGCACAAACTTTTGGTAGTACCCTGCGGTCCCTAGGAAGCTCCTAACCTGCTTCTGGGTATCCAGCATGGGCCACACCTCTGTTGCCTCAATTTTTGCTTGATTAGGGTGAAGCTGCCCTGCCCCACTACATGGCCTAGGTATGCCACCTCTGCCATAGCCACCTGGCACTTTTCAGCCTTTACAGTGAGCCCTGTCCTCTCTATCTTGCTCAACACTTCCTTCAGGTGGGACAGGTGTTCCTTCCAGCTGGCACTGAAGATGGCAATATCATCCAGATAAGCCACTGTGTACTCTTCAGTACCATGTAACACCTGGTTGATCAACCTTTGGAAGGTAGCAGGGGCATTCTTCATTCCAAAAGGCATTATCCAGAATTTGAATAATAATATTGGGAGTGATGAAGGACAACTGCTTTCTAGCTCTGGCAGTTAACTCCACCTGCCAGTACCCTTTTGTCAAATCAATGGTGGTAAGGTATGTTGCCCCTCCCAACTTGTCCAGTAGTTTGTCCATCCATGGCATTGGGTGGACGTCAGACTACGTGACTGTGTTGAGTTCACGATAGTCCACACAAAAGTGAGAAGAGTCATTTGGCTTGGGAATGAGGACTACGGGTGAGGCCCAGGGACTGTGGGATTTCTGGATTACCCCTAAAGCCAGCATTTCCTCCACCTCCTTCCTAATGTCCTTAGAACAGCCTCAGACACCTGGTAGGCTGTCCACCATATGGGCACTTGTGACCCCGTGTTTACATCGTGTGTCACTAAGGGGGTTCATCCAGGCTTGGCCATAAACAAAGGGGCAAAGTTCCCTAAAACCTCCCTCACTTCCTGGGACTGTTCTGGGGTCAACTCGGGTGACAGTTTGATTGCCTCCACAGATGACTCCTGTTTGCTTTCCTCTAGCAAGTCTAGGAGGGCGTCTTCTTCGTCCGTCCCCTCCCCAGGAATACACTGCAAATACCATATCAGCCTTATTTGCATATGGCTTCATCATATTGACATGGTACATCCCACGAGTATGTCTCCTGTCAGGCAGTTCCACAATATCATTTATGTCATTGACCTGTCGGACTACCTCATATGATCCTGCCCACTCGGTCTGCAGCTTGTTCTTCTGGACTGGAATTAGGACCATTACTTCCTGACCTGCAATGTAGAGTGAACTCTGGCTCCTCAGTCATACCAGACTTTTTGCTTCTGCTGGGCAGCTGACAGGTTGCTCTGGGCCACCCCCATAAGCTCCTTCAGCTTCTCCCTAAACTTAAGGACATACTCCACTATGGGAGTTCCCTGGGTGGTGTGCTTGCCTTCCCAGTCTTCCTGGATCAAGTCTGGGGGCCCATGCACCTTATGTCTATATAAGATTTTGAAGGGAGAGAACCCTGTCAACTCTTGGGGCACCTCCCTGTATGCGAACAACAGGTGGGGAAGGTATTTCTTCTAGTTCCCTCCTATGCTGTTCAGCAAATCCTTGGAGCATCGATTTTAGGGTACTATTAAACCTTTCCACAAACCCACTGACTTGTGGGTAATAAGGTGTTGTGCGTCTCTGCATCACCCCACACTTCTCCCACAAACTCATCAGGTCCTACATAAAGCTACCCCCTTGATCAGAGATAATCTCCTGTGGAAACCCAACATGGGAGAAAATCCCTAGCAGGGTGTCTGCCACTTTGTCTGCCCTAAGTGAGGAGAGGGCGAACACCTCTGGGTATCAAGTGGTGTAATCTACCACCATCAGGGTAAACTTCTTCCCAGAGGAACTTGGGGTATTCAAAGGTTCCACAATATCCATTCCTACCCTCTGGAATGGCTCCTCCACAATGGGTAAGGGAATTAGGGCAGATTAGGGCAGATTTGGTTTTACTACCTGCTTTCCCTATTTTTTGGCATGGTGACAAGACCTGCAATATGCCTTCACCTGCTGGGTGAAGTTGGGCCAATAGAAATTCTGGGCCAGTTGCTGCATGATGTGCACGATGCCCAGATGTCTGGGCATAGGGATATCATGAGCGATCTTGAGCAACTGTTCATGGTACCCCTGGGGAATGACAAGCTGCCTGCTCATCACCCCTCCCTCTGTCCTCACGTCCTGTGTATACAACAGTCAATTGTCCCAAAATATCCTATGACTCATGTCACCTCCCTGTGTCCCATCAGATTCTGCACAAGCCCTCAGTCTCTCCAAACTAGGATCAGTCCTCCGACCAGTGGTAAATTCCTCACATTTTCCCAAAAGCATGGACATGCCCCCCTCAGTCCCTAAGCTGGAGTCCATAGCTCTAGCATCAGGGCACTCAGGATCACTGCCATCCCTAACCTTCTGACCATTGGTTACCTCTCCCTCCTTAGAGTAACCTTTTGTAGCTGTTTTGTGAATGACTACTTGGGGAAGTCCTACCTCCCTTTCACTACTCTCTATGTCAGGAAACACAGGCTGGAGAAGCAGTTTCCTATTCTTTTCCACAGGGGCTTCTGTGGGGTTCAGGGAACTACAATGAGCCTTATCCATCTGACTGTGGGTAACTGCACACACCACCCACGCTGTAGATTATTCCCTATAATCACATCCAGGGAGAGGTTTTCTGCCACTTTTTGCACCCTCTGTCCTGTCTCACCCTAGTGCAGAACGCTAGCTAGTGGCAGAGTTTTCTCCTCCCCAGTGAATCCCCTCACCGTTACAAACTGATTAAGTATAAGCTATTCAGGCCCAACCAATTCCCCTTTTACTAAGGTAAGAGACCCCCCATGTCCCTTAACCCATGGGTTTGCACCCCATTTACAGTAACCGGGTGCATGTGCTCCCTCATGTTTATAGGCATGCTTTCAGGGATACAGAGGGCACCCAATTCTGTTTCAGCACCACTTTTTCCACTCTGTGCCTTTTTAGTACATTATCTAGCAAGATGCTTTGACTGTTTACAAAACCAACAGTCATCATTTCTTTTATCTGAGAAATCACTTTTTTGGTAACTTGGGGCTTCCTCTTTTCTGTGGAGGTGGTAAGGGTTTTAGCTGCCCTGAAGGCGCACTTTTCTCCTTCTGCCCTGCCACACCTACCCCACTTCCTTTCAGAGCAGGCCTGCTCCTGGCATAGTGATCCGAGAGCTCAGCAGCTTGCTGTGCTGTTTTTGGATCTCGGTCCTCTAGCCAGGTTTTAAACTCTGCTGGGCAAGCCCAAAAGAACTGCTCTAAAAGTACAACCTCCTCAATTTTCCCCACAGAGTTTGCTTCCACTCCTTCCCACCAACGTTTTAAAAATTAATGTTGCTTTGTGGCAAGTTCCTTAAAGCTAATGTCAAGGTTTTTTTGGAGTTTCCGGAATTTAACCCTGTAGGCCTCAGGAGTCGGTTCATAATTTTTAAGCAAAGCAGCTTTAAATTTCTCATAATCTTGGCTATCATTATTGTCCATTTGGTCTAGTGCATCACACCCTTTCCCAATAAATAGAGGGATAGCTGGAAGCTCCAGGACTCCCTGGGTATTTTGGCCTGGAAACAGACCTTTTCAAATGAATTCAAAAATGTATCTATATCCTCCCCCTCTTTAAATTCAGCTATTAATTTGGAATTTAACTTATACCTCAGCCCTGGAGTTTCAGGTTCACCCCTGCCACTTACCTCCTCTGGCGCTGGTCATTGGAGTCTTAGCTTCTCCAGTTCAAACACTCTCTGAAGCTGCCTTTCTTGAAAGGCAAGTTCTCTTTGATGCTGTCTTTCTTGCATCTCAGTTTCCTCATTTCCAGCTGCAGTCTGATCTTTTCCAGCTCCAGCTCTGTGGTGACCTTCCCCTGGTGCAGTGGCTCTGGGTTCTCTCTGGTCTCGCTGTCCTCCTCCCTGGGACTGGACACTGTGATGTGCCCTGCCACTCCCACACCCAAGGTCTGGTCTTTTTCAGTCACTTGCTGTGACTCGAGGTTCAGGGCAACCGCTTGCTGACTGGCTGCCACAAGAGCCTCCAGGAGTTTCTTTTTGGGTTTCCCCTCGTACTGGACCCCTCTTTCCTAACACAGCTGCCTTAGGTGGTCTGCAGTGTATTCGCTGTAGTTGGAAGCCATCTTCTTCCCTAACTACTGCTACACACCAAAAACAAAACAAAGCAAAAAAAACAGGGTAGGGAACTTTATACTGTAACCAAATTTTTTTCCCCAACTCTTTTCCCTGTTTTGTATGTGTATTGTTTTCAGTTTATCAATCTGATACACTGGCCTCAAATCCAACCTCTAAGCCTATGCCACCAATATCTCTCAGATCGCAACACTATGCCACCAGATCTCTCGGATCCCACCACTGTGCACCAGATCTGTCATGAACCCACTCCTGGGGGCCAGGACCACTGAGCTCACAGTGCCCATCCCTAAGTGCAATCTGTAACAGGGGGAACAGGAATACCCTCCAAATGTCCTTCTAGAGTGCTCGCCGAGTTAATGACTGAACACCCACCATGAGGTCCCAGGGCTTCCTCTCTCTAATCTTGGTAAGGATACAGTACAGTCTCAAGTCTGTAGCTAGGTGAGAACTCTCCTTGGGTGCTGTACTGTGGGGGAAAGACCCAGGCATTATGAGCTCTTTGGGATTTGCCCTCGTAACCCTGAATCTTCCTGGACATAAAGTCTCCACCACTCATTCACACTAGTGGGACTACACTGGAGGCACAAGGACCTGAGTGGGAGCCAAAAATCTTAAGGAAGGCCGGCACCGGGGTAGGACCGCACATGCGCGGCACCACAAGACTGGCTTATGCTGTGTAGGGTATCTCAGCGTTGACCCTCCAACCGCCTCAGTTCCTTTTTTCCCGCCACCACTTGCTCATCAGTGACAGTGTCACTCGCCCACCAGGAGTCAAATCTTCACATCTATACGACAGCAGCAATAGTCGTTCAGTTTTGATTAGTTTTATTTAGTTGTTTATTCAAAGAAAAACAAAAAAACAAACTTTTTCCAATGAAGAACAGAGAGTCTTCTTCAGCCTGCCTTGACGGTCGACCATGAAACGAGGCGGTGTCGGTAGGGAGACTTAAACAGCTGTTTCAGCAGCAGGGCTGAGTCGGTCCATCACCCTCTATGGAGGAGTTTGATTACAGGCAGTCCGGTGCCGGGAGGAAGAGCAGTCCTTCCAAAAGCACAAAAGAAGCAGGCCATTCCGATCGGCGTTGGGGACCGGCGCCACTGACTGCTCGAGTTCTTCTTCTCATTCCACTGGTCGAAGAAGAAGAGACCACTCGAAGTCTCCCTCAGGTATGTCTGCATGGAGACTGTCGGTAGTGGGGAACAGGAGGCCAACCCCGGGCTCTGTTGGGGTCACCTGTGGTCTCAGTTCCTGGTGGCTGTGATCCTTAACTCCAGAGTCCTTCCCTGTCCCCTAGGGGGTCATCCAGTGAGCAGTTTCATCACTGGGATGCTCTGATGGAGCAATGGGTTTGGTGGTTGTCCCAACTTCCCAGTTCTGTGGAACCGGCCCTGGGGCCTTCAGGCCTGTGGGCCTCAGACCTGCGGGTGGGGTGGTTGGATCAACCTAGTCATGTGACACCTTCTTCGGTGCCATTGACGGCGCACTCTGGTGCTTTTCCCCCTCACATGGCTGTGGCACAGGGGCCACCACAGGTACTACCCCACCCTGTATAGGAAACCTGCTCGAGGTTTTTCTCTCAACACATATCACCAGACGGAGGAAGAATGGAGCACTGTCCATACCATTCCGCCGAACCTCACTAGGGCAGCGTGCTTTCTCCTGTTGGGCCCCCCTCTGGATAAATGAACTCCTGATGAAATTACAAACAAACAACAGCCTGTCTCACTTCAAAGTAGTCCTCAAACAGCACCTAATGCCTAACACAAAATGCACCTGCTTCTCAGGCCCCACTTGATAGACAGGCCTACCCCCAAGGTAACACCCAGCAAGGCTACCTAGAGAATCCTGCCTCCATTCCAGCCTAGCCAAGGGCTTAAGTAAGCTATCAGTCTTCTTTAAATGCTTGGTACTTCCCTCCCAAACCCCCCACACACACCACACTGACAAAGCCCCTGGAGCTGCTCCCCATCACAGTCTCCTCAAGCTTTCACTATCCCCCCACCTCTCGCTCTCTGCGGATGGTTTCAAACCCAGTCCCTCTTGTTTCACTGTCATCTAGCTTCTCACCATCTGGGATAGTGTTAAACCCTATGCAGTTACTCTGCCATAGTCTATCAATGGATTTGGAGGTTTCCAGGGGTGTGCTACATAGTGCAACTGATTAGAAATAGCTTAGTATTCAATTACAACTGCTCAGTTTTTTTTCCTCCTATTTGTCTAATTGTCATGTAATCGCTCTTTAATGCCTAATGATCAGGCCTCTGTAACCACTGAATATGTATATTGTCTTATTGTCCACCCTGACGTGGAACCTTTGTAAAACAGCTCACACTCAAAGGTCTTTCTGAAATACTAATTAAACAATTAAACCTTCTCCTACTCATGTTTGCAGGTCTTCAGCCTTGGGTGCCCCGTGCTGGGGCTGGGGTTGGGGTCTCGATTTTGATGAAGATTCATCCTTTGGAGTAGAAAGTAAGCCCTCTACTTCAGCAGGGCCTTTGGTCAAGGACCTATCCTTTAAGACTCTCCTGAAGAATATGAATTCCACGCTTTCTCTCCAGACTTCTGAGGTGGATCCTGGGAAGCTGTTGCACCTTCAATATCTACATGGCCCTGAAAGCCCTGTGGAACTGACAGCTCCAGTACAGCCCTCTTTTGAGACTCTTTCACAGATGGTATGGGACAGCCCGGCACTCATTTCTTCTGTGGCTAAGTCCATAGACAGAAAATATGCTCCCTCCAAGGATAGACCAATCCTGGCCTCTCAAGCCTTTGCAAACACCATAGTGGTCTTGGCAGAAAATGACAAAGCCGTTCTCCCTCACGGGTGAGACAGAGAGAGAGAGAGAGAGAGAAAGCAGGCAAAGCTTCCTTAAATCAAGGAAGTTATTTTCTAGACTGCAATGAATTGAATTATTACTTTTTGGACCTGTGTAAGCAACCAGTATTGATTCTGTTTTTGGGATTGACTTTTCTTAGTTTAACTTTAATTTGCCAGGGAGGAACTGTAGCTGGGAGATATTTGCAGTCATTTGTGACTAGACCTGTTACTTAGCCTCTGTGAAATAGATGTCTGTTAAATGGAGGGGCTGAAAGGGGCACAGTTGAACTGTGGATTTAAAACAGGAGTTGTCTGTGGTCTCTGTCTGCTGAGACAGAGAGAGGGAGAAAGCAGCCAAAACTTCCTTAAATCAAGGAGGTTATTTTCTAGACTACATTGAATTGAACTATTACTTTTTGTACCTGTATAAGTAACTAGTATTGACTCTGTTTTGTGGTTGACATTTCTTAGTTTAACTTTAATTTGTCAGGGAGGAATTGTAGCTGGCAGATATTTGCAGTCATTTGTGACTAGACCTGTTACTTAACCTCTGTGAAATAGGTGTCTGAAAGGAAGGAAGGCACTCCCCGGGGTGGAAGGTCAGAGTTGTAGTTGATTGTTTCTGGAGGGCATAGGTTTACTCCCAGCCACCCTCACCCTCACCCCACCCAAGTGCATAACATCCTTTATAGCAGGGGTTCTGACATCAATTCCCCAAAACTGCTAACAACATACACCTGTTCATATCCTTAAAGGCACAGCACACTGACTAGGGGTAGAGACACTCAAAAGCTTGCACACACTAAAACAAGAACAAAACAAAAAAAAAAGAAAAGCATCTGTAACAGGAAGGGACACAGACATGTGAGGAGTGGTGCAATACACTGGCTGAGGAGCAGTAGTCTTCTGGGAGACATTTTGGAGTCTGCATTGCTGCCCTATTTGCAGGCACCTCTCTGGTCTGAGGGAGGAGGTTGTTTGTCTCCATGCTGACCTGCCAAGGATTTGGGAAACCTGCTCCCCCACCCAGGAACCACTTAGGCCACCACTGTGATGTTTGGCTAGCTGGTTATGATTGTTCTATGATTTTTGTAATATAGAATGTGGTATGTGAGTGTCTCACATGAGACAAGCTGTGCCATGGGTGACCCCCCCAGGTTTCAATGAAGCAGGAACCATTTAATTAATTGACTTACTTCAGATTGGCATTTTATTACCTTTTTATGACATGCCTAGGCTCTTTGAAGTGGAAATGAAATGGGACTTTATGAGTCTGCCAGAGGATGGAGATCATAAACTTTTATGATGTCTTAAGAGGAAGAACATTTAATATCAACTGGTGTTAAAAAGCTATAAAACTCTTTGATATGCCTTGGGAATAGGAACTGCTTGAGATCAAAAGAGAAAATGCTAATTAAGGAGTCATATTTGGGAAATTAGTTTTTGCTGATGTCACCTTATTTAATATACCTCTTGATAGGACATCCTGTTTGTATATTTTTTGTATTCAACAAGAAGGAGCTAGATGACACCAGAAGGGGTGTGTGAAAGAGAGAGAGACAGTTTAACTGGGACTTGTGTCTGATCTTTGTGGCATATCTTTTTGGGCCCTTAAGAAACAAAATCTAACTAGAAGCACTATAGAGGTAATACAGTAGATAGAAAAAGTTTATTTGTATGTTGGTAGGAGTTTGTCTGTAGTTTTCTTTGCTTTTCTTTTAAGTGATTGTATGCTATTTGATATATTGTTCTGTGTTTACATTTTTCATATTTTTATCCATTTTTAAGTAAACCTTTCATTTGAAAGATACTGCCTGGGTCTTCCAAGATCTTACTTCGAGAGGGCTCTTGCAGTAGGTAATTACATATAGGACTGATGCCGGCCGGCAGCAGGACCCCACGGAAAAATTTCTAGCTAGCCGTCCCTGGCGAGGGACCGCCCCCACATCAGGTGACCGGCGTCAGACGATGTCGATATAAAGGGCTGGTCCCAGATGCCCGCCTTCCAGTTCTTTCCCACCGTCAGCTCGTGCAGCGCCTCACGGTGAAGTTCATATTGCTCAGTCCTGTTGCTTCGTCGGTTTTTATGAAAAGTATCAGTATTTTGTATTTTGTATTTTCTTCGTCAGGTGAACGTCGGTATATGTCGTCCCCTTCAAAAAATAAGTGCGACTCGTCTGGCCAACTGCCTCACAAGGCGGTCTCTCCCTCTGCCTTTCTGTTTAGGCCCCCAACCGCCTTGATGCGACAAGTGTCACGCACTGCCTTCATTTCAATGCGGCCACCCGCAGACGACGCCAGCAGTCTCTCGAAGCCCATCTCCTCAAGAAGAAGATGTCCGCGATGGAGAAGGAGTTGAAGAAACTTCGGCAGGTGTCGACCTCCCCTGAAGGGCACAAGAAGTGGGACAAGGAAAGGCACTTGGAGAAGGCCTCCTCCTCTGCGACTCCGGCCGGAACCACGGCCAAGGTAATGTCCCCTCCGGGGGATCGCCCGATGGCAGCCTCCAAGGCTTTGGAGGAGGCGTCGGCCCACCCGTCGGGTTCGCGTTCGAGCCTGCCAGGTGCCTCCGGGCAAAAGGAGGCTCTAGCGCCCAGTACCGCTGCAGGCCTGCGGCCTACTGGTGCGGGCGCCTCCCATAAACCGGACGTCGGCTCCTCCGACGTCCGCTGGGAGAAGGCCGCTAAGACGCCCGACCCTTCGGGGCGGCGCACGGCAGTGTCCCCATGGGACCGGGCCTCTCCTCATCCTCGACCCATCTCCGATGAGGGACCTCTGAAGTCGGACGTCGGTTCCTCTGGCGTCCGCCGGGACTCGGCCCCTAAGTCACACGTCGGCTCCTCCGACGTGCACCGGACCTCGGAGCCTATGGCAGACCCTGCTCTGTCTGTCATACCAGGTTCCCCACAGCCCTCACTGCCGTCCGGGGAGCCCGAGTCCCCCCTGCCTGACCCCAGGGATTTTTCTCCTCCGTCCCTGGACGAGGCTCGGGATCCTGGGCCACCGTCCGATCCTCTTCCTACAGAGCCGGATCTGACACCGGCCCCGGCGCCCAGCTCCCCCGATGCCGGCTCTGACACTGACCCCGTCAACGCCGGTTCCAACACCGGCCCCTCTGACGCCGGCGGGGGATATTCCTCTTCCATCGGGCCCTCCACCCCACGGGCCTATCACGGTTGATCCGCCCGTGGAGTTCCTGACTGGGCTGTCTGCTCCAGCAGCTCCTCCGGTGCCTGGGTATCCACCATCCTATCCAACGCCGTATTTCCCAGATCCACAGTATCCTGCGCTGCAGTACCCGGCGCCAACTCCACCGACGCCGCAGTACCCGACGCCGCAATACCCTGCTCCGATATTCCCACAGCTGGGTTACGGATACTCTCCTTACGGTTTCCATCTGTACAACTATCCCCCACCTCCTCCTCCACCACCCCCCGGGCGGCCGGTGGATCTCCAGGAGACTCTGGCCTCCTGGTGGGCTGAGGCCAAGACTCAGCTCACCAAGGAAGTTGAGAGCCGTCTTATGGCGACGGTGCCACCCCCGGCTTCCGTACGCCCCAGACGGCACACTCCCTCCGCCTCCAGTTCCGGGCTCTGCCCTCGTGATCCAGAGAGGGGCAGGACCGCGTCGGGATCCCCCTAAGGAACCCATTCCTCCCCCTAGACGAGTCAGGGAGTCTTACTCTGCTTTGAATTCTTCTTCTTCTTCTCCTCTCTTGGACTCCTCGGATGCCTCCAATGGGTGTTCCGAGAAAGAAGACGAGCCGCGCTCTCCATCCAAGCCCCGGCAGAGGACTCCACCGAAGTCTCCTCCGGAGACTCCTTCCTTCACGGAGTTGCTCAGGAAGATCCAGGAAGTCCATCAGTGGCGTTCCTTAGAGCCAGATCCTCAACGGGTTAAACTCGCTGAACATCTGGACTTGCCCCTTACGGCTCCTACTCTAGTGTCACCCTGGATTGAGCCTCACGCCCACCTTGTTTCCACTATTTGGAAACAACCGTCGGCTTTAGCCCCACTTCCTCGGAAGTCCAACAGGCTATACCAGGCTCCGGAGGGTGTAGAATTTTTAGACTCTCACCCCCATGCAGACTCAGTTGTGATTAGCGCGCTCACGGCTGGTCAGCACACCAAGCTGTTTGAGCTCCTCTCCCCGGATAAGGAATCTCTTCTGGATCAGTATGGAAGGAAGATCTATGCTTCTTCCACACTGGGGATTAGGGCCCTAAATTATACTTAGCACATATGGGGGATTACCAGAAGGCTGTCCTTCAGGCTGAATCCAAGATTGACTCCTTGCCTGACTCCCAAGTCAAGCAGGAGTTAGCCGACCTGGTCCATTCTGCTTCGTTGTTGATGTCGTCATATCTGAGGGACGACCTACGATGCAGTGGACACCGCAGGACGGAGCTCTGCGTTTGTCGTAAGTCTTCGGCGTCATGCATGGCTCCGTGTGTCAGGTCTAGTCCCGGAGGTGCACTCAGCAATTCAAGAAGCACCTTTCAGGGGTTCTGTGCTTTTAGGTGGTGACGTCAAGGACATCATCACTGACTTGCAGGAGAAGTGGACGGCCCTTAAATCTGTTGATTCAATGTACCGTCCCCATCCCCAGGCGCGTCCCTTTCGCAGATGCAGCCGGCCTCAAGCAAAACCTCAGGGAAGGCAGGCCACTAAACGTCAGGCCCCCACAGCTGCCAGGCCCCCGCCGCCCAAAAAAGCAATGGGTGCCCCAGCTGTGGCGCTGCCTCACACCACCTGACTCCTATCCCTCTCCCACCACCTCCGGAAGCCCCGGAGGAACCGGTAGGAGGGAGATTCTCCCTCCACCTTCTGGGTTGGGAGAGGATAACATCGGATTCATGGGTGCTTCAGATCATAGCAGAGGGGCACTCCATAGAGTTTCTGCAGAAACCTCCACGTCACCCCCCTCTGAACTCCTCTTGCTCAAGGGACTATCTTCCTTTGGTCAGGGAAGAAATCTCTGCTCTCCTTGCGAAGCAGGCTATAGAGCCCGTTCCCCCCTCACCTCCACGGGACGGGTTACTATTCCCATTTCTTTCTTGTACCAAAGAAGATGGGAGATCTCAGACCTATTCTCGATCTCAGCTCCCTGAACCTATATGTGGAATACAAGAGTTTCAGAATGCTCTCCCTTCAAACCCTCTTGCCCCTGCTTTGGCCGGGCCAATGGCTTTGTGCACTGGATATGCAGGATGTGTACCTGCACATCCCCATTCACCCTTCACACCGAAAGTACCTCAGGTTTGCATTCCAGGGAGACCACTACCAATTCCGGGTGCTCCCTTTTGGTCTTTCCTCGGCTCCCCGAGTCTTTACCAAATGCCTGGCGGTGGTAGCGGCCCACCTGCATACTTTGGGAGTTCAGGTTTTTCCCTACCTAGGCGACTGGCTCCTGGCGGCCCCGTCCAGGGAGGAACTCCTGCATTTCCTCTCCCTCACCCAGCAGGTTTTCACTGGCCTGGGTATCACCATCAACCATTCCAAGTCTCACCTGGATCCTTCTCAGAGACTCCAGTTCATCGGGGCAATCCTCGATATGACAATGTGCAGGGCCTTCCTGCCTCTGGACAGGGGGGCCTCCCTCCAGTCCCAGATTTCCCTTCTATCGGAATACAGGAGGGTTCCGGCGAGGTCGGTGCTCCGTCTCCTGGGGCTTATGGCGGCGGCCATCCTGACGGTTTCGCATGCACGCCTCCACATGAGAATCTCTCAGTGGACTCTCTGCTCTCAGTGGGATCAATGGGTAGATGACCTAGATCATCTGGTTCTGATCTCCTCGCTGATGGTAAGAGACTTGCAATGGTGGATGGTTCAAGAGAACCTATTCTGGGGGGTCCCCTTTTTTCATCCTCCCCCCGATCAGACTCTGACCACGGACACTTCAGGCGAAGGTTGGGGAGCCCATCTGGGTCCTCACCGAAACCAGGGCCTATGGTCAAAATTGGAGTTAGTTCTCCACATCAACGTGCTCGAGCTTTGAACAGTGCTGTATGCTCTCCAGGCCCTTCACCAATACATCCTTCCCGGTCACCTAGCTGTCCAAACGGACAACATGTGCGTGATGTGGTACATCAACAAGCAGGGAGGGACTCGGTCCTACCCGCTGTGCAGGGAAGCGATGAGGGTTTGGGAATGGGCAACGCTTCACAACCTTCACCTCACGGCTATCCATGTTCCGGGAGTCGACAATGTCCTGGCAGACAGGCTAAGTCACTCGTTGGCTGTACCACACGAGTGGGAACTGGACGAAAAAGTTCTAAAAAGCATCTTCCAGATTTGGGGGACTCCTCAGATAGACCTGTTCGCCTCCTCCCAAAACGCAAAGCTTCCAACCTTTTGCTCGCTTTCGCTCCAGGCGAGGTGCTTCTGGAGCGACTCTATCTCTAAGCTGGAAGGACAGATTCGTCTATGCTTTTCCCCCAATTCCTCTGGTCCCTCGTGTGCTGCAGAAACTTGCTTTGGAAGGAGTGAGAATGATTCTGATCGCTCCTTTCTGGCCCAGGCAAATCTGGTTCTCTCTTCTACAACAATACTCAGAGGTTCCTCCTCTTCCTTTTCCTTTATCTCCAGGATTGCTGACCCAGGATCAAGGGACCCTGGTCCATCTGAGACTCAAGTCCCTTCAACTTCATGCATGGCTCCTGCAGACCTAGCTCAATCTCGCTTTGGCATTTCTCCTAAGGTGGCCGAGATTCTGGTGGAGGCTAGAAAACTCTCCACTAGGTCCACCTACGCCATGAAATGGAAAAGATTTTCCATCTGGGCTGCGTCCAGGAACGTGGAGCCCTTTTCCTGTCCTGTGACCATTCTACTTGATTACATGCGTCATCTTTTCGACCTGGGTCTCAGTCACTCCTCTTTGAAAGTCCATATGGTGGCTATTTCAGCCTACCATGCCCCTTTCACTGATAAGGCATTTGCCCAACTGGAGGTATCCAAAACTTTTCTCAGAGGGGTCCTTCATCTCAGGCCCCCTGTCCGGACTCCAGCTCCCCCTTGGGACTTAAACTTTGTCCTCAAGAAACTTACTCTTCCTCCCTTTGAGCCTGCAGCTTCCACAGACTTGAAGTTTTTATCGTGGAAGACGCTCTTCTTGGTGGCCATTACTTCCGCTCGCAGAATTTCCAAGCTTCAGGCCCTGATGTGCAAAATCCCTTATCTGATTTTTCACAAAGAACGAGTAGCTCTTCGCACGAATCCTAAGTTCCTCCCGAAGGTGGTAGCGGAATCTACCTTAAATCAGTCTATTGAATTACCTGCCTTTTTCATGCAGTACTCCAACCAAGGAGAATACTTGCTCCACACCATGGATGTTCACAGGATTCTGAGATACTACACCGATAGGACGAAGGATCTCAGAAAGACTGATCAGTTGTTCGTCTCTTTTGCTCACAAAAGAGAAGGCAATGCTGTTTCTAAGCAACACCTATCAAAATGGTTGGCCCATTGCATCACTTTCTGTTATGACAAGTACAACAAGACCCTACCGGGTCAAGTCAGAGGTCACTCCACTCATGGAGTAGCAGCCTCTGCAGCTTGTTTCAAGAATGTGCCTGCGGCAGACATCTGTGCTGCCGCCACTTGGACTTCCGTCCATACCTTTACTAAATATTACAGTTTGGACATTGCCTCTCGCCATAGAGCAGGCTTCGGGTTAGCGGTCTTGCAAGGCCTCCTTTCTTGAGGCTTGCAAGGTTTTCTTTGCTACTTCTTGGAGTAGTACCTCCTCCCTGTGCCTTTCTTTTGTTCCAGACTGCTTGGGATTCTGTCCTATATGTAATTACCTACTGCAAGAGCCCTCTCGAAGTAAGATAATACAGTTACGTAAGAACCTACCGTAACAGTAGATCTTCAAGAGAGGCTCTTGCAGTAGGTAATACCTTCCCGCCCTCCATCCGCCTAGGCTTTTTCAGCTCCTTTTCCATTGAGGAAAATATCTGCTTCTTTCTCGTCCGGGCCTTCCGGGCTGTGGTGGGAAAGAACTGGAAGGTGGGCGTCCGGGACCGCCCCTTTATACCGGCGTCGTCAGCGCGGTCACCTAATGGCGGTCCTCGACAGGAACTGCTAGCTAGAAATTTTCCGTGGGGTCCTGCTGCCGCCAGTGTCAGTCCTATATGTAATTACCTACTGCAAAAGCCTCTCTCGAAGATCTACTGTTACGGTAAGTTCTTACGTAACTGTACTTTCTTTCTTTTGCATGTGATGTATAGAGGGTTAAGACTGACAAAACTGTTCAAGAGCTTGATGGTGTTACCCAAACTGGGTAAAGGTAAGAATATACCTAAGGTCTTTTACAGAGTTTTAAGGGTTCATTTTGGATACCTGGTTAGGTGCCCTTAGGCAAAAGATATCTTGCATCCCCCGAAGAGAAGATTATCTGAGCCTGTACATTTGGGTACACTAGCATAAGGTTCACAGTTTGAATCCCCCCAGAACTTGAGACTAAAAGTGATTCGGACCCACAAGCAGACAGGAGGGTTACCCTGTCCGTTACCTGTTCACAATACTGCACTTGGAGGTTGGCACTGTGGGAGCAGAGGGCCTGACCTCCTGAGTGCATCTGTGACAGATTTGATTGGCAGCGGTGTGGATAAAAAAATTGGTAACACAAGCTTTAACTGTTCAGTGTGTCAGCTTAATACTGTACAGCTCACTTGCAAATAAGGCAGTGATTTATTTAAAAAAAAAGAAAACAGAACTATATCATTTTGCTCACAGTCAAGTTCCTACCTGTTTTTTTTTTTTCTGAAGTGCAAGTTAGAGTAGCAGTAGTTAGGGAAGAAGATGGCTTCCAACTACAGTGGGTACACTGCAGACTACCTGAGGCAATTGTGCCAGGACAGAGGGGTCCTGCACGAGGTAACCTCATGGATCCTCTGATGGCAGCAGATGCCCAGAGCATCGAGTCTCAGACTGTGACTGTAAAGGACCAAACCTTGGGCATGGAGGGGGCTAGTGGCCAGTGCAGTGTCCAGTTCTGATGAGGAGGGCAGCAGGGCCAGTGCAAGTGAAGGGTCACAGCAGCAGGGGAAGGTCACCCGCATTCTGGAGCCAGAACTAATCAGGTTGCAGACTGAGTTGCACAAAATGGAGCTGGAGTTCCAGAAGGAGGCTGAATGAGAATGTTGAGAGGTGGAGCAAGAACATCGAGAAGAGGAGTGACAGAAATGAGCCTCAGAGGAGAAGAGGGAGCGAGAACAGTGAGAGGCTGACCAGAAACAGTGGGAGGCTGACCGTGAGGAGTGTGCACACCAGAGGTGACATGAACAGGACAAGTTATGACTCCAACCACCAGCACCAGAGCAGGTAAATGGCTTGGGTTTAACTGGAACTGCAGGACTGGGTTACTAATTGAATTCCAAATTGATAGCTGAATTTAAAGAGGGGGAGAATATGGATGCCTTTTTAAATTCCTTTGAAAAAGTTTGTGTAACCCCCCTGTTACCCGGGGTTAGAAGAATCCCAGTTTGACCTAGTGGCAGGCAGGGAAGGCAGCTGGTGAAACTCCAGTTAAAAGGATTTCACACTGTCTCACTCTGTTCTCAGTCTCAGCTGAGACTGAAGGATGACATCATTTTAGAACTGTCGCAGCTGCATAAGCCACACTGGAATGTTGCAGCTAGGGAAGTTAGGATAGAATGTTGGGGAATTTAAAGTCAGTTCAGTAGTAGTCTGTAGTAGAGTGTTGAAGAGGGAAGAGGTGTGCTGCATCTGCAGGCCCTCATAGCCCTTAGCTCTGACAAAGAGCTATATTTTTGTTAGAGGTGTGTGTTCTCACCTGAAGAGGAACACAAGAAGAGCCAAGTGAAGTGGTAGAGACTGCTTCCAGTGGTTCAGGGCTCCATCCCTGCAGGGATGGGGAGAAGGATTCAGCCTACTTCCAGGAGCAATCTCCTGGTCCGGCTAGGGGAAGAAGAAGCTGCCTAATTTTAGGTTCGTGCTGAGGCACCAGAAGTTTTGGATGAAATTTCTTTGAAGAAGAAAAAGCCTGTGGGGCACCTGCAACCAAGGGGTGAGTCTGCTCTGATAAAGGGCCAATGTGTTTTCACCTGAGACAAGATGAAGTTAAGTGACTGTTACTGTGGGGTCAGGAAAAGACAGCCAAGTACAGTTTTGAATGTTGTGGGAATTGGACTACTTAACTCTGTGGGGGTCTAAAGGAATGGACACAGCCACTCTTTAAGTATGTTTCAAGTTCAGCACAAGTAGGATGGAAGAACAGTAGATTAAATGTGACATACATTTAAAGAGAATCTACACAGTAAAGTGTTTTCAGAGGATGAAGAGTTAAAGTCCAGAGAAATGGCCGGGTATGAATTATGGGAGCAAGAGGTGGGAGACCCTCCCATCAATAGTAACCAAATTCACCTTTACGGGTTTGCTTTCAGACACCTGTTGCTTTCTCTCAGGTACTTGGCCAGTACCTAGGAAAGTACCCAGACATGGGATTGATGAAGTAGATTCCCTGATGGAGCCAGAAGTGCTCAGAGGTGGTTTAGGGAGCCACCGAGAAATGTTCCATGCTACATGGAAAGTGTCCAAGGGCTGGCATGAGAGCCAAGCCATAGAAGGAAGATAGTCCAAAGGGCTGGCAAAGGAGCCGAGCCAGGGAAACCAAAAAAGAATTGAGTTAGGGCCGAATGCCCAGAGTGTTTCGAAACCTGAGAGGTTTCAGTGTAAAAAGTATGTGTTCTGATCTCCATAAATCTGCATTACCAGGAGTGTAGCCCCGTGGGGGTCCATCTATGCTTTGTTATTCTGTTGGATGTGAATAAAAGCCACACTTTAGAATCCCAACTTCTGGTATTGGACATTACAGTTATTGCTTCCTGTGTCCGGAGTTATTTGGGGGCCCCTGTGCAGAGTAGCCAAACCTAATCACCATGCCGAGTGACATCTTTCTCCCCAAGTTTCAACTTATAAAAATGGAGGCACCACATCATAGGACCCAGGCCCCTCAACCTGTTCACTAGCTACACAGGCAGGGGTAGTAGCCCGCTCAGTTTAGCGCCGACTGGGGGTTACATTTGTATTCAGGCTAAAATTCCTAGAGGGTCCTGGAGCTTCCAGCTATCCCCGCTACTTACCGGGAAAGCTTGGAATGCATTGGGTCAAATGGACAATGAGGACAGTAATGATTACAGCAAACTTAAAGCTGCACTTTTAAAAAAAGTTTGATTTAACTGCAGAAGCATACAGAGTTAAATTCTGTAAGCTCAGAAGAAGCCCTGATATAAGCTATGAGGAGCTAGCCAAGAAACGACATCAGTTTTTAAAATGTTGGTGGGAAGGAATTGAAGCAAACTCTGCAGATAAAAGTGAAAATGCTATTTTGTTGGAACTGTTTATTTGGGCATGCCTAGCAGAGCTGAAAATCTGGCTGGAGTACCAAGATCCCAAAACAGTGCAAGAGGCTGTGGAACTCTTGGACTGCTTTGCCAAGAACAGACCTGCTCTGAGAGCGAATGGGGCGAGCGTGGCAGTGCAGAAAGGGAAAAGCATGCCTTCAGGGCAGCTAAAACCCTCACTGCCTCCACTGAAACCACTTAGCCCCAGGTTTCAGAGAAAAGATTTCTCTGAGAAAAGAAACAAATGTTGGGTCTGTAAAGAAACTAGGCATATTGCCAGACAGTGTCCCAAAAGGGTGAGCAATATGCAGAATGGGGCTAGGAAAGAAGTGGGTTGTTTGTGTGTCCCTGGGAGCATGCCTGTGAACATAAGGGAACCCATGCACCCAGTCACGGTGACTGGTGTACAGACACAAGGGTTAAGGGACACAGGGTCATCCCTGAGACAGGTGAAAGGGGATCTGGTAGAGCCTGGTCAGCTTATACCCAATGAATTTGTAACTGTGCAGGGGTTCACTGGTGTGGAGACCACATTGCCACTCGCTAGTGTTCTGCTAGACTGGGGTGAAACAGGGGAACTGTGCAACCGGTGGCTGTAGCCAAAACGTTAGCAGTTGATGTCATCCTTGGCAACAATCTCAAACAGGGGATGGTGTGTGCAATGACCCATAGCCAAGTGGCAAGGGAAAATTGTAGTTCCCCGGACCCCACAGAACCCATTGTGGAAATCACTGGGAACGTGATTCCCCAGCCTGTGTCTCCTGATATGGAGACTAATGAAAAGGGGGTAGAAATTTCCCCAGTAGCAGTTAACCACATGGCTATGGAGGGTTACTCTGAAGAAGGAGGGGTAACCCATTGTCAGAGGGTTAGGGATGGCAGTGATCCTGAATGCCCTGATGCTAGTGCCAGGGGCCCTAGTTTAGAGACTGAAGGGGACCTGTCCCATGCCTTGGGAATGTGTAAGGAGTTTGCAGCTGCTCAGAAAAGTGACCCTAGTCTAGAGAAACTGAGGGTTTGGGCAGACTCTGATGGAGCACAGGGAGGTGACGTTAAACATAAAGTTTATTGGGAAAATGGACTGATGTATACTCAGGCTGTGAAGACAGAGGGAGGGGTAATAGGCAGGCAGCTTGTCGTTCCCCAGGGGTATCATGAGCAGTTGCTCAAGATTGCACATGATATTTCCTTGTCTGGTCATCTGGTTATTACGTGCACTATGCAGCGGTTAGCCCAGAATTTCTATTGGCCCAGCTTCATCCAGCAGGTAAAGGAGTATTGCAGATCTTGTCACCGGTGCCAAGAAATAGGGAAGGCAGGTAAGAAAACACAAGCCACCCTAATTCCATTGCCCATAGTGGAGAAGCCAATCCAGAGAAAGGGAATGGATGTTGTGGTACCTTTAAATACCCCTAGCTTCTCCAGGAAGAGGTTCATCCTGACTGTAGTGGATTATGCCACTCTGTACACAGAGGCAGTCACCCTATCCTCACTGAGGACAGACAAAGTGGCAGATGCCTTACTTGGGATTTTCCCCCATGTTGGGTTTCCGCAGGAGGTTATCACTGATCAAGGGGGTTCCTTCTTGTCGGACCTGATGAAATGTTTGTGGAAGAAGTGTGAGGTGGTGCAGAGGTGCATGACACCTTATCACCTACAAGCCAATGGGCTTGTGGAAAGATTTAACGGCACCCCGAAGTCAATGCTCCAAGCGTTTGCTGACCAGCATGGGAGGGACTGGGAGAAATAACTTCCCCACCTGTTGTTTGCATACAGGGAGGTGCCCCAAGAGTAGACAGGATTTTCCCCCTTCGAACTCTTATATGGACGTCAGGTACGTGGGCCTCTAGACTTGATCCGGGAGGACTGGGAAGGCAAGCATGCCACCCAGGGAACTCCCATAGTGGATTACGTCCTTAGGTTTAGGGAAAGGCTGAAGAAGCTTATGGGGACAGCCCAGAGCAACCTGGCAGCTGCCCAGCAGAAACAGAAAGTGCGGCACGACCTCAGAGCCAGACCTCACTCGTACATAGTGGGTCAGGAAGTCATGGTCCTTATTCCAGTCTGGAAAGACAAGTTGCAGGTTGAGTGGGCAGCACCGTACAAAGTAGTTAGAAAGGTAAATGACGTGAACTATATCATAGAGTTACCTGACAGAAGACATACAGAAAGAATGTACCATGTCAACATGATGAAGCCATATGCTAATAGGGCTGACATGGTGTTCGCAGTACGTAATTCTGGGGAGGGGACAGATGAAGGAGACCCCCTTCTGGACTTGCTGGAAGAAAGCAAGTGGGTGTCCTCTGTAGAGGCAGTTAAATTGTCTCCCCAGCTGGCCCTGGACAAGATCCAGAAAGTAAGGGAAGTTTTAGCAGATTTGACCCACTGTTTAGCGCCAAGCCTGGACTAACCCCGTTAGCGACGCACAATGTAGAGACAGGGACACAGATGCCCATACAGCAGACAGCATATCGGGTATCAGAGGCTGTCCAAAAGGACATTAGGATGGAAGTAGAGGAAATGCTGGATTTAGGGGTAATCCAGAGATCCCACAGCCTCTGGGCCTCACCCGTAGTCCTTGTGCCCAAGCCAGATGGTTCTAATCATTTCTGTGTGGACTGAATGCAGCCACAAAGTCAGACGCCCACCCGATGCCCCGGACGGATGAACTCCTGGACAAGTTGGGAGGGGCAACATACCCTACGACTATTGACCTGACAAAGGGGTATTCACAGGTAGAGAAAACTGATACAGCTAGGGAGAGGTCGGCCTTCATCACTCTGATAGGCTTATTTGAATTTGCCTTTCAGAATGAAGAATGCCCCAACCAATTTCCAAATGTTGGTGAGGTGTTAAATGTTGTTAAATGGTGCCAAGGAGTACGCCTTGGGGTACCTGGATGACACTGCCATCTTTAGTGCCAGCTGGGAGGAACACCTGTCCCACCTTAGGGAAGTGCTGAGCAGGATACAGAGGGCCGGGCTCACTGTCAAAGCTGAGAAGTGCCAGGTGGCCATGGCTGAAGTGGCATACCTCGGGCATGTTGTAGGCCTGGTACAGCTCCGTCCTAACCAAGTAAAAATAGAGGTGATCAAGGCATGGCCCAGACCAGAAACGCAGAAGCAGATCAGGAGTTTTCTCGAGACAGCGGGGTACTATAGGAAATTTGTACCCAATTACAGTGCCCTGGCTGCTCCCCTGTCTGACCTGGTAAAGAAAAAGATGCCTAAGAAAATGACCTGGGAACTAGCCTGTGAAAAAGCCTTTACCAGACTGAAGGAGGCACTGTGCAGTGCTCCTGTGTTAACAAGTCCTGACTATAGCAGACCCTTAATAGTTCAGACTTATGCCTCAGATGTGGGTATTGGGGCAGTACTGAGTCAGACATCAAACCAAGGGAAAGATCACCCGGTAGTGTACCTGAGTAAAACGTTACTTCCCAGGGAACAGGCATGCTCTACTGTGGAAAAAGAGTGTCTTGCCATAGTGTGGGCCCTAAAGAAGTTAGAGCCATACTTATATGGGCAGCATTTTGCGGTACAAATGGACCACAACCCCCTGGCTTGGCTGACTCAAATGGGAAAAACTAATGGTAGACTATTAAGATGGAATCTTGCCTTGCAAGGGTATGACATGACAAACTTACACAGGGCTGAAGCAAGCGAACAGAACGCAGATGACGTGTCGCGTGTTTATGAGGCATGAACTGATTTGGGCAGCTCATCCCATGCAGGGGATAGAGCCCCAAATCCAGTCTAGATGGGGAGGACTGTGACACTTGGCCAGCTGGTTATGATTATTCTATGAATTTTGTAATATAGAATGTGGTATCTAAGTGTCTCACATGAGACAAGCTGTGTCATGGGTGACCCCCCTCCCAGGTTTCAGTGAAGCAGGAACATTTAATTAACTGACTTACTTCAGAGTGGCATTTTTATTATATTTTTATGATATGCCTTGGCTCTTTGAAGTGGTTATGAAATGGGACTTTATGAGTCTGCCAGAGGATGGCGACCATAAACTTTTATGACATCTTAACAGGAAGAACATTTACTATCAACTGGTGTTAAAAAGCTATAAAACTCTTTGATATGCCTTGGGAATAGGAACTGCTCAAGATCAAAAGAGAAAATGCTAATTAAGGAGTCATATTTGGGAAATGAGTTTTTGCTGATGTCACCTTATTTAATATACCTCCTGATAGGACATCCTGTTTGTATATTTTTTGTATTCAACAAGGAGGAGCTAGATGACATCAGAAGGGGTGTGTGAGAGGAACACAGTTTAACTAGGACTTGTGTCTGATCTTTGTGACATATCTTTTGGGGCTCTTAAGAAACAAGATCTAACTATAAGCACTATAGAGGCAATACAGTAGATAGAAAAAGTCTAATTGTATGTTGGTAGGAGTTTGTCTGCAGTTTTCTTTCCTTTTCTTTTAAGTAACTGTATGCTATTTGATATATTGTTCTGTGTTTACATTTTTCATATTTTTATCCATTTTTAAGTAAACCTTTTGTTTGAAAGATACTGCCAGGGTCTTCCAAGTTCTTTCTTTTGCATGTGACGTATAGAGGGTTAAGACTGACAAAACTATTCAAGAGCTTGATAGTGTTACCCAAACTGGAAAAAGGTAAGAATATACTTAAGGTCTTTCATAGAGTTTTAAGAGTTCATTTTGGATAACTGGTTACGTGCCCTTAGGTGAAAGATATCTTGCATCCCCCCAAAGAGAAGATTATCTGAGCCTGTACATTTGGGAACGCTAGCATAAGGTTCACAATTTGAATCCTCCAGAACTTGAGACTAAAGGTGATTCGGACCCACAAGCAGACAGGAGAGTTACTCTGTCTGTTACCTGTTCACAATACTGCACGTGGAGGTTGGCACTGTGGGAGCAGAGGACCTGACCTTCTGAGTGTGTTTGTGACAACCGCCACTACCTCAGAGGTTGCCAAGAAAGAGGAGTGGTTGGACCATGGTGGGCTCAGGGAGGGTGATGGTGGTGGAATAGAAGCACATCCCTCCAGTTGTGCCTCTCCACAATTCATTCGCCACTCTGGTGGAGCATGGTTCCTCTATGGAGGCACCCACAGTGGAGACCAAAGAGGAGGATGGGAACTTCCACAATGGAGACCCACAGGAGGGTGGCACAGGACCCCACAGGGGAAGGAAACAACTCCTGGTGGGGGACTCAATTGTTAGGGGGGTAGAACTGGGGAAGGAAGGGGAAAGGGAAGTAAGGTGCCTGCCTGGTGCCATGGCTTAGAGAGAACGGAAACAAATCCTCAGGATCATGGGAGCAGTTGCAAGGGGGAGTGAGCTGGATGTCATTATCCACTTAGGGACAAATTACCTGACTGAGAATGGGGTCAGAACAGTGCAACAGGAGTTTGTGGAGTTGGGGAGGGGCCTTAGACAAGTAGCACACATGGTAACTTTCTCGGAAGTGCTACCTGTCTATGGTATGGATGAGGCTAGGGTACTCTGCACCATGGGATTCGATGACTGGTTGAAAAACTGGTGCAGAGCTCAGGGATTTGGCTTCACTGGGGATTGGGGCTTCACCTGGAGGGATGCAGGCCTATACAAGTGCAATGGTCTGCATCTATCCAGGAGGGGAACCAGGATCCTAGGTGATACGTTTAAATGCTTCATTGGCAAGCATTTAAAGTAGTCAAGGGGGGAGGCACTGAAAAGGAGAAGGGAAATCCTAGTGCCTCCCAAAAAATCAGGGTAGTTAGTGAGGTAAACACCAAGATAGAGCAGTTGATAGGGAGAAGGGCAGGGGTAAATGGAGAAAAAGACAAAGGCTTCACCTTTGACATGGGTGCCTCTGCTGCTGTAAGCAGCTGGGTGGGCCCCTTCTGTCCACTGGCTGCCTTCCTCGCTGTACTGTCCTCCAATCTCTGGACCGATGCTTCACCCTCGACAGGGTGCCTCTGCTGCTGTACGCAGCCAGGCGGGCCTCTTCTGTCCGCTGGCTGCCTTCCTTGCTGTACTGCCCTCCAATCACCAGATGGATGCTTCACCCTTGACAGGGGTGCATCTGTTGCTGTACACAGCCAGGCGGGCCCCTTCTGTCCGCTGGCTGCCTTCCTCGCTGTACTGCCTTCCGATCACCAGACCAAAGCTTCACCCTCAACAGGGGTGCCTCTGCTGCTGTACACAGCTGGGCGGGCCCCTTCTGTCCGCCGGCTGCCTCCCTCGCTGTATTGCCCTCCGATCACCAGACTGAAGCTTCACCCTTGACAGGAGTGCCTCTGCTGATGTATGCTGCCAGGTGGGCCCCTTCTGTCTGCCAGCTGCCTCCCTCACTGTACTGCCCTCCGATCACCAGACCAAAGCTTCACCCTCCTCGACACAGATGCCTCTGCTGCTGTAAGCAGCCGGGGGTGGGCCCCTTCTGCCCGCTGGCTGCCTTCCTCGCTGTACTGCCCTCCGATCACCAGAGAGAAGCTTCACCCTCGACACAGGTGCCTCTGCTGCTGCTGTAAACAGCCAGACGGGCCACTTCTTCCCGCTGGCTGCCTCCCTCGTTGTACTGCCCTCCGATCACCTGAGCGAAGCTTCACCCTTGACAGGGGTGCCTCTGCTGCTGTAAGCAGCAGGGCGGGCCGCTTCTGCCTGCCGGCTGCCTCCCTCTCTGTATTGCCCTCCGATCACCAGAGTGAAGCTTCACCCTCAACATGGGTGCCTCTGCTGCTGTAAGCAGCTGGGCAGGCCTCTTCTGCCTGCCGGCTGCCTCCCTTGCTGTACTGCCCTCCGATCACCAGACTGAAGGTACGCTGCTGAAACTTGACTGGCCAGAACCATCATTTCTGCCTGCTGACAGGCTGCTGCAGTTCTTTAATTTATTTGCTACTCCGTCTCCTTCTGGACTTTAAGCTAATGTTACATACTGGTTGTGGTACTGGTTAAGCCTCTCCAAATTGTCCTGTGAATCCTAATCTAAACTTGAACCTAAGCCTGTTTACAGCAATTTTGCACTGCAAGGGTAGTTTGAAGTGCAAGTTCTTTCAGGCTGCAGGTTTGTAGATTTTAAAGTATTAAAGCTCTCTTTATTTTAAGGTGCAGTGCTAATCTACCCTGGAGCAGAGAGTAACTTTAAAGTGATACAGTTTTTTTTCTGTTTAGACTAGATTTCATTTGGGTTTAAGGTCCAGTGCTAATCTACCCTGGAGCAGAAACTAACTTTAAAGTGATACCGTTTTTTCTGTTTAGACTAGATTTCATTTGGGTTTAAGGTCCAGTGCTAATCTACCCTGGAGCAGAAACTAACTTCTAATGGGGGGTGAGATACTAACAACAACAAAAATGGAAAGGGATCTGGGGGTAGTCATATCAGATGACCTAAAGGTGGGCAAGCAATGTGAGAGGGCAGCAAGGAGGACTGGGGGGATACTGGGATGCATAGGAGAGACATCACCAGTAGAAAACAGGAAGTTATTATCCTCTGTACAGACAGCTGGTGAGACCCCATCTGGAGTACTGCATGCAGTTCTGGAGACCCAATCTCCTAAAGACATAGACAGGATGGAAGCTGTCAGAGGAGCAACTAAAATGGTGCAGGGTCTGCACCGGAAGACATATGAAGAGAGACTTAAGGAGCTTAATATGTATAGCCTCGAGGAAAGGAGGGAGAGGGGGGACATGATAGAAACTTTCAAGTACCTCAAGGGAATCAACAAAGTCCAAGAGGGTAGCATCTTTCAAAAAGAGAGGTGTGCAAGAACAAGGGGGCACAATTTGAAGATGGGGGAGCAGCTCAGAGGTAATTTAAGGAAGTATTTTTTCACAGAGAGGGTTGTGGATGCATGGAACGGCCTTCCGGAGGAGGTTGTGGAGTCAAAAAAGGTGGTGGAATTCAAGCATGCATGGGACAGTCATAAGGCAATTCTAGGGGGTGGGGGTAGGAAGAAGTAGGCTGCTGGTTAACTAGGATCTGCAGCTTATCCATTAGGTAGGGAAATGGGCAGACTGGGTGGGCCAAGTGGTCCTTATCTGCCGTCAAATTCTATGTTTCTATGTAAAGTGATACCATTTTTTCTGTTTAGACTAGATTTCATTTGGGTTTAAGGTCCAGTGCTAATCTACCCTGGAGCAGAAACTAACTTTAAAGTGATATAGTTTTTTATGTTTAGACTAGATTTAATTTGGGTTTAAGTTCCAGTGCTAATCTACCCTGGAGCAGAAACTAACTTTAAAGTGATACAGTTTTTTTCTGTTTAGAATTCATTTGGGTTTAAGGTCCAGTGCTAATCTACCGTGGAGCAGAAACTAACTTTAAAGTGATACAGTTTTTACTGTTTAGACTAGATTTAATTTGGGTCACAGTTGTAAGCTTTGCCCTGCAAATAATCCAATTTCTGCTTCACTTTCTCTCCTATTGTCTCCTCCTTACTTGAATTTTTACTCCCACCCCCCAGCCTTTCTTAAATATGCTTTCTCCCCCCTTGTCACCGCCCCTATGCAATCTTCTTCCTTCCTTCTCACTAACATTGCAACTCCACTTAAAGATACAGAGTGCAGCTATTAGGCCTAACACTTGTCCTGTCCTTCCCTTAAAGACATCTTCATTTTTAGGTCACCGCCAAACTGCAAGGGTACACATCTGCCTATAAGGCCAGGACAGCCTCTAGCTCCATCACATCTTAATTTCTTTTACTTTCCTCCCCCTCCCAAGACCCTGCTTGCTGTGCCATCACCCTTTTCCAGTCTTGGACATGGCAACCAGACTAATGCTAATTCTTATACTCCTGCCCACTCTCTGTTTGCAGCCACTGAATGACCCTAAATCAGCTAACCCTCTTATCACGGAGCACCCCTATAGCAACATCTACAGCATTATAACATCCGTGCACAGATGTGGGCCATGTGCCAACTGCATGCCTAACAACACACCCTGGCCTACCTGGCCCAGAATGCATCCAGCTCGACCAGGGCTTCCCCCTCCCACAGTCCTGCCTAAACTGGCCGTTCTCTCTGACAAGCATGCAGCTCGAATGAATCCACAAAGATAGCACAAAGCTAGCCTTAAACACTTAAGTTACCTGGTCAGATTGGTACTCCTGTTACTACTGCTCTCAGGCAACATTCACCCTAATCCCAGCCTTCCTCTATTTTAGGGGTTGAGTGCACTGAAACCAGGCACCTTAACCTTTGCATCACTAAACATCTGCAGCCTGACAGCAAAGTTTGACAACCTTCAAGCCTGGGTAGCCCTACATAATCCAGATGTACTGTCTGTGGTAGAGACATGGCTCACTCCCAAGATCCCTGATAGAGAGCCATCAGTCTACCGGGATATTCGATCTTTAGGCAAGATTGTAAATCTAAAAGAGGTAGCGGCTGTGCAATCTACCTCAAGGATAGCCTTCAGGGCATAGTCCTGAATTTATCCAGCCTAGGGTCATTCGCCCAGGCCCTTGCCATTAAGGTTCTTCTTGGGACCCACAACAAAACTATCACAATTCTATCTGTCTATATCCCCCCAAAGAACTCGGCCCAAGGTCTCCATGCTGTCATAGACTGTCTTGGAAGCCTAACCATAAGCTCTGAGGTTATACTCTTAAGTGATTTCAATATTAATTGGCTTGCCCTTGAAACTAACCAATTCAAGGATGCACTTCAGGCTATCCACTTTACCCAGCTCATTGAAACTCCCACTAGGACTAACTACAGGATGTGCACTAGTACTTTGATTGACTGGGTGCTCACCAACAGACCTGAGCATGCCTCTAATGCCTCCGTCCTCCCAGACGACATCAGTGACCACTCCCCTGTCATGTTCAGTTGGGCTAATGATTTCTCCAAACCGCCTCCTAGAACAATCACCAGCAGGGTTCTCAAACCTGGCAACATTGACCGCTTCAAAATGGATCTCCTCAATGCTGACTGGTCCTCGGTTTTTGAGGCTTCCAACATTGATGACGCGCTAGACCATTTCATCCTCCTCTTCAATGCAATCTGTGACACCATGCTTCCATAAAAACACAGAAGATCAAAGGCTACTTTAACCCCTAGATGAGTCCTGATACCCTTGAGCTAATGAACAACAGAGACCACCTCTGGCATATAGCTAGGGCCACTGGCAAGCAGTCTGATATCCTGAACTACAAACGTGCGAGGAACAACTGTACCAGGACCATCCGATAGACAAAAATGTATACTATAAAGATGCCCTAACCAAGAACTGGAATGACAGGCGCAAATTCTGGGCTGACCTAAATGAGGTCACCAGGCGAGAACCCAAAACGGCCCCTACCATGCTCTGCATTGATGGCTCCCCCATCCTTGACCCTAAATCTATCGCCAACACCTTTAACAATGCCTTCAGTGACTTGCAGCATGTTCTCCCTGCCAATTTCTTCTCCCCCACCATCCCTGTTGCACCCACACAATCCCCATTGCATCACCCCTTTCGCTTCAAGACTAGTACCTTTGGAGAAACCAGGAAATATCTGTGCAAAGTGCTTGGAAAGGGGAGATTCAGTGGGGATAACCTCAACCTGAAACTAATCTCATTCTCACTTGGAAGAAATCTGTCCCCTCACCCATATCCTTAACCTCTCACTCCGTCTCACAGTATTCCCCCAAAAATGGAAGGCTTCAGTGGTCACCCCTGTGTACAAGAGTGGGGATCGTGCCCTCCCCGGGAATTATAGACCCATCTCTATACTACCACCACTCTCGAAGGCCCTTGAATGAATAGTTGCCGACCAACTTGCTGATTATCTGTACAAGCACATGTTCCTATGCGCAGAGCAACATGGCTTTAGGGCTGGGCATAGCACCACTACAGCCCTCCTGGAATTCACAGGCTTCATCCACAAATCCCTTGATCTTGGCCAGTTAGTTGGGGCTATCTATATTGACCTAACAAAGGCCTTTGACACAGTCAACCATGCTCTCCTAGTTGACCAACACACTGCCATAGGCCTTGCCCCTGAGGTGGCTGCATAGTTCCGCAGCTACCTACACTGCCGAACACAGCAAGTCAGGATAGATACCTTTCTCTCTGACACCAAGCCTGTGTGCTCAGGTGTTCCACAGGGGTCAACACTGGGCCCTTTCTTCTTTAGCCTATTTCTGAATTGCCTCCCCCTCGCCAGTCAGTGCTGTATCCTCCTCTACGCGGATGATGCGGTTATCTTTTCTAATGGCTCTGACCCCACTGCTCTTGAGCAACAGCTACAACGTGACTTCACCAGCGTTGAGTCATGGTTCAAAAATCATAAATTGAGTTATAAAAAGGCCAGGATGTCGTACCCTAAGCTAGCCGTGCCCAAGAATCTAGGAGGTTTGAGATTGCCTCACTTTGCGCTTTATTTTTGGGCAGCGCAGTTGAACAAGTATGGGAGATGGATGCATTGGGAAGACAATACTTCGTCCTTTGGATATATTCCATTATGGGTTAACTTGGAAATTAGCCTTATTAAGAGCTTTGATTTTAATCCCAAGGCCTTATTCTATGTATCTACCTGCCTTCTTCCCTCTTCGTTAAAGAAATCCCCCATTGGGGTCTCTTTAAGAGTACATAATCAGTTATGTAACTTTTTGAAATATGAGCAAACTTTAGATGGAGCACAGCCTATCTTTGGAAATCCCCAGTGGCAGATAGGACATAAGACTATCAAATATAATTGGTTACCCTTCCCGGTCGATTGCTCCTTGAAAGATTTCCTCAACACAGACGGTGGATTACTTTCATCCATAGATATCATGAGGAAGTTCGAGTTTTTGCCTAAGGATAGTTTCAAAATATTTCAATTGCGTCATTCATTAGTTCAGAAAATAGGAGGTCAACGGATTTGTCCACGCATTCGCATTTTGGGCGGAGCTAGGTCCATTAGTGGGAACTCCACACGCGATTTCTAAAATTTACTCAGTTTTGTTTCATGGGGCCTTTAAAGGCACCCTATCTCCAAGCTCATACTGGGCTAAAGTATTCCCTAATATAACATTAGATTGGGTACGGATTTGGCAGAACTGCCATAAATTTATTCGACAGGATCATCTTAGGCTCATAGGCCCAGATATTCGAAAGGGTTGCTCCATGCGCAACAGGGTTGCGCATGCGCAAGTCCTACATTGCGCCATTCTGCGATATTCAGCAGGAGGCAGTTGCTCCACTGGCAACAGGTTGTGCAAAAGAGCAATGCAAATGAATGCATGCTCAACAGGAGGGGGAGGAACCATGCATAACCTGCGCAACCTGATATTCAGTCGGGTTGTGCAGAGTTGTCATCGCAACCCAACCTGCGCCTGCGCAACCTTGAGCCAAAAAGGATCAAGTTGAGGGCCACCCACAGGTGAGCTGCTGTATTGCAGGCGCAACACAGCAGCTGCCACCCTGGCTGGCCCCAACTGCGTCCCTATGCCCCCCCACCAGCCCGATCGCGGGCAGTACAATACATGAACCCCCACACATCTCCCACAGCCCGATCGCGGGCGGTACAAATACATGAACCCCCCACACACATCTCCCACAGCCCGATCGCGGGCAGTACAAATCCATGAACCCCCACACATCTCCACAGCCTGATCACGGGCAGAACCTGTATGAACCCCCAGTGCCCGACTGCGGGCAGAATGTAACCCTCCCCCAACTCGAATAACTCCCTGGTGGTCCAGTGGACGTGAAAGCCCGATCGTGGGCAGAATGTCACAGCACAACCCCCAAACATCTCCCTGGTGTCTGTGTCCCCCACCCATCCACGAGCCCCTCCCCATCCCCCGCGGCGGCGGCAGCATCCACCCGCCTGCGCCCGCCGCCCACCGACTGACTGTCGGTAGGGCTGCCGCCCATTGGTGCAGAGCTACAGCCAATGGGCGTGCAGCCCATACCGTCATGACAGTCAGATTTGTGAATCATTCACAAATATCACTCCTCGCACATTCCCCCAAGAACTATTTTGAGCAGTGCAGGGTTGCAGCCTAGACTGGCGCAGTTTGAATATCTGGGCCATACAGTTTAAGATATTACACAACATTTATTACTCACCTCAGAAGCTGGTGGATTTAAAGATTGTAAGAGGTTCTGAATGTTATAGATGTGATATGGAGGGGGGGATCTTCTCCACATTTTTTGGCATTGTCCAAAAATCACTCCACTGTGAAATGAGATAAAGAGTAAGGCCAATTCGCTTCTAGGACTAGAGGAAATGTTTTGCCCCGAGGTGTGTTTGTTAGGAGACATGACAGGTTTCTCGGTTAAAGTGAGGAAATTTCATATTGCTCTGATCTCCAGTACAGTGAAAAAGTTAGTGTTAAAATACTGGAAAAACTCCTGTACTATCACTTACGCTGAGTGGCTGGCAGAACTCCTCTTGAGCCTTAGAACTGAGAGGATGGTCACCATTTTAAATAATCAGTTGCCCCTTTTCGAGAAAATCTGGACCCCACTGGTGATAGCTTATACATAATATAATCAAGCGGTATAGCTGGCATTGACCGTAGTTGGTAGCAGGGCCTTGTGCGGGGAGGTTTCGAGGGGGTGGGGGAGTGTGGGGGTCTTGCAGAGGCTGTTCATCTCTGTATTTGTTACGGAACTTTTGGATACATGTATAATTTTCTATGTCCTGTATTTGGTGTTTACATCCTGTCTCTGCAAGATGTTATATAAAAGTTCAATAAAAAGTTAATGGCAAAAAAAAAAAAAAATCATAAATTGATAATGAACTACAAAAAACGAAAACCATTTTGTTCACCAGCCTTAAGAACAAGCACAAAAACTACCCGCTATCAATGTGATGGGGTGGTGTTCCTCTTGAATGTGTTCATCACTTCAAATATCTTGGAATTACTCTTGACAGCTTGCTCTCCTATGCCCTCCACATAGACATCACAGTTAAAGCAATCAACAAATGCTTAGGGCTACTTTATCGCCATAGGCACAGCCTGACCCCTGAAGCCCTCAGCATAGCGGTCCACAGTTCAGTGGGTTCCCTAGTGGACTACGGACTGCCAATATATGGCTCTGCCACAGATACTGCCCTCCGACATATAAAAACTGCCCTTAACAATGCCTGCAGACTCACCTTAGGGGCACACCGACTAACCCACACCTGCGATCTCTATTCAAAGGCTCACTGGCTAACGCTCTTTGGTCACTTAAAATATCAATCCTGCCTTCTGGCCAAAAAGATCTGCCTTGGTCAGCTCCCAACTGGGGTCCAATAACTCCTAGTTCCCAGCACTAATCCCAGGCCCAACTGAAATTCAGAACTGCAGTCCTTCCTGACTCCAAAATGTTGGACATCTCAAGGACAAAGGTCCTTTGCCTATTGGGCACCGTTGTGGTTCAGCTCTCTCCATGAGAAGATTATTAGCCTGTCCACTCTGTGGACCTTCAAACAGAACCTAAAGAACCATTTAATACAGGAATCTTAATGTGTCTGCCATTGCTAGCACCTAGCAAAGTCATCTCTTACCATCTGCTCTTCTGCCAAACAGACCTCTCTCTCTCTCGGACACCTTGCACTTGGGGCCTCCACCCCATGTCTCCAGCACTTCAATGCACTAACCCCCTCGTGTTGCTAACAACTAACAGGTTCCCTGTTGGGCACAGTTATTTAGTCTGTTCCGGTATGCATCTGACTGTGTTTACCTATTCCAGTTTTAGTTTTCACTGTATTTTTTGCATTCCTTTGTTTAAAGACCAAATGTACCTAAATGTTCTCATTCTAATTCTATTGCCTTGTTTGTGTCAATCCTCCGTATAATCACCTACTTGTTCTAAATGTACTAATGTGGAACCTAGGTAAAGAGTTCTGAGCTCAAATGGTTAATCAGAGCTCAGAAATAAATAAATAAAAAATAAATAAAGCCATAAATAATGGAGGGTAATGAGTACCAGTGCCCACAGTCTAGGTGAAAAGCTCCCCAAAATGGTGGCCTTCATGGAAAAGGGATGCCTGGATATCATGGCAGTCACAGAAACATGGTACACAGAGAACCATGACTGGAATGTCAACATACCAGGGTACACAATCTACAGGAGGGACGAAGAAGAGGAGGAGGAGTAGCTCTCTATGTAAGGGAAGGGATCAAAGCAACAGAACTAAAAGGTAAACTGGGAGGAGAGGAGGCACTGTGGGTCACCCTGGAGACTGGAAATGGCACCACAATCCACACAGGGGTTGTATACAGACTCCCGTCTCAGGGGGAGGAAATGGACAAGGAAATGATAGAAGGCATCCTTGGCATGGCAGAGAAAGGGGAGATATTGCTGATGGAGGACCTGAATATGCCAGATGCTAACTGAAGCACCTTTGCTGCAGCCACATCCAAGAGCAGGGCCATTCTCAATGCCCTACAGTGGGCATGCCTCAGACTGCTAGTTTTGGAACCCACTCGGGGAGGGAGCAATCTTAGACCTGGTACTCTCAAATTGGGATGGAGACAGGATCTCCGATCTTGAAGTGGGTAGCCATCTGGGAACAAGTGACCACTAAACAGTGTGGTTGATGATAAACTTAGCTGTAGAGTCAAGCCATACAAAAGTGAAGGTACTGGACTTCAGGAGGGCTGATTTTGTAAAAATGGGAGTGTCTCAGAAAATCACTAGCAAACAGGAAAGAAGGTGGGGTGGAGCAACAATGGGGAAACATCAAAACTGCTATCACAGAGGCAACAGACCTTTGTGTGAAACAAATAAAGAAATTAAAACGAAAGAAAAAAACACTATGGTTCTCAAAAGAAGTGGTGGGGAAGGTAAGGAAAAAAAGATAGCATTCAGGAAGTATAAGGAAACACAGAAGGAGTAGGACAGAGAACTGTACCAGTTAAAGCAGAAGGAAGCGGGGGAAGGCAGTCAGAATAGCAAAGGCCCAAATCGAGGAAAAGATAGCCAACTCAGTTAAGAAGGGGGATAAAACCTTTTATAGGTAAATTAGGGAGCAAAGAAAGACTAAGGCAGGGAAACTGAGGCTGAATAAAGAGGAAGGTGGTTGGGCAGAGAGCGACAGTGAAAAAGCAGGGATACTGAACGAATACTTCTGCTCAGCATTCACAATAGAAAAGCAGGGGGAGATACCTAATTCAGTCAATAGAAGCACTCTGGATATGGTGGTGTGGGGGGGAGAGTTGATATTAGTCCTTTCACAGAAGAAAGGGCTCTGAAAGAACTCTTAAAACTGAAGGTGGATAAAGCAATGGGGCCAGATGGGATTCACCCCAGAATTCTAAAAGATCTAAGGGAAGAACTAGTAAGATCACTGACTACCCTTTTTAATAAATCATGGGAGGATGGTGTGGTAACTGAGGACTGGAGGAGGGTGGATGTGATTCCCCTACACAAATGTGGGAGCAAGATAGAGGCAGGAAACTACAGACCTGTCAGTTTGACCTCAGTGGTAGGGAAAATTTATTTATTAGCTTTTGGTAACCGGGTAAGTGCGCTAGGCAACAGACCTGCCTATTTTCAGGCATGACCCAGGAGAGCACAGGACATTGGTTACAATATGCAGAAATGCACAGACATAATATAGGTGTACAGGAGCAAAACAAGATATACATTGGGTAGCACAGTAATAGTTACATAAGGGTACATTTTAGGCATAGATCATAATAAGGATGTAAAATAAAGCAATTAGAGTAACCATAAGACAGCTGAGGACAGTAAAGACATCAAGGTTCATAGCCACCTAGACAAGCATATTGCATGGGGAGAACATTAGTGTAGTACTCAGGGTCAGACCCGACAGCCTGCAGTGGGACAAAGCAAATTAAGAGCATTTGCATTGGCCAGAGGCTAGAAGGTGGGTGAACAGCGAGTTTTGAATTCTCGATGGGAGGCTGAAGTTTTCACCATAAGGGGAGTGAGTTCCAGAATTTGGGAGCAAAATGGGCAAATGCCTGTTCACCCATTTTTGTCATGCAAGGTCTAGTGGAGAGCATGGGGACAGAGGAAGACCTGAGGGTACGGGTGTGTGAGGCAGGAGTCAGGAGGTTGGCAAGATAGACAGGGCAGGAGGTCTAGACAGGGAGTCGATAAAGCAGCCCAGGGAGTAGGCTCAATATCCTTAGGTGACAGCCAATTTAAGCCACGTGAAAGGAGACAATGATGGGTAAGACATGGGGCAGTTAAGCGAATCTACAGATGTTGTTGTAGACAGTGTCCCATTTGTGGAGTGTAGCAGAGTTTGCAGCAAGAGGATGGGCAGAGCATATTGGAGCTGGGTAAGAGAATACCTCTCGCAACAGTCTAAGCCCGGAAGGAGTGAGGAGTGGCACCGATAAACTCCGTAATTTTAGCAGTTGACGGCACGGCACACCATATTGACATGTTGAGACAGGTCAAGTGTGGGATCCAAAGTGACCCCAAGGTACTTGAAGGACTCAGTGTTTAAGGTGAGGGAGCCATCAAGGCATTGAACCCGTGCCTGTTCACAGGGGCAGACAGTTTCTTAGAGGATCTGAATAGCATAGCACAGGTTTTTCTAGGTTCAGGACTTGGTGTTTGCTAGAGGCCAGGTCAGGAATTGGAAGTCATTAGTGAGAGTGGAGTTGATGGCAGCAACCGATTTTGACCCAGAGTAGAGAACAAGGTCATCTCATTACATAAGAGTGCAGCTATGCCGGGACATGGTGGGAATATCATTTAGGAAGAGGGAGAAGAGTAGAGGTCCAAGAGTGGATCCCTGGGGAACTCCACAGGAGATGTTTAGGGGGGAGGAAAGGGCCTTGTGAAATGCTACTGCCTGAGTCCGATTGTCAAGATAGCTATGGAACCAGGAGAGGGCTTGGTCAGATGCTCCAATGGATTGGAGTTTCTTTAGCATGAGAGGATGATGTACCATGTTGAAGGCTTTAGACAGGTCAATAAAGACGGCCCCAGTGAGTAGGCCACGGTCCATATTATTTCTGATGTCATTTGTATGTTGTGTAAGTGCAGAGGTGGTACTGTGACCGGGCCGGAAACCATGTTGGCACGGGGTTTGAAGATTAAACATGTCAAGGTAAGCAGCAAGCTGGCAGTGGACTATTTTTTCAAGCAGCTTACTGAGAGTGGGCAGAAGAGATATAGGGCGGTAGTTGGACATGAGTTTGACATCGCCCTTTTTGTGTATAGGGATGGTTCTGGCAGTTTTCCAGGTGGATGGGACAGTAGATGTACGAATCGAGAGGTTAAAAAGCCAGGTGATAGGTCTGGTCAGCCAAGGTGCATACTGCTTAAGTATGCAAGGATGGATGCCCTCAGGCCCTTGACCCCCGCGTGCCTGAAGGGAGTTAAGTAGCTTGTGAACTTCAAGGTATGTGGTTGGAGCCAGAACGAAGGGAGGGGTGGGAGGGGTGAGGAGGAGAAGAGGGACAGTCAGGTTGTGGGCTAGTTAGAGTAGCGACTGGTGGAGAAAAGGGCATTGAAGGCATTGGCAATGGTGTCATGGTTGGTGCAGTGAGCACCTTGAATGTTCATGTCAGCTGGATTCTGTTGCTTGTCATTGCCGAGAATGTCCTTAATTTTGGACCAGTACCTGCGCGGATTTGTACAGGATGTTATTAGTAGGTTCCTATAGTAGGTGCTTTTGGCAATATGAATTTGTCTTTTGCAGTTGTTACGTAATGCACGATAGTCTTCAAAGTCTGCACGGAGGTGGGAGATCTTCCACCTGGACCACAGTTTGTCCCTAGATTTGAGAAGTTGAAGCAGGGGGCGTGTTAGCCACTTGGTTACTTTCCCTGCCATCCTACATGTGGTGACTGGGATGTGAAGGTTTTGAAGAGAGAGGAGGACGGAGTTGAAATATTCTGTGGCTATGTTAATGTCCTCTGTTTGGTAGAGAGGGGACCAGTCAACCTGGTTAAGGTCAGTTAAGAAGTCCTCATGACTTAGGTGGGAGAAATTAGGAAAGGTTACAGTTTTAGCAGGGAGGGGAGGAATGACAGTGTTCAGGACACAATAGATGGGATAGTGGTCACTAATTGTGTCAGGTAGCACACCGGCTGAGGCAACATATTCTGTCCTGTTAGTAAGTATCCAGTCAAGGAGGGTGGCACAGTTGCCCCCAAGTGAGACCCTTGTGGGTTCATGTATGAGCTGGGATAGATTTGCCTTGCTAGCTAAGGAGGATAGGTTAGCTGAGTTTTTCTCGGACCAGTCAAGGTTAAAATCACCAAGGCAGATAATGTCATTCTTGCCTGTAACTGTAGGCAGAAACCCTAGGAGTTCAGTGATGCCTTGTGTAGCATTTTTCGGGGGGATATAAGTACAAAAAAATATGGAGTTTCTTTACACCCCCAAGAAGCAGTAGGGAGTGCAGGATTTCACAGTTTGGTAGGAGGGGGTCCTGCAGAAGGGTAATGTTTAGGTGAGTTTTGAAGTAGAGGGCAAGGCCACCTCCCCTTTTAGTGCCAGGACGGTCGATGAAGCATGCTGTATCAGGAAAGTGGCACTGAGAGTCAGGCACTGTGGGCTTAGCCAGGTTTCTGTGATGGTGAGGACGTCCGGGACGTTAGTATAGATCCAAGCCTGGAGGTCAGGGAGGTTGGCCATAAGGCTCCTAGCATTCAGGTGGGTGAAAGTTAGTCCATCGGTTTTAGGGAGAGTGGTGGCCGGGGTGGGGGCAAGGTTATGACAGGATGCAGAGATGGACCAGGGTTTATCTCAATGTCGCCAGATAGTATAAGAGATAGGGTTAGTAACCATAGCGGGGTGATGAGGTACGCCCTGATAGACATGCAGGGTGGCGGCTTCAGATGAAGGTGAAGGTATCTGACTATTGGGCTAATACGCTTGCTGATGAGAGCAGAGGGGGGTAGAGGTAGTGGAGTGGCAGTAGCAAGCATGTTGGAGTAGTAGAAGTCAAACTGAGTATAAGTATTGGCAGAAGCTGTTGATGTGTTCAAGCAGTAAAGCTCAAAGAGGATAGGAAGGCAGAGTATTCCCATGAGGAGCGCTAGGAGGGGACATTTTTGGCTAGAGAAAGGAGTGAGGTAGAGAGGAAAGACACAGCAGAGGGCTCCTTTAATATAAATCACCAAGTGAAAACAGCTACTAGAGAGCAATAAAATGTGACAAGTGAGGTATTGGGAGCAAATTGCTCGAACTTAATCAGGCTCCCTCTAGTGGCAAAACAATATAAGGAGCTAATGGAGAAGTTGGGTGTTAAAAAAAAAAAAAAAAAATCCCGACTACTCTGTTTGAATTCATCACGCTGAGCAGGGGGCTTGTGTACGTTTGAAAAAAGCCAGATGACCTTGGTGGTGGCAGCAGCCTAGATCAAAGAGTAGAAATTACCTGGTGTGTCTCGGGTTTGGGGCTTCTGCGGGCAGGAGGGCTTCAGGGCAGGCCCTCGTGACCTCTGGTCTCCTCGGGGGAGGGGGGTGGTCTCTGCGGGAGAATGGAGAGAGAGGGGGGATTAAAAATGCAGTACAGGCAAAAATGATTAACTTGCTGGGGGCGGGCTGGTAGTGGGTGTGGGGAGAAGAGCAAATGGGCTGTGGGCTATCAGGTTACTATTATGATTCAAAAAAGAAAGGCTTATGGTGGTTACTAGCAGGGCAAACTGAAATTCTGTATGCTGGAAATGCACTTTAGAAGTTAACAAACAGTCCCCAAATGAGTTTTTCACAGGGGGGTATTTCAGTTACAACTGGAAAAATGCACTTACAAATTAACAAACAGTCCCCAGTGAGATTTGCACAGGGGGAGATTTCAGATAGAACACAGGTCCTAGGCTTGCAGTGACTCTAAGCTTTTAAATACAGTTACAGGTAAATACAAATAGTTTTAGCTGGTTCGTTTTAAAACTTTCAAAATCAGGCACAAAAGTAACAGTTCTGCTCCATTTGAGCCTGGGCAGCAACTCGAGGTGCTACTCTGGCCGGGATTCATGTGCTGAGCAGGGGAGCTTGTGGCCGTTTCAGAAAAGGCGCCAGATGGCCAACGGTGGTGGCAGCAGCCTGGATCAAGGTAGAAATTACCTGGTGTGTCTCGGGTTCGGGGCTTCTGCGGGCAGGGAGGGCTTCAGGGCAGGGCCTCGCAACCTCCGGTCTCCTCGGGGGAGGGGGTGGTCTCTGGTGTGTCTCGGGTTTGGGGCTTCTGCGGGCAGGGAGGGTTTCAGGGCAGGCCCTCGTGACCTCCGGTCTCCTCGGGGGAGGGGGGTGGTCTCTGGTTCAGGGCTTCTGAGGGCAGGGAGGGCTTCAGGGCAGGCCCTCGTGACCTCCGGTCTCCTCGGGGAGGTGGTGGTCTCTGGTGTGTCTCGGGTTCGGGGCTTCTGCGGGCAGGGAGGGCTTCAGGGCAGGCCCTCGCGACCTCCGTTCTCCTCGGGGAGGGGTGGTCTCTGGTGTGTCTCGGGTTCGGGGCTTCTGCGGGCAGGAAGGGCTTCAGGGCAGGCCCTCGTGACCTCCGGTCTCCTCGGGGGAGGGGGGTGGTCTCTGGTGTGTCTCGGGTTCGGGGCTTCTGCAGGCAGGGAGGGCTTCAGGGCAGGCCCTCGCGACCTCCAGTCTCCTCGGGGGAGGGGAGTGGTCTCTGGTGTGTCTCAGGTTCGGGGCTTCTGCGGGCAGGGAGGGCTTCAGGGTGATTCACTTCTGAAGGAAAGAATTTTTGAGTACCTAGAGGCAAGTGGGGCAAAGGACCCAATGCAGCATGGATTCACAGCAGGAAGGTCATGTCAGACAAATCTAATTGATTTCTTTGACTGGGTGACCAAAGTAGTAAACCAAGGAGGGGCTGTGGACATGGCCTACCCAGACTTTAGCAAGGCATTTGACACAGTCCCGCACAAAAGATTAATAAACAAATTAGCCAGCCTGGGAGTGGGTCCCAGGGTGGAAGCCCGGGTAAAACACTGGCTGCACAACAGGACACAGCAGGTAAAAGTAAATGGAGTCTACAGTTAAGAAAGGGGGGTTACTAGTGGGGTACCACAGGGTTCAGTACTGGGGCCGGTCCTTTTTAATGTCTTTATAAGTGACATTGCAGAGGGACTGGAAGGGAAAGTATGTCTCTTTGCAGATGACACAAAGATCTGCAACAGGGCTAATATGCAAGATGGGGTGGAAAAGATGAAAAGGGACTTAGCAAGGTTGGAGGAATGGTCAAATGTATGGCAGCTTAGATTCAACGCAAAGAAGTGCAAAGTAATGCACCTGGGAAACCAAAACCCAGGGGAAGCGTACACAATGGGGGGTGAGATACTGACAACAACAAAAATGGAAAGGTACCTGGGGTAGTCATATCAGATGACCTAATGGAGGGGAGGGCCAGCAATGTGAGAAGGCAGTAAGGAGAGCTGGGGGGATACTGGGATGCATAGGGAGAGGCATCACCTGTAGAAAACAGGAAGCTGTTGGCCCTCTGTACAGACAGTTGGTAAGACAACATCTGGAGTACTGTATACAGTTCTGGAGACCTCATCTCCGCAAAGACGCAGGCAGGGTGGAGGCTGTCCAGAGGAGGACAACCAAAATGGTGCAGGGTCTGCACCAGAAGACATATGAAGAAAGACTAAAGGGGCTTAATATGTATAGCCTCGAGGAAAGGAGGGAGAGGGAGGACATGATAGAAACTTTCAAATACCTCAAGGGAATCAACAAAGTCCAAGAGGGTAGCATCTTTCAGAAAAAGAGATGTGCAAGAACAAGGGGGCACAATTTGAAGATAGAGGGGGGACGGCTCAGAGGTAATGTGAGGAAGTATTTCTTCACAAAGAGGGTTGTAGATGCATGGAATGGCCTTCCTGAGGAGGTCATAGAGTCAAAAACAGTGGTGGAATTCAGAATGCACGGGACAGACATAAGGCAATTCTAGTGGGGGGTAGGAGGAAGTAGGCTGTTGCTTAACTAGGATCTTCAGCTTATCCATTAGGTAGGGAAATGGGCAGACTAGGTGGGCCAAGCGGTCCTTATCTGCCATCAGATTCTATGTTTCTATGTTTACGGCTTGTCCGGTAAATAAAGAATCCCATAAAATTGACACTTTAGGGAAGCGAATGTTCGCCGCTGCTACTCTAGGAATGCATATTGCTAGCTACCAGGGCTATTTCTCTCAATATGAGTATACGCTCTGGCACTCACTAAAAGCCACTGTGGAGGCTCTTCTGGAGTCGAACATTAGTTCAGAGCTTCTCCAGACCATTACTAGAGGCACTGAGTCCAATAATCAGCAACTTAAGGTTGCTATGTATGCCTTTGACACTGCTTCAACAGCAGCAGCAGCAGCTGGAATATGCACCCGACGTCAGTCATGGTTACAGACTTCGGGGTTCACAAATGATGCTCAACAGAGAGTCATAAATTTTCCGTTTGATGGAGTTTACCTCTTTGGCCCACAAGTAGAGCGAGCACTAGAGGCCACCGAGAAAACTAGGGCTGCCATTAAGATGGCCAGGCCGGCCCCTGCTGCCCCTCAATGGGGCGGGTATCACCGGCAGTTTCATAACTGTCAGTCCTTTCTTGGCAAAGGCTGAGGGGCCTTCAACAAGAACCAAGCCCCCCAGCTACAAACGAAAATGCAGCAGAAGGCACAGGGCCCGAAGGCATCTACTGCCACCCTCTGAAGACTCGGCCATGTCCCACCTCAGCTGCCCAAGGGGGACTTTTCTTCGGTAGTAGGGGGGGGCATCTGACTCAGTTTTACAACTAGCAGAAGTCAGTCACCTTGAACAAAAATTTGCGATGGTTACTCTCTAAATTTTTCTGATACCTCTCTGGATCATCCACCCAAACGACAGCCCAAACTGTCTATCACTCAGTCAGACCGTCTCACTTCAGAGATTCAAGGTCTTCCGAACAACAAGGCAGTAGAAGTGGTTCTGTAGGAAGAAAGGGACACAGGTTTCTACTCCAACTACTTTCTAGTTCCAAAGAAAACAGGTGGTATGTGCCCTATTCTAGACCTAAGGAAGTTAAACAAATTCCTCTTCAAAGAGAAATTCAAGATGATATCGCTCAGTATGCTCCTACCTCTGATTCAACAAAATGATTGTCTGGCTTCCTTAGACATGCAGGACACCTACCAACATGTTCCTATGCACCCAAGCCACCACAAATATCTCCAATTTGTGGCTCTGGGTCAGCACTACCAAGTCAGAGTCCTGCCCTTTGGGCTGTCCCTGGCATCTCAAGTCTTTAAAAGTGCTTTGCAGTACTTGCAGCACATCTCAGGAAACTTGGAATTCAAGTATTCCTATATCTGGATGACTGGCTCCTAGTAAACTCCTCCAGACAAGAGACGCAGGAAGCTGTGGTCATGGCTTCCAAGTTCCTCACTTCCATGGAAGTTCTGCTGAATCTGGAAAAATTGCAGCTACAGCCCTTCCAACAACTCCTCTTCATAGGAGCTCTCCTGGACACCTCCAGGGCAAGGGCATTCCTTCTGGAAGACATGAGAAATGATATCCTCCAGATGGCTCACTTTATCAAGGAGAACAACTCAGTTCAATCTCTTTCGAGGCAGCGGATGCTGGTTCTTATAGCATCATCGATGTTCACGGTGCTGCTGGCTCGCCTCCAGATGAGAACCACTCAGTAGATGCTCAGTATTCAGTGATCCCCGACCACACATCCACAGTCCTTTCACATCAAGGTGACAGAACCCCTAATGAGGTCACTCACCTGGTGGACCCAGGAGGACAACCTTCTTCAAGGCTTTCCCTTTGCCCCACTGGAGACTCAGATCACCATCACTACAGATGCATCTCTAATTGGCTGGGGAGCTTACTGTCAGGATCTCCACACCCAGGGTCCGTGGAGTCAGGATGAGTCTCAACCACACACAAATGCCCAGGAAATGAGAGCTGTCCTGTATGCTGTCCAAGCCCTGAAGGATATCCTCTCTCACAAAGTAATTTTCCTTCAGACAGACAACAAGGTGGTGATGTATTACATTAACAAGCAGGGTGGAGCACACTCTTACCCTCTGTGCAGGGAAGCAGTGAGAGTGTGGGACTGGTACCTAGAGCATGTAGCCCTGATCCAGGCAATCTACCTGCCAGGAGTCCAGAACGATCTGGCGGATCACCTCAGAAGAATGGAGGCGGTTCTACGAGTGGTCGCTCAACTCAAACGTCGTGCAGTTGCTCTTTGAAGAGTGGGGCACTCCAGACCTGGACCTTTTTGCGTCCCTACTCAAAACAAAACTGCCTCTATTCTGCTCCAGAAATCCAGAACCTGGTGTTTTCTGTCTGGATGCATTCAGACTATGGTGGACAAAACGCTTTCTGTATGCATTTCTTCCTCTTCCCTTAATTCAGTGGCTGCTGCTCAAGCTGGAGGCACGGGGGGGGGGTTGGGGAATGATTCTCATCGCTCCATACTGACCTAGTCAGATTTGGTTTCTGTTAATCAACAGATTATCAGAAGTTCCACCGAGACAGCTACCATTTCAAATGGACCTTGTGACCCAGGGCCCAGTGATCCATCCCAACCTGAGTTCCGTTCATCTCCATGCCTGGCGCCTGAGAAGATAGAAGTAAGTAGATTTAACATCTCCCGTATAGTCTCAGACAATCTCCTAGCAGCCTGAAAACCGGCCATGAGGAAAACTCACACAGCAAAGAGGAAAAGATTCTCCATCAGGTGTGCAAAGTCCTCCCTGGACCTCTTTTCTTGCCCACCAAACAAAGTCTTAGAGTATCTGCTAGACCTGTCAAATGCAGGGCTACACTACTCAGTGGTAATGGTACAGCTCTGTGCAATTTTGACTTACCACGAACCTATCCACAGTATGTTAGTGGCTCAGCTGCCTTTGGTTAAGAGGTTCCTTAAAGGTATCCTCCACACTAGGCCACCAGCCTGGAGACCGGTAGCTGCTTGGGATATCAACCTTGTGCTAGACATGCTCACTCTTAAACCTTTCAAGCCTCTAGCAACCTGCAAGCTGAAGTTCCTGACATGGAAGGTTGCCTTCCTTGTAGCCATTACTTCTGCTGGCAGAGTGTCCGAAATACATGCCCCAGTCATGGACCCTCCGTATACAGTATTTCACAAGGACAAGGTGGTTCTCAGGACTCACTCTAAATTTCTTCCAAAAGTAGTCTCAGAATTCCACCTGAATCAGCTTTTGGTCCTTCCGACCTACTTTGTGTACTTTCAGAATGAAGGGGAACATACCCTACATTCTCTGGATGTAAAATTAGTTTTGCAGTTCTACATCGATAGAGCAAAAAAGATTCGCAAATCCAAGTAACTCTTTGTCTCATACAGCATGGCCCGACTGGGTCAGCCTGTTGCCGTCAGGTGTATTTCAACATGGCTGGTAGCATGTCTCCACCATTGCTATTCGATGGTGCAGGTCAAGCTGGAAGGCAGGGTACACCCACTCTACCAGAGCAGTCATGGCATCTCTGGCAGAAATACAGAACATGCCCATTGCAGATATCTGCAATGCAGCTACTTGGAGCTCTGTGCACACCTTTGTGAAGCACTACGCCTTGGATGTCCATGCCAGACAGCATCCGCCCTTTGGCAGGACAATCCTCAATGGACTTCTGTCCTGAGTAAGCTCCTTTTTCTCCTGCCACCATTCTCAGAGGATTACTTTGGCTCAGTACTCTCCCACTAGTGTGAATGAGTGGTGGAGACTTTATGTCTAGGAAGATATGTAAACTACGTACCTACTGTAATTCTTGATCTTCTTGGATGAAGCCTCCACCACTCATTCACACACCCACCCACCATCCCCCAAGCTCACTTGTCTTGTTTTGGTCTTCACTCCCTCATTGACTGAACTGTGCAGACACTGCTGAAGAGACCTTTTTTACATGGTTCATACAGACTATCTTATGTTCAACATAGGTTAGTTTTGCTAGGTTAGTTTATGCTGCATCTCCTTGGCAAAAAACATACTGAGATGGTTGGAGGATCAATGCCAAGATAGCCTACACAGCGAGAGCCAGTCTCGCGGTGCCGCGCATGCGTGGTCCTACCCCGGCTCTCCTGAAGATTTGTGGCTCCCACTCGGGTCCTAGCACCTTCGGCATAGTCCCACTAGTGTGAATGAGTAGTGAAGACTTCGTCCAAGAAGATCAAGAATTACGGTAGGTACGTAATTTACATTTTCGTCCTCTCCCATGGGATATGCAGCAACTAGTTCCCCCTTACAAACTCCCAAGACCTGTGTATCTCCCCTCCATAAAGGTACCCAGACTTCCCTTTTTAGGATCCTAGCCTTGGTAGTGAATGGTGGCACTTTAGCAACTACAGGTTGGTCTCAAAATTGAACAAACCTTTTTTTATTTTTACCTCTACACACACAAAAAATCACTTACAGGCAGTTTTAACAGCAAAATACTTTTACTAAAATCTAAATGACTATCATACAAACTTTACAAACAAAAGATTTAGGAATGTGATTATAGAATAACAAAAATAAATGTGGAAATATGCAAAAAAAAAACACACTATAAACTTTTAGCTGTCTAGTTTCTACCTGGTTTGTGGATGATCGAAGTCCAGAGAATAAATGGGTTTGCAAAGTTTCAGTCCTTCTGTGGCATTCACTGGTTCTTCAGTCTGGCTTGGTGTGTGACAGGAAGTGTCTCCCAAGAAAAAGTGTGTCCTGCTCAGCCCGGTGGCACTGGAGGTTGAGGCGCTGGTCATTACACCTCGTGCCATGCCGGTGACCTGAGTTCAGGAAAGAGCCTGGGCCACAGGGGGTCGGCAGGGGTGAGAGAGGATTGCACATCTGGAGGACTGCTCTCCTCTCTGGGGGAGGGAGGGCCTGTCATCCCACTTGCTGACTGCCCTCTGGTGGTGGCTGGAGGGCAGTACAGGTCAGAAGGCATGCAACCAGTGTCTTTGTGTCAATGGGGAGGGGGGACAGGAGAAAAACATGAAAAGGGATTTGGCAGGCTTCATGATGGCCCGTTGCACCCCCTTGACCACCCTTGGCATCTGGATTATGCTCGGGGTGGGGAGAAAGCCGGCACTCCCCTCCCTGGCCCCACCACAGGGGCTAAGCCACAGGGGAATTATAGGGTCGGTCGGAGAAGGATGCATGGGTATAGAGGATGAGTCCCTTTGAGGGAGGGCCATAGCCACTTGCCAGGCTCCAAGGGGATAAAAACCTCTATGGAAAAAAAAGAAAGAGTGTGTCTCATGCCCTGCTCTGAGGGCTTTAAATATCCAGGGTTCAGGCACTGTAGCCTCATCTTTTTAGGTCAGCAGGGGTCTCTCTTGCTCTGTCCAAGATTTTTAAGTGAACCATATTATTGTTTAGTAAGATTCCTCGACAGTTCCAGTATCTTCTGATCTTCCCTCATCCTTCCCGCCACCTCATAAAAATGACATTTCCTGTAATCTAAAGCACTTTTCCTTTGAAGTGTACATTTATGTTAAGAAAGATGGTTTTCTCCCATCCTGAGATTTTATTACACCAATTAGCTAATCAGAGACTTCCAACCCTTTTGAAATGGACTCTTAGCTTTATGGCTAACTGACCTGTTTTCAGTTCCCAGAATAATGTCAAATATTTTGCAAGACTTTCTCTCATTCCTGTGACCTTTTCCGTGAACTATGTACCCCTTTTAAAAAAAACAAACAATACATGGGCATGGCCAGTTTGGACATTTTAAACATAACCAAACTCCTTTGCATGTAACCCTCTTATAGCATAAACAGAAAAAATATATACAAAAACATTATTGTTTGCAATATTCCAGCAGTTGGCAAAATTGCCACAATCTCAGAGTGTAAAAATCTCCCTGTGGACAGAGTGCTTAAAAAAAGATCCTCTTAAAGAGGTATCCATTCTAAAGTGTACTGTGTGACGTCACAATCAACATGCAAAGTGCCAAAACTAAACGTGCTATTGCAGACTATAAAGTGATTAAAAGATGACATGATATTTATACTGACTAATGTGCAACAAAAGTTTTTCAGAACAGGTAAAATATCAAAGAGAAATTTAGCTGGGATCAATTGTCAGTTGTTCTAAAGAAAAGCATAGAACGGCATCTTCTCATTAAGTTCCCAAGCAGACAATGTATCCAGGGTGGAGATGCAAAACACCTCTCTTTCTCTCTGAGTTGTTTGGTAAGATCTCCACCACATGGACCCAGATCCACCTTTTTGATACCAAGGAACCTTCATGTAGTCACAGACATGTGTCTTGCTTCCAAATGGTGGCATGCCATTGCATATTCCAAATTGCCATTCCTGATGGCTCCCCTTATGTTCACCAACACAAGTTTTCTAGGCTCTCTTAGTGTGCCCCATGCATCCTTGGCCACAGGGACATAGCAACAAGTAGATAACAGCCATATTGTTGCAGTTTGAGTTCAAACAATTTACCAGAATGTCAGATAGCTAAATGTCTGGGTATTCGATGTGTTTGCACAGTAGACACAAGGTCCACATCAATAGTTGCCAGTGGGTGCTGCAGGTAGCCATAAAGGTCTTTTTTCAATAGGATGCAAAAGTGTGCCCACTAGCCTATCTTTAACACTCCTACCACCCCCACCCCCCATACGTTATCCTGGGTGTCTGTTCCGCAAGGGCTTTAAGTCTCAGGTCTGTATTAAACAAGCTCCAATATTTTTTAATGATGTTACCAATTGTGTGAGCCTTTGGATTGTACTGTGTGACAAATATAGGTGGCTGGCTTGTGTCAACATCAGTTTTTTTCTTTTAAGAGTACCGCTCTATCTACCCATTTTGCATTCTGTAAAGCTTCTTGTATTTTCCCGGGGCGTATCCTCTCTCAAGAAACCTTTTTGTCATATGTACACTTGCAATTTTAAAATCCTCCTTACTGGAGCATATCCTTCTTGCTCTAAAGAACTGACATTTATGCAGATGATGCTGTCATCTACTGATCTTCTCCCAATGTTGCTCGGATAAACAAGGAACTCGCAAGTGACTTTGCAGACCTCAAGGGATGGTTTATGCTCAGTCAGTTTGTCCTCAATACAAAAAAGACAAAAAGTATGCTCTTCTCTTATCTACCTTCCTCCTCCCACTCCCTCTCCCCTCTCTGTATTACCTCCCTCAATGGGGATATTCCGGAGGCAGTCAATACGTTCAAATATCTGGGTATTACCCTAGATTCCTCTCTCTCCCTTACTATCCATGTCTCCACCCTAATCAAGACTCTTAATCAGAAGCTGGGTCTTCTCTACTGCATCTGCCCTTTTCTCACCTCTATCTCCTACCTCAAGATTGCCTCCTCTTTGCTTCTTCCCCTCCTTACTTTTGGGGCTCCCTTATTGCTCTCCACCAATACTTCTACTATGTCTCTCCTTACGCAGGCATACCACACTGTGGGAAGGTTTGCCCTTGGGGTCAACTCCTGCCTCCGCCACTGTGATGTCCTCTCATCGTTAGGATGGTTGCCTTATGAATCGTGATTAATTGAGGCTCTCCACCTTGAGCTTCTTGCACAAACTTGTCCGCAAATTCACCCTGCCTTGCTTTAGTGAGATTATCTGCTGGAGACTAGCTCCTTGAGCTCTCAGATCAGCCTGTCTCCCTCTTCTCCTAAGACCTAATTTGCAGCTAGTTGTCACACGAAAGTCCTTCTCCTTTGCGGCAGTAGCTGACTGGAACTCCCTGCCCCCCTCAGCCCTGTCCTGCACCTCTCTTCCTTTGTTCCAGTCCAGTCTTCTTGCCTTTTTTGCCTCTGCTGCAAATTGTACTTACTTCTGTTGTTGACTATTCATCCCTGAATCTGCAGGTTGTTGACTGTTCTCTCCTAAGATTGCAGATTGATCTCTGCTTAGAGCCTCAGATAGCCACTAACCCTCCTTTCTTTTCCATTCCCCAAGTCCCTCTCCTTTCCCTCTGCTTTGCCTATGCTCCTGTACATGTTATCAGACTCCCCCTTCCTACATGTTTACCTGTTTGCTAGTAGTGGTTACTGATGGTGCCTTCACTTTGATATAGGTATGCAATGTATATGTCCTAATGTGTGTTAATCTCTTTTTCTTGCCTAATGGTTTGTGCCTTTATACTTGCTTGTAATGTGTGCTGATGATGCATTCACTTGTACATAGTTATGCATTGTATATTCTGTAAATAATTATTTTTCACTTTTCATTTTATTCCTAAAGTTATGTACATAGCATGCTTCCCCTGTAATCTGTCTCTTCCTGAATTTGCTGTAATTGCCATGTTTTGTGGTGTTGTCTTACCGGGTCGACCCTGAAAAAGGGACAGTAATTGTCTTAGTGGTCTTATCTGGGGACCAAAATTCAAATAAATAAATAAATAGGTGTATTATGCCTCAAACTGAGTGGGTGGCAGCTGTCATTTCTCAGTAATGTATTCCTTGACATCGGTTTACAGTAAAGCTTTGTGACTAACTGATGACCATTTTTGTATATTAATGCATCCAAAAATGAAACTTCATCATCACTGACTTGACTTATAAATCTCAGGTTTGGGTCAGTATTGTTGATACAAATAAGGAAACCTTCCAATGTGTCTCTGTCACTGCTCCACACTAACAAACATTCATCAGTGCATTGTTTCCGTATTTTGATGCATTGAAAAAAAAATGTTTTTCTCTGATGTCATAAATAAATCTGTCTTCCCATGAACCCACATAAATATTGGCTAGAGATGGAGCAAAGGAGGTACCCATAGCAGTTTCATATGTTCAAACATAAAATGTTCAAACCAAAAGTGATTAGCTTCAAGCACAAATCTTGCAAGCTCCATTAAAAAAGAGGTTGGTGGCAGTGTATCTCTTCTTTTCAGTGATACTTTATTAGTGGAGGCTAAACCCTCTATCCTCTATTAAAGACACAAATGACATTCTGTAGATTATTGGGAATAGTGAGGATAGATACCACAGACCTTTTGGTGATGACTGCTATGGAAAATCTGTATTCAAACATTCTGCATGAAGAGGGGTTGTTGCTGTCCCTCCATAAATCCCTTAAGAAAGTCATCTGTAAAAAGCATGTCCGCACCCATCTTGATTGCTGGCAGAGATAAGAAAATTGAGAAAAAGTACCAGGTAGATAAACAGGAAGCTGAATACCTGTATTCTCACCTTGATCATGAAGGTGGGCTCCAGACAGTTGCCTGTGATCAAAACTACCTCAAAAATCCTGGCTGCTCCCACTTCTGCAGCTGGCAGAGACAAAAAGGTTGAAATGAAATACCAGCTGGATAGGCAAGGAGCTGAGTACCTGTATACTCATCCTGACCACAAAAGGGTGGTGCAAACTGTTGCCTGTGACAAGGCCAATGTATCCCTTTCCTCCCAACCCCCAGAAAGGGATTCCAGTAAACTGGACAACATGGACAAAAAGGTGTATACCTCGACTTCCCTTTTGTAGAGACAGGCAGTTTATACGGCCTTCACAACTCAGTACCAGAAGGCACTTTGGAGCACTGTGGTGTCAATGAGAAAGAAGGATGTTGGTGACCTAGCCCAGGACATGACCAACACAGCAAAGGATGCCAACAAACACCAGTTTCTCATGGCCATGGATGGCAGTGACACTGCTTCCACAGTAATAGCACATGGGGTGTCCTTGAGGAGGTCTGCATGGCTTAGGACTACAAACCTCTCACAGGACACTCAGACTAAGGCCGTGGATTTTCCCTGTGAAGGAAACTCCTTGTTTGGGGACAAAACAGAGGCCTATATGAAAAAGGTGGATGAGTATAAGTCCACCTATAAAAGTAATACTGAGAAGGAGAAGGCCTTCACTTCCCATAGGCCTTATGGAAGGGGAGATAGGGTCCGGGGACTGGTTACTTTCCCCAGGCTTATGTGATTTATAATTATCCCCCAGAGGGATTTCTTCAGGGGAAGAGGCAAGCGGGGTGCCAAGTGGGCTGAAGCCACCCCAGCCTCCAAGGTGTAGGCAAAGCAGGACCCCTGACATGCCTGTCCAGGGTGCCCAGTCACTTCCAGTAGATGGAAAGTTGGCTCACCATTTCCAGGGATGGGCAAACATTACCACAGACAAGTGGGTCCTGGAAATAGTGAGCCAGGGTCTCTCCCTGTAGTTCATAAAGTTCCCAAAAATGCAGGAACACAGTCTCTTCCCACCTCAAACCCCAGCAGAAAAACTCCTCCTAGAGTTGGAGGTGAAAAAGCTGCTGCAGGCCAATGCAGTGGAAAGAGATCCTCCCAATGTGGGAAGGGGTTGTACTCAAGATACTTCCTGACCCACAAGAAAAATGGAGAGTGGCGACCCATTTTAGATCTAAGATTTCTGAACAAACACTTCAAAAAAGGAAAGTTCAAGATGACGACACTGTCCACAGTGGTCCCATCTCTGCAACAGGGACATTAGCTAGGGTCACTTGATTTGAAGGATGCCTACTTCTACATTCCAGTATGACCCCCTCACAGAAAGTACCTCCAGTTCAGAGTAGGACACTGCCACTACCACTTTGCTGCCCTACACTTCAGCCTGTCCTCGGCACCAAGGGTCTCAATAAAGTGCCTGGCAGTAATCACAGCTCACTTGAGAAAGGAAGGTGTAGTGGTCTTTTCTTACCTGGATGACTGCCTAGTCTCAGGAGGGTCATACCAGGAAGTCAAAGCCTCCCTCCAGTTCACCCAGACAACTCTAGAGGATATATGATTCCTGGTAAATATTTTGAAGTCCCAGACAGAACCAATCTGGGAACTGGACTTCATAGCAGCAGAACTGGACATCCAGCAGGGAAAGCTTTCCTCCCTCAGGACAGGGTGGTAAGTCTCACAGACCTTGCAAGGTCTTTCAAAGTAGGACAGCCCAGACCAGTGGGAGTCTTCCTTCAGTTGCTGGGGCACATGGCCACCTCCACAGCTGTGGTTCAAGGCATTAGGTTTCAAGTGAGAGATATTCAGTACTTCCTAAGGTCTCACTGGTCCCAAAGGCAGAACCCTCTGTCAAGGTTGGTACTAGTTACCAGGTGCCTTCTAAAGGTACTGGACTGGTGGAAGGAGGAGTAGAACCTCAGTGTGAGAGTCCCCTTCATCCAGCAATCACCCACAGTGGTGCCCACTACAGATGACTTCCTCCTGGGTTGGGGTGCCTACCTGGTGGACTTCACTGTAAGTGGAACATGGACCCCACTAGAGTCCCAGGAGCACATAAACCTCCTGGAGCTCAGGGCTGTGTATCTGGCAATTTTTCCTCCCATGTCAGGGGTTAGTCAGATCAAATCAGGACAGACAACACCACCAGCATGTACTATATAAACAAGCAGGGATGAACAAGATCTTCTAAACTGTGCATAGAGGCAATGATGTTCTGAAGCCTGGCATGTGAGCTAGAGGGGTAGTTATCCACTGTGCACCTGCCAGAAAAGACAATGTCCTCACAGATTCCCTGAGCAGAATCACTCAAGGAAACCATAAATGAACTCTGAACACCCAAGTGCTAGCAGCAGTGTTGAGAAGATGGGGCACACTAGAGGTAGGCCTGTTTGCCTCTTGGCAAAAGCACTGCCTCCCCTTTTGTTGTGGGTCTCCATCAGTGGGGATAGTCCCAGAGGATGCCTTGGTCTTCGATTGGATAGGGAGATTCTTTATGCGTACCTCTTCTCCTCTCCTACTGAGGGTGCTGTTGAAGCTCAGAAGGGAACCTGCAACAAGGATCCTAATTGTTCTGACTGGGCCAAGCAGACCTAGTACTCTCTGCTCCTGTCCCAATTCAGCAGACCTCCAGTCGCCTTCCCACTGAAGTACAATCTGCTGACCTTGCTTCAGGGAAGGAAAACCTTCCCAGACCCAAGCACCCTGTGCCTCAGGGCCTTGTACTTGAAGAGTTAGAATATTCTGGTTTAAGCCTCTCAGAAGAGGTTTTAAATGTGTTAAAAGTTTCCAGAAAGCCAGGCACCAAGAAAACATATGATTTAAAGAGGAAAAGGCTTTCTCTGTGGTGCTCTTCCAATCAGTTGAATCCTCCTCAGGCCAGCCTGTCCAACATCTTGGATTATCAGGTACACCTACAGTCCCTGGGCCTTGGGTCTCCAACCTTCTACCCGTAGGTGCATCTTGCAGCAGTCTCAGCCTATGCTTCGGCTGGCAGAGATCAGTCAATAGCATCCCTGACTATTTTCAAAAGGTTCTTCAAGGGTCTGACCCACATGAACACCCCTTTTAAGGATCCAGTCCCTCCCTGGGACTTGAACCTACGTATTGCCCAGGGGTGCTCCCTTCGAGCCTATGGCAACTGCTGCTCTGACGTATATCACCTGGAAATCAGTTTTCTTGGTAGTCCTCACTACTGCCGTGAACTCCAAGCCCTGTGTACAGATCCTAACTACACTATTTTCTACAGTATTAAGGTAGTTTTGAGGACCAATAAGAAATTATTTCTAAAAGTGGTTTCAGAGTTTCATCTCAACCAATCTGTCACACTCCCTGTGTTCTTTACTGAAAAATCCACACCAGGGGAGCAGAAGCTCCATAGTCTGGATGTTAAAAGAGCTTTAAGCTGCTTCTTGGACCACACAAAGGATGCTAGGTCCACAGCTACACAGCGGTTTGTCACTTATGGGGATGTAGGCCAAGGAAAACCAACATGCAGGAGAACCATCGCTCACTGGATTGTGGCCTGCATCTAAATATGTTATGGTAAAGCTGGCAAACTTTCACCTGAGGACCTAAATGCCCATTCCACAGGGGGCAGCTCTACCTCTGTGGCAGCATCTAAAGGTGTCTCCATTCAGGACACTGGTAAAGCAGCTCCCTGGAAAACAGTACACACCTTTACAAAGCATTACTGTCTGGACATACAGCCCAGAAGGAATGCCAGCTTTTGCACTGCTGTCTTGCAGAACCTTTTCCCCAAACCGGTTCTGTACCCAGCCTCCCAAGGCACTGCTATGGAGTATGCAGTCTGTCAAACAATAGTGAGGAATTCCTGGGGTATAAAGAAATAAATACTCCCTGTAGTAATGTTGTTTCTTCCAAAAGGACCCCTCACTATGCTTGACATGACAATCCATTTCCTACCTCCCATTCCAGAACCTGGAAAAAGTTCTCACAACAGACAATTCTTGGTGTAGTTAAGCATTACTTGCTGCATTGCTTCACAACTGAAATTTAGTGTGTCACTTTCTCGGTTTGTTTTTGTTTAAAAAAAATAACTTTTTGGATGAAAACTTTTTGTAGTCACTTAACTAGATTTAGTGGTCACTGCTCTCCCACAGCTTGAGAAATAAATCTGCTGTTCGAGGACAGGAGAGAGCATGACCACAGCAGAGTTCTGAATTTCATTCTAAGTTCTTCAATTAGCATAACATCCTAGGCTCTGGGGTGGCTCACTCCAGGGGAATGATTGCAGTTTGTCAAGCACAGTGAGGGATCTCTTTCACAGAAACATTACTACGGTGAGTAATCTTTTCTTCTCATCCTGATCATGAAGGCAGGGTCCAAGGTGCCCCTTTCCTCCCAGCCTCCTGAGAAACATTCCAGGAAACTAGACACATGGGCAAAGAGTTTATATTGTACCACAGCATCTTACCCCAGGGATACTCCAATATTCCTAACTCTATGCAGTATGCCTTTAAGTCAGATCTACCCAGAGATGGAACACCATTGGCACGTGCCACTTTTTAAATGCTGCCCCTATCAACTGCCTACATTCTAACCTCTCAGATTTCACTCTTCACCTGTCAAGACTAGATACTCGGAAATTCTGCCCTCAATATCTCGTTCTGAAATGAAAATGTATAAAAAAAATATACATTTTCCTCTATTTTTTCATTTGCTGCATTTATCTTTTGTTTTTAGCTTAATCGCTAGTTAGTTTTAGTTAAATTTATTGTTTGCCTTGGTTCTTTCTGAACCGGTTCCCAGTTCTGACTGGTTCCCTGATCAGTTCCTGAACCAACTGCAACTGCAAACGCAATTTTTTTTTTGCTTACTTTTTTCTGGTCATGGCCCTGGTCGTCTCTCTTCCTCCTCTCCCCCTCTAGCCACCATCTGCCCACACCGATCTCAGGCCACCATCTTGTACTCCCCCACGGCTTACCCCCATGGTGAGGAGGCAAGGGACCCCCTAATCCCCCACCAAGCATGGATCTGGAACTGGTGGTGGAGCCCAAGGAAGGGCATGCACCGGCGGACAGCCATCGAGCTCCGCGATCTGGAGCCACTATTTCTGCTTTTTCTCCCCTTGCAGGAGCATGGTGTGCAATGAAAACTGCGACGGTGTTCATGTACGCTCCCAAGCGTGTCCATGTCAAGCATCTGCCACGTCCTCCGCCCCGTTCATGTGGCACTGTGCCATCGAGCACCAGCCTCCACTAGGGGTCGGGTGTGCACCGGCTGCTGCACTCCCCGTCCCTGGAGATGGAGAGCAGTCCACGAGATGCTCAATCCATCTCCTCCCTGCTGACCCATGGTGACCCGTGCTTGTTTCCGAACATGGGTTGCCAGTGCAGCTCGAGGTGTGGTTCCAGCGTCTCAACCCTCAGCACCACCGGGCCAGCCACAAACTAACTTTTAAAATTGAAAATCCTTTTGCGGTTTGTGTTTTCTGTCAGTTTTGGAATATGTCTGAAAAACCTAAGAGAAAAACTGGTGAGCCCGGCTTCAAAAATGGTACTGAGTGTGGAGAGGTGTTTGCTAAGGCAGATAAGCATACTTCATGTGTGGCCTGCCTGGGTTATGAACACCTAAAAGCTGATTGTGAAATATGCAAGACCTTTCCTGAGAAAATGCTTAGTTGTCGCTGTGTGGAACTCTTTGCCTGAGGAAGTAGTAGGTAGTATGTCATTGAGTAGCTTTAAAGTTAAATTGGACAACTATTACAAATTAGGGGCATTATAAATTGATGAGACAAACATAATGGACATGAGTCTTTTCAGTTCTGTATATACCTATGACACCGGTGACTGAAAAATGTTTGCAAAGGCTTAAAAAGGAGTTGCCTCCATCTAAGGGTCCCTCAAGCTCTGACCAGCCAACACCCTTGGTTCCTGTGGGTGATACCACAACCTCTACCCAATACAGGTACCCATGTTCTTGAAAAAGGCCTGCTGAACTGGCTGACTCCCTGGTTGCATTAAAGAAAACACAAAGAAAATTAAGCACACAGAACCCCTTGTTGGAAAGTGTTTGGGGATTTCTGTTGTTACTGCAACTATGCCTTCTCCACAGGAGATTGCACAGGCCTTCAAACTTATACAGGCCTTACAGGGGATGCTGCCTGCTGGCCAGCAGGCATCGGTTCAGACCCCCACCAAACAGCCCTCTGTCCAATCTTTCTTCCAAGAACAAATGGAGGAATATGGGGAGTATGAAGAAAGTGAAGGGGAGCCTATAGAGCCTGAAGTCTCCCCTTAACAGGAGTTTGGCTCACCCCCCAGGGCTTCAGAGGATTACTCATCCCACTTCACTTTTGTCAGAAGAATGGTGGACGCCCTTGACATAACCAACACTGAAGTAACAGATGAGAAGGAAGCAGAATACTTAGAGATGATGGGTCTAACACCCACCAAACAAAGCTATTGCTCCCTGTAAACAAGTTCTTCAAAAAGGATGTGTTTAAAATCCTCCAAACTCCGGGTTCTGTCCTTCCCTTAGACAACAGGTTGGACAAGAAATAGCAGCTGGACAGGGAGGGGGCTGAATTTTTGTTCTCCCACCCTGACCACTGGGGGTGGTACCAGCTGTGGCCTGTGACAGGGCAAAAGTACCTCTGGCATCCCATCCCCCGGAGAAAATTTCCAGAAAAATTGACAATGTGGCCAAGAAGGGCTACCTGTCGGCCTCCTTGGCCATCAGGCAAGCAAATTTCCAGGCTTATGCAGCCCAATATCAGAAATCTCTGTGGCAGTCTGTCATGGCTTGGGCAGACAAAGTCCCAGCTGGTCTCTCGGCTGATTTGGCTGAGACTGCTAAGTTTGGCTTGGAAACAGCCAAATACCAATTTCAGATGGCAGCAGACACTAATGATACTGCTGCCAGGTGGATGGCTAACACTGTCACACAAAGGAGGCTTGCCTGGTTGAGAAAGACAAACCTCACTTAAAATACATAGACCAAGGCTATGGACTTTCCTGTGGAGGGTCATTCCCTCTTTGGAGATAAGACAGAGGCTTACATGAAAAAGGTGGATGAATACAAAGCCACCTACAAAAGCAACTCTGCTAAAGAAAGGGCCTCTCTCTCCACAAGGACCTATGGAAGTGGAGGCGGGGTAGACCTTTCCACACCAGGCCTTTTTACCAGGTCATGGCTGTACCCCAGGTTCAGCAGTATCCACAGCAGGAGTACTTCAGGGGCAGGGTTCCAGGCATGGTTCCCAGTCCCAGTCTTAAGCAAAACAAGACCCTTGACATCTTTTCCCAGGCCGCCTCCCCACTACCAGTAGGGGGCATCCTGGCTCACTATTTCTGGGCTTGGCAACAGATCACCACAGACAAGTGGGTCCTGGAGGTAGTGAGTCAGGGTTTGTCCCTAAGTTTCAAATCCCTCCCCACTCTAAAAACCAGAGTGTTCAAGCCAGCTTCCAATGCAGGAAGGAGGCTGCTGGAAAAAGAAGTACAAAACCTACTGTTGTCAAGGGCAGTAGAACCTGTGCCCCCCAGCAAAGAGGAAAGGGTTTTTGTTCAAGATATTTCCTCACAACAAAGAAAAATGGGGAATGGCAGCCTATCCTAGACCTAAGGGTGCTAAACAGGCACTTAATAAAGCCAAGGTTCAAAATGGTAACCCTGTCATTGATTCTGCCAACACTCCAAAGAGGAGATTAGCTGGCATCGCTGGACCTAAAAGATGCTTACTTCCACATCCCCATAAGGGAGTCTCACAGAAAGTACCTCAGGTTCAGACTCCCTTCAGGTCATTACCAGTTTTCAACCCTGCCTTTTGGTCTCACTTCTGCTCAAAGAGTGTTCACAAAGTGTTTGGCAGTGGTTGTGGCACACCTGTGAAGGTTAGGTGTCACAGTTTTCCCATACCTGGACGATTGGTTGGTGGTGGGAAAATCACAACAGGTAAGGGAACATTTGCAGCTCACCCAGGGACTCTTAGGGCCAGATATTCAAAAGGGTTGCGCCATGCGCAATAGGGTCCTGCGCAAGTCCGGACTTGCTCCATTCTGCGATATTCAGCAGGAGGTAGTTGCGCCACTGAAAACAGGCTGAGCAACAGCACAATGCAAATGAATGCATGCTGAACTGGTGGGGGAGGAACCATGCATAAACTGCACAGCCCGATATTCAGCCGGGCTGTGCAGAGTTGTGCAGGCGCAACCCCCAACCTGCGCCTGCACAACTTTGAGCCAAAAAAAGGCTGAGTCGTAGGGGTCACTCATTAGGTGAGCTGCTGCATTGCAGGGGCGCAACACAGCAGCTGCCACCTGTGGCTGGCCCCAACCCACTCCTGTGCCCCCATACCTCTCAACTGTCCCTGATTTTCAGGGACATCCCTGATTATGCCTCAGAATTTGTCTCTGTCCCTCATAACAATTGTATTTTTGTGACAGAACACTGGGGATTGTAAGCATAAAATAATGTTAAATATTAAAGTTACAGATTCCTTCCTATTCAGAAAATGCATATTACATAAATCCCCTAATTAAATCAGCTTTCTGAGTGTATACTACCAAATCTTAAGATGTGTCCCTGATATGGGGTCTGTGTCCCTGATATTTTAATGTCGTGTCCCTGATTTATGAGACGAGAGGTTGAGAGGTATGCCCCCCCCTGCAGCCCGATCGCGGGCATAGTTTAACCCCCCCACCAGCCCGATCGCGGGCAGCAATGTGTCTCCCAACACATCCCTGGTGGTCCAGTGGACCATAGATCCATCACGGGATGTAATCATTAAATACCCCCCAAACATAGCCTTGGTGGTCCAGTGGACGAAACTCCCGATCGCGGGATGTAATCATTAAACACCCCCAACACATCCCTGGTGCCTAGTGTCCCCCACCCACCACCATGAAGCCCCCACCACCCTGCTCCCCGGTGGCAGTGAGGCGCACATCCCGCCGCCTGCGCCCGACTGACTGCTTTGTAGGGCTGCACGCCATTGGCAGAGCAAGAGCCAATGGGCGTGCAGCCCATACCGATAAGACAGTCCAGTTTTGTGAATGAATGATTAAAGGTCCATCTAGTTGCAGCATCTGCTTATTTCTCAGCTGGACAGAGTGTTTCTATGGTATCAAACCCTATTTTCACAAGGTTCTTTAAAGGTCTAGCCCACCTACACCCCCCCTCACAGGGAACCAGTGACAGTTTGGGACCTAAATGTGTGCATAGCCAAGCTCATGGGCCCCCACTTTGAGCCCATGTTTTCAGCTCATTTGAAGTATGTCACATGGAAGACAGTGTTTCTAGTGGCAATGACTTCTGCCAGAAGGATCAATGAGCTCCAGGCTCTCTGCATCATAGAGGACTACATTTACTTCCATAAGGACAAAGTGGTCCTGTGAACCAACAGGAAATGTCTCCCTAAAGTGGTCTCTGATTTCCATTTGAACCAGTCCATCACCCTACCTGTCTTCTTCACTGAGCATTCTAGCTCAGGTGAATGTAGGGGCAGACTTTGGGAGGATGCAAAAAGTACTGAAAGGGAAACTGGAGGGCATAAGGCAGGAGATGGGCGTGGAGCAGAAATGGGATATTATTAAATGGGGGGTTACAGAGGCAACAGAAGCCTGCACCAAGGCACAGAGTAAGAGGAGCAGAGCAAGAAAACCATGGTGGTTGAACAGCAAGGTTGTGGAGGTGGTGAGGGCAAAACGAGTGGTGCGCCAGAGGTTTAGGAGGGCGGGGAAGAAAGTAGACAGAGAAGAATATGCAAGATGGTCCAGGGAGGTGACCAGAAAAGTGAAAGAAGCTGAGGCCCAGAGGGAGCTGAGATTAGCACAGGGAATTAATGGGGGGAGAAAGACTTTTTCAGATACATCAGGGAGAAAAGGAAGTGCAAGGAGACAATAGTGAGGATAAAAAGGGGTGGGCAGTGGACAGAAAAGGGGGAGGAGCAGACAGAAGCACTGAATAAATACTTTTGCTCAGTGTTCACGGAAGAAATGGGGGGACTGCTATCAGCATGGGCTGCGAGGGTGGGGACAGGGGGGGAGGAGGCAACAGATGGAAGAATTGAGGCAAATAGAGTCCTAGAGGGACTGAGGGCACTGAAGGTAGACAAGGCACCAGGGCTGGATGGTATCCACCCCAGGGTGCTGAGGGAGATGGCGGAGGTGTTGGCGGAGCCGCTGACAGATCTGTAAAGCACCTTACTGGAGTCGGGATGTGTGCTACTGGACTGGAGGATGGCACATGTAGTACCATCACACAAGAGCGGGCCAAGGGATGAACCAGGTAATTATCATCGGGTAAGTCTCACCTCCCTAGTGTGTAAACTCATGGAAACTATACTAAAGGAAAGACTGGTGTCGTACCTGGAGGACAATGGCCTCCGGGATGTGAGGCAGCATGGGTTTGTTTCAGGGAAGTCTTGTCAATCCAGCGTCATACAATATTATGACTGGGTGACAGGTGAGGTGGATAAGGGTCATGCGGTGGATGTTCTTTACTTGGACTTCAGCAAGGCCTTTGATTCGGTGCCTCATTGGTGGCTTGGGGGGAAGCTAACTGGTGTGGGGTAGGGGCAAAAATGATAAACTGGATTACAAGCTGGTTGAGTGGCAGGCTGCAGCAGGTGGTGGTGAGAGGGGAGCTCTCAACTCCAAGGCCAGTGACGAGTGGGGGCCACAGGGCTCTGTGCTGGGGCCAGTATTGTTTGGGCTCTTCATATCAGACATTGCACATGGGGTGGTGAGCAAGGTAAGTCTGTTCGCTGAAGACACCAAAATCAGAGCAGTGGTGGATGGAGAGGAGGGATGGAAGTAGCTGCAGTGGGACCTACATAAGCTAGAGGAGTGGTCAGAGAGGTGGCAGCTGCGGTTCAATGCAAAGAAGTGTAAGGTTATGCACTTTGGGGTGAAGAACCCAAGGAGAGAATACTGGATGGGGGGGTTAAGCTGGGGATCACTGAGGAGGAGAAGGACCTGGGGTAATGATAACAGAGACCATGAACAACACTGCCCAATGCAGGAGAGTGGCTGCAAAAGTGGACAAAATGCTGGGGTGAATAGCGAGGGGGTTTTCAACTGGGTGAAGAGAGGTGATCTTACCCCTCTACAGGTTGCTGGTAAGGCCACACTTAGAGTATTTTGTGCAGTTTTGGAGGCCACACCTAAAGTGTGATATCAGGCTACTGGAGGGGGTGCAGAGGAGGGCAGCAAAGATGATATGTGGAATGGAGGAGAGAGACTATGACAGCAGGCTGGGAGACCTGAATATGTACACCCTGGAGGATAGAAGGGACAGGGGGGACATGATAGAGACATTCAAGTATCTGAGGGGAATCAATAAGAATAGGGCAGATGGGGTCTTTAAGTTAAGGAGGGGGAGGGTCACCAGGGGGCACTGGCTAAGAATAGAGGGGGGAAGATTTAGGAAGGAAATGAGGAGACACTATTTCACAGAGAGGGTGGCAGCAAAATGGAACACCCTACCAGAAGGGGTGGTATCATGTAAATCTGTGAACAGCTTCAAAAGGGCATGGGACAGGGAACAGTGAGGGTGGGGAGGTGGGGGTGGCAGTGGGATGACAAAGGGGAGGGGGTGGGGCAGCTGCAAACTAGGGGTGTTGGTTGCACACTCAAGCAGACTTAGATAGACTGGGTGGTCTGTTTCTGCTGGCACATTCGTATGTTCGTATGTTCATAGACTATACAGTCAATGTCAAGAGAGCTCCTAGCTACTACATGACTGTCACTAAGGCCCATAGACAAGACAGGTAACAGCTGTTCCTGACTTATGGGGATGTGGGAAAAGGAAGTCCAGCATCTAAGAGGTCCATTTCTCGCTGGATAGTTCAGTGTATTCAGTTTTGCTACTCAAAAGCTGCAAAAAGCCCCTGGCAGGGCTGAGGGCCCATTCCACAAGGAGTACAGCTGCTGCCATTGCAGCTGCCAGGAATGTCCCATTGGCAGACATCTTTAAAGCAACTACCTGGAGAACAGTACACATCTTCATGAAACACTACAGTCTGGACACCCAGGTTTGGCAAAGCTGTCGGTCTATTTCCAAAGTAGGTTCTGTGCCGACCTCCGAAGGTACTGCTTCTTAGTCTACACAGAGTTAGGAATACTGGAGTATTCCTGGGGTAAGATGAAAAAATGACTTACCATAACAGTCTTGCTTCTTCCAGGGGATACTCCAATATTCATAACTCTCCTACCCTGCCTCCCCTTCTAGAACTAGTAGCCTCTGCACTCCATGCTATGTAACCAGGGGTAAGAGTGTCACACTCTGGCATATCTGTTTTTTTTTAAACTGTGTTTACATTGGTTTTTAACCTCTTCAGGTGAGTCTGACATTCAGGGGTGTTTCTTTGTGGTTATTCCCTCCTGTTGGAGACTTTTTGGGTTTTAAGCTTATTATTATTATTACTTAGGTATTTTCCTCATGGGACCTGTCTTGTCAGGCATCCATGAAATCTGAGAGGTTAGAATGTAGACAGTTGATAGAGGCAGCATTTGAAAAGTGGCACATGCCAATGGTGTTCCATCATTAACATAACGTTCTAAGTCTGGGCAGATCTCACTTAAAGGCATGCTGCATAGAGTTATGAATATTGGAGTATCCCCCTGGAAGAAACAAGACTACTGTGGTAAGTATTTTTTTCTTCTCTGCTCCTAAGGCAGGCAACCTACTTGACCAACACAGCTCAATACCAGAAAGCCTTTTGCAGCTCCATACTGGCACTGAGCGAGACGGCTACTGGTGACTTGGCACAGGATTTGGCTGACACAGCAATGTCAGCCATAGATGCCACAAAGTACCAGCTCCATATGGCGATGGACATAAAGCACACTGCATCCAGGGTCATGGCCCATGCAGTATCCCTAAGAAGGTCTGCCTGGCTTAGAACTACCAATCTATCCCAGGACACATAAGCAAAGGCATTGGATTTTCCCTGTGAGGGAAATTCACTGTTTGGTGATTAGACAGAGGCTTATATGAAGAAAGAGGATGAATACGAACCCACATACAAAGCAACACTGAGAAAGAAAAGGCCTCCACTTCCTACAGGCCTTATAGAAGGGGAGAAAAAGGTAGGGGATACTTCTCTCATGCTTACATTTCCTATGACTACCCTCCACAGAAGGGCTACTTTAGGGGTATGGGTAGAAGGGGAACCAGGCGTGCGCCTGCACAACCAGGCCCCAAGGCTCAAGCTAAGCAAAATCCCTGACAAGTCTGTACAGGTTGCCCATCCACTGCCAGTGGGAGGAATGCTGACTCACTATTTCCAAGAATGGACAAAATTAACCACAGACAAGTGAGTTCTGGAAATAGTGAGTCAAAGTTTGTCCCTGCGGTTCAGAAAATTTTATTTATTTATTTAAAAGTTTTACCAGGAAAGGCATACTGAGCAGACTACCGCTCAATTCCAGAAGTGTCCTGGGGGTTGTTGGGGACGGGATGATACATACATGTGAAATACAGAGATACAAAATAACAGAATATCGAAATTTCACAGATTTATACAAAAGATATATACAGGAATATAAACAGTATGTACACAGCAAGCAACAGGCAGTAATTAGTAGAAAGTGCAGTGACAACTAACTGGGACAGAGTTAAACATTTCGAGTGAAGCATAGTTGTAGCAGCTGGCGAGCTGGCCCACTCTAGTGCAAGTCTAGGCAGCATGAGCCATTGGTGGAGACTTGCCCTTTAAGAAGGGAAATTTGTTGCAGAGAGGAGGGGGAGTGCCGGATGTCCGCAGGCAGGGAGTTCCATAATTTTGGTAGTCAGGCTCTAAAAGCCGACTGGCCAGCAGAGGTTGCCATGTACGGGACTTGAAGAAGCCGGGAGTCGAAATTCCTGAGGGAGTATGTAGATGGTGTTTGAGCAGTTAGGGTAGAGCAAGGTAGGAGGGCAATAACTGGGCCCAGGATTTGACTGTGAGTCTATTACAGTGGTACTGGCGTCTGTCGAAAAGTGAGGGGAGGTTAAGGGACCGGTAGAGGTCGCGGAAGTGGGTGGAGGGTGGACAGTCCAGCGCAAAATGACAGAAGGAGTTGAAAAGAGAATACAGTCTAGCCAGGGTGGATTTAGGGGTGGCACTGTATACTATGTCCCCATAGTCAAAAATAGGGAGGATCATTTTCTGCAGTATTTCTTTGTGGGCTGGCAGAGGAATGCAGCTATGGTTCCAGTATAATGCGCCCAGCCTGGGGTGCAGTTTTTTGTGGGTTGCTTTGATGTGAGTAGGAAAGTTGAGGTGTTGGTCTAGCCAGACCCCTAAGCATCTGAAGGAGGTACAAACTTCTAAAGGGGTCCCATCAAGGGTTTTGAAGGTGGGGGAGGCTGGGAGTCGGGGGAGTCTTTGTCTCGTGCCGAAGGTTAAGGAGACCGTTTTCTTGGCATTGAGAATAAGTTGATTAGTGCGAAACCAGAGCTGAACTTCGGTGAAGTCTTGCTGGAGTCTGGATGCTACTTCCAGGGAGGGAATGGACTGAGGTAAACAGTACTGTATCGTCTGCATACATGTGAATGGATGTATGCGGGCAGGTTGATGGCAGGTCATTGAGGAAAATGGAGAACAAGATTGGGCCAAGGATAGAGCCTTAGGGGACACCCATGGTGACAGGGAGGGGGCTGGAGGTGGAGGCACCAATTCTTACTGATTGGGGCCTGTCTGCCAGGTATGATTTGAACCAGCTGATGGCCGCACTGGAGAGACCTGCGTTGGAGAGTTTCAACAGGAGAAGGGCATGTGAGACGGTGTCAAAAGCCTTAGCTAGGTCAATGAAAATGGCAGATGTGATGTGACCTTTGTCTATACCTGTCAGGATGCAGTCAGTGAGTCTGAAGAGGGAAGTGATAGTGGAGTGGGATTTCCTAAAACCCGACTGGTTAGGAGTAAAGAAGGAGGAGTCAAGGAAGGTGGTAAGTTGCAAGAGGACTAGATGTTCCTGGATTTTGGCTAGAATGGGTAGGAGGGAGATGGGGCGGTAGTTACCGGGGGAGGATGGGTCGCCACCTTTAGGGAGGGGGATGACTGTGGCATGCTTCCAATCTGAGGGTATTGAGGCTGTAGTGAAGGAGAGGTAGAAAAGGGATGCTAGAGGCATGGTGATTGCTGGGGCAGAAAGGTAGAGCATTTTGGCATCCAAACCTAAGGGGCATTTACCCTTAGAGGGATTGAGGGCAAGCAGGGCTTTGAGTACTTTGGATGGTGTAACCAGGGAAAAGGAGAAAACCGGGTAAGGGGTTTGAGTAGGCAGGGATGTGGATGTCGGGTGGTGTGTAGCAGGCGGTGGGTTAGAGTAGTGAGGAGACACACTGCTAGCGAACACCGTGTTGCAAACCGTGGCAACTGCATGTGGTTCTGATATGGTGGAGCCGACTACTTCTAGGGCAGGGGTGGGAGCTGGGTGGGAGGGGAGAAAAGTGATTTGATCAACGTCCAACAGGTCGAAGACTGCAGAACCATAAGGTATTTCATCCTCACACCCTAATCGAAAAAATCCTGTTGGAAATAGAGGTAAAAAAATTGCTGCAAACAAATGCAGTGGAAAAAGTACCTTGCTCACAGTCTGTGGACCCAAATGGAAAACCCCGCCTACATTTGAAATTGGTAGCACCCCTGTACAAAAAGGTTTAACACTTTTTATGAAGGGATGGACCCCCAAGAGTGATTTTAGGGGGATGTGGTTTTATGCAGTGGTAACTTTGAGAAATATGGATGCTTTTCTAAATCATGTCAAATTGACTTCACAAATTTTTTGAAAAAGTCAAAATAATGACTCTCTTTTAACATGTGTATAATTTTACAGTGTTTTCATCCTATATTGATTTCATTATGGAAAATTAATTTTATGTTCTCTGCTTGTTGTTTTATCTATATGTGTAATTTACGAACCGCTTACACTATAATTAAAAAAAAAAACAGCTAATTTCACCATCATGTTTTACAGCTATAAAACATGGACAAAGGGTGATTTATTTTCATAATTTTACAAGATGAATAAAGTACTAATGAAATATTTCTTTTTCTATATGTACTTTATCCATCCTTTGGGGGGGGGCTGTCAGGCGGCTCTGGCCCCTCCCTCAGAGGGGACTCATCTCTCCGGCCAGGCATCCCTGCACCAGTCCAAAATATTTCTAATAGCTTTTCTCTTTTTTTCAGGTAAATAACAACAACTGAGAGGCAACAAAATGTCTGAAGACCCTGCTGAGGCTCTGACCCTCCTCACCAAAAAAGCCCGCCTGACTAGTGTCTGGTTCAAGTGTATCATCTACCCAGTAACAACACAGGAACAACTGAGCACTGCAACCCCTGGAGGACTAAAGACATTTTATAATGCATGCCTTGTTAGAAAAGACCATGTTTATCAGCGACTGCAGTCATTAGACATTGACGCATTATTAGCTTTGCCTGCAGTACATTACCATACATGATGTCATCAGTCCTACACCAGCAAAACAAACCTTAGGCATTTTGAAGGTCAAGGAAGAAGCTCAGGTCCTGGCTTTTCTATTGATACTGGTCAGTCTTCAAGCCCTCAAAGTAGGCAATCGACTCGCCAGCCTAACTGGAATTTGTATATAATACGGCAGAAGGTGTATCACAAAAAAGACAACAAATCTATCACAGATTGTAACCTTCAGAGGGCAAGAAACTCTACTTGATGCCGCTTTAGCCAGAGAAGATGACACAGTCTTAAAGCAAATAGCTGGACTGGACTTACTTGCATTTGAAGTAAAGTATCACAAAGACTGACATAGTACTTTCACCAGCAAAAGAAACATACAGACAAAATTTCTGCTATCCAGTGACAAGAAAGATGAGTCTGTGTATAAAGCATGCTTCAGTGAACTGATTTCTGAAATTGAGAATGATCTTGTTATCAGCAGAAAAGCCTTGTCCATGTCTTACCTGTTACAGAGATACCGGGATATTCTGAAAGGCAAAGTTCCTAGCAGTGAGAGTTACCAAAGTGAGAAGCTAAAGACAAGACTAACATATAGAATAGCGTATGGCCTCCCATACACAACAAGGCAATTCTTCACCCGAGTGTTTTCTATGATGGCTGATGACCTTGACAGTGAAGCTCGAGAAGTCCCTTTGCCGTCACAGAAAACATGATGGGGAAGAGTTGCCAAGTTGTTTGGGAGGCCATACACTGTTCTATATAGTGTATGGTGCCCCAAAACAGGATCACTTAAATTTTTTGGCCAGTGTCTGCTGCCTAAGACTCCCTCTCCTGGTCTCTCCTGCCTGCTGACCAGCTCGCATGCAGGAGTTGCCAACCGCCCCCTATCCTGTGAACAGCATAGGTAGGGGCGATTGCATTGTGACATCCTCAGTAATGCAGAATGAAAAGTCGTTCTGCATTAGTGAGAACGTCACTACTGAAGCAGCCGACTTTTTGCAGTATATGGATTTCCATACACAACTGCATTCCACCATACACCGTAAACTATTCTGGTGACCAAATCGTTTTTCAAACGCAGCATGACCCAAGTAAACCAGAGCTTGTGTATAGCAGTGCTGTGTCTTTGGAAGATGTCGACAACATAGCTTCCTGGTTGCATTCAAAGTGAGGAGGAAAACCCTCTCCCTACTTCTGAAAATAAAGATAAATATTCAACCGCATCTATGCTGTTTCATGCAGCACAGGTCCTCCATAGTGAACTCAAGATGTGTGAGGGAAAGGATATCAATCCAATGGATAATTCCACTATAAATTTAGAACAAGCATCAGACATGATTCCTGACAATGTGTATAGGTTCCTGAAATGGGTTATTCCAAGGGGATGTTGGTGATGAACCTATTGAAGATGGCAGTCCTTTAGTAACAGCCACCAACAAGACCCTACATGGACAGATATTATCAGTTTGTCAGGACTTCATTCATATAGTATCCAGAGGTGCAAAGCATACACCTAAACATGTTGGGCTTGCAGTGTCCATATACCATATGATAGGCTCTACACAGGTAGTAACAATGGTGCACAAGCTAGCACACTGTGTCACTTATAAAGCCCTAGAGAGAATTGACACAGCTATTGCAATGGATCAGCATGAAAAAGGTGCCAGGGACAGTATCATAATTCTATCAAACATACAGCATGGGGAGTTCATTCAGTTTATTGCTGACAATAACAATATAAATGAGGAAACGTTAGCTGGAAACCACACAACCCATGCCACAACTATTGTAGTTTGAATGTATGTTTTTATGTACACAGGACAACTTTGAAAATAGGCCCTTTGGACCTAAAGTTCAATCCTGTTAAAAAATAAAGTTTTAACTAATTGACTAACTAAGTAACATATATACATACATACTAACTAACTAACTACCTACCTCACTGACTATCTGCATCAGACTCCTACAATTCTGGAAGGCAACTTTGGAACAGTGGCAACTCAGGTTCAAACAAAGAAAATAGCACTGTAAACACAGTCACCTGAAGCTCCTGCAATTTGCCAAGCAATTCTTTTTTTTTCTTTTTTTAATTCAGATGTTTATCCTCCCGAGCCCTGGCAGGGGCTTTGGCTCTCTGAAGGAGGGACTGTCTCTCAGGTCTCGCCACCCCCAGTGATTCCCTCATGCCTTGCTCCCCCCCCATGGCAGGGCTAGGAAGGTTGCGTCCCCTCCCTGGAGACCCAATCCAGAAGCCAGGGTCGGCCCTCAGTGCAGCGACCATCATGGAGCCCTGCCAGGCTCCTTTTCCTCTTGTTACTCCCGTCCCCCCTCCCTACTGATGTATTTATACTGGAACATGCCTCCCAACCTGTACTGCCCTCCAGTCACCACCAGAGGGCAATCAATGAATGGGACAACGTGGCACCCTCCCCCTGAGAGAGGAGAGCAGTCCTCTGGACATTCAATCCTCTCTTCCCCTTGCTGATCCCTGGTGACCCGGGCTCGTTCCCAAACCCGTGTCACCAGCGTGGCGCGAGGTGTAGTGACCAGCACCTCAACCTCCAGTGCCACTGGGCCAGCTTAGTGCCAAGCAATTCTGGAGTACAATCCTCATGGCAGATACCCTACACCAAATCTTGTGGGAAAAGTAAAAAGTAACTGGTATGCTGATGTTGAGGCTTGCCGACAAGCTGCCAACTTTGATCTGCAATGGCTAATTCTAAGATGCTGCCCAATCAAGCTATTTGAGGTTGAGTTTGAAAAGGTGAATGCTCAGCAAGTACCAGGATGGACAGCTTTTAATGTGATGATTTCATCTACCATACCAACAGTAACATCTATTGGGTACTGTCCAATGATGCCAGCATCACCTACTTAATGGAGTACAGTTTTCACTGTAATGAAGAACATCTGCAAGATGTCTAGGACACTTGGCCAAGATTACAGTGTCTTGACATTTGACAAGACTATATAGTGTAAGGCCAAAGAGATTCAGTGGAGGTGCCTGGAGGAATTTCAGAAAACAGTCTTGAGAATGGGTGGCTTTCACATAGCACAGACATTTCTGGCTGTACTGTAATTGGAAAGAAGTATGCAGAGAGTAGTCTGGAAGACATCCTCACAGAATCACAGGTGTATGGTAGCAACACAGCAAGCAATCTACTTAAAGGCAAATCCTACAACCGCGGAGTGAGGGCCAACAAGCTTGTAATGGAGGCTCTGTCCAGACTGAGGTGGCAGACATTTTGTAACTGGGTACAAAACAATGAAACTGATTGTGATGGAGACCTCATTAACAGCAAGCTTCAGGAATGTCAAAATGCGGTATCGCACAATGGTGCAACAAGCCTAACATCAACACTTTCCCAACTCAGTGATGCCCTCAAGAATGTACAGGATGCACTGCACAGATTCCGCAATTTTGGAAAAGCAACTTACCAAACATTTACATCCTGGGATGATTACATCGAAATGGTTAACATCCAAATGTGGTTCATTAGGCAAGGCACATTTTATTTTTCAGGCGCCCAATCTGAGGCTCTGGGCACCGTAAAATAAAAACACACCATCAATACAACAATTTAAATTAATATTAAATAAAACAGTAATAATAGTAGCATAAATAAGTATAATCAGTAAACATATATATTAAAACTGGTACTCAAAAGGAAGAGAGTAGGGCTCCTAGAGAGGACTAATAGATAAGGTCCGGGAAGGCCTGATTAAACAGAACATGAAAGCAACTGGGACCTGCATCTTGCGGTGGTTGTAGAGATGCTACCACTGTTTTTTGCCGTTGACTGCACCAACTATGCCCCCTGGGTATCTGTGTACATCAGTGATATGAAGCTTCTGCCAGATTGTGCCCCTGAAGTTCATGAGCAGTTTGTACAAGGAAATCATGCTGTAGCTTGGTCTAGAAATAAATTCAGCAAAGTCTGGACAGACATGGCACTTGAACAAACAGTAAACTGTGCTAGTAAAGTAAAAGGGGGTATAGTGGGTTTCACTTTGAAACCAGAAGCCTTGGCTAGATGGTTCATCACTGCTCATGAGTGCTCAGCTATCACAACTTCTACGAAGTTAATGTGTAATATGGTAGACTTAGATGTTTCACACACAAGGAGGCTACACCACGTTGCATGCAATGAGATGAAGGAGATGGAAATAAGATTGTTAACGCAATCACTGACTCCATGACAAACCCGATCTGATTTGAATGCTGACTTGATAGCACTCACCAACATTGCAATTGGCATTGTTGTACCCGCAGAGGTTGCCACCAAGTTTGTTACTGTGAATGATACAGGACTCAAAGCAATGAAGCAGTTTGTGGAAGACAGACTAAATTCAAATGCCACTGGATTCTTTGAACCACTGCACAAGCTCAACATCAAGACATTTGCATCCCTAAGCAAGAAGACCAAATTGAAAGTTAGTAGTGATAAGAAGACAGTGACTATCAATGCAGACAGAGAGTTGTTCAGCTGTCTTGTAGTAGCTGCACAAATGAGAGATTAATCCGAAGGAAGTTTCCACACATGAGCTTTCCACAGTTCCATATGCTCTAGAACACTCTGATGGTACCCTGAACAAAACTGCAAAGAGTAAGCTATTGCCTGAATTAGAAAAAGAAGCAGAATCAATATATCAACTGCCAGCATCCAACATGCCTACAGCTTTGATAGTGGATGGCATGGCTGTTATACAAATGGTCGAGCAATGAGCTACAGCTAGCTTTGGAGAACTTGCTGACTTAGTTTTTAGAATAGTACGCCAGCCTCTAGAGAGTTATGAGAGCTGCAAAATAGTAGATATCGTCTTTGATCAATATGATGTAAAGACTCAATTAAAGCTTTTGAGTGTGCATGAATGCAATCCTCACAAAGCAATGAAGTCAAAATCCATGGTCCCAAAACACCCATCCCAATGCAGTGGAGTAAGTTCATTGGAAATCTCAAGAATAAAGAACATCTGGTAAAATTCCTGTCATAATCATGGTGTGATATGGCAGAAACTTTACTTGGCCCAGATCAGAAAATGGTTATTGCTGGTGGATTCAAGGATGGCCTCATTGTTCACATGGTCACTTCAGATGGAGTTGTAGACTAGGAAGATCTATTCTCATTGCATGAAGAAGATACTTGACTTCTACTTCATGTTGTACATGCTTCACAAGAATACCCTTGTGTAGTGGTGTGGTCTCCAGACACTGACATTGCAGTTCTCTGTATACATTTTATTCACAAGTTGGAAGCAACTCAAGAGCTTTGGTTTCATACTGGTGTGAAGGATAAAGCCAGGTTTATACCAACTCACACCATAGTAGCTGAACTTGGCCAACAACTATGCAGAATGTTGCCAGCAGTACACACACTGACTGGGTGTGATTCAACCAGCAGTCTTGCAAGGGTTGGCAAACTAAAGCCATGGAAGCTTGTCAGGAAGAGTCCACACAAATTTAGAAGCCTTACCAAGTTTGGCACTATGGTGGATATACCTCCTGCACAGTAGAACTTCTGATAACCCTTCTCTATGTCTTGACAGCTATCTCAGCAGATGTAAATGGTGTGAGATATAAGTTTTTCTTTTGCAAACAGGCCCAGAACAAAGCCCTCCACCCAACTTCTGATAGTCTTCTGCAACATACCAAGTGTGCAAATTACCAGACCCTTATCTGGAACCATGCCCTGGAGGCTCAGCCTGACATCCCATCCCCAACTAGAAATGGCTGGCATCATGACAAAGATGGACACATTTCTCCAACACTAATGACACAAACACCTGCCCCTGAAGCACTCATGGAACTCATTACATGTGGGTGTAAAAAAGTCAAGTGTGAGCACAACTGCAGTTGTTCCAGGCAGAGCATGGCATGCACACAGGCTTGCTTGTGTACTGGTGGTGAGGACTGTTATAATCCTCATGAAGTTGCCAGTGTAGTATGGTAAAATTGACTTTTAGACCGGCCAAAATTTGTTAGGCTACAAATCCCGTTTACAACAAAGTCCTATACAAGCTCCAAATACAAAAACTAAACATAACAAACAATTAACAAAGCAGTTACACAATTAAGAAAATCAATTAAAAACATACTGTCTTTTCTCAACAATTCATATTATTTTAGCTCAAAAATGGTTAAGCTACTGATATGCTTCAGTTCATGCGGCAGGTTGTTCCAATGCTTTGCTACACTGTTTTGTAATGTTAAATCTCCCATCTTGTTATAGGATCTGTGCATCAAAATTCTGCTGTTTGTGGCTCTTGTAGCTACCATTGGGCCATTCAGGTGGACTCTTGGGACTAAATTCTGTAAAGGATGCTTACTTTTATTAAATAATATCTTATGACATATGGTGAGTCAAATATATCTTCTTTGCTCTTCAGGATGAAGCAAATTCAAGTTATTATAAATTATACAATGATGTGTTTTAACTCATTAGCTCCTGGGTGGCCATTTTGTGTCAAGTAAACAATGGATAGTTTGGACATCATATGGTGCTATTGGAGGTAATGAGTTAAATTTACTTCTAGTAGCACATTTTCCTAATCTTTAATATGTTTGGTTAACTTATTTCAACACTCTTTGTGTAGTGTACATATACAAAATTGACCATACTCAAGAACTGGGATTAATAACTGGCTGACCAACGTCTTTCTGATTCCAGGAGACAAGCAACCAGACACCCTTCTTAGGTCCCCCAGTCTTTGGTTTACTTTCCTAACCTGTGTGGAAATATGTTCCACGTAAGTCAAGCCAGAGTCCACCTGAACTCCCAAATACTTGTAACTCACTTGCAATAACAGTACCATCTTGCAGTTGAATCTGTGGTCTGTGTCCGCCCCCTCTTGCATGTCTCCCCCCAGATGTCAAGCATTGAGTTTTTTTTGAATTGAGGAGCAGACCTGAGCCATGGAGCCGCTGCTCCATGTGTACCATATCTGCCTGCAACTGAAGTTCCATAGTTTCCTGACTTTAGCTGATGACACTAACACTGTCATCAACATACATTCCAACTTCTGTTTGTTTTATAACTTGCACAAGACTGTTAGGATAGACGTTGAACTTCAGGGGGGCCAGTATCGAGCCCTGAGGAACCCCCCCTTGTTATTTCTCCCAGGCTCGATACCGAGTCCTCCAGTGCAACACCCTGCTTACGTTCAGCCAGATAGGATTTAATCCACTGTACTGGCCCCTCCTGAAACCCCAAATCTCTAAACCTTTCTAACAGACCCCTGTGCTGAACCAAATCAAAAGCTTTGCTAAGGTCCACAAACACCGCCCCCGTACTCCTTCCTTGATTTAGTGATGTTGTTACTAGATTATTGAAGTCCAAGAGGGCGGTGTTCGTGGACCTTCCTGCCCTAAAACCATGTTGGTTATTAGTCAACAGTCCATTTATTTCCAAATAGTGACTAAACTGATAGTGCATCCTTCTTTCTAACATCTTCATTAGAATAGGAAGGAGGGCTATTGGTATATAATTAGAAGGGGCTGTGCTGTCTCCCCCCCTTAAAAACAGGTATTACCTTTCCTTGTTTCCATATTCCTGGAACAGTAGCACTACATAAACTCCAATTAAAAAGATAGGTAATTATGGGAGTAAGGACATTGGCCCCCAGCCTCAAAAACCGTGCCTCCAATCCATCCAAACCCCCCGCCTTAGCAATATCTAATTTTTGTAACTCATTTTCTACTTTATTTCTAATTGCCTAAAATTAAAACTAGGTTTCAGCTCAGTACCCTGAGCCTTCCCTATTTCTTGTAGTATTCCAGGTATAGAAATAACAGCTGTTTTTTCTATGGATTTTGGCACTTCTAGATCAGGAAAATCCAAGAAGTAAGAATTGAACAAGCTAACCACCTCCAACTGATCTGTTATAAGTCCCCCTTCCTTAAGGCCAATCACATTAGATACTTTAGCGGGGTGCTTCAATTCTGAGATGTATTTCCAAAACATTCTTAGGGTCTTGAGCTTTATTCAATTTATTTAAGTGGTACTGTAATTTTGCTGATCTAACCTCTTTCTTACATTTTGTTCTCCATATTTTAAATTTCCCCCCAATCTTCAGAGGTTTTAGTCTTGCATGCTTTCTTCCATACTCTGTCCCTTATCCTTAAAAGTTTTTTAATCTATCAGCTATCCAGGGCATCTCTCCCTTCTTTTCTTGCTTCAATACTTTAGGGGCATGCTGTTGTATAATTATTTTCAATGAATTATTAAACTCATGAACAGCTAAATCAATGTCTGGTATTAAGAATACCCTCTCCCAATTAAACTTTTTGAAATTATTTACATAATTTTCCTCACTGAACTTTGTGAGATCCTTTATCCAATATGATCTAGCCTGATTTTTTTAGGGAGGCGTGTATATTCACGTTACAATTTATGGGACTGTGATCTCCCAAGTTCAAAGGCAAAACTTCTCACAACTGTTAATCCCTACAGCTTGAGGAATAAAGAAGTCCAAAATAAAGCCTTTTTCCCATTATTAGTGCATCTAGTGGGCTGTTGAATAATTTGTTCTAAACCCAGTACTGCAAAGCTATTCCTTAGTTTTTGCACACGGGTGTGAAACCAATTTGCATTAAAATCCCTAGTAATCATTGTCTGATGGCCTTTTATCATATCCGCAATTAAATCAGCCCATGAGTCAAAACTTTTATTTTTAGTCTTCAGAGGGGCGTAAAATACTCCTGCCATCAACCTAATAGATAATATTTCCACTATCAAGCAATTGATTCCTTCATGGTTGGTTGACAAAACTATTTAATAAGGGCACAGGCATTCCCCAATATGAAGCATAACCCCACACCCCCTTTTACCAGATCCAGATGAGTCTGATACTACAGATGATTCAGACTTAGACATGTAGCATATGACAAATATATTGAAAGAGGCTAGACACACACATATACACTGTCATACTGCCCATCGCTGAGAGGGAGTCCATTGGATATTAATGTTTTGATAGCACCATGGTGTGCAGTAGTATACCTGGCTTCTATTATAATGAATATGGTATTTAAAACTTTTGTGTCAAATGAATAATATGTGCATTTATCAATACAAACCACAAGGCCAACATTCTTTAAGTAATGAGCCTTATTAATAATTTGTGTCAAAGAAACCTTTTGTATGACTAAAATCTGTTTTTGTCTTTTAAAATAGTTTTAAACCCCATTTTATTGGTAAGTTTTACTTTCAAACTTGTCTTCACAACTTTAGTACATTTTTGGGGCCTTTTCACTTGTGCAAAATGTTGTTTTGACATGAGTACAAAAATCTTGTATTGGCATACCTTGCTAACACTTTACAGACCACATCCACCCTAGATAGGTATCTAAGGGATGCTTCTACAAAAATAACATAGTTGTTACTTTCTGTATGAGGGGGGTGCTATGTAACCAAAAATTTCAGGCCTGGGCCCCCAGACTAAGTGGGGAAGGGGACATTACTCAAGGTACTTCCTGACCCACAAGGAACATGAGGAGTGGTGACCCATTTTAGATATGAGATATCAAAATAAACACTTAAAAAAAGGAAAATTCAGCATGTTAACACTGGGCTCAGTAATCCCATCTCTGCAAGAAAGAGTCTGGCTGGGTTCACTGCATCTGAAAGATGGATACATCCACATACCAGTCAAGCCCAACCACAGAAAGTACCTCAGATTCAGGATAGGGCATTGCCACCGCCAATTTACAGCCCTTCCCTTCAGCCTATCTTCAGCACCAAGAGTGTTCACAAAGTACTTGTGGCAGCATATTTGAGGAGGCAAAGGTTGATGGTTTTTCCCTATCTGTATGAGTGGCTTGTCTCAAGAAAAACACAAAAGGCTAAGTCCTCCCTCCTACTGACACAAGACACCTTGGATGACCTGTTCTTCCTCATAAATGTTCAAAGGTCACACACAGAACCAGTTCAGGTTCTAGACTTTAGAGATGCAGAGCTAGATACCCTGCAAGGGATGGCATTCCTTCTTCAAGCAAGGGCAGCAAATCTGACTGCAACCTCATTCCAGAAAGGTCAGCCCAGACCTGCAAGTGATCTCCCATGTTTACTGGGGCACATGGCACTATCCACTGTTGTGGTACCAGGAGCCAGGTTCCAAATGAGAGCTGTCCAATAACACATAGGGGACCATTGCTATCAGAGGTGGAATCCCCTGTCCAAATTAGTACCTGTCACAAAGTCGCTGCACCAAGCTAATCCGGCTTGCCAAAGCCAACTATCATAAGGCCCAGCTTTGCAATTCTTCGGGTGAAGGGAAAAGATTCTGGGATAATATCAAAAGCATCCTTGGAAAGGAGGACAAGAAGCACCCTCAGCTGCTCAGTATCAGTAACACCCCCACTACAGACACTCTAGCTATTGCAGAAGCCTTCAATAAGGCCTTCACTGATCTTACCCCTGTGCTACCATCTGCCTATTTTCTACCTGATTTGAACCACTCTAATGACATATCTACCGAGGGTTCTCACCCGGCCTTCTACTTTAAAAGGGTGATGGTGAAGGAGGCTCTTACTATGGCCAAGAAAATACTACGCAAGACCAGACTGGGCAGTGACGGGATAGACATGAAACTTCTATCCCTCACCCTGGACATTCTTATAGTACCCATTACCATGCTGTTCAATAAGTCCCTGGCCCTGGCCCAATTCCCGGCGGTTTGGAAGAATGCCCTAGTTACGCCAGTTCATAAAGGAGGTGACAAGTCTCTGTTAGCCAACTACAGACCCATCTCAATCTTTCCCTCCATCCAAGGCACTGGAAAAGAATGTGGCAGGTCAACTCACTGACTACCTCAATAAGTATAATCTACTCTGCCCCAACCAGCATGGCTTCAGACAAAATCACAGTACCACCACTGTCCTGATGGACTACATGAACTATGCACATAAGGCCCTAGATGAAAGCAAACTGGTGGGGTCTGTCTTTATTGACCTCACCAAAGCCTTCAATACAGTCAACCACCCTCTGTTACTGACCCAACTGCAAAACATGGGTGTGGCACCCAATGCCCTTTGCTGGTTCCAAGACTACTTGTTACGGAGAAATCAATGTGTCAAAATTGAGCAAACAGTATCCAGAACAAGCAAGGTATCATTAGGAGTACCCCAGGGATCAATACTGGGGCCCCTACTCTTCAGCCTCTTCTTAAATGACCTTCCCACAGCCTGCGACACCAAACTCATACTATATACAGATGATGCTGTGCTCCTGAGCAGCAGCACATCTCAGGCTGCCCTACAATTTGAGCTGCAGAACTCCTTCTCCAAACTTGAGGACTGGTTCTGTAGTCATAAGTTGCTACTAAACTACAAGACCAAGGTCATGCTTGTGTCCAGCCCCCACAACAAAAATAAGCACCACCCCGTCATCTCCAACTCATGCAGTGAGCTGCTGGAATAAGTTCACTTGTTCAAGTATCTGGGGGTCATTATAGATGATACCCTCATATTTGCGCACCATATTGACTCTTTGGTCAAGACAGTCAATACCAAGATTGGTGTCCTGTATAGGCACAGGCAACACCTCTCTCCAGGGGCCCTCCGCCTTTCAGTCCATGGTTCAATTATATCTATTATTGACTATGGACTAGTGGTCTATGGGGTGGCAATGGATACAGCACTCAAGAGGGTTCAGACTGCGCTCAAAAAAGCCTGCATACTCACCCTAGATGCTGAGCGTGGCACTCACACCTGCACTCTGTATGAACGTGCAAATTGGCTGTCATTAAGAAACAGGGTCAAATTCCAGATTTGCATCCTAGGAAAGAAGGCTCTATTGGGTAAAACACCACCTTGTGTAGGCAATTTGATCAAGGCAGCCAACTCATTACAGGTCACCAGAGGGAGGACTAGAGTGGCCTTGGCTATCCCCTTCCATCGCACCTCACTTGAGCAACGTGTATTTGCCTACCAGGCCCCCCTGTGGATGAATGAACTCCATGGGCACCTCTTGGCCACCAACTGTCTGGCACAATTCAAAACTCACCTCAAACAGCACCTAATAACACTCTGTAAGTGCACCTGCCCGAGTCCAGCCACACCTGCTCTCTCTGCCCCCCAGCAAGCACTAGGCAGGCCTCAGGTACTCCCTCCCTCTGTCCCTTCTCATGACTTGCCTCAGCAATCAGTCTGTGTCATGCTCCTTCAGCACCTGCCACCCCACCCTCCCCTTCCCCCAACTCACAGTCCCGTGAGTTTCCCTAACAGTCACTACTAATACAGGCTGCCTGACCATGCCCTCACACCCCACCATTTACTTTAGCATGTCTTCTCCACTCAGCCTCCCCTCACCCCACCATTTATCCCTACACCTTATTGCTCTTCTTCCCCCAACCTTCACCTCCACCACATTACATACCTCTCTCTCTCTCTCGTACCTCCTTTCTTCACCCCACTGCCAGCTATCTCCGTCCCTCTGAACTACTGACAAGGCACTCTGTGGCTGCTTTTCCCCCCACCCACCCTCATAAAGTGTTTTTCTTGTTATTTAACCTGTACCTATGTTTTGAGTTTTTCCGTAGGTTCTGAATCCAAGCTGTATCGTTCATTGTGATGTACTTTTGCTTTCTCCTATTGTTGTTTTGCAATCTATGATGTGGAACCTTTGTAAAAGAGCTTGCGCTCAAAGGTCTTTTCCGAATCACTAAATAAATAAATAAAATAAATAAATTTCTTAAAGGCGAACTGCGTTGAACTTGTAAGCGTTTTCCCCTGTAGAAGCTGATTTTAAATACAGATTCCAATTCTGTTAGTGGCCCATCTCCACTGACTTTTTCATTATCTTATTGGGTGTTTCTGCTTTGCACACTGCAGGTAAGTACCATTTTAGAACTGTATGATGTAGTTTATGTCCCTGTTCTACTCTTCTATTGTTGGCACAATGCACCCATGTTCTGTTTTAGAACTCTGTGGCTGAGAGGGACATAAACGACATCATACAGTTCTAAAATGGCAACTTAACACGAGGGTGTATATCAGAAACTCTCCTTAGGATAACTACAAACCTGCAAAGATAGAACAGTTTAAGAATTAGAACCAGTATTTAAAAAACAGGTTCTACTGGGAAAAATGACTTGCAGATTCAGTGCAGTGCTCTTTTAAGGGCACTGAAATGATGGAAGGAAGAAAGAATTTAACATCAGAGAGGGTATTCCTTTCCTTCACAAATACGAACATACGAAATTTGCCAGCAGATAAAGGCCTAGAGGTCTATCAAGTCTGCTCGAATGTGTAGCTAGCACCCCTTATTCTGCAGCTGCCCCTTCCTACCACCCATCCCCTTCATTAACCCTCCCCCTTGTCCTGTCCCATCCTCGCTTGAAGCAGTCCACTGTTCTACTGCATACCACTTCAGCAGGTAACGCATTCCACCCAGTCACCACCTCTCTGTAAAAAGTGTCTCCTCATCTCCATCCTGAACCTTCCTCGCTCCAGTCTCATATCATGGCCCCTGTGGCCCTCCCTCCCTTACTTTGAACAGCCCCTCTGTACCCATCTTGTTTATTCCTTTCATGTATTTAAAGGTTTCAATCATGTCACCCCTGTCTCTCCTCTCCTCCAGTGAGTACATGTTCAACTCCTTCAACCTCCTCTTGTATGATAAGTCTCCCAGCCCCTTGATCATCTTTGTCACTCTGCACTGCACCCCCTCCAGTAACTTAATGTCCCTCTTCAGATACGGATGCCAGTACTGCACGCAGTACTCCAGGTGTGGTCTAACTAATGACCTATACAGTGGCAGAATCACCTCCTCCCTCCTCGAGGATATACCCTGCAATACAACCCAGCATTTTGTTGGCCTTTGCAGCTGCCTTCCTACATTGTGCCAAGTTGTTCATTGACCCTGTAATGAGCAACACAGATCCTTCTCTCTTCCGTCTGGGCTAGCTGCACTCCCTAGCTGGTAACTCCTCCTTGGGTTCTTCATCCCAAAATGCAGCACCTTGCACTTTTGGCATTAAAGCCCAGTTGCCAGGTGTCTGACCAGGTTCAAGCTTTGCCAGATCATCCTGCAACCCCTGCCATCCCCCTAGGTCATCCACCACCGTGCCTACCTTGGTATCATCAGTAAACAGACTAATCTTGCTCTTGATGTCCCATGATATGTCTGCAATGAATATCCGAAACAACACTGGTCCCAACACTGAGCCCTGTGGAACACCGCTCGTCACTGCCCTTGGGTGTGAGAGCTCCCCACCCACCACCACCCTCTGTTGCCTTCCCTGCAGCCAGTTTCCTACCCATCTCACCAGCTTTGCACCCGCCCCTGTGCCTACTAACTTCCTTCCCAGCCTTCCATGTGGCACTGAGTCGAATGCCTTACTGAAGTCCAGATACAGGACATCCACTGCATGGCCCCTGTCCAGTTGCCTAGTTACCCAGTCATAGAACTCAACCAGATTGGTTTGGCAGGATCTGCCACATATGAAGCCATGCTGTCTGCTGTCCTGTAGTCCTTTGGCCTCTAGAAGAGCCACCAGCCTCTCCTTCAGGATAGTCTCCATTAGCTTACCCACGATGGATGTGAGGCTCACTGGTCTGTAGTTTCCCGGTTCATCCTTGGAGCTACTCTTGTGGAGGCACCACATGAGCCATCCTCCAGTCCTGAAGTACACACCCCAATGTAGTGAGGCATTAACAGGGTCTGCCAAAGGTCCTGCAAGACCTCTGCCATCTCCTTCAGTAGTCCTGGGTGGATGCCATCTGGGCCTGGCGCCTTGTCCACCCTCAGTGCCTTCAAACCCTCTCGAACTCTGCTGTCCATGATTTTCCCATCTGTCACCACTTCCCACCCTGCTTCTGCCATTTCTCCCACCTTGGGTGTCACCCCCTCTTCTCTTTAGTAAATACTGAGCAGAAGTACTATTTAGTGCTTCCGCCTTATCGCACCCTGCTTCCACCCAACCCCCTTCCTTCCTAATCCTTACTATGTGGTCCTTACAGCTCCTTTTCTCCCTGATGTACTTAAAGAAGTCCTTCTCCCCATTCTTAATTCCTTGTGCCAGCCTGAGTTCCGTAGATGCTTTGGCTCCCCTTACTGCCCTTGTCATCTCCTTCGATTCTGTCAAGTACTCCTCCCTGTCCTCCCCCCACCTGTTTTCTTGTACTTCCTAAAGGCAGCTCTTTTCCTCCTTACCTTTTCCATGACCTCCTTGCTCAACCAGATCGGTTTCTTAGCCCTAGCCTTCTTGCTCTGCGCTTTGCAGCAGGTTTTGGTTGCCTCCACTATCCCCAGCTTTATGAGCTCCCAACACAAATCCTGTTTTGCTGCAGACCCCCATGGGTGGGTACAGTCCCAGAGGATACTCTCATCCTCAGCTGGTCAGGAAAGTTTCTATATGCCTTCCCACCTTTCCCACTTTTAGGAGTCAGTATAGCACTGTGGGTTAAGGCTCTGAGCTGCAGATCTGGAGACCTGGGTTTGAATCCCACAGCCGCATAGGTGCATATTGTGTGATCCTGAGCAAGACACTTAACTTCCTTGCATTCCCAGGTCGCATCTGGAAACAAGCTTTGACTCAGTGTGCTATTCCTGGTTAAACAATGTTCCTGTTCCCTTTTGCTGAAAATACTACTCAAACTGAGAAGGGAGTTAGCAACAGTGATTCTCACAGCTCCAGACTGGACCTGGCAGATCTAGTATTTCCTGCTCCTGTCCCTATCCAACAGGAATCTTATCAACCTGCCCCGAGACACAATCTGCTGACTTTGTGTCATGGCTGGATAGCATTCCCAGATCCAAAAACTCTGTGTCTCAGTGCATGGTTCTTTAAGAGCTAGAGTTCACTGCAATAAATCTCTCTGAGAAGATTACTTGAAGTGCTTAAGGTTTCCAGGAAACCAGCAACATGGAAAACTTATGCCTCAAAGTGGAAAAGATTTTCCATTTGGTGTTCCCTAGGCAGCTCAACCCTTTGCAAGAAAGTCTGGCTACAATCCTGGACCTAGTCTATCTCTAGTCCTTGGGCCCTCAGCCCTGAAGGTTCATTTGGCAGTGGTGTTGGTGTACTCTTTAGCTGGCAAGGAAAGGTCGGTGGCTTCACAACCCATTTTCAAAAGATTCTTTAAAGGTCGTAATCGCCTGTATCCTCCAGTAAGGGATCTTGTCCCTCCATGGGCTCAGAATCTCTGCATTGCCCAGCTCATGGAGGCTCTTTTCGGGTCTATGGTAAATGCTGCTTTGAAATATGTCACTTGGAAAGCAGTTTTCCTGGTGGCACTGACACCTACCAGAAGGAGGAGTGAGCTGCAAGCCCTCTGCACAGATCCTAACTACATAATCTTCCATAGGGACAAAGTAGTCCTGAGAACCAACAGAAAATTGCTTCCGAAAGTGGTATCTGAATTCCATCAGAAACAGTCAGTCACCCTAACAGTTTTCTTCACAGCTAAATTCAGCTCAGGACAACTAAAGCGCCACAGCCTGCATGTGAAAAGGGCACTGAGCTACTAGTTGGACCACACAACGGATGTCAGGTCCACCAGCACTCAATTATTTGTCAACTATGGTGATGTGGGGAAAGGCATGCCAGCATCGAAGAGAATCATTTCTTGTTGGATAATCTCCTGCATACTGTTCTGCTATGTCAAAATTGGTAAACTGCCACCTGAAGTCCTCAGGGCACACTCCATAAGGGGTACCTCAACGTCAGTGGCAGCATCAAGAGGTGTTTCCCTGCAGGAAATCTGCAAAGCAGCTATCTGGAAAAGAGTACACACTTGCGCAAAGCACTACTGACCACAGTCCAGAAGGATGCCAGCTTTGGTACTGCTGTCTTGCAGAACGTTTTCCCTAAGTAGGTTCTGTACCCAGCCTCCCAAGGTACTGCTATGGACTCTGATGTTGTTAAATCAAGTGAGAGGTTCCTGGGGTTTGAAAAAAAAAAAAACACTCAGTCACCATAGTTATGATATTTATTCCAAATGGATCCCTCACTATGTTTTACAATCCCTTATCACTACCTTCCTTCCTGAACCTGGCAAAGGGTTCACACAAGAAGCAGTACTGTACTTTGTTTGTATGATAATTACTTGTTACAGTGCCTTTACACTTGATTCTCAGTGGTCTTAGTTATTTTATTGTTTCATAACATTTAAAAATTGTTCTGCCACTCTAAAACAGCTTTTATAAACTTTTCTGCAATACATTTTTGTTATATTTTTGGTAGCCTTTTAGTTAGTTTTAGTGGTCACTGCTCACCACAGCTTTACAAATAAATCTGACCTTGCACTGCAGGGGAGTGACCACACAGCAGAGTCTGAATTTCATTCTAATATTCCATAATTAGCATAAAATTCTAAAGCTCCGGGGTGGTTCATTCCAGGGGCATGATTTCTGTTTGTTAAACACAGTGAGGGATCCCTTTGGAAGAAACAATAGTTATGATGAGTAATTTTTTTTTCTTGTCTGACAGTATACAAAAAAATACATATTATTGTTATTAAATTTTATTGCACACTAACAATTGCATTAAAACCGGTCTTTTACATGAGTAGGTTTTTAATGCATGGCAACAGACCAGAAAAGGAACTGCATACTGTCTCAATCAACAAGTAAACATTTTTAATTATTTCAACTTTTTGATTGTAATCAACAGTCAGTCACAAGCGCTTGATGGTTAAGCACCAGAAACAAATATAAGATATTTTTTTAATTTGTTTTTATTAGTTTATCAACATATACAGTAGAAACACACAAACAAGTGCTGCTGCAGTACATACTAAAAGAGTAATAAATACAGACTTGTATCTAATATAATCCATATATCACTTTACAATCATTGTTGAGTCATAAAACTTGTTAATGTCATCGAAGGTACAAAACCATCACATTTTTGTATTGCATATATAACCCATCTTCTCCAAAGGAGCTCAAAGGTTGGGAGTGTCTGGGACACTTTTGCTGTCAACTTCTCCATAACATATGTATCTCATATTAACCTATGCCATAAAGCTATGGAGGGAAGTTAAACCAAAAGTCAATGTTTAGTTAGTCTTCCAGGCCCCAAGAATGCAGATCGGGAAAAGTTTCCTGGTGGGAGGTGACCTATACCATTCTGGCATATCCAAAAATAATACTTTGTGTGGTATATGTGCGTACGGAGATCATTAGGTCTGCACCAGGGGCCCCTCCCTACTGGTAGAATTTTCCTCCTTGATTGGGTGCTACCTGTCATAAACTGACTCAGCAGGTCAGCCCTACACTCCCAAAGTGCCAATCTCCGAGTGCAGTCTTGTGAACAGTTAACAGAAACAGGGTAACCCTCCTGTCTGTTTTGTGGGTTTGAATCATGCTTTGGTCTCAGTTCTGGAGGAATTCAAACTTTGAACCTCTTGCTTGCATACCCAATGCACAGGCTCAGATAATTCTGTCTTCGGGGGGCCAGATATCTTTGCCTACAGGCACCTAACCAGGTGTACAGAAATGAACCCTTAAAAAACTCTAATAAAGACCTCAGATTAATCTTACCTTTTTCCAGTTTGGTATCACCATTCAAGCTTATGCACAGTGTCTGCTTTAACCATATATATTTCACTTGTTAAAGGAAGAAATTCAAAGACAGACCAAGTAGGCTCTAAAAATAGTGTTTTACTAAAATAGATAAAAAAATATGTAAAACATAAAATACAGAACCATATATCACAAAACATACAAATCTTTTACAAGAAAAGGTTTTAACAGTGCAATTCCTACTACAGTACTTAGATTTTGTCTCTCTCTACCTGTATACTTGCTTAAAGTGCTCAAAGATGTTTCTTTGTCAGAGTGTAGATAAAAGTCTCTGAAGGAAAACAGAATTTTGTTTAAAATCTGGCTTTGCCCACCTCTTTGCATGAGGTCACCTAGCTCCTCCTCTGTTTATGAAAAATCATACACCCAGGATATTTTATCATTTTAGAAGGTAACTTAATTAAGGTTACATCAGCAGAAACTCCTTTCCCCATGTGACTTCCTCAATCAAGTCTGTAAATTCCTTTCATCTATGAGCAGAATCCTCTCTCACACAGACATCAAAGCATTTATGACTTTGCACCAGTGTCACATAATCCTGCACTCTTCCCCTAAACGTCATAAAAGTTTATGATTTCCCTCTTAGCAACTACAGCTATAATTAACTTAGATAAATAGCAGATCCTTGATTAAGGCCTGTTCTAGCCTGTAATTAGCTTCTGGCCTTCCAAGTAACACCTTGTATCTAAAACCTGTGTGTGTGTGTGTGTGTGTGTGTCATACTCGTATGCTGTTTCAGCATTTCTCATGAGAGACAGTCCATAACACATTTTTATATTACAAAAAATGATGCAGTGATCAGAACCAGCTGTCCAAGTGTCACAATTCCTCCCCACCTAGACTGAATTTTGGGGCTCTATCCCCTGCATGGGATGAGCTTCCCAAATCAGTTCACTCCTCGTACACCTGAGACAGCCCATTGGAGTTCTGATTTTTTTGCTCCAGCTGTATGTACGATTGTCAGATCATACTCTTGCAAAGCAAGACTCCATCTTAGCAATCTACCATCGTTCTTTCCCATCTGCATCAGCCAAACCAGGGGGTTGTGGTCAGTCTGCACCACAAAATGCTGCCGAAATAAGTATGGCTCTAATTTCTTTAGGGCCCACACTATGGCAAGACATTCTTTTTCCACCGTGGAGTATGCCTGCTCCCTGGGAAGTAACTTTTTACTCAGGTAGGCTATTGGGTGATCCCTCCCTTGGCAGGATGTCTGACTCAGTACTGCCACAATACCCATGTCTGGGGTGTCAGTCTGAGCTATAAAGGGTTTGCTATAGTCAGGACTTGTCAAAACAGGAGCACTGCACAGAGCCTCCTTTAGTTTGGAAAAGGCTTCCTCATAGGCTGGGCCCAGGTAATTTTCTTTGGCATCTTCTTCTTTGTCAGGTCAGATAGGGGAGCAGCCAGGGTACTGTAATTGGGTACAAATTTTCTGTAGTACCCTGCTGTCCCGAGAAAACTCCTGACCTGCTTCTGCGTTTCTGGTCTGGGCCATGCCTGGATTACCTCTATTTTTATTTGGTTAGGACAGAGCTGTCCCTGGCCTACCACATGTCTGAGGTATGCCACCTCTCCCATGGCCACCTGGCACTTCCCGGCTTTGACAGTGAGCCCGGCCCTCTGTATCCTGCCCAACACTTCCCTAAGGTGGGAAAGGTGTTCCTCCCAGCTGGTGCTAAAGATGGCAATGTCATCCAGGTACGCCATGGCATACTCCTCAGCACCATTTAACACCTAGTTCACCAACCTTTGTAAAGTGGCCAGGGCATTCTTCATTCCAAAAGGCATTACTTTAAACTCAAATAAGCCTATCAGAGTGATGAAGGCTGACCTCTCCCTAGCTCTGTCTGTCAACTCTACCTGCCAATACCCCTTGGGCAGGTCAATATTTGTAAGGTAGGTCACCCCTCCCAACTTGTCCAGGAGTTTGTCTGTCCGGGGCATTGGGTGGGTGTCTGACTTTGTGACTGCATTCAGTCCACAGTAGTCCACACATAAATGAGTAGCGCCATCTGGCTTAGGCACAAGGACTATGGGTGAGGCCCAGGGGCTGTAGGATCTCTGGATTACCCCTAAAGCCAGCATCTCCTCCACTTCCCTCCTAATGTCCTTTTGGACAGCCTCTGACACCTAATATGCTGTCCACCATATGGGTGTCTGTGTTCCTGTCTCCCCATCGTGTGTCGCTAAGGGGGTTATTCCAAGCTTGGCGCTAAACAATGGGGCAAAGTCTGCTAAAATCTCCCTTACTTTCTGGATCTGGTCCAGGGCCAGCTGGGGAGACAGTTTTACTGCTTCCACAGAAGACTCCCACTTACTTTCTTCCAGCAAGTCCAGAAGGGGGTCTCCTTCTTCCGTCCCCTCCCTATGACTACAAACTGCAAACACCATATCAGCCCTATTTGCATATCGCTTCATCATGTTGACATGGTACATCCTTTCTGTCTTCGGTCAGGTAACTCCACAATGTAGTTCACGTCATTTACCTTCCTAACCACTTGGTATGGTCCTGCCCACTCAGCCTGCAGCTTGTCTTTCCGGACCAGAATAAGGACCATGACTTCCTGACCCACCCTGTATGAGTGAACTCTGGCTCTGTGGTCATACCACACTTTTTGTTTTGTTGGGCAGCTGCCAGGTTGCTCTGGGCTGTCCCCATAAGCTCCTTCAGCCTCTCCCTAAACCTATGGATGTAATCCACAAGGGGAGTTCCCTGGGTGGCATGCTTGCCTTCCCAGTCCTCCCAGATCAAGTCTAGGGTCCCACATACCCGGCGTCCATATAAGAGTTCGAAGGGGGAAAATCCTGTCGACTCTTGGGGCACCTCCCTGTGTGCAAACAACAGGTGGGGAAGGCATTTCTCCCAGTTCCTCCCATGCTGTACAGCAAACATCTGGAGCATTGACTTTAGGGTACCATTGAATATTTCCACAAGCCCATTGGCTTGTGGGTTATACGGTGTTGAGCATCTCTGCACCACCCCACACTTCTCCCATAAACATTTCATCAGGTCCGACATGAAGGAACCCCCTTGATTGGTGATAACCTCCCGTGGAAACCCAACACAGGAGAAAATCCCAAGAAAAGCATCTGCCACTTTGTCTGTCCTCAGTGAGGATAGGGCGACTGCCTCTGGGTAGCGGGTGGCATAATCCACCACAGTCAGGATGAATCTCTTCCCTGAGGAGCTGGGGGTATTTAAAGGCCCCACAATATCCATTCCCGACCTCTGGAATAGCTTCTCCACTATGGGCAATGGAATCAGGGCAGCTTGGGTTTTCTTGTCCGCCTTTCCTATTTCTTGGCACCGTGACGAGACCTGCAATACTCCTTCACCTGCTGGGTGAAGTTAGACCAGTAGAAATTCTGGGCCAACCGCTGAGTCATGCACGCAATTCCCAGATGACCAGACAAGAGAATATCATGTGCAATCTTGAGCAATGGCTCACGATATCCCTGGGGAACGACAAGCTGCTTGCCTAGCATCCCTCCCTCTGTCTGTACAGCCTGGGTATACATAAGTCAATTTTCCCAATAAACATTATGTCTGCCATCACCTCCCTGTGTGCCGTCTGAGTCTGTCCAAGCCCTCGGCTTCTCTAAACTAGGGTCACTTCTCTGAGCAGCTGCAAACCCCTCACACATTCCCAAGGCATGGGACAGGTCCCTTTCAGTCGCTAAACTAGGGTCCCTAGCACTAGCATCAGAGCATTCAGGATCACGTCAATCCCAACCCTCTGACAATGAGTCACTCCTCCCTCTTCAGAGTAACCCTCTGTAGCTGTGTGGTTACTTGCTATTGGGGAAATTTTTACCCCCTTTCATTAGTCTCCCCCTCTGGAGACATAGGCTGGGGAACCAGCCTCTCAGTGGTTTCCACAATGGTTTCTGTGGGGTTCAGGGAACTACAATTTTCCCTTGCCACTTGGCTATGGGTAACTGCACATACCATACCCTGTTTGAGGTTATTGCCCAGGATCACATCCACTGCTAATGTTTTGGCTACAGCCACGTGTTGCACAGCTCCCCGTTTCACCCCAGTCTACGTGAGGGGCAATGTTTTCTCCCCACCTGGAAAGTCCTGTACAGTGACATATTTATTGGGTATAAGCAGATCAGGCTGTACTAGATCCCCCTTTACCAAGGTCAGGGATGCCCCTGTGTCTGTACACCATTCCTGGGTGCATGTGTTGCCTCATGTTCACTGGCATGCTTCCAGGGACACACAAACAACCCATTTCTTTTCTAGCACCCGGTTGTGTATTATTGCTCGCCTTTTTGGGACACTGTCTGGCAATATGCCCAGTTTCTTCACATAACCAACATTCACTTCTCTTTTCAGAGAAATCTTTTCTCTGAAACCTGGGGCTAACTGGTTTCGGTGGAGGCAGTGAGGGTTTTAGCTGCCCTGAAGGTGCGCTTTTCCCTTTCTGCACTGCCACACCTGCTCCATTCACTCTCAGAGCAGGTCGGCTCTTGGCATAGCGGTCCAAGAGTTCAGCAGCCTCTTGCACTGTTTTGGGATCTCGGTCCTCCAGCCAGGTTTTCAGCTCTGCTGAGCATACCCAATAAAACTGTTCTAACAAAATCACATTTTCAATTTTATCAACAGAGTTTGCCTCAATTCCTTCCCACCAACGTTTTAAAAATGGATGTTGTTTCTTGGCTAGCTCCTCGTAGCACGTCAGGCCTTCTCCTGAGCTTACAGAATTTAGCTCTGTATGATTCAGCAGTTAATTCAAATTTTTTTAACAGTGCAGCTTTAAGTTTGTTGTAATCATCACTGTCCTCATTGTCCATTTGACCCAATGCATCCCGAGCTTTCCCGGTAAGTAGCAGGGATAGCTGGAAGCTCCAGGACTCTCTAGGAATTTTAGCCTAAATATAAACTTTTTCAAAAGAATTTAAAAAGGCATCCATATCCTGCCCCTCTTTAAATTCGGCTATTAATTTGGAATTCAATTTGTAACCCAGTCCTGTAGTCCCAATTAAACCCAAGCCACTTACCTACTCTGGTGCCGCTGGTTGGAGTCGTAGCTTCTCCAGTTCGTGTTGCCTCTGGTGCTCCCACTCCTCACGGTCCGTGTCTCAGCGTTCTCGTTCCTTCTTCTCCTCTGCAGCTCACTGGCGCTCACGCTCCTCATGCTCAGCATCTCTTTGTTCTTGCTCTGCCTCTCAGCATTCTCACTCTGCCTCTTGCTTCTCTCACTCCCTCTCCCTCTGGAACTCCAGCTCCATCCTGCACAATTCAATTTTCAGCCTGAGTACTTCTGGATCCAGGATACTGGTGACCTACCCCTGCTGCTGTGGCCCTTCACTGACAGTGGCCTTGTTGCCCTCCTCATTGGATCTGGACACTACACTGGCTGCTAGCTGTGCCACACTCGAGGTTTGGTCCTTTTCAGTCACGGTCTGTGACTCGGTGCTCTGGGTATCTGCTACCATCAGGGCATCCACTAGGTTCCATTTGCTGGCTTTCATGTCAAATGGGACTCCTCTGTCCCTGCACAACTGCCTTAAGTAGTCTGCAGTGTGCCTGTTGTAGTTGGAAACCATCTTCCCTAACTACTGCTACTCTGACTTGCACTTTAGGAAAAAAAATTAAACAGGTTGGAACTTGACTGTACGCCAAGTGATATAGTTCTGTTTCCTTTTAAAATAAAACTCTACCTTTTTCTTTCTTAGTTGATGGTCTCAAGCTGACACATGGAACAATAAAAGCTTGTAATACCAAAATTATCCACACTGCTGCCAACCAATCTGTCACACACGGACTTGGCAGGTCAGCCCTCTACTCCCAAAGTGCCAATCTCTGAGCGTAGTCTTGTGAACAGTTAACAGAAACAGGGTAACCCTCCTGTCTGTTTTGTGGGTTTGAATCAACTTTTGATCTCAGTTCTGGAGGGATTCAAACTGTGAACCTCTTGCTAGCATACCCAATGCACAGGCTCAGATAATTCTGTCTTCGGGGGGCCAGATATCTTTGCCTACGGGCACCTAACCAGGTGTACAGAAATGAACCCTTAAAAAACTCTAATAAAGACCTCAGATTAATCTTACCTTTTTCCAGTTTTGGTATCACCATTCAATCTTATCCACAGTGTCTGCTTTAACCATATATATTTCACTTGTTAAAGGAAGAAATTCAAACACACACCAAGTAGGCTCTAAAAATAGAGTTTTACTAAAATAAATAAAAATAATATGTAAAACATAAAATACAGAATCATATATCACAAAACATACAAATATTTTAAAAGAACAGGGTTTTAACAGTACAATTCCTACTACAGTACTTAGATGTTGTCTCGCTCTCTCTACCTCTACACTTGCTTAAAGTGCTCAAAGATGTTTCCTTGTCAGAGTGTAGATAAAAGTCTCTGAAGGAAAACAGAATTTTGTTTAAAAGCTGGTTTTGCCCACCTCTTTGCATAAGAGGTCACCTAGCTCCTCCTCTGTTTATGAAAAATCATACACCCAGGATATTTTATCATTTTAGAAGGTAACTTAATTAAGGTTACATCAGCAGAATCTCCTTTCCCCATGTGACTTCCCCAATCAAGTCTGTAAATTCCTTTCATCTATGAGCAGGATCCTCTCTCACACACAGACATCAAAGCATTTATGACTTTGCACCAGTGTCACATAATCCTGCACTTTTCCCCAAAATGCCATAAAAGTTTATGACTTCCCTCTTAGCAACTACAGCTATAATTAACTTAGATAAATAGGAGATCCTTGATTAAGGCCTGTTCTAGCCTGCAATTAGCTTCTGGCCTTCCAGGTAACACCTTGTATCTAAAACCTATATGTGTATGTGTGTGTGTCATACTCACATGCTGTTTCAGCATTTCTCATGAGAGACAGTCCATAACACATTTTTATATTACAAAAAAATGATACAGTGATCAGAACCAGCTGTCCAAGTGTCACACTGCCTAGTTTGGTTCATGTCCCAATCTCCTAGAGGGTTTTCAGATGTACCCTACTCCCTTGGAAGATGAGTTGATGCAAGTGATAGTATCCATTTTTAGGGTTATAATTCACATCATAGGGGTTGGGGAAAAAAAAAAAAGCATAGGGGTCTGAAACGCAACTCCAGTTGTCCCTAAATGATGCTCCTGGCAACGATCCCAAATCAGAAACACATTTTAAAATGTGGTAGTATTCATTCAGAAAGCAGACAGAATAAGGGGATTAGTTATTTACTACTGCATGTGGGTATCTAAAAGTTGAGACTAGCTGTTCTGTACCAGTGCTCAGATATCCTGAGTCATTCCTAAAGAGTCTCTTTCTTACCTCTTGTATTTTGTTTTTTTAATAATTAGGTAATTTCTTTCATTAATTGTAATGATTTTTATTTGATATGATTTTAATAATTACTGATATGGTTCCAGAATCCAGGACCTCATTTAAGTGGAGGGCCCTGTACTGAAGCAGGAAGTGTGATCCTCTGAACAACTGACTCCCCCAGATCCCAGAAGGGATCACGAAATATGAAACTGAATATCAGGCAGGGAAAAAGCTATAGCAGCAGAAAAAAACAATAACAGTGGGATGACAAATAAAGATTATTCCAAAATGAACTTAAAAAAAAACATATTAGGGAGATTAAATACACTCTTCACATGCCCAGATTTCATATTATAGTACACACTGGGAAAGTTCATATTCTATTTAATCTCAAAGTTTCCAAACCTGTATCATTTTGTCTATTAAGTCTTCTGAAATTTGAATCAACACTCTCAGACAATGAGCCGAATTACAGTCTGCAGCCTGTGGAACTCCAGTAATCATTTGGCACTTGATGCAGGGTGCCGTTTTTGTGGCTAAACACAGAAATGCTTAGCAAAATACCATTTTGTCAAATGTCAGCCTGTACACTGAATTGAAGTGTTGTGTTTTCTTTTGGATCCACTTGGAAGGAAATTAATTTCATCCCATTTGTGCTACAGTTGTTACCTGTCTGGCATTGAGTGCTCCAGTCATTTGAATTGGTATGCACTACAGTGCTGGGGTTGGAGGCAGGTGGAGGTTTTTTGTGTGTGTGTGTGTGTGTGTGTGATTGGATGATATGAAGGAATATACTGCACAGCCGTACTCAAGGTAATTAGTTTTATCTGATTATTCCAGAGTAAATTATTGCCATTCCATACATTATTTTTATGAAATAAACACTGTGTGACATCAAAAACAGGCACAAAAACACTGCATAAATTGTAAAACTTTTCTGGGGACCTGGACCCCCCACACACATTAAAGCTACTTAAACTGCCCCTCATTACATAAACAATCCTGATTGGCTAAATAATGATGTTATGATCCATAATGGTATTAAAAAAGAGTGCTGTGTCAGCATGTTGGCTGAAAAAAGGACAGATTATGCTAAAAATAGTAAACAAAGTCTTAGTCGTCATTTTAGACACTGGTCTTCTTCAGAAATGCTCTATAAAGAAATACGTAAGCACAGTTAGTGCTTTGTGGCCCCTGCCCCAGGCACTAGATAATATCTTTGAGAAAGCCTGCGACTTGTCAGCAACCCCGCTGAACAAGCCATAACAGGTGACACACTGTGCACAGGCACCAAATAGTCTTTACCTTGAATGCCACCTGTGTTTTTTTTTTTTTTACTGTATTCTGTTCTCCATAGGTTTTCAGTCCCACCCCTACCCCACCTTCTCACGTTTTTGCCCCTGCAATGCCCTCATGGCTTGCCCCCACCCCAAGACAGAGACATTAGGCTGGGTGAGGTCCTTCCAGAGTATCTATCTAGTCACCAGAAGGTGCCCAGAACAGCGGCTGAAGGGTCTGCTGGTGTGGCAGGGCCACCAAACCACATGACTAAGGGTTCTGCCTCCTTTTTCATACCAGGATGTCCATTTCATGGGCATCATGCCATGCACACACCTTGGCAATGCTGGAGACATCCTCTCCTCCTGCCGCACATCCCCCTGTGGTCATCCAGGGGGTGATGCAGCAACAGGAACTGGATGCCCTCTCTCACAAAGAAATGAAACTCAACATTCCTCCCCTCCCTGGATGGCCCCCAATTCCCCAAGCTTGCTGCCAAGTCTAAATCACTGGCATCATGATCAATAGTGCTACTGCTGCACTGACAGGCTGGCCCTGCCCAGGGATTTTGAGAATTGGACCTCCTTATGCCAATGACCTCCCAGCCTAAACCACCCCTTACAAGTCATTAGTATCATCTATGGTGCCCCTTTAGCAGGGTCTTCTGGGGGTGTAGTATCCCCCACACCAGCCTCAGAGGCACACAGTCTGGTGAGGTGGAGGTTCATGGTGTGGAGCCTGTGAGTAATGGACCATCATCCTGATGTCTTTTTTGGGGGATTGTCCCTGTAAAATCTTATCATATGTGGGCCAATGTACTTTCACCTAAAGCCTTTTAACCCCCCCCACCTCCTACTGATGCTGCCCACAGCATGGAAGGAATGGTCATGTGAACACAGCTCTTCAGTCTACCACAGAGGTCACTGCAGTAGCGGAGCACAGCACCGCCTGCCCCAGGCTGTGATGGAATGCCACTGGTGGAACTTCCCAGCTCCAGTTGCTCAGCCACAAGCATCCCAGGTCTGCTCTTGAACACAGGTGTAGGAATGCACGATCCAAGTAAGTCATGGCTTACAAGCTGATTGGAGAAGTGGTGGCATTCTGGTCCCCGACAACTGATTTTTGTTACACCTACTGTGTGATATCTACCCCTGCTGGTGCTATAGTATGAATGTTGGGGTATAAAACTAATCTACCCCTGCTGGTGCTATAGTATGAATGTTGGGGTATAAAACTAAGTACTGCTTCATTTTTGCTCTTATTATGCAGTTTCTCAAGTACATTAGGCGATGTACATACATGGTGTCTGTGTAACAAATACAGGCATGTCTGCAATGAGGGGACATAGGAACCAAAGGGTTCTGGTTTATAAATTTCCGTATGTATACCACTGCTCTTGATCACAGGTCGCTAACTTGGTAGGCCATCAGACAGTCCAGGTTTTGGACTTTTTGATGTTTTTATTTCAGTCAAAAATTTCTTACAATAAATGTCACTGAGTTTTCTTTAAAACTGTGGGCTCAATGAGTTAAAGCAGTAAAATTTACTTATTTTTTTATTTGGAAATTGGTGATTGGGAAAGGCACACTGAGCCAAAGCTCACTTTCAGGTGCAACCCAGGGGAAGGGAGCAGGGGAGGCAAATACATAGCATTGATGCAGTTCATAGTTCTAGTAAAGTGGTATTGAGTGCATGATTTAAAACAGGAGTAGGTGCCACAAGAGCAAGCAGCAAAAATCAGGTATTTCGGTCACACCTGCATCAAGGTAGGAAGCAAATGTGAGGGGGACAGCCAGGTGGGGGAAAACAGGAGCAGGGGAGAGGAAGGAGTTTCAGTTGGCACCTGGGGGAAACCGGGGAGGTAGTGTAACAGAGGGAAGATGGTAGTATGTTCTAGAGTGAAGGGAGATGACAGGAAAAGGCTGACTGCCCAGCAGAGAAGCGGGGCTAAGGAATGGCAAAAATGTGAGGATCCCTGGAGCAGGGGGAGCAGGAGGCAGAGGGAATGGAGGAGAGGAATGAGGAGAGGTAAGAGGGAAGGGACCCAAACCAGTATTTGGATATGAATGAGGCACAGTGGTTCTGGCGACATGAAGGTACAGGAAGAATGGATAAGGAGGAGAAGAGCGAATAATGGTGGATCTGGGTATGAGAGGGGGAGTTGGTAGCAAGATGACTGTAATTGCAGAGGGTGTCCAAACTGGCCAGGGAGGTGGAGGGAGCGGCGCCATAGACCACATTCCCATAGTCAAAGACAGGGACAATCATTTTGTTGACAAGCTCACAGCATACCTGTGGAGATAGTCATTATTGCAGTACAAGGCACCAAGTTTGGGGTGGAGCTTGGCATGGATCATGTCAGTGTGGGTAGAGAAGTCAAGTTTGCTGTCTAGCTAGACACCGAGATATTGTAATGAATAAACCACTTCAAAAGGGGGTGCCATACAAGGTGGAAATGATAGACAGAGTTGGGAGTCTGGCCAATTTTTGGCTGGTGCTAAAGGTCATAGACAGTTTTTTTTCTATAGAGCTTTTTGCTCCCCGTTGCCGCCTCCTACCTGCTTGGCAACAGGGAGACATAGTAGTTTTTCTGTTTTTCTCCCTCTACTTCCAGGGCCCCAGAACACAGTCATGCATCCCCTTGGAGGTGAGCACACATCCCGTGGCTCCTATGATGGGCCCTTCCCCCTACCCGGCCTAGCACTGAGTCTCCCACCTGGCTTAGCGCTACCACCAAGCCTCCACTCGGTGGCAGACAAGAGCCCGGGAGACTCCAGATCCCTCCCCAGGAGAGGAGAGGAGAGCTGCCTGTCGGCAGCTCAGTCCAACACCATGCCCTCCTCACCCAAGCCGACCAACAGCAACCTGAGCTCACTCCCGAACCCAGGTCACCAGCGTGGCATGAGGTATGGCATCCAGCACCTCAGCCCTCTGCACCACCTATGACAGTTTTTTTTTGTGTTGACCTGGAGTTCGTTAGATTGAAATCAGTGCAAGACATTGTGAAAGTCTTGCTGGAACAGAACTTCCATGGCTGTAGTGAAGGGTCTGGAGGTGCAAATGACTTTGTCATCTGCATACATGTGGAATGACACAAGCTGTGGGGAAGCTGTTAAGGAAGATAACGAACAGGATGGGCCCCAGGAATGAGCCCTGTGGGACCCTGGCCTGGATGGGAAGTGGAGGTGACAGGTGCTACCAACCTGTACTGACTGGAGACAACCTAAGTAGTAAGAATGGAACCAGTCTACAGCAGGAGCTGGGAGGCCAGCAGAATTTAATTTATCCAGGAGGAGGTGGTGGGACACCAAGTCAAAAGCCTTGGCCAGATTGATGAAAATGGCAGCTGTGATGTGCCTCGATCAATCTCTGAGATGACAGAATCAGTCACATTCAGCAGGGAGGAGGTGGTGGAGTGATGCTTCTGGAAGCCAGACTGGAATAGGGAGAGGAATTCAGTGGAAGAGAGAACATTGGAGAGTCTAGTGCAGACAAGCTTCTCTTACAGTTTAACAAGGGAAGGGAGGCAGAAAATTGGCTGGAAGTTACCAGGGTGGAAGGCCCCCCACTCTGTGGAGTGGAAGAACTTTGGCCCAACTTCCAGGACTGAGGGACAGCATTGAGGGAGGAGAGGTTGAGTAGCCGAGTCAGTGGATGTGCTATGGCAGGTACAGAGATTTGGAGTAGTTTAGGATCCTGGACTGGATTTGCACAGGTAGAGGGAATAAAGAGCAGTAAGGGTTTCTTGGGTAGTAATGGGGGAAAGAGAAAACCAGTGGAAGGGAGACGAGACAATGTGAGGAGGAAGAGAGGAGGCTGGAGGGTGAGTGGAAGGGAGACCACAAGTAATAAAGAACTCACTGAAATGAGCAGCAACAGAGGAGGGGTCAAAAACTGGTGGACCTTTTACTAGAAGGATGAGAGGGGCAAACTGGGTGGGAGGGGCAAAAAGGGAGTGAATTACCTTCCCCAACTTTGAGGGGGTGTTAAGGTTGTTCTGAAGGTTGACCTTGAAATACTGAGATTTCGCATCCTTGACAGCCTTTGTACAGGAGTTCCTGATAGTCCAGTATAAGAGGAAGTCAGGAAGTAAGTAAAATAGTTTTAAACATTCCCAGGCAGAATAACGGGACTTGCACTGATCAATGATTTCAGGGATAATCCGGGGGTAGATGGTGATTTTTGACCCTGGATTTTCAGAACGGGGTGTGGGTGTCCCACACAGAGGAGAATTTGGAATGAAACAGGGAGAGGGCAATGTCAATATCTATGGTAAAGGGTATAGCAGTCCAAAAATGGAGGTAGAAATCACCCTCAACAGAGGGGGAGGAGTAGCTCTCTATGTAAAGGAAGGGATAAAAGCAAATGAACAAAATAGTAAACAGGGAGGAGAGGAGGCACTGTGGGTCACCATGGAGACTGGAAAGGGCACCACAATCCGCACAGGGGTTGTGTACAGACACCCATGTCAGGGGGAGGGAATGGACAAGGATATGACAGAAGGCATTCTTAGAATGGCAGAGAAAGGGGAGATACTGTTGATGGGAGTCCTGAATATGCCAGATGTTAACTGGAGCACATTTGCTGCAGCCACATCCAAGAGCAGGGTCATTCTTGATGCCCTACAGGTGGCAGGCCTCAGACAGCTAGTTTCGGAACCCACTCATGAGGGAGCAATCTTAGACCTCATACTCTCAAATGGGGCAGTGAGAGGATCTCAGATCTAGAAGTGGGTTGTCATCTGGGAACAAGTGACCATCAAACAGTGTGGTTCACGTTAAACTCAGCTACAGAGTCAAGCCATACAAAAGTGAGGGTACTGGCCTTCAGGAGGGCTGACTTTGGCAAGATGGGAGAGTGCCTCAGAAAAGCACTAGCAAACAGGCTAGAAGGAGGTGTGGAGCAACAATGGAGAATCATCAAAACTGCTATCACAGAGGCAACAAGCCTTTGTGTGAAGCAAATAAACAAATCAAAACAAAAGAAAAAGCCACTATGGTTCTCAAAAGAGGTGGCTGTGATAGTCAGGAAGAAAAAGATAGGAAACACAGAAGGAGCAGGACACAGAGCTGTACCAGTTAAGGCAGAAGGAAGCAGGGAGGGAAGTCAGAATAGCAAAGGCCCAAACTGAGGAAAAGATAGCCAACTCGGTTAAGAAGGGGGATAAAACCTTTTATAGGTACATCAGCGAGCATAGAAAGACAAAGGGAGGGATAGTGAGGCTGAATAGAATGAACGGTGGGTGGGCAGAGGGGGACAGTGAAAAAGCAGGGATACTGAATGAATATTTCTGCTCAGTATTCACAAAAGAGGAGGGGGAAGTGCCTAATCCAATTAACAGAAGCACTCTTGATAGGGGGTCATTCCCAGTCCTTTCACAGAAGAAAGGGTTCTGAAAGAACTCCTAAAACTGAAGGTGGACAAAGCAATGGGGCCTGATGGAATTCACCCCAGAATTCTAAAAGAATTAAGGGGGGATTTAGTGAAACCACTGGCTACACTTTTCAAAAAATCATGGGAGGATGGTGTGGCACCTGAGGACTGAAGGAAGGCGGATGTGATTCTCCTTCACAAAAGTGGGACCAAGACAGAGGCAGGAAACTACAGACCTGTCAGTTTGACCTCTGTGGTAGGGAAAGTGATGGAGTCAGTTCTGAAGGAAAGAACAGTTGAGTACCTAGATGCCAGTGGGGCACAGGACCCAAGGCAGCATGGGTTCACAGCAGGAAGGTCATGTCAGATGAATCTAATCGATTTCTTTGACTGGGTGACCAAAGTAGTAGACCAGGGAGGGGCTGTGGACATGGCCTACCTAGACTTTAGCAAGGTATTTGACATAGTCCCACACAAAAGATTAATAGTCAAATTAACCAGCCTGGGAGTGGATCCCAGCATGGTAGCCTGGGTAAAACATTGGCTGGGCAACAGGACACAGAAGGTAATTGTAAATGGAGTCCACTTTGAAGAAAGAGGGGTTACTAGTGGGGTACCGCAGGGTTCAGTATTGGGTCCAGTCCTTTTTAATGTCTTCATAAGTGACATTGCAGAGGGACTGGAAGGAAAGTATGCCCTTTGCAGATGACACAAAGATCTGCAACAGGGTTGATACACAAGGAAGCGTGGAAAGGATGAGAAGGACTTGGCAAAGTTGAGGAATGGTCAGAAGTATGGCAGCTAGGATTCAATGCAAAGAAGTGCAAATAATGCACCTGGGAAACAAGAACCCAGGGAAGAATACACAATGGGGGAGGTAGTAAAACAACAAACAAGCATTTGTCAATGCCGAATGTTGGCTTGCTGGCATTGGCAGTGCAGGAGTTAGACAGATGCATCATAGGAATGGCAGTGAAGTACTGAACTGATGCAACCCACCCCCACCCTGCAGAGAGTGACAAGCATTAGGTGTCCCTTTGGGTGTTTGGTAGTGCAGTGGGAAAACATGTCGGCAGGATGTGAGAAGTGACAGCTGCACAGTTCATAAGGAGGTAAAAAATGCCAGTGTTGAAAATGTGGCATGTAAATATACCAAATTTAGTGGAAGGTACTAGGGTGTGTGGGAAATATGCAATGCATGCTTGCAACACTGCCATTTTATGGGTGCAGCACCAAATTTTCAACATAGGCATTTTAGCACTCTGCTCATGTACAGTGTCACTGTTATTTCCTCAAAGTGTCCCAAAGTGATTTCCAGAGAGACCACGCTTATTCTGCCGGAAGTGCGAAAACACATTTTGGGCATGATATGTCAAATGACGGCTGTACTGTTCATCAAGAGGTGTGGAAAATGGCAATGGTGAAAATCCAGACTGAAAATATCACAAATGCACTACGGTACGAGCGCATGAATCTGCCAACGCATGCTTCGTAACACAGTTATTTTATGGAGTATCATCACCAAATCTTCAACATAGGCATTTTAGGTCCTCTGCTCATGAACTGTGTCACTGTCATTTTCATAATCTGGCCAAACACTGATTTCCCAGCGACTCGCGCTATTGTGCGAGCAGAAGTGCGGAAACACATTTCGGCAGGATGGGAAAATGACAGCTGTACTGTTCACAAGGAGGTGTACAAACATGACAATGCTGAAAATCCGCAGTAAAATATTGTGAATGTGCGAGTTACGAGCCCGCGAGTAACTGCACAACGCACGCCAGAAACAGGCATTTGTTGGATTTTTTCCACTAAATTTGGAACTTAGGGCTTTTAAGAGGGCACCATGACTGCCACTGTCATTTCATTACGGGCCTCAAAGGTGATTTGCCGCAGTGACTGCAAAATCACCTTTCAAGGCCGATAAACGCCATGACAGTGACAGAATTCATAGGAGGGGCCCCAAAACCCCACGCTGAAAATTTGGTGCAAAAATTCCAAAATGCCTGAGATATGCAACAAAGTTGAAAACCCTCATCTAGCCCATTATACAGCTTACTGGCATTTCCTCAGTTCGCGGTCGGCTTTGAAGAGTGCAGACGTGTTCCCGGTCCACCAAGATTGGCACACCAGACTTTGGAGGCAAGTATGGGGTGGGGGTGGGGGAGGCAGAGGTGCAGGGTGGGTGCGGCTGTGGGGGCAGGGAGAAGTGCTGTGGGACCGTTTTAAATTTGCAGGTTAAAAAAAAAAAAAAAAAAGACGACATGGGATATTTGCCACACTGGGGTGGGCTCCCAGCATGGCAGAAGGATGGCTGGGGGGATGTGGAGCTGACGGGGGATTGGGCACCCCCATCAGCCATGGCATCAGTTGCCACGCTGGGGTGGGCTCCCAGCGTGGCACCCTGTACTCGGGGAGGACAGTGGAGCCGACGGGGGATTGGGCACCCCTGTCAGCCATGGCATCAGTTGCCACGCTGGGGTGGGCTCCCAGCGTGGCACCCTGTACTGGGGGGCACGTAGTAAAGTGGACATAACTTCTAAACAAAGTGACGCTGCATGACGAGCTTGCTTCTGATTGCAGCGGCACTTTATTTAGAAGTTTTGTCCACTTTACATAATGTTGGTGTCAGTGCTAGTATGCTGGCTTATTGGGGAATGAGGGACGCACCTACTGATGCGTGCCCTGCATTCACCCAACAGCAGCCACGCCCCCAAAGCTGCACTCTCCCAATATGCAAGCGTGGCAAGCCAACATAAAAATGAAGGTCCTGAAATTCATGTTTTTGCAGCAGTCAATCAATCAAAATCTTTATTTAACCATGCAACGGATTTCTGCTGATGCAACTGTGAATGGTGTGCTGGAAAGTGGGAAATCATTTTAATCATGTAAGTGCACCCCATTTATTTTTAAACGGAGTGTGACAGTGTTTCCGACCATGGGACATTTTTTTCTAGATATGGAGAATTGGGCTTATTGTTTTCTCTAAGTAGGGTATGTGCAAATTGCTCTCCCTCTCTCTCCAGTGTTGTAAGATGAGTTTCCTTTCATCTTTATAATAGAAATTATTGCTATCCTGTCATGCTTAATGCACAAACGCACATAATGACAAGGCAGCATTCAGGCTGCACCCTCGAGACAGCTACCCCACCACAGGTTGCTCAGCGGAAGGCGGGCAGGAAGTTGCAAACACCTGACCTTAGGGTTTCCACCTGTCCTGATTTTGGCAGGACAGTCCTGATTTGGGCAGATGTGTCCTGCAAAAAAACATTATAAATACGAACTGTCCAGATTTTATAGCAGAAAAAATATTTTCTAACTTTCCACTAAATGTTACAGAAAACTACAATACCTCAACTAAAACACCTTAAAATAAGAAACAATAGAAACAACTATGAAACTACTACACTTAGCCTTAATTCTGATCATATAGAGAAAACAAGTATGTTGCATCGGTCAAGGTTACTTACTGTCCTGCGAAAAATCATATTTCAGTAAGAAATGTCCCACTTTGGGCTTCTTAAAAGGTGGTAACCCTACCTGACCTGCCCGCATGGCTTACATTTTCTACAGCAGCACTAGGTTTTAAAAATAAAAGCTGCATGTCACAAAATAATAATTACAATAATAATAATAGCATTCCCTTCCCCATCGTTGACCTGTGGAACTTCACGTACTGAAATGGACTCCGTCACATCAGCTAACAGACACAAAGCACATTACTTTCATTAGTACACTCATCTGATTTTTGGTGACCCATGCAAACAGCAGCCAACATCCCACCTACAGCAGGCAAAAACAATCCTAATACACTGATGCTGCTCTAAGGGTTTGTGCTGAGGTGCTAAGCTAAACAATTTAAACCAAGTCCGATACCTTTCAAGGTTGTCTGTTACGATAAATAAACAAAAGGCAAACAACACAAGAAAAAGACAAGCCCGGTAATGTCGGGCAGCAGCACTCACACTGCTGTTTTCTTCGGTCCAATGCACCATCGCCTGGTTATGAGACGCATCCCCCTTGAGCACAAACAAGCTGCTGGTGAGAGACGCTTGATCCCCGAGCGAAGCTCTTCTGAAGCGTGCTGCTGCAGCTGCTCCTCCCGGAGCCACACCTCCATCCTGATAAAGAACTCGTCCATCTCCTTCACCAGTCCCTCGAAGCTGGTGCCAAGTACTCCGAAATGTGAGCAGCAGCCTCTCATCGAGCACGAGCACCCAGCCATCCCGACTAGCAGGGTGAGGAGAAGCACCGCTGGGGTGGCGAGTGGCTGTCTGCTAAAGAGGGGCACCCCGGCACCGCTTCCTCCTCGAGGAGCAAGCAGTGTCCCCCTTTGCGCCATGATCGCCGCCTCCCGATAGTGACAGCCTGGGATGTGGATGGAAGAGAGATACACAGGGAGACCGGCAGGGAGGAGGGTTTGCAACCAAAGTGAGGGTTTGCCAGCAGAGCGCCTCGTCAGCATGGTGCTTTCTCCCTGGTGCAGGACTCTTGCAGGCTAACGCGCCTTTGAGGGATACTCCTGGAGTGCTTTCCCTTCCTTCATGGGAGTTCTGCAACCCCTTGCTATAAAGTGCCCTTCACTGTGTCATCTGAGTTGGAGGAAGCATCTTTCTTGTAAGACGGGAATGATGCTGTAAAAGTGCAACAGAACAAAAGGGCATGAAGGAAGCAAAAATGAGAGAGTTTAAGAGGAATGTGAGGAAACTACTTTACTGAAAGACTGGTGGACACCTGGAACAGATTGTCACAAAAGGCAGTAGTAGTGGCAAAAGCTTTGAGAGGTTTCAAACGCGGCATGAGCGATACAGGGAATATTAATTAATAGTGATATATTTAAACAAAGTGACGCTGCATGACAGTTTGTCTCCGACTGCAGCTGCACTTTGTTTAGAAGTTTTGTCCACTTTACATAATGTTGGTGCCAGCGCTAGCATGCTGGCTTATTGGGGAATGAGGGACGACCTACTCATGCGTGCCCCGCATTCGCCTAACAGCAGCCGCGCCTCTAAAGCTGCACTTCCAATATGCTGATCGTCAAGCCAAGCGGCAAGCCAAATACAAAAGGAAAGGGACCTGGGGTAATCATATCAGATGACCTTAAGTTAGCAAGCAATGTGAGAAGGCAGTAGGGAGGGCTGGAGGTATACTGGGATGCATAGGAGAGGCATCAGCAGCACAAAACAGGAAGTTGTTATCCTCTGTACAGACAGTTGGTGAGACCTCATCTGAGTACTGGCCCAGTTCTGGAGACCCCATCTCCGCAAGGACATAGACAGGATAGAGGCAGTCCAGATGAGGGCAACTAAATGGTGCAGGGTCTGCAAGAAAAGCCGTATGGAGAGACTAAAGGAGCTTAATATGTATACCCTTGAGGAAAGTAGGAGAGGGGGACATGATAAAAACTTTAAGTACCTCAGTGGAATCAACAAGTCCAAGACAGTAGCTTCTTTCCAGAAAAGAGACGTGCAAGAACAAGGGATACTATTTAAAGATGAGGTTCAGGGGCAATGTGAGGAAGTATTATTTCACAGAGAGGGTAGTGGATGCATGGAACAGCCTTCCTGAGGAGGTTGTGGGGTCTAAAACTGTGGGAGAATTCAAGAATGCATGGGACAGACATAAGGCAATTCTTGTGGGGGGTAGGAAGAAATAGGCTGTTGGTTAACTAGGATCTGCGGCCTATCCCGTAGGTAGGGAAATGGGCAGACTAGATGGGCCAAGGGGTCCTTATCGGCCGTCAAAGTCTATGTTTCTATGTGATGTCACTGCGCAGTATGTATAATGTTTAGTCTCTCATTCCACTGACCTGTCAGGATAAGAATCTCAAAGTAAAATCTTCTTTTTCAACACTTTCTCAGGGTAGCAGCCAGTTCTATATAAGGTAATAGAACTGATCATGCCTGCCCTCTTGTGGCTCTAACCCAGAACAGCAATCTAAACAGTGAATAAGGTGCTCAAATATTCTGTTTTCAAATTGTTTATGTAAGGTGGGGATTATGAGAGAAAACAGTGTTTATTTTTCTTTTAATTTATTTTTATTTTTAGGGCCCTGCTGAAGGTTTTTAGTTAGTAAAGTTGGCAGCCATGTCTGTGACAGCAATCAGGGATGAGTGAAGTGACTCAATAATTCTGTAATTCCAGTTTAATTAGTTATTGAATTTTGTTGACCAGGTAGGCCCACTGAGACTAGAAGTCCCTTTTTTTAGGGGCGACCTGGGGGGGAGGGGAGATACAGATGATAACCAATTGAAATTAAAGAGACACTGTCAACACCATTAGGTCTCAAAGTGTCCCTAGTGTGAAAAACACATTTTATGATTGCCAACATTCTGTAAAGACTGTTGATGTAGCTGGTAGTTTGATTTGGATTCTATTTTCTTTAAAAAAAGTGGAAAACAGACTGCCCAACATACTAGTGTTACCACACCAAAACAGGTATGTTTACATTCCTTGAGCAACTCTAACTGCATCTTTCCTGGACTTGGGAACACCTCCAACACAGTCTAGCCACTCGTGATGCAGTGAGAGTTTAGAAGGCTACTGCCTCATGAGTGACTGCACTGTTTGGGGTGTTTCTAATGCTCAGAAAGTATGCAGTAAGAACAGATCCAGGATTGTAAACAAAACAAGATTGTTTATAAATATACATTGCCATGCATTTTAGTTCTACTAAACAAGGAGACAGACAAAACAAACAGCAACATCAATGAAGTTTAGAGAAGGTAAGCAATCATAAAATGTAGATTTTTAACTAGAAATAATATGATTGTAACCCCTAGGTGGTGCTATCCCATGGGCTACTACCCCTGCCTGCTTGGCTAGTAGCAGGTTAAGGGGCCTAGGTTCTGCAACGGGTGCCTCCACCCGGAGGTCAGGGTTGGTAGTGGTCAAACTAACCTGGGCACAGCCCTCTTGGACACTGTAACCCCACTCTTTCCCTTCTAGTGGCCTGAGCAATATACGATAATCACTTTCACAGTACCCTTTGTACACCATACAAGTACCTACACTGTTTGCACTTACCACCAGGGCTGGTTCCTCTGGGCCGGCCTTGGGGACCCCCTGTAAAACAAGGTTATGCACAGCAAATAGCAACAGTACAGTACTCTTGGCACAAACTGGAACCACAGTCAGGTTAAATGCACAAAAAGTCAGATCTTATTTATTCAGGGGACTTGAACAAGGAAGGGGCATAATCAGGTTGACTGGCTTAAAGGCTATATTAATCCAACAGTTATGCATGCGCTTTAAGTCTGCACATAGTCACACCTCTGGGTACCCAGGTAGGGAGACGATGGGCTAGCCAGGAACGCTGCAGCTGGTTGGGGCCCTCTGATGCAAGAAAACAACATGCACAACATACACTATTTGTAATCCGGAGCCGAAGGGCTCAGTTCATGAAAGAAAAAGCAACCAGAAAATCAGATGGCAACACTTTAGATTTAGCTGTTGTTGCAGGGAGCTACCCTGATGTTTACTCACGATACCCAATACTGGACACATGCAGGACGAAATCGAGACTGCAGGTTGTTGAGCTGGAGTGCCCGGAGAAGCAGGGCCCACACGAATCACCAAGGTGTAGTTCCTGTTCAAGTGTTGAGCAGGGGGCTGATCCCCAGGCAGGTCTCCCATTGATGGCTTTCTCTGTGCAGTGGGTAGTCGGGCTGGGCCAGTGTGGCAAGGCCCAGGCCCAACGGAGATGATTTTGGATTCAGTCTGTGGGGCTGGATGCAGCTTCCAGCAAGCAGAATACAGTTCAAACCACAGTGGGGAACCAAATCGTGACCCACTAGCAGCACACAGCACATTTACACGTAAGGAAATTCTAATGCAGCTTCCAGCAAGCAGAACACAATTCAAACCACAGTGGGGAACCAAATCACGACCCACTATAAGCACACAACACATTCACATGTAAGGAAATGCCACTGTACTGGTCGCAATTACAGAGTCTCTGCACAATCCGGGAGTTCAGAGGTGGCTGGAGGTCCAGACAGGCCGATCGCATTCAGCAAATCTTCGGTCTCCTTCAGGCAGGAGCCTGGTCACAATTCAGTGGCTTATTTCACTCTCCAAGTTAGGATTCAGTCCGAAAAAGGCACAAGTTCCCGCTCAGGGATAGCAGGCAGGCATGCAGGCCAAAACTCAGGCCTTTCCACAGTTCTCCCATGCGAATCTATGCCGGGGCTGCTGCTTGAATCATTCAAGCTGTTTTCTCTTCGCTTCCCAACTCAGAACTGAAATTAGCTGCAAGCAGCTTGGGGAATTTCCCCAAAATCCAAAAGGCTCCGTTGGCTGATCTGTCTGTCAGTCACAACAAGGGCTCCTCCTCCAGGTTATTTTAGGCGCCAAAATGCAAAAACTACAATTCCTACAAGTTTTGACCTCACCAAGCCCCTGTAGGCAGGCTCCATTTTAGAGTCCCAAATGTACTGATTGGTCCATTTCAGCAGTCCAGAACCAAGATGATGGAAACAAACAGAACTGTTCATGCTGAAAAGAAGACAGGTTAGAACAAACTGCAATATTATTACTACTCTAACAAATTATCAGCAAACAAGCACACCTTCTAACAGAGCTCCCTTTTAGATTAATTATGACTGGAATCCAGGCAGCTCTTAAAGAGACAGTACAGAGAGGCTATATAGGCACTCTCTGGCAATCACATTTAAACTGGAAAAACGTAGGACACCAGCCTGGCAGGGAGTATTTAGACAAGCTCAAGGAAGACTTTTCGGGAACCCCCATTTGTAGGGGGTTAGATGATAAAAAAACAGGTTGACAGTGTCCCTTTAAACTAGATTAAGCTGTTGGTGGTATTTTTAGTGAATGTGGGCAATTTGGCAATGACACTGGGGAAATTCCCCTACTCGCAGGTAGGGGGACCAGCTGTCTGTTGTTGAGTCAGTCTTTGCCTGAGTGTGCTGGGAGCAGGATGTGGAGGAGCTTGGAGCGATGGCTGCTCCTGTACCGACTGAACCTGGTGAAGCGGAAACCTTTTATGATGCAGAGGGACGTTTTAAATTTTGTGAATTCATGGCTGAGGAAAAGAAAGTTTCTTCTATGGAACTGTCTGATGGAACTATGCTTTCTGATATGGAAACTCGGCAGCTTCCTGCAAAGGTAAAGCCACCTTTATTACCACCTTTAGTGCCTCTTTCTTCTGGGCAAGTGATGGAGAATCGAGTTGATATTCTTGATACTGCTAATTGTTCTACAAAATCTGATTTTCATGTTATTGATTTGGGCAAGCAAATGGCGACTGGTGGGAGTTGTCAAGAGCCATTCCAGAATATACTGTCTCAGACCGACCCTAACAACAGCTTGGCGGTATCGGACCGGCAGAACTCGATTGTTTTTCAGACTTCTCCTTCTAAGCAAACTGAAGCTACAGTATTTTCTTTTTTGGCTTCATCTCCTGGTAAACTTAGAAGAAAATCCTTTGCTGACCCTGCCTCTTGGGCAGATTCGGAATTCGACTTACATGAGTCACGGACCGTGGAAAGTTCTTTGAAGGTTGCTGGTTGGGTGCGTTCTCCTACCTCTCAACAATGGACTTCAGGCTTTGCGCCGGTGTCGATTCCTGGAGTTCATCTTCCTAAGGAGGGCCTCCGGCTGGGGGTAAATTCAGTGCTGGGTGTCTGTTCTTCGGTTCCCTGTGCTGGACAAGGTACTGTACTGTCTGACTCTTTATCATCTGATTTTGCCTTGACTCAGAACCCACGTTTGCATGTTAAAACTGCCTCTCAGGAACATAGTCAGCTTGATGAACATACCTTGATGGGTGTTTCAGATGAAGATGGTGGAAGCTTAAATGTGGCTCGTCCCTGAGTGAATAGAATGGACTCTGGTCAGGACAAGGATCATGATACCGGTCACACTGGGACTGATGGTCGGGCTGGGGGGGGCAGATCAGAATGATAGATCCTATGCTTCCTCTTCTCAAAAGAAAGTATTGCCTGCCAAATGGCATAATGCTGTCAGATTAGTTTATAAGGGTGGTCTCTATGTTTTTCCAGACAGGGCATATGTGGACAAAACTTTATTGAAAGACAGTTTGAAATTCCATGCAGCTGAGCTTTATGCTCTCATTCATGTATCGGGGGAGAAATCCTTTGATATTAGTTTTAAACTGCAGACTGGGTTGGACAAATTTTGGGCACGCTATAACTCTATAAAAAATACTCCTTTGTGGGTAGCTTTTGATGTTATACCTTTGTCTAAACCTGCACAGAAAATGGTCACAATCCTCTTTCGTAATGAGGGGGTGAGCGTTACTGATTTACTGTATTGGCTTTAGCAGCAATGTATGGTCTTGGGTCATCCTGATGCTATTTTCGATTCTGAGAATATCTGGACAGGGGGGTTGGAGGGTACGGCTTATTTTAGGTACTTGGTGGGGAGCTGCAGCATTTGCCCAGTTCCTTTTTTGGGGGGGGGTTCCAGAGGTGTTCTCTTTTACTCAGGATAACCAAAGAGCTGCTATAAATTTAGGGATGTGGTGCATGTAAGCAATGCATGTGATAAGGTGACATGTTCTTTATGCGGGAAATTGGGTCATCTAAATTGGAAATGTACTAATGAATGGCTCTGCAATCTTTGTGGAAAGTTTAGTCATTCTTATAATACTTGTCGGCAAGCTGCACATAGTTGAACTGGGTCTGGTGATAGCGAGGAACAGAAGTTGTTGGTTGCTACGGAGCAGAGGAAACGCACTACCACAGTATCCTGTGCTCTGTCTGTATCTGAACCTATTGTGGTTCTACATGACAGAGACATTGCCCCTGAAATGTTGACTGATGTCCCACAATCTCTTCGTCTAATGGAGGTGGTAGATGAGACTATAGTTCAGGAGGTTGAGCCTGTTGCTGGTTCCTCCTTTCCTGCTACCCAGAATCATGCTCCTGTTGAGGTTCCAGTTGTTATAAAACATATTCCTCCCCGTCCCCTCTCTTGTCCTTGTTCCTGCCCCTAGTATTCAGCTTAAGGAGCGGGTTACTAGGAGGCGTACTTGGCAGCAACCTGCCCCGAAGGTGCATAAAATCTCATAAACAAAAACCTCCAATAGATTTCAGCCTTTGTTTAAAACTGTGACGACTTCCGTTCCAGAGTCGGACTGTTCCTCGGAGGATTTCAGTCATGTTGAAGCCTGTTCTGATTCAGATTATAGTGTGAAAGGGGATGATTGTAGAAAGGGGGATTTAATTCCAACAAAAAGTAAATCTAAAAAAAAGGGTGCATGATCTGGGAAATCGGGTCGTAAACCTTCTTGAGCCTCTTATAACTGGCACATTCCTTAACATCGATTACTATTAATGTTAATAGTATAAAGAATAAAAAGAAACGGGGTGGGTTTTTTTCACATCTCATTTCTACCAAAGCTGATATTTTTCTGGTGCAGGATACCAGATTACATACTACTAAAGAAGCTATACAGGCCCAGTTGGAATGATATGTAGGTCCTTCTTACTGGTCTTTGGTTTGGGTGCATGCATGGGGCTTGAGATTTTGTTTTCTGTTCAGATTCGACTTATTACATTATTGGATTTATTACCTGGCAGGGTGATGTTATTGGATTTTCTTTTTGATACTGTTTATTATTGGATAATTAATGTATATGCTCCCCAAACTAAGGCAGCTAGGGTGGAGGTTTTTCAGTTGATTAGGCCTTCTTTATTTTCCTCACAGAATGTAATTTGAGGAGGTGATTTTAATTGTGGGTTGGCTAAACAGGATAGGGGTAGGAATACTATCCCAACTAAAATTTTTAATGATTCTTTATTTTTAATTAATACTTTGCAGACTACTGATCTTATTGACGCTTATTATTTTCATAACAATCATAGGGATCAGACTTTTTAACAGGGTTCTCATGCTATCCATATTGATTTTTTCTTTGTAAGTAAAGGTATCATAATTAGAAGTATGACTACTGAGTCGGTGGAATATTCTAATCACAAGGAACTATCATTGCCTATTGGGGCTTTGGCTGCTTATAATGGTCCGGGATTATGGAAATGTAATACTTCTTTATTAAATGTGACATCTGTGACCCATCAGATTTTGTATTTGCTTTGTGGTCAAAAAACAATGTTTTCTATTTTTGATAATCCCATACTTTGGTGGGATAATGTTAAATTAGTGTTGGGAGCACTCTTTGCACTTTAAGTAGGCATAATAGGGATGCCCAGAGACTACGATTTCAGAGTTGTAGGAAACATTTGCAACATTTGATGATCTTAGCACAGACTACTAAACATAATTTTGATGCTGAGGATAAAGAAGTACAATCTGAGATGAGACTTTTCTATAAGTGTGGATCACCCAGACATCTAAGCAGCCAATGTGAGATTCTAAAATGTGCCCAATGTGGGGAAACCGGTCATTCAGGTTTTTTCCTACAGAAAGGTGCTTAAATGCAACCTATGCAAGGAGGAAGGGCACACATTTTCAGACTGCCCCCGCACCTCGCACAATGCTGAAAACTTAAACTATGGGGTGCAAGATTTTTATATTAACAAATCAGTCAGAAGGGATTCTAGACCATCCAGACAACATCCCCCCAACAAGATGTGGTACTTCAGAGGCATTGTGAGATCAGGTCCTCTACCTCCCATATAGTTCCAGTGGAAAACCCCACAGTGGAACCAACAGCACCCACTAGGATAGAACCTGTTCTAGGGGCTATACCACCCCCCACTGTACCAGATGCAAAAGTTTTCCAACCTGTCAAGAAAAAAGGATTGGCTTCTGCTAAACAAATGGGAAATCCACACACAGAGGATGTTCCTCTGCAAAATAAATTCTCAGCTCTTCAGTGCAGTAACACTGAGGTTGAGGAGGAGTCTGACATAGCTTCCATCTCATCCTCCCAAAGAGACATGATCTCAGACATGGAAAACCCGCAATTAGATCTGAGAGACAAGGACCCAGTTAAAGAAAAAACAAAGAGGAAAAGAATGGGGTACAGGGCCTGTAAAAAAATCTATGCCAGTATCCCTTAAACTCTGTGTATGGATACTTCACTGTATCAGCTGGCCCTGGCTTCTCTCAATGCACATAGCATCTTGTCAGAGAAAAAGAGACTAACAACATTTTTTCTGTTCTCTGAAAAGCATTTTGAGATTGTATTTTTGCAGAATACCAGGCTACATACCATTCAGGATATACAGGCTACAAGGGATGCTTGGGTTTGGGGATGGCCCTACTGGTCTATTGGGGATGAAATGTGCAGGATGTGGGGATCTGTATTAACAAAGCCAATTTTACACTAACGCACTTGGTAGACATTTGGATAGGAAGAGCCCTACTGTTAGATATAGAACTACACTCAGTTGAGTGTAGACTCATTAACATGTATGCATCCCCAATCTAGGACTCAGAAAACAGATTTGTTAAAAATGGTGCAACCACACCTATTTACGTCTAAAAATGTTTTGTTTGGGGGAGATTTCAATTGCAGTCGCGTTACTGTTAATAGGGGTTTAAAAACAGAGAAAATAATTGCGATGCTACATTTCTCAACTAGCTGATCACACAGACTGGTCTCTAGGATGTTTTCTCTCAGAAAGGAACCAAAAATCAGCACACCTTTTTCAAAGATGCACTCTTCACCAGAATAGCCGATTGGTTTCTATCCCCCTCATTACCAGTCCAAGAGAAAGCAGTAATACCAGTGGCCTCTTTAGACCATGGCTTACCGAGTTTAAAAATATCCAACTATACAGAAACAGCTAAAGGACGGGGATACTGGAGATTAAACTGTAGTCTTATTGAAGGTCCTAGGATTGCAAAAGGTCTGCAAGTAAACAATAATACCCACCAGGGTGGGCGGTATTGGGCTTTAGAAAATGGGCACAGAGAAATCTCCATTCTGATTGGCTAAAGCCACCAACCAGCTGGTCTGGTATCAGGCAACAGAGACCGTGAAATAATGAGTCCCAGTGTCTGTTGCCTGATAACTTTCTTTTTTAAAATGTATTTATTTATTAGAAATTTGGAAGACACCTTTGAGCTGGAGGCTCTTTTGCAAAGGTTCCACGTCAAGTGACAAGGACAAGCTAGTGAAGAACATACAGTGCAAAATACAAAATAAACATACAGTACATATACAACAAGGCAGCCAAGTGGCATTGTCTAGGTTAGTAATGCGATTTATATATGCACCAGAGACAGCATACCAGGTACTGTACAACGTATGCCTGGGGAACTTGCAAGAAAATTTACAGCAGAGCAGGGGTTCCTGGTTAAGTGAGCAAAGTAGGGTTAAAAAAAAATATAGGGGAGGTGAAATAGCAGCTCTAGGCATTGTCCTGGAGAGGAAAGGGTGAAAAGGAAGGCAATCTGGGGAAGGAAGGGATACAGGGTGGGGGAGTAGGAAAGACAGACATAGAGTGAGAGTGGGAAAGAGTTGGTGGGGATGGGGAGGATTGGAGAGGGATAGGGTAAAATGGTGGGGAGGGAGGATAAGATAGTCTTGGGAGCAGACTAAGTCAAGTGGAGGACATAAGTGTGAGGGGGGTTGAGAAAGGTGATAGGGTAGCAAGTGTGGGTGGGAGCAGCTAGAAACAAGGGGAGCAGGCATATGCAAATTTAAGTGAAACAGTCACAGGATGCACTAGCCACAAGGTGATGGCATAGTTTGTGCTTAAAAGCTCCAACCGTGGCAATGTTAGTGACTTCTGGTGGAAGTAAGTTGAACCAGTTCGAGGCCCTAACCTTGTAGGAACGCTGACCTTGTGAAGTATGGCAGTGGGGTACGGATAGCCACTGAAGGTCCGATATAGCCCAATACTGCCCACCCGGGAGGATATTATTACACTTAGAACATGGGGTCACTGTATGTTTTACAAAATAAAGTCACATTAAAATGTTAAAACTCTTAGTTTTATTTATTTTACAATAAAATAGTTCCTCCGCCTGCATTAGAGTGCTGTGTTTTTGGTTGTCATGGTTACCCCCCCCCACACACACACACACACACACACACACACACACACACACACACACACACACACACACACACACACACACATACACACACACTCTAAACTTTGGCCAGTGTACTGTATATTTACTTTGAGAGGGCGTACCCATCCCTCCCCCACCATCACTGAATTGGGACTGCAGCCTTCTATAATGTGGAAAGGGATGGGAGCCTACTGTTCGGGAGCAGCTGGAAGGGAGTAGCTTGAAGATGTGGTCCAAACTACCTCTGTTAGCGCCGCCGCCAAAACACAAGAGGTTCTGCCTAGATGTTTTTTTTTTTGTAACTGTGGAGCAAGGGCAGAGGACTTGGTGTGAGCGTGGTGACTGTGGAGATACACCAGAGGTCTTGGTGCTATCTGGAGTGTGTGAGTGTATATCATCCTTCAGTTTTTTAAAATGTGTTTGTGTAGGAGCCCAGAAAACAGCAGTTGTGTGATTACAGTCATGGGCTATGGTTTTGACAAATATGCTGGGACCAGGTTAAGTGAAGCCAACTGCAGTGACGGTGAGCGGGGCGACGAGGATCTGACCCAAAGCCCAATATGGCGATTATGAAAATATGCCAGTAACTTATTTATTATCACAGAAGGATGATGGGCTTGCTTGACTATAGTAACGTCAGTGAACAAATATCTTCACTGAATCTGTGACTTCAGCGAGAGGAAGAGACAGCGCTAGCTAGAGTGACAGTGTAGCAGTATTTTCTTCTAACTCCATACTGCAGGTAGACATCCATCTGCTGTACTGAGAATGAAGAAAATACCGCTGCTCTCACACAGTTGTGCTAGGAGGTCTAGCATTTACAATCACTAAAAGGAGCTCTGTGATGTGCAGGTTACTATCATCCAACTGTAGTGTCACTCTGTCAGCTCCCTTACCCTAAGTGACAGAAAAAATAGTGGTATTTTAAAACTGAATGTTCTGTGGGCACACTACTCTTAGAACGTTATCAGGCAACAGACAATGGGACTCATTATTTAATGGTCTCTGTTGCCTGATAACCAGACTGGCTGGTTGGTGGCTTTAGCCAATCAGAATGGTGATTTCTTCGTGCCCATTTTCTAATATGTGTTACAGGCCAGAAAATTGGTGTTATTGTTATATGACTCTAGCCTGGATTGGTGGAAAGATATGAAAAGGGAAATCAGCGGCCGGCCCGTTGACGCAGCAGTTGGAGTTCCACTTTCGACCCCAGCGACTCGGGTTCAGGAGCGGACTTGGGTCATTGGAGGGACAGCCAGGGGAGAAAGGCTTGAGTGACCCACGACTGCTCGCCTTCTCCATGGGGAAGGGGGAGGCCAAGGCCCACAGCTTGCCTGACCTTGGGCGGAGGCCTGGGGTACTGCAAGTCCTGTTACCAGGAAGGGTCCAGCCTAGACGCGTGGTGGACATCAGTACTTAGCACTTTGACATCAAGGGGTGCACACCATATCAAGGGAGAAAAAGGAGTTAAAACCGGTGTCGGTCTCCTAGGTGACGGAGACCCAGCAGTGACCCCGATTGTCCGCACCTCCCTAACGTCCCCCGTGGTCCGACACAGCAAATGATTCTTTGGGCACACGGCCCCACCCCATACCCGCCTGGCGGGGGGGTACAGCCACAGCTTGATGGGAACCACTGGGGTGGAATCGGGGTGGTTGCGGTGTGGGGAGAGACTGCCATCTGTGTTTCCTGAATGAGTGGAGACTGACACCATGGGAGAGCATAAATAGCAATTTCAGAAACAAAAAAAGAAAAGAGAAATCAGTGAGTATTTTAAGACTGTAGGGAAACTGAAAGGTAGGGAACAAAATAACAGGTATTTCAAACAAGGGTCAAAATTCTATACACTGTTGTCCTTACAGAATGAGGGAGAGGTTGTCAGTTCGGAACAAATGGCCTCTTTAAAATCTGAAATGGGACAACTGCGATATAACTGCATGAAATCCTTAGAAAAAGAACAGAGATTTGGCATGCAGGGTCCCCAGACCTGTATAAATCCCTTTGAAAACTGTGCTAAACAAAGGCAGACAAAACTTATACAATCCCTTACCACAACAGAGGGTAGACCTATAAACAGCTATAAAGAAATTATGTGTGAAGTGGAAAAATTCATCACAACCATGTTTAGTGAATCAAAATTGTCAACAGAAGCCATGGATAAATGGCTCCAGATGTGCACACTGAGCCAAATACCAACACACGCTAGACAGGACTTGATAAGGCCTATTTTACAACAAGAAATAGAGAATATAATAGATCATTTACAACACGGCAAAGTGCCTAGACAGGATATGTTACCTTATGATATATACCCATCCATATTTTCTGCCCTTGTAATGTAAATGGTGTCCTTATTTAATGAACTACTACAAGGTCAGGTGTTACTGGACAGTATGTATAAAGGATTACTGATACTACTATATAAATCAGGGGATAAACAACAACTATCTAACTAGAACTCTCTATCTAGAGACCAATTATCTTGTTGAATTCTGATTTTAAAATTTTGTCAAAATTATTAGGTATTATTAAGTATTAGGATGGGTTGGCAGTATAGCCTAGAGGTTAGAGTAATGAGCTGTGAACGAGCTTGGTACATCCAGCAGACCAGATCTTGGTTTGATTCTCACAACCTCTACTTGCACACTGTGTGACTCTGAGCAAGTCACTTAACCGCCCAGTGCTCCCAGGTCGCCTGTGAAAACAGTCACTTGTGCCTAGTGGGCCTTACCTGGTTACCAAAGACTAAAATGAAAATAAATAAATAGGATGGCTGCTACTTTAGAATACTTCCTACATCCCTCCCAATCATGCGCTATCCCAGGATGGAAAACTGGGGAATCACTGATTTTATTAAGGAAAATTATGGAGAGGGGTAAGGCTGAGTAACTGTTTATGTTTCTGATCAGTATCAACCAATCAAAAGCATTCAATAGGGTCCCCATCAATACCTATGGAAATACCTACTGGTCTATGGTTATCCAGCAGAATTCATAAATTTGATACAACTATGTTATAGCAAGGCAAAGAGTGCTCCATTCCATACATCAATGGTTGGACAGGTCCAGAATGCAGGGTCAACCAAGTGGTCAGACAGGGGTGCCCTCTAAGCCCCATTCTGTACATAATAACCATTGATCCCCTCTTACGAAGACTAAATGCATCAGATAGAGTCATAGGCTTATCAGTTCACAGTGAAGACACTGAAATAAAGAGAGCAGCAAATGCGGATGATATTTGTTTAGTGCTTGCAGACAGAGAATCCTCTATGCAAGCAGAGGTCATATTAAATGACTTCACTAATGGTACAGGATCACTTATTAACCTTCAAAAAAGTACTTGTTTACCCATAGGGAGTTTACCATATAATGAGAACTCAATTATGGGGATACCAATAACAGAGGGACATTACAAAATCCTAGGAGTATTCTTTGGTCCAGGTGATTTGGGATACTATAATTTGAATTTGTTGCTACAGAAAGCCACAACTGAAGTAAAACAGTGTAACAGATGGCACATGTCTAAATAAAAGAATTTACATGGTCAAAACACACCTACTGACAATGTTGTGTTATTTACAATTAAGTGTTATTTACCCACCCTGGAAGCAACTTGAAATCACCTTATATGACTGCTTCTTTTCTTGCCTTTGGGGAAGCTGATTGAACTCAGTTAAAAGGGGTATAACATATTTAGAGAAGAAACAAAGGTGGTCTGGCTATGATTAACCCTGTACTTTTCTTTTTTTCCATGTTCATTTATAATAACATTGGATATGGTTGGATAGCAAGCAACACAACCACGCAGAACTGCTCAAGGAAACTAACCTGACTCAAATCATTAGAACGCCCACGTGCCACAACTCAAAAACAGGTAATCATACATTACTTGACTGGTTCCTGACAAATCAGGAGGACAGGACCAGTATTGCAGGAGTTCTATTGGATTCCATTCGTGATCACTCCCCTACTTTCTGTACATGGTCTTGCAAGAAAATCAAACCTCCACCGAGGATCATCTCCTTCAGGAATTTTGCCAAAGTAGATGTCGAGGCACTAAATAGAGATCTAGGGGGCATAAGATGGTCCACTCTATTCACACTGAACAAAGTGAATTCAGCCCTGGGTTTCCTCATTGCTGCCTTAACCCCGGTCCAAAACAAGCATTGTCCTATCACAACTCGGCATATCAAGGGAAGGAACACAAAGTGGGTCATTAGGGAATTGGTTGCCCTTATGAAAGCATGGGACATGGCCTGGTTAAAGCATAAGGTGGGGCCCACTCCAGGCAATTGGGCAGCGTACAGGCAGTTAAGGAACAGGTGCAAGAGGGAAGCTAAATCCTTAAAATCCGCTTATTTCAAGTCCCAACAAACTCAGAACACAAGTAATCCCAGGAGTTTCTGGGCGACAGTAAACTTGGTTCTCAAGCCAGCCAAACAAGATGGTGCAATCTCCTTAATGAGTGACAAGGGACTACAGTCAGACCCCAGAAATGGTGGCAAACCTCCTGAATGATAAGTTCTCAAATCTGGACCCACAGTTAGCACAGCTTCCCACTGCGTGGAAAGAATGGAGAAAGACAGGTAGTACAACTGGCTCCCCCCTTTTCGTCAAAGAAACAACTAATCACTTAGGCAGAAAATACTCCATATCAAAGCGCCACCTACTTAGGTAGTGCGGGCAGATGATAGCTCTCACCGCAATTTCTCAAGCTAGCTGTGACATTTGCGGCAAAACCACTCTCCCATATAATACACCTATCACTGATCAATGCCAATGTGCCGACAATCTGGAAAGAAGTTAGAATAGTCCCCATATTCAAGGCAGGAGACCCGCATCTCCTGGAAAACTACAGACCAGTATTGATTCTGTCCTATATGGGTAAGATACTAGAAAAAGTAGTCCACCATCAGATGTCTGAGCACATCGAGAAATACAGATTACTATCCAATGATCAGCATGGCTTTAGAAGAGGCTTTAGTATAACCATGGTACTCACTAAATTTACAGACCATGTTGTCAGCGAAGTGGACAAGGGTAATTTCACAGGGGCCATATTTGTGGACTTATCAAAAGCCTTTGCTATGGTTGACCATGAGATACTACTAAATAACCTGTCCTCCCTGAACTTCCACAATAGCGTGATAAACTGAGTAAATAGCTACCTTATGGGCAGAATCCAGTTGGTGTGAATAGGGAGGGTCCTATCCAGTCCTTTACAAGTGCAAACTGGAGTTCCCCAAGGCTCCATATTAGGTCCCCTATTCTACTCACTTTTTGTTAATCCCTTACTCTTGGATCCCTCAGACCTCTCTGGTCTAACACACTCCCCAAGATCTTACTCACTGAATCCAAACTACGCTAATTCAAATCTCTCCTTCAGTAACATATCCGGCAGGAGGCTGCCTGTGACTGCTACTGATCCCCCATCTATCCTGGGAGATCAAGTTATGACAAAGGACCTCCTCCTATGCTGGTCCTGCTTGAAAAAAAAAACTTAGAGACCTACTGTTAGATCCATATTGGCCTAGGCCCGATTGATTTCTTCAGTGGCCTATGATTATACTATTCTGTTTAGAACAAATACCAATCAATGTAATATACTGATTGCCTAGTATCTATGTCTTATAAATTTTCTACTGTATACCCTGACAGTGCTTTATTCCCTTTATGTGCATTGTTAACCATTCCTATTTGCTGACCTGTTGTCTATTCTTTGTCTGTACTATGTAATACTCTGATGTGGAGCCTTTGTAAAGGAGTCTCTGACTCAAAGGTTGCTAATTCTGATATGTTTTAATAAATAAAAAAATAGATAAATAATGTACGTAGATGACCTCATAATTTACAGAAGCGGAAACGACCTCTCCGGGTTAAATCTAAATAAAGATTTTAGTACTACGGTTCAGTGGTTCACTCGGCATATACTCATTGTAAATGCCCAAAACACAAAATGGATGCTGTTTGGCTCCAGAGGCTAAGTGCACTCCCTATGATACAAATTCTTTCAATATCTTGAGCACTGATGGCTCTAACATTGAGCAGGTAAGATAATTCAAATACTTGGGGGTCACGCTTGACCCATCCCTTACTTCTGAATACCACATTAGCGCAGCAATAAAAAAGGTGAACCAAAGAACAGGAATGTGTTATTGACTCAAACACCTACTGTCCCCTGAGGCAAGACTAGCTATAGGGAGAGGCCACCTTCTCCCCATATTAGAATACTGTTCTCCAGTTAGAGCCCTCCCACCCTCTGCACTACTAAATCGCAGGTATGTGGCATATAATAACATATGCTGGTTCATTGTACAAGCCCCATTTCGTACTCACCACTGTCACCTCTATCAAACTCTGGGATGACTCTCCCCCTCCGATCGTAGAGAGCTGCTGTTTGGAACTTTCATCTCCAAAACATTGCAAGCTGGGTTAGGATCCCCCTGTCTGGCCTGCTAAAACCTAACAGTAGCAGGCATGAATTACGATCCTCTAATAGTAGGTTGATGGAGTGTCCCAGACAAAATACAGAAATGGGCAGGAGAGCCTTCTCCTATGCTGCACCCAAACTGTGGAACTCCCTCTCAAACAGACTGCACAAACCTGTCTCGCCTTCTGCTTTCAAACTGTACTTCCTGGAGGAAATGTTAGGTAGATCTCTATGCAAATGCTACTCCAAGTAACTGCAAACACCTGCCAGATATATCAGCCAAGCAATATGGAAGGTCCTGCTATATTAATGCACGTATTACTAGATGTTTTGACTTGAAACAAGTTGTAATGTCCCTAGCATCCGAGAATTGGAACTGTATGTTTTTCTCTCTCACTTTTTTCGCTATATGTTCTCCACTTATGATTTTCTCTCAACTGTGACTGTAGGAAACTGTGTTCTGTTGACTTTCTACTTGTTGTTATGTTAGATGTGCCATCTAAAATGGCCCGGGTCATGCCTGAAAATGGTCTCTGGGATCAGAGTATCTTACCTGGTAATCAAATAAATAAAATAAACCACTTCTTACTGCTTCAGGAGCTACATGGGTTCCATGGGTCTGTGACCAGGTGGATCTGTGACTAGAAGCATGGCCACAAAATGTACCACTCGCTGGACAGAAGTTCCTGCTAGGTTTATCAATGTACTTCCAATGTTGTTTTGGAAAACTAAAGTTATGGCTAATATTTAAGCAGCAGGTATTCTCCCTCTCTAGGAAAGCATTTTATAACACAGTGCTGGACAGCTTCCTTTTAGAGAACCCGCACTTTGTGAATAGACCCCAGCAAGAGCAAGAATTTATAGGCAGACTGCTGACCAACAAGAGTACTTGCACAGATGTGGGATGTACTGTGGCTGAGTACTCATGGTAAACTAAATGTAAAGAACAATCTTAAGCATAAAGGAACAGAAGAGTGTTATTGCTCTAGAGATGCTTGTATAGAGATTCCAGAAACAATGGAACACCTATACTTCCAGTGCCCATACGTTACACACTTTTGGAAACTGGTAGATGATAAGTGGAAGGGGGATCCCATTACTTCTCTAACTCCAGAGATTCTCTTTTTAGGATTAATGCCACAGGGGTGGCAGAGATTTAACAGTCATACCCTATAGATTATTATTTTGAGCATTAAATACTATATATGGACCACAAGGTGTAAACTGACATTGCAACAAATAGAGCTTTCCCCAGATCAGCTTTTCAGTATTGTGAGGAACTCAGTTCTGGCAACAAGGCACAAAGAGAAAATGGTAGTTTCCCAGCAATGTTTTCAGTCCTGTTGGGTAATATAACCTGGTTGACTTGAGTATGTGTGTAAGTTTACATCTGACAGGAATAGACTGAGATTTCTTTACCAACCATGGAGTGTGTGTGTGGGGGTGGAGCTGGGACATAGAGAACCCAAGTCTCCATTTTGTTGTTCGTATGTGATGTTTTAGATACTAGGTCTAAATGATGAAAAGCTCTATGTAAAGATCTGTTCCGGAAAAGTGATTCCCTTATTCTCACAATTTTGATAATATGAAATTAATACTGATCTTATTTACAGCCGTTATTTATGTTATTATATAATTTATAGTTACTTTTCAACAGGATTTGAGTGTAAATTCTATTTACATACTGCGATTTTGATAGAGAGGAATGTCCATACGAATTACTTTTGAGGTGTATAAGGATTTACATTTTACTTTCACATGATGTTAATGTATTAAATCTAGGATTTCCTTTAGTCAAAAAATTCCCTATTCTTTTATATAGGTGTATACAACAGGGGAGGGAGGTTATTTGTGTGTGTGTATATATATATATATATATATAGGGGATACATGATGGGCATGAGTGTGATATGGCAAATAGTGCCACTCATGCAGAGTGAGATATCCAAGCTCACGATGCAGGAGTGACAATATTTACCATAGCACACGATCTGCCCAATATGTATTCGATATATACAATAGGGCCAAGAGTTTTAGAAGTTTTGTTATGCTCTCTTGTGTTCTGTTCCTGTTAATGTGTTTGCTCATTCTGTGTGTGAGCTTTTCTGAATGGGCTGGCAGTGTTATAAACTCTGAGAGACACATGAGTGTGTTTTGCAATGCTAAATGAGTTAGTTTTAGATAGGAATAAGAAACATACTTTTGTGAAGCTGTATTGTTTAGCAGTCTGGCTGCAGTGAAGTCAAAAGCATCACAGTAATTGTAATGAACTGAGAGGCAGAGTGTCAGAACAGCTGATACTGTTTTCAGTGGTAATTAAGTTAGCTGCAGGCAGAGTGCAGAGTGTTCTGTGAAATTGTGCTCTTTAGGATTCTGGCTGCAGTGAAGTTGAAATTGTCACAGTAATTGTAATGGGTGAGAATCAGAGTTTGAGGAACAAGTGAGAGTGTGTTTCAGTGGTAGTTGAGTTAGCTGCAGGCAGCAGTTTAGACTGTTCTGTGAAGCTGTGCTGTTTGGAATTCTGGCTGCATCAAGTTGAGAGCATCACAGTAATGAGCTGGAAGTTGGGGGGGGGGATAGGTGTGTTTTGTAATGCTCACTGAGTTAGCTGTAGGCAGCAGTGAGACCTCTCAGGTAGTTCTGCATTTGTGTCTATGGTAACAGCACAGGTGTTTCTTTCATGCTGAGGGGAAAGCTGCCTAGGGTGATGATATCAGTGACATTTTGTGACCTGTGTGTGTAAATGTCTCATATCATCACAGTAGAGCAGAGGGTAAAAAGATCACACTGCAGTGGATGATACGCTGTTTTATCTCACTCTTTTACCACTCATCCCTATTGTGTATATATATCTCTATATATCTATATACACACACAGATATGTGTATCTAGGGTTTTCCTTATGGGTTTTATTTTTCTTCCTGTGACAACGGGCTGTATGGTTATTATGATTTAGATGCTATCAGACTTGCTCCATTTACTCATTTATTTAAAATTTCACAGTGGGTGAATAGGTTGGGGGTACGGAGAATGGTTAATCAATTTGCTTATTATGTTATTTTCCTTTCATTTGTTATTACCTGAAGTGAACGTATTTGTATTCTGATTTATCATTGAAGATTTAATAAAAAATTCCCCTACTCTTTTTTTGAGAAGTGACATGATCTTTAATGCCCACTTGAACAACCACCAGAACATGCAGATGGGACCTCGGTTTAATGTCTCATCTGAAAGGCAGCACATCAGGAGTGCAGCATCCCCCTCATGATGCACTAGAGTGTCAGTATTGAAATTTACCCCATGTGCTTAGTGTGGGGCTAGAACCCACAACCTTTCGATCTTACAGCCTCAGAGGTGAGTGTGCAGCCTGCAGAGCCACAGACACTGCAGTTAATCTTTTTATTGAAATTTTCAGAACACAGAAGTGTACAGAAACATATTACTCCCACCACCCTACCCCTCACCCCACCTGCCCCAAGCACATCATTTCCTTTATATCAGGAGTTCTGACATCACTTCCCCAAAACTACTAAGGACATATCCTTAAAGGCACAGCACATTGAATAGGGGGTAAAGACACTCACAAGCTTGCACACACTAAAACAAAAACAAAACAAGAAAAACATCTTAAACAGAAAGGGAGACAGACATGTGGGGAGTGGTGCAATGCACTGGCTGTGGAGCAGCAGTCTTCCAGGAGACATTCTGGAGACTGTGTTGCTGCCCTATTTGCAGGCACCTCTTTGGTCTGAGGAAGGAGGTTGCTCGTCTCCATGTTAACCTGGCAAGGATTCGGGAAACCTGCTCCCCCACCCAGGGACCACCCAGGCCACCACCACTACCTCAGCGGTTGCCAAGAAAGTGGAGTGGTTGGACCACATTGGGCTCAGGGAGGGTGAGGGTGGTGGAACAGAGGCACATCCCTCCAGTCGTGCCTCTCCACAATTCATTTGCCATTCTGGCTGAGCGTGGTTCCTCTATAGAGGCACCCACAGTAGAGACCAAGGAAGATGCTGGGAACCTCCACAATGGAGACCCACAGGAGGGTGGCATGGAACCCCACAGGGGAAGGAAACAACTTCTGGTGGGGGACTCAGTCATTACGGGGGTAGAACTGGGGGAGGGAGGAGGGAAGGAGGTAAGGTGCCTGCCCGGCACCATGGCTTGGAGGGACAGGAAATGAATCCTCAGGATCATGGGAGCAGCTGCATGTGGGAGTGAGCTGGATGTCATTATCCACCTAGGGACAAATGACTTGGCTGGGAATGGGATCAGAGCAGTGCAACAGGAGTTTGTGGAGTTGGGGAGGGGCCTTAGACAAGTAGCACACATGGTAACTTTCTTAGAAGTGCTACCTGTTTTTGGCATGGATGAGGCTCGGGTACCCTGCACCATGGGATTCAATGACTGGTTGAAAAACTGGTGCAGAGCTTAGGGATTTGGCTTCACTGGGGACTGGGGCTCCACCTGGAGTTATACAGGCCTATACTGGTGCAATGGTCTGCATCTGTCCAGGAGGGGAACCAGAATCCTAGGTGATAGGTTTAAATGCTTCATTGGCACTGAAAAGGAGAAGGGAAATCCTAGCCTCACCCAAAAAATCAGGGTAGTTAGTGAGGTAAACACCAAGGTAGAGCAGTCGATAGGGAGAAGGACAAGGGTACATGGAGAAAAAAACAAAGGCAGTAAGGACAGGGATGGGGCAAAAAGGAATAAGGCCATCAAATAATGGAGGGTAATGAGTACCAATGCCCATAGTCTAGGTAACAAGCTCCCTGAACTGGTGGCCTTGATGGAAGAGGGTTGCCTGGATATCGTGGCAGTCACAGAAACATGGTACACAGAGAACCATGACTGGGATGTTAACATACCAGGGTACACAATCTATTGGAGGGACAGGGAGGGTAGAAGTGGAGGAGGAGGAGGAGTAGCTTTCCATGTAAGGGAAGGGATCAAAGCAATGGAACTAAAGAGTAAACAAGGAGGAGAGCAGGTCACCCTGGAGACTGGAAATGGCACCACAATCCGCACAGGGATTGTATACAGACCCCTGTCTCAGGGGGGAGGAAATAGACAAGGATATGATAGAAGGCATCCTTAGGATGGCAGAGAAAGGGGAGATATTGCTGATGGGGTACCTGAATATGCCAGATGTTAACAGGAGCACCTTTGCTGCAGCCCCATCCAAGAGCAGGGCCATTCTCGATGCCCTACAGGGGGCATACCTCAGACAGCTAGTTTTGGAACCAACTCTGGAGGGAGAAATCTTAGATCTGGTACTTTCAAATGGGGAGAGAGAGAGGATCTCAGATCTAGAAGTGGGTAGCCATCTGGGAACAAGTGACCACCAAACAGTGTGGTTCATGATAAACTTAGCTGTAGAGTCAAGCCATACAAAAATGAAGGTACTGGACTTCAGGAGGGCTGATTTTGTAAACATGGGAGAGTGCCTCAGAAAAGCATTAGCAAACAGGCAAGAAGGTGGGGTGGAGCAACAATGGGGAAACATCAAAACTGCCATCACAGAGGCAACAAGCCTTTGAGTGACGCAAATAAACAAATCGAAATGAAAGAAAAAAACACTGTGGTTCTCAAAAGAAGTGGCAGGGAACGTTAGGGAGAAAAGACAGCATTCAGGAAGTATAAGGAAACACAGAAGGAGCTGGACAGAGAACTGTACCAGTTAAAGAAGGAAGCAGGGAAGGCAGTCAGAATAGCAAAGGCCCAAACTGAGGAAAAGATAGCCAATTTGGTTAAGAAGGGGGATAAAACCTTTTATAGGTAAATTAGGGAGCAAAGAAAGCCTAAGGCAGGGATACTGAGGCTGAATAAAGAGGAAGGTCATTGGGCAGAGAGTGACAGTGAAAAAGCAGGGATACTGAACGAATTCTTCTGCTCAGTATTCACAATAGAAAAGCAGGGGGAGATACCTAATCCAGTCAATAGAAGCACTCTGGATAGGGGGGTTGTTATTAGTCCTTTCACAGAAGAAAGGGTTCTGAAAGAACTCTAAAAACTGAAGGTGGATAAAGCAATGGGGCCAGATGGGATTCACCCCAGAATTCTAAAAGATCTAAGGGAAGAACTAGTAACACCACTGACTACCCTTTTTAATAAATCATGGGAGGATGGTGTGGTACCGAGGACTGGAGGAGGGCAGATGTGATTCCCCTTCATAAAAGTGGGAGCAAGACAGAGGCAGGAAACTACAGACCTGTCAGTTTGACCTCAGTGGTAGGGAAAATGATGGAATCACTTCTGAAGGAAAGAACTGTTGAGTGCCTAGAGGCCAGTGGGGCACAGGACCCAAGGCAGCATGGATTCACAGCAGGAAGGTCATGTCAGATGAATCTAATCGATTTCTTTGACTGGGTGACCAAAGTAGTAGACCAGGGAGGGGCTGTGGACATGGCCTACCTAGACTTTAGCAAGGCATTTGACACAGTCCCACACAAAAGATTAATAAACAAATTAGCCAGCCTGGGAGTGGGTCCCAGGGTGGTAGCCAGGTAAAACATTGGCTAGACAACAGGACACAGAGGGTAATAGTAAATGGAGTCCACAGTGAAGAAAGGGGGGTTACTAGCGGGGTACCGCAGGGTTCAGTACTGGGGCAGGTCCTTTTTAATGTCTTTATAAGTTACATTGCAGAGGGACTGGAAGGAAAAGTATGTCTCTTGCAGATGACACAACGATCTAAAACAGGGTTGATACACAAGGTGGGGTGGAAAAGATGAAAAGGGACTCAGTAAGGTTGGAGGAATGGTCAAATGTATGGCAGCTTAGATTCAACGCAAAGAAATACAAAGTAATATACATGGGAAACAAAAACCCAGGGGAAGAGTACACAATGGGGGGTGAGATACTGACAACAACAAAAATGGAATGGGACCTGGGGTAGTTATATCAGATGACCTAAAGGTGGGCAAGCAATGTGAGAAGACAGCAAGGAGGGCTGGTGGGATACTGGGATGCATAGGGAGAGGCATCATCAGTAGAAAACAGGAAGTTGTTGGCCCTCTGTACAGACACTCGGTAAGACAACGTCTGGAGTACAGCATGCAGTTCTGGAGACCCCAGCTCCGCAAAGACATAGACAGGGTGGAGGCTGTCCAGAGGAGGGCAACCAAACTGGTACAGAGTCTGCACCAGAAGACATATGAAGAAAGACCAAAAGAGCTTAATATGTATAGCCTCGAGGAAAGGAGGGAGAGGGGGGACATGATAGAAACTTTCAAGTACCTCAGGGGAATCAACAAAGTCCAAGAGGGTAGCATCTTTCAGAAAAAGAGATGTGCAAGAACAAGGGGGCACAATTTGAAGATACAGGGGGGATGGCTCAGAGGTAATATGAGGAAGTATTTCTTCACAGAGAGGGTTGTAGATGCACGGAACAGCCTTCCTGAGGAGGTCGTGTAGTCAAAAACAGTGGGGGAATTCAAAAATACATAGGACAGACATAAGGCAATTCTAGTGGGGGGGTAGGAGGAAGTAGGCTGTTGGTTATCTAGGATCTGCAGCTTATCCGTTAGGTAGGGAAATGAGCAGACTGGGTGGGCCAAGCGGTCCTTATCTGCCATCAAATTCTATGTTTCTATGCATCATAAAAAACAGAAACAACCTCAAATACATAGCATACAAAGAGATATGAGATATGAATATAACAAAATCCATTGTGCCCATAAGTGTCCACCATAGATCATCTCAGTAGTATGAAGTGGGCCTAGCCTATCAGCTTACATTAGATTGTATAGGTAGTCACATCGATGCTCTGCCCGTGTTAATATTAGGTAAGAATACCTCTTACGTAGTGGCAGTAAGAGGTCACGTGGGTTTACATAAGTCCGAAGTGAGGTACACCACCAGTTTTGTAGGAATTTGGCCATGCTGTCCATATTCCTGTAGGTAAGACTTTCCAGTGAAGCCAACTGTCCAACTGCATTGAGCGATTCTGCATAAGTGGGTGTTTCTGTAGATCTCTATCTACAAAGTAGCAGTTTCTTTGCCACCACACTGACCGCCCCATCCAGATCATCATGGCTGAGTTCTTAGGTTGGGTAGGTTGTTCCATCCCCAATAAAAATAGTGGACCATCAAACTTAATGGTGCAGCCCCAGACAGTGGAGCAGGCTTGCAAAGCAGCCACCCACAATTCTTGTATGTTGCGGCATGACCATAGTAGGTGCATTAAATGTGTCCCTGGCTGTTGGCAACGCTAGCACTTGTCATGTGGAAGGAGACTCAACTTAAAAAGAACTGCTGGGGTGTGATACCATCGGAGTGAGACTTTAATTTTTACTAAGCCAGCTCTGGAGATTGTGACATGCAAAGTGGGATCTGTACATGCATGTCACCCAGATACTGTCATCGATTTGGAGCTGTAGATCTTCCCTGTATCAATCTTCACCAGTCATCACTGGTGGGTTCAAGCCAAAGGTGCAGGATCCAATGGGGAGCTTTGCTTTAAGAAAAAGCTTAACTGCTTTAACAGGGAGGGATAACCTCAGGGACAGCATCACCCGCAAGGCCGACGCACTGCGTGGCGTTTGCAGGTTGGCCAGTAACTGACACCATCCCTTCCACTCCCTCAGTTCTGCTCTTCCTGCCATCGAGGTAGCAGGTGCTTCATGGGACAGCTCGAGGATTTCAACTGCATCACTCCAAAAAAGTTTTGGTCATTCAGCTTGTCACTATCATGACGCCTCAATTGACACCGTTCAGTGTCATTTAGTTTGGCATCATGTTTTTCTCCTTTTTATTATTTTATTATTGCGATCGAGTCATGATGGGTTTGGAGTGCAAATCTTCCAAGGCAGGAACCTCTCCCATGTGTCTGTGCCCCTACAGAGGTCAGTTCACCATAACCAACTTGCATGATCGATGTTTCATCTGCCTGGGGCCCGGATCACAAGGGACAGATGCGATGCCTGCTTCAGCATGGATTGCCACACCCTGGAACTGCACGTGGTGAGGTTGGGAAGCACTCCCCCAACCTTCAGAGAAAAGCAACGCACACGCGCCGAGAAGGTAAGGTTGTTAGGCCTGACCCCCGGGTCCCCCCCCGAGGCTACACGCACTGGGGAGAGCAGGCTGCTGAGGGCTCACATCCCGCTGAGCCCCAGCACCTGGGAGAGTGGTCAGGTTGTAGTTGGCCTCCTCCAGGGGGCTGACTGCTGGCCACTTCAGGCCGGGTTGGAGGACTGACAGACACCTGGTGTCGAGGCCCCAGCTACATGCAGGGCCTACGTCGGAGGTCCCTTCGGGAACTTCGGGGGGGGGCAGTCTCGACTCCTGACACTATTTTTGGTGGCAATGAGTGGGCCCCCTCCTACTGTCACAGAGTCCCTTCCTGACATTGTTGTTGGTGCCGGGACTAGTAGGGTGACAGGGGTCACCTCTTTGAACATCTCTGTAGTCTCCTCCTCAGATTCAGAGGATGACTTGGAGGGCTCAGAGTGGTGACCTGAATTTTAGGGGTGGTCGCCCACCAGATTCTGTTCAGGTTCTTTGGCAGGATCTGATCCGGATGTGGAGACCGAGCTTGGCGCCGCCCCACGTCTCTGCTGGTGCTGTGGAGAACCCCGGTGCCATTCTTGGTGCTGCCTCAGGTGGTGGTGTTGTGTCTGGGGACAGTGCAGGAGATGGCATCGATGATGGTGCCACAGTCGGTGCTGCCCCTGATGACGGTGCCACGGTTGGCACCATGTCCAGCACCATGGTCGGTGCTGTCTTGAGTGTCGGTGCTGTCCCAGATGTCGATGCTGCCTTGGGCATTGGTACAGCGGCTGTGGTTGGTACCGAGGATGGTGCCGAGTTGGGTGATGGCTCCGATGTTGGTGCCATAGAGGCATCCAGTGCCGTTCTGGGTACCACCCTTGGTGACGGTGCCACTTTGTGGACCGTCTCCATGGAGGAGCCTAATTTGGCCACAGCCCTCTTTTTGGTGCCGCTATGGGGTGAATGGGAGTGATTTTGGGAGGCCATAAAAGGTAGAAATGACCTGGAAATTTGGTTTCAGGAAAGCAGCTTCATCTTCTGAAATGTGACCTGCAGTGTATACGTCATCTATTAGGGTAAAAAACTCTTAAGATGTATTCAGGTGTTGAGTTCCCTCGTAACCGCTCATAATTTGTTGCATCATTTAATAATTCCATAAGTTTGGCAACATCAAACATTTCCTGCAATAGTACTATGTTACCCCTGCCCCATCTTAAGACTTGAACGCTATGTCCTGTAAGCCTTGCAATTCTTTTAATGCATTAGTTTCTTATTGCTGTTATTTTTTTTTCTTACCTGTTGATTATTGTTTAGTTTTTCAAAATCAGTTAATATCAACTTTTCAAAAGTCAAAGTAGCTGCATTTTGTATTTGAGGACAAAAGACCGACTGTTCTTTCAGTAATAACCACAACATTTGTGTCCTCAGAGCAGTCTGTTTCAGCATAGTGATCTAGTAACTCTTTTAAATCAGAACAGTCCTCCAGGCATAATTCAAAAATAGTCCCCTTCATCTGTTGGGTTCAGTTCTGGAGAAGTGACGTTAACTGACATTTGTAGGTCCTGTAGCATCCTGATCAAAATGTGTGATTCCCATGTTGTCAGCTGTTTTAAAACAGTACTTAAGATTGATTTTTCTGATTAATTTATAAATGTCCATCTTGATCTAAAAAAAATCCACCTGAATTGTGGCTGAAAATGACAGACCCCATTCCAAGACTTGCAACTGATCAGCTGTCCAAGGGATATTGGTCAGGTTAATCACTGCATTCTTGTTGTAGTTGCTTGCTGGTGTCTCTTTGGCCTTCCCTTGTCCTTGTCCTCTTCTTGTCTTTGGTTTAGACCTTTTTGTAGGTTTTTTTGGTGGTTTTGATGATTTTTGGTAGATGAAGTTTGCAACTGTGCCTCCTCTTGTTTCGGGTCTACAGTATTTTCCCTAAAAATAGGTCTGTAGTAGATGTTGTGGGTTCAGAATCAGAAATAGTTATAGGTTCTGGATTAATGACCACAGGGTGTTTTTTTAGTACTGTTAAATCACCTGTTGGATTTAGACCATGATTTTCTATTCCAGTTTCTTGTTTTTGATCTGCTTCTTGATCAGCCTCTGGGGGGAAGCTTTCTGTTCGGTCCCATTTAAATATTTGATATATTTCAAAGTCTATGGAATCACTGAGCAATTATTGACCTTTTTCTTTTTATTAGCTCATTTTCAATTTAGTTATATTTGCAATGTACATTTTATTCAAAACAGACAACTCATGATGTTCTTTGAGTCATCTTAACAAGTCTTGAATTGCCACAAATCTCAGTCTCCACTTCTGCAAGGTCTCTTTCTTAATTAAGGCAATCAAAAAATCATTTGTACAGGTTGTACAAGCTTTTTCCCCAATACATTTTCAACACTGGGCTTGAGAAACCACAGGATGGTTGTTTCTCCACATGGAGACCACGTGGTGACCAGCCCTTTTCTAAATATTGTTCTAAAGTCACTTTATTGCTATATTTGTTTAATTCTTGCGTTCTCACTTTTTCCAGCCTTACAAAAGTCTTTTAACTCACCGGTGGTAGAGATATTGTTTTCTTTTATGTAAAATGTTTTCCTTAGCTGATTGTGGCATCTCAGCATAGTTGGTTTACCCTCCACTCAAATTCCTCCATTTACCTCTCTACAGCTCTGGCCATTGTGTTTTCCTCGGTCTCAGTTTTTTGGTTCATGCCCCAAGTTTTTAGGTGATTAGAGTGTATTTTGGAGGAAAAAGAGACCGTGCTGAAGAAGGTATATAACAGATTTGCTCACAGATATACAGATTTATGGCTAAGTTTTCTAGTCAGAGTATATTAGTTAACAGTGGTATCAAAATCGGCTGTTAGCCATACAAGTGTCCCACTCAAACATCCGGCAGCACCTGTGAGGTAGCAATCAGTCCAAACACAGAAATCCATCTTTTTATTAGCTCGTTTTCAGTTTTAGTTATATCTGCAATGTAGTTTTTATTCAAAACAGAGAACTTAGGATGTTCTTTGAGTGGTCTTAATGAGTCTTGAATTGCAGCAATCTCAGTCTCCACCTCCACAAGGTTTTGGTCTTCTTTCTTAAGACAATTACAGCAATCCCAGTCTCCACCTCCTCCAAGTTATCAGGGTGGAACCCACTCTCCGTGGAAGAATCAACATCTAGGGATAGGGGTTCACCGGTAGACTGGCAAGACTGGGACAAGAAAGATATCCGGAATCTACACTATGTGCTACATGAATTCTGAACTGAATGGGTATCTGAACAGTTATAGATATAAATATCAGGTGATTGAAAGGACTTAACTGCTGTGAGGTTTAAATTACTGGTAGAAAGATCTAGTAAGTAGGGGGAGTGGCTTAGCTAGAAGGAAGCTACATTTAAAGACTGCCTTAGAAAGATTCTGCTAGTATCTTGGCAGAAGACACCAGGAGAAAGGACTGCTGTGTGACTGGACTTCTCTGCTGGGACTATATTGCCCTCCTTCCCTCCACCCCCACCCCCACCCAAAGCTAGTTCTATTTTTATAGGCACAGGATTTGACTGACAACAGGAACTTCCTGTTTGGGAGCAGGAAGTGAGTGATCACAGAACCACCAAAGACTCACCATCCTAGAAGGGCAGGAGTAGCCTCCCGCCCCCTCTAGCTGCTGGAGGTCTGCCTCTGAGCAAGTAAGTGGTCCACTGAGAAATATAGGATATTCTTGTCTCAGAACAGGACAATCAGGAGCTTAAAGGGCACACAGGCAGAAAGTAAGGAGAGAGAGAGAGAAAAAAAAAACAGAGGAAAGAGTAAGGCTTGAAAACAGTTAAGGGGCCAGAAATAAGACATGATTGGAGTGGTGCAGTGCACTGGCTGTGGAGCAGCAGTCTTCCGGGAGACGTTCTGGAGGATGCGGTGTTGTCCCATCTGCAGGCACCTCTGGGCTGAGGGAAGAGGTTGCTCATCTCCAGGCTGAGTTGACCAGGATTTGTGGGACCTCCTCTTCCATCCAGGGACCACCAGTGCCACTGCCATTGCCTCAGAGGTTGCCAAGAAAGAGGAGTGGTTGGACCACAGTGGCTCAGGAGGGTGAGGGTGGTGGACAGAGGCGCATCCCTCCAGTTGTACCTCCACACTCCTATGCCATTCTGGCAAAGTGTGGTTCCTCTATGGAGGCACCCTGCAGGGGAGACCAAGGAGGATGCTGGGAACCTCCACAAAGGAGACCCACAGGAAGGTGGCAGGGGACCCTGCAGGGAAAGGAAACAACTCCTGGTGGGGGGACTCCATTGTTAGAAAGGTAGAACTGGGGGAGGAAGAGGAGAGGGAGGTAAGGTGCCTGCCTGGCACCATGGCTTGGAGGGACAGGGAGCAACCTCAGGATTGCCGGAGCAGCTGCACAGGGGAGGGAGCTTGATGTCATTGTCCACCTAGGGACAAATGACCTGGCTAAGAAAGGGATTAAAGAAGTGCAGGAAGAGTTTGTGGAGTTGGGGAGGGCCTTAGTCAAGTAGCATGCACGGTAACCTTCTGGAGGTGCTACCCATCTATGGCATAGGAGGCTAGGTGTTCCGCACTATGGATTCAATCAGTGGTTGAAAACTGGTGTGGAGCCTCAGGGATTTGGTTTCATTGGGGACTGGGGGTCCACCTGGAGTGATGCAAGCCATACTGGCATGATGGGCTGCATCTGTCTGGGAGGGGAACCAGGATCCTAGGTGATAGGTTTAATGCTTCATTGGCAAGCTTTTAAACTAGCCAAGGGGGAGGCACTGAAAGGAGCAGGAAATCTTAGCCCCCCAAATAATCACGGTAGTAAGTGGCAAACACCAACATAAAGGTTCTCGACTAGGGAGAAGGGCAGGTAAATGGAGAAAGTGACAAAGGCAAGAAGGACAGGGATGGGGCAAAAGGGAGTAAGGCCATCAGAAATGGAGGGCAAGAGTACCAATGTCTAGTCTGGGCAACAAGCCCTGAGCTGGTGGCCTTGATGGAAGAGGGATGCCTGGATATTGTAGCAGTCACAGAATCATGGTACACAGAGAACCATGACTGGATGTTAACATACCAGGGTACATAACCTACAGGAGAGACAAGCGGGAGAAGAGGGGAGGAGAGCCTCTATGTAAAGGAAGGGATAAAAGCAACTGAACAAAAGAGTAAACAGGGAGGAGAGGAGGCACTGGGGTCACCTTGGAGACTGGAAAGGGCACTACAACCGCACAGGGTTAGTCAGACCCCCATGTCAGGGGAGGAATGGACAAGGATATGATAGAAGGCATTCTTAGAATGGCAGAGAAAGGGGAGATACTATTGATGGGAGACCTGAATATGCCAGATGTTAACTGGAGCACATTTGCTGCAGCCACATCCAAGAGCAGGGCCATTCTTGATGCCCTACAGGTGGCAGGCATTAGACAGCTAGTTTCAGAACCCACTCGTGAGGGAGCAATCTTAGACCTCGTAATCTCAAACGGGGGCAGTGAGAGGATCTCAGATCTAGTAATGGGTTGCCATCAAACAGTGTGGTTCATGTTAAACTCAGCTACAGAGTCAAGCCATACAAAAGTGAGGGTACTGGACTTTAGGAGAGCTGACTTTGGCAAGATGGGAGAGTGCCTCAGAAAAGCACTAGCAAACAGGCTAGAAGGAGGTGTGGAGCAACAATGGGGAATCATCAAAACTGCCATCACAGAGGCAACAAGCCTTTGTGTGAAGCAAATAAACAAATCAAATGAAAGAAAAGCCACTATGGTTCTCAAAAGAGGTGGCTGTGAAAGTCAGGAAGAAAAGATAGCATTCCGAAGTATAAGGAAACACAGAAGGAGCAGGGACAGACAGCTGTACCAGTTAAGGCAGAAGGAAGCAGGGAGGAAGTCAGAATAGCAAAGGCCCAAATTGAGGAAAGATAGCCAACCAGTTAAGAAGGGGATAAACCTTTTATAGGTACATCAGCGAGCATAGAAAGACAAAGGAGGGATAGTGAGGCTGAACAGAATGAACGTGGGTGGGCAGAGGGGACAGTGAAAAGCAGGATATTGAACGAATATTTCTGCTCAGTATTCACAAAAGAGGAGGGGGAAGTGCTCTAATCCAATTAACAGAAGCACTCTTGATAGGGGGTCGATCCCAGTCCTTTCACAGAAGAAAGGGTTCTGCAAGAACTCCCTAAAACTGAAGGTGGACAAAGCAATGGGTCCTGATGGAATTCACCCCAGAATTCTAAAAAGAATTAAGGAGGAACTAGGAAACCACTGGCTACTCTTTTAATAAATCATGGGAGGATGGTGTGGCACCCGAGGACTGGAGGAAGGCAGATGTGATTCCCTCACAAAGTGGGACCAAGACAGAGGCAGGAAACTACAGACGTGTCAGTCTGACCTCTGTGGTAGGGAAAGGATGGAGTCACTCTGAGAAGAATAGTTGAGTACCCAGAGGCCAGCTGAGCACACAGGACCCAAGGCAGCATGGATTCACAGCGGAAGGTCAAGTGCCAGACGAATCTAATAGATTTCTTTGACTGGGTGACCAAAATAGTAGACCAGGGAGGGCTGTGGACATGGCCTACCTAGACTTTAGCAAGGCATTTGACACAGTCCCACACAAAAGATTAATAGTCAAATTAACCAGCCTGGGAGTGGGTCCCAGGGTGGTAGCCTGTAAAACATTGGCTGCACAACAGGACACAGAAGGTAATTGTAAATGGAGTCCACCTGAAGAAAGAGAGGTTACTAGTGGGGTACCGCAGGGTTCAGTACTGGTCCAGTTCTTTTAATGTCTTCATCAGTGACATTGCAGAGGGACTGAAGGAAAAGATGCCTTTTGCAGATGACACAAATATCTGCAACAGGGTTGATACACAAGGAGGCGTGAAAAGGATGAAAAGGGACTTGCAAGGTTGGAGGAATGGTCAGAAGTATGGCAACTAGGATTCAATGCAAAGAAGTGCAAAATAATGCACCTGGGAAACAAGAACCCAGGGAAGTATACACAATGGGTGGGAGGTAGTAACAACAACAAAAAGGAAAGGGACCTGGGGGTAATCATATCAGATGACCTTAAGGTTAGCAAGCAAGTGAGAAGGTAGTAGGGAGGGCTGGGGTATACTAGGATGTATAGGGAGAGGCATCAGCAGCAGAAAACAGGAAGTTGTTATCCTCTGTACAGACAGTTGGTAAGACCTCACCTGAGTACTGTGTCCAGTTCAGGAGACCCCATCTCTGCAAGGACATAGACAGGATAGAGGTAGTCCAGAGGAGGGCAACTTAAATGGTGCAGGGTCCGCAAGAGAAGCCGTATGAGGAGAGACTAAAGGAGCTTAATATGTATACCCTTGAGGAAAGAAGGAGAAGGGGACATGATAGAAACTTTTAAGCACCTCCAGTGGAATCAACACAGTCCAAGAGGGTAGCATCTTTCAGAAAAGAGACTGCAAGAACAAGGGGACACAATTTAAAGATAGAAGGAGGGTGGTGTCTAGGGGCAATGTGGAGGAAGTATTATTTCAGAGAGGGTAGTGGATGCATGAACAGCCTTCCTGAGGAGGTTGTGGGGTCTAAAACTGTGGGAGAATTCAAGAATGCATGGGACAGTCATAAGGCAATTCTTGTGGGGGGTAGGAAGAAATAGACTGTTGGTTAACTAGGATCTACAGCCTATCCTGTAGGTAGGGAAATGGGCAGACTAGATGGGCCAAGCGGTCCTTATCTGCCGTCAAAGTCTATGTTTCTATGTTTCTATGAATGTTCCGACATGCTACAATTTTTCCAGTAGCTTAAAGCACAAGTAAATCTCCCACACCTGCATCACTGGAGGCATGTCCAGCTGAGCTACACCCTGGTTGACATCCTTGGCCCCTTGCTGCAAGGCCCAAATGACTATCCACTCAATGGGTTGTTCAAGCCTCAGCTGCCCACCCAAATAAAAGTAGCAAGCTTCTATTGCCTGCTGTTAAATCTAGGTCTTGACCCGATGGAAGCCACCAGGAAACAATGAGAAAGAGAACTGCAGACCCCCGTCCCATTGGCTATGTGGGATTGCTATTGGAACCTACTAAATAAAAGTGTCCTAGACACCAAGAACAAACTCACACAGCGGAAAATCCTGCTGAGATAGTATAGGACTCCAGAAGCCCTCCACAGATGGGGATTACTTGCAGTGGCAGGATGCTGGATATGCCATGAGCTAGATGGATCCCTCACGCACCTGCTGCACTCATGCTCGAGACTATCCTCATACTGGGATGGGGTACAGCAAACCTGCAGGGAAATATCCTCTGAAGCATTCACCATTGACAGGTTCTGGGCAATGTTAAGCATCCCAATGGATTCAGAGGCATGGAAAACCAATGGGGTAAACAACGTTATCACCTACTGGATAGTCAACGCCCTCACCACAGCAAAAAGAGTCATCCTGAGATACTGGAAACAGCAGACCCCCCCCACCCAGTCCATGAATGGCTGACAGAGCTCAGCAAAACAGCCAGTTATGAAAGGGTCGTAGTGGTGGCCAGAGGACAAGAACAGAAGTATATGAGAGGTTGGGGAAAATATATACACTCACAACACTGTCAGATACCCGAGGGCCGCTATCTCCCTGAATATATTGGGCCTAAAGGCCAGACCAGGCCTTATCAGACCCAAAATTCATAACCCACCTTTAGGCTGGGCCGGAAGCACGTGCGAAACACTCTCACCACCTGAAAAAATTTGTTGGCCTGAAAAGGACTTTGCCCTCTCAAACACCCCAGGAACCAGAACGAGCGTGAGACAACCAGTGTCACAGTTTAACAAACACATAAGTTTGTCTTTAATTCCCCTCCCTTTTGATACCTGGATAATTTTGAACAGAATTATCATACTCAGGATAAGGTAAACTGATACGGACTTTACAACTCAGAACTTATCTTTAGTAATGTAATCACATGGACTCACCCCCGGATAGGAATACGCATGCAACATACTATACGGCTCCTCAGAGGGCATCAATGTATGCAATGCTTGACGAGTGTTATACTATTACCAAATCGATCACCTTAACGGTGTTCTGTCTATGTGCACTCATATAAATCACAAGATTTAAATCACCTAAATAACTGACTTTTAGGCTTGAATTTATTTCAGAGATCTGCAACGCTTTTATTAACATTCTATTTTCTAAGCGTATGTCCAAAACCATTTCAATATGCCCAGCTTCTTCTGTTTTTTTCTTGATTTTGTAATTTTATAATATTCTTTTCTTATTTAAACTGCAAGGACTGATTTACACAATGTTTTGGGCAGAAAAATAAAGTAGTTATCAGGGCGGATGCCCATCGTGTCTTTTCTGTCCCTTTTCGAGGTGGGTTGCAGATCTCTGAAATAAATTCAAGCCTAAGAGGGCGTTGGCTATCTAGTGGGTGCTCCTGTCCTCTGGCCACCACTACCATTGAAATGGTTTTGAACAAACGCTTAGAAAATAGTGTTAATAAAACCGTTGCAGATCTCTGAAATAAATTCTAGCCTAAAAGTCAGTTATTTAAGCGATTTGAATCGTGCGAGTTATACGAGTGCACATAGACAGAACGCTGTTAAGGTGATCAATTTGGTGTGTGTTATTTCCCTGCTACGGTGCACCAAAGTTCTATGGCCCCTTATATAGAGGTTTGAGCACACTACCATCCACAAAGTGGGTACTATGTTATGCTTACTCCTTGAAAATTAATAAAAATCATTAAACCGAAAAAACAAATGTTCACACAAGCACTACACAGAACCTAACTGATGTAAGCCCAAGCACTACGCAATCTCATTTATATGACACCAATGTAGACCCGCATGGGGGGAATGGTAAAAAAAAAAAAGTCAAAGGGAGGTTGAAAATGATTCTGAGGTTTTTGTTTTAGGCAGTTTTTTCATGCACCCTCACTTTAGTATGCACTTTAAGTAGTGAACTTGTGTTACACTGATTGACGTAGCGTAACTTTAAATTGCAACAGCCACTTTATCTGTGTGTATAAAAGCACTTTATCCATTTGGGGATGCATACTTTGACAAAGCCCACTGGAGGAAATGTTAGTCCATCTTGTTCTTCCTCTGGGAAGGTGCCTTGTGTGTTCATGAAAATAAACTGTTGTACCTTGCAACTATTCTGAAGAGTGGACAGCAGTTTGTGGTGAACTTAGCAAGTTCTGTGGCTTTCTTTGTTAGTTTGGTAGGGGTGTAGTACATGTTGTGATTGATCTGGTACTACATATGTCTGAGGCCATCAAACTTTAGGAGGGTGTGGGTATTTCTCCATAGGGTTTTATTGCACTCAGGGGTTTCTAGTTCTGGGAATTCCTTCTGCCAGTAACGGCATTGTACATTATTTGGATCAGTCGTGAGGGCCAGCAAGTGTTTGTAAAGCCGGGATGTAGCATGTCTGAGGGAAGCCAGGGAGCAGAGGTCATCCCATATGCTAAATGTCTCGGTTTTCCACAGTTTGGGTCCCAGCCTCGATACAAGCATGTGTTGGAGTTGCATGAATGGAAAGGCCGGGACTTTCGTGGGGAGTCTTTGCATCTGGAAGTTATGGTAGGAGATCAGCTGGCTGCCATCTAATAGACAGCCCAAGGTGTAGTCTCGTGCTGGACCCAGAAATCCATCAGGGATGAGTATGTTCTGAATCTGGAAGTTTGGGTTTCCCATCAGTGGTTGCTCTGGGTTGAGGACAGGGTTGAAGACCAGCCCAGTAGGTTATGTAATTGTTTGCAGACTTGGACTGAGGTTCCCAGGTGGGGGGCCCGCAAGGGGTCGGGAGGGCCTTGAGAGGCACACTGGTCAGGGCTTGAGTTGTGATCCTGACTATGCGACACAGATCTAGTTCTATTTCTTACCATTGGGAGGCATATACTGAGCCATCCATAAGGGCCATAAGTCGTTTCCACCAAAGGAATTGTGATGCATGGGCTGCAAGGTAATAACAGTTGTAGATCCGAGAGCTGGAGACCCCCTATTTCCTTACCTGGTATAAGTTTTTGATAGGCCCTGCATGGGGGCTTGCCTGACCAGAGGATTGAGGAGATTATTGAGTTCAATATTCCGAACCAGGCGAGAGGGAGAAAGCAGCTCGACATACTAAGCGGGCACAGCAGTCTAGGTAGGACGTTCATCTTGATAATGTTTATGTGAGCCCATAAGGTTAGAGGTAGGAGGACCAGAGATTCAGGTCTTGGCTTATGTTGGCTCGACATGTCATCCAGGTTTCGTGACTGCATAGCTTGCTGTTCTGGGTTACTACAATTCCCAGATATTTAATTTGTTTCGGGCACCATTTTCCATACTACATCACTGCATAGGAGTGGAATGTGTGACAGTTGAGGGACATTATGCAGGATTTTGTCCTCTTTAGTTTGTATCTTAACACTTTCCCAAATTCCTTGATGATTTCTGGGTTGGGGGTATCGACCCACTGTGGTCCTCTATGTGCAAGAGCACATCATCTGTATAGGTCGAGATTTTGTACCTGTGATCTCCCACTCTGACCCCCATTACAGACTGATCTGCAAGGATCCTTCTGGTGAGGGGTTCAATGTAGAGGTTGAAGAGGTAGGGGGGCAGAAGGCATCCTTACCTGGTTCCTGAATGTAGGTGAAAGGGGAGTGAGAACAGGCCATTGCAGAGCACCCTGGATTTAGGGCTAGAGTACAGCAGCAGGACCCTGTCTACGTAGGCCTGCAGAAGCCCATATGCCTTCAGTGCCTCAAAGAGAAAAGCTCAGGACACTCTGTTGAATGCCTTTTTGGCATCCAGGGAAAGCAACACCGCTGGGGTGTCACTGTCCCTGGATGCCACCAGTATATGGCCCAGTTTTCTCAGTTGGTCTGTTGCCAGCCTCCTCTGCATGAATCCTACCTGTTGGGGGCCAACAAGGTTGGCTATCACTTTACTTAGCCTTGTCACAAGGATCGTGGCCAGAATCTTATGATTCACATTCAAGAAGGAGATGGGTCTATAGCTAGCCACGCTTGTTGGATCTTTTTCTAGTTTTAAGAGCAGAGTGACAGTTGCCTCTTAGATTTCTGGTGCCAGCTCTGCCTGGTCCTTGGCCTCGCTGAAGAGGGCTACTAGTGGTTCTGCTAGCTTCTCCCCCATTGCCCTGTAGAAGTTTGAGGTGAAGCCATCTGGGCCTGGTGTTTTGTCCAGTTTCAGTAATGCCAGTGCTATATGGACCGCGCTGGCTGACTTGGAAGCCCCTGGCATCAATAAGGATTCTTGTGGGACCTTTGGGAGGTTAACTTTCCATAGGAACTGCTGTACCTCTTCCATGTTGGCTGGCGTGTCCTCCATGTACAACTTCCCCGAAGGCTGCTGCAATTTGCTTCACATCAGATATGAATGCTCCCATTGTGGAGCAAACCATATTAATGGCGCGATGTGCTTCTTGTTGTTTCAGTCTGAGGATCAGGAGTTTCCCAGCCTTCTCGCCTTGGTCCACATAACAGGTCTTGGCCCTAAAGATTGCCATTTCAGCTTGTTCCCTAATGAGCACTTCATATTTCGCCCAGACCACATTCAGTTCCATTGCAATCTGTGTGGGCGGGAGGCCTTTTCTCTTTCTTTCTAGGTCTCTTATCTGGCAGAGGAGTACTGCAGACTCTGCTTCTCTATTTCTCCTTCTGGTGGTAGCCAGTCACAGTAGTTCCCCCCTGAGGGTGCACTTAAAGGCCCCCCACAGGGTGGCCTGCTTCTCCACCGAGTGGGCATTCATCTCAAAGAACTGCGTGATGCAGCCCTTGATTCTGGCTAAACATCTTTGATCCTTCAGGAGAGCATTGTTTTGCCACCAGATTTTGTCCCTTGCCTGCAGATCTGGGGGCAGTACCAGCAGCTGCACAGGGGCATGATCCGAAATGATTCTAGCTTGGATCTCACAGGAGGTGGTGTCACAGTAATGACTGATTGATTAGGAAGAAGTCTAGTCTGGAGGAAGAGGAATGGGGGGCCGACCAATATGTGTATTCCCTGGAGTTTTGGTGGAGGATTCTCCATATGTCTAAAAGCCCAAGTGAGTCGAGAAGTTCGGTCATTACCCTTTGCACTGGGGATAAACCCAATCTTCTGGCGTGGGATCTGTCCAGGCCATTGTCTCTGACCTGGTTCCAATCCCCCACCACAATAGCGGGGAAGCTTGGCATGGATGATATGGTTGCCAGTTGCATGGTAAAGAATCTGGGGTCAGTCTGTGTTTAGGCAATAGACGGATATTAGCAGGACCTCTTGCCTCCCCAGCTCCCCCAGGACTATTAGATATCTCCCTGCTGGGTCCGCCATCTGCCCCAGGGGGGTGGAATGGGATGGACCTATGGATGAGGATGGCTACCCCTGCCTTTCTGTTACTACACCCTGCCACAAAGACCTGCCTCACCCATTCCCTCCTCCAAAGATGTCCCTGGTGGTCGAGAGTGTGTGTTTCTTGGAGGAATGTGATGTGCATTTTAAGGGTCTTGAGGTGTCTTAAAATTGTGTATCTTTTCTCTTTCATCTGCGTCCCTTTATATTCCATGTGGTGAGATTATATGGGGTATTCATCATATAGGATATTAGGGGTGCCTGCATGTTGTGTGTGGGTTTGGCCAAGCTTGCTTCAGCCTGTAGGGAGGTCTCAGGGCGATCACTGCTGTAGCTTGAAGGGGTGTGTCTGCTAGGTCCTGCCCAGCTCCACCTTGTGGGGAGCTCCTTGCACGTGTACCCCCCACCTGTCGGCAGTCCTCCACATACATTGTGTCATACTAGTGTCAGCAGGAACATGCACAATGCATTGGGTTTCTATAAGACAACAATAATCACTACCTACAACATACAGACTAACTATAATATACAGTATATACAATAGACTAGGCTTAGGGTGGGACCCATGCCTACCTGTGCTCTTGGGCATAAGGGTCTGGATACTCAAAAGGGTTGCATCATGTGCAATAGGGTTGCGCCTGCGCAAGTCCGAAATTGCACCATTCTGCAATATTCAGCAGGAGGCAGTTGTGCCCCCCAAGTCATGCTGAGCAACAGCGCAATGCTAATGAAGGCATGCTCAACCAGAGGGGGAGGAACCACGCATAAACTGCACAGCCCAATATTCAGCCAGGATGTGCAGAGTTGTGCAGGCGCAACCCCCTACCTGTGCCTGCACAACTTTGAGCCCCCAAAAAAAGGATTAAGTCGAGGGCCACCCACAGGTGAGCTGCCGCGTGCAGGAAGCAGCAGCAGCTGCCACCTGTGCGGTGGCCCTCCGCTGCTCCCTGTGCCCTGACTGGCCGATGGCGGGCATAACATGAATGAACCCCCCACTGGGCCCGATCAGGGCATAATGAACCCCCAAACTGGCCGATTACAGCCAGAAGGAAGTTCACCCCCAAAGAGCAATATCCCTGTTGGTCCAAGTGGACATGAAGCCCGATCGCGGGCATAAAATCCAACCCCAAAACGTATCCCTGTGTGGTCAGTGGACATGGCCCGATCGCGGGCATAAGAGTCAACCCAAAGAGCAATATCCTGGTGGTCCAGTGACCCACCACACCCACCGGCCCCAACACCCCGCCTCCCCTCAGCACCCCACCCGCCTGCGCCGCCCCGCCTGACTGCCTGGTAGGGCTGCACGCCCATTAGTTCAGAGCAAGAGCCAATGGGCATGTAGCCCATGCCAGAGTTAAGGTAGTCCAGATATGTGAATGAATCATTCACATATCTGGACTGGCCTTTGAGCAGCTGCACGCCCATTGGCACTTGCTCTGAACCACGGGCGGCAGCCCTACCGAGCAGTCAGTCGCCGGGGCGGGGCGGCAGGCAGGAGGGTGCTGCCCACGGCTGACGGTGGGGCGGGTGGTGGGCTCGTGGTGGGTGGGCGGCCACTGGACCACCAGGGATATCGTTTTTGGGGTTGACTTTATGCCCGCCATCGGGCTTCGCAGTCCACTGGACCACCAGGATATTGTTTTTGGGGTGAACTCCATTCTGGCCGCGATCGGGCCAGTGGGGGGAGGTTTCGCATTCTGCCCGCGATCGGCCAGTGTGGGAGGGGGGGTCATTTATGTTATGCTCACGATCGGGCCAGTGGGGGTGTCATATGTTATGCCTGTGATCGGCCAGTGGGGGATTTACTTCATGCCCACGATCGGGCTGCAGGGGGTATCGGCCTCGACGGCTACTGCCTGGCAAGGTACCAGGCGCAAGTCGCCAGAGATCGGGACACCTGCATGCAAATGGGGCCATAAGTAGATGCAAATGGCCCCCCAGCGCTTTCATGAATTATGGCTCCATTTGCATGTCACCTTTGAATATCGGAAATTTGCGCATGGGCGCAATGGGACTTGCGCCACCACATCTTGAATGCTCCTCTCTGACCACTTGCGGTGGCGCAAGTTCCACTGCGCCATGCACAGTGGCTGTAGCTGGGTGGCGATATTCAAAGGAGTTGCTCATTAGCGCAACTCCATTGAATATCGCCCCGGCTACACCCCAGCACAACTTTTTTGAGCAGCGCAAGGGCTTGCGCCACAGAATGGCGCAGTTTGAATATCCAGCCCAAGGTGCCTAGGGCAAAACGGGGCAGGAGGGGCCCGCTGCCCACTGGGTCCATGAGGGACTCACATGAGAACTGTAAGTCTCTGTCCATGGTCAGTGGTTTTATATGGCCCAGAAAGTGGGACAGTAGTGTGCCCAGTGTATAGTGTGGAGACAGTTTTCACCCCAAGTGATTGTCATGCCGACCCGTATGACCAGCTAGCTGCATCTAAAAAATAGTCCTGCTACTGACTGCATCCATTCATTCATTCATGCATCCATCCTACCACCTACAGGGTTCACCAGCCTCTACTTGCTGCTGTGTGCTATGCTTTCAATTAAGATTTATTTAGTAGCCCCAGTGTTTACCTTGAGAGCAGGTCCTGAGAAAACAGCTTGTGTCTGATGCAAGCCCTTTGGTGTCTTCCTGAGTATCAATCTGTCTACTTCTGGACTGTGCCCTCACCGCCTCCATTGTTTTAGCTGGGATTGCTCCATCCCTCCTCCTCATCTCGGCGAGGGCCCACTTCAGTGGACACTCTTTCCCCCCCCTTAGATCTCGCTCTCCTATCCGAGGCCAACGGGGGCTGGTCCTCCTTGTGGCATCTTCCAGGTGTGGGCGAGAACCCATGTTCCATCTGTGAGAGTTATATGAGATTCCAAGGGGGCTGGTATTACCCTTTTGGGGCCCTATCCAGTGTACCGCTCCCTTGTAGCCCTTGCACTTGGCAGGTATCGCTGTAATGTGTAGCCGGTTCTTTCAGCCTGCTTTCCCTCCTGGGATATTGGGGGGGGGGGGGACTATGGCCTGTGTGTCTCCTCCAGCCAGGAAACTCCCTACTGTCTCATTTGAAACACAGAAACATAGAATTTGACAGCAGATAAGGACCGCTTGGCCCATCTAGTCTGCCCATTTCCCTACCTGATGGATAAGCTGCAGATTCTAGTTAGTCAACAGCTTACTTCCTCCTACCCCCCCACTAGAATTGCCTTATGTCTGTCCCATGCATTCTTGAATTCTCCCACTGTTCCATGCATCCACAACGCTCTCTGTGAAAAAATACTTTCTAACATTATCTCTGAGCCATCCCCCCTCTATCTTCAAATTGGGCCCCTTGGTACTTGCACATCTCTTTTTCTGAAAGATGCTACCCTCTTGTACATTTGACCATCCCCGAGTATCTGGGTGAAAGGGGCAGAGGGGGGCCTGTATAAAGTGTGTCAGATGGGTCCCTGCACAGAGGCGTTAAGGCAGCAGTAGGAATATTCATTTCAGTACGTGCTTGCCAGATGTCTGCGCAGTGCCTCCTAGCTGAGTAGCCCTTTCCGGTTTGCAGGCAGTTTCCCCATACCTCCAGTGTTGTACCCATGAGCCCCACTCCCCCATCCCTCCCGGTCCCTTTTACTATACAATATCACCGGCATCGTGGATGATCGTGCCCCCCCCCAGTCCCCAGGTACCTTGAGAGACAGTCCTGTGTTTGCTGTCTGACAGAGCTGCCTGAGTCTCTGTGTGGGCAGAGCCCCACATGGATGCAGCACTGCTGTGAATTCACCAGTCATCACTGTCTCTTCCTGCTGGTTGTAGGCTCCCACCAGGATGAGGAGATCGGTTGAGGCTGCGTGAGTTGGCGTGTTGCTGTAGTGACCTGAATGAGTGTCTCAGTGGAGGCTTCGGCCCGTGAAGGCGGGGCTGCAAGAAGTGTCTGCTGGTTGCTTGTAGCTGGAGCTGCTCGTTCTTGTTGATGGGACATCCTGCACTGGCTCAGGGGTGTTGTCTACCTGCTTGCATCATGGCATAGGGCACAGGGTTGGTGTGTGGTGCCGACATTGCCGAGTGCGCCTTGGACTATAGCATATCCCAATGTGTCTGCGTTGGATGTCCACTGAAGGGGTGTGCAACCAGGGTCGTCTTGTCCTAGCCAGGTTAGATTTATGCCTGACCTCTGGAAACTGGACAAAGAGCCACAAAACCTCTGGCAGGAAAATGGATCCATGTTCAGGAAAAAGGAGGATAGGGATACCAGACTGTTAATGCCGCCATGTTGAATTAAAGAGGGGCTGGGACCCCTCACCTAGTACATTTCACCTTGCTCTCGCTGTACCTGGATGAAGACGGCAGTCTTTTGCTTCAGACTTCCAGCCGTGTTTCAGAAGGTACATAACTTTTGGTGGTCCAGTGTTGAGGTTTTTGCAGTAATAGCTAGTTGTTTTGAGGTAGAGGCAGCCTTGGAAATTCTTTGGGTGTTTGCGGTCAGCTGCCTGGGCTGGCTTGGGGTGTTCTTATGTTGAAGCTGGTTTTATCGTGTGCCTTCTTGTGGGGTTGACAAGAAGAATCTGCACTTGTGAGAGTGCTGGGCTCTGTTCTTTTTGATAGTGTCTGTCAGAGTTTGGGTTTCTTGTTTGGTGACTGCCTGCCTTGCGATGTCTTGGGAGTAAAAACTTGTGGAAGGTGCTTGAGTAGTTCTTTGCAGGCCAGATCGGCATTTGGAAATTCTAGAAGACCGTTGTCAGTGTGGATGACCAATCTTGCTGGGTGGAGCACGCAAAAGGGAATACAGGCTTTGTACAGTGCTTATTTGACATCTTGGTATGCTTTTTGCTTATATCTGACTGATGTGGTAACATCACTGAAGATATGAAAGCGCTGGCCATTCTAAGCTAGGGGGCCCTTGGCTCTTGCTTGTGCTTGGATGTGGGCTTTATCCTGTAAGTTGCAGCAGTGGGCTATTATTCCCCGCGGTCTGTCCAAGGGACGTGGTTGAGCCCAGTAAGATCTGTGGGCATAGTCTAGCTGGTACATGGGAGCTGTAGTTGGCGGGCCTGCCACATTTATAGTGCTTTCTGCACAAAGTTCAGCAAGTTTTGCCCCTCAGCCTGTTCCGTTAAGCCCACCAGAACTATACTGTTTCTTCTGAGCCTGCTCTCCTGGTCCTCCAGTCTGTCATCCAACCTCTTCAGCTTTATCCAAGTGTCCACCACTGCTTTTTCTTCCTTGGCTTTGCCTGTCCTCCACTGAGCTTATACGGATTTTAGCATCCACGACCCTGATGGATAATATGTCCATTGTAGTTTTGAGCGCTCTCATGTCTGTTGCCACATTATTTAGAATAATTTTGACTGCGGTTATTTTGAAGAAAAAGCGATCCAGTTTGTCCATTAGTATTTTGATTGGATTAGCTGGTGCTGGCTGCCCAGCCCAAGAGTGGCTTCTGCTGTTTAGCAGGCAGGGTGGTTGGTTAAGAGATGGCAGTCAGGAGAAATTTCCATATTTTGAATTCCTTCTTGCTCTGGATGGGTTACATCAGGCATAATTCATTTGGTAGAGTATTCACCAAATGAAATCTCTTTTTTATGATCTCTCAAGCCTGTAAAGGTAATTTAAAAGCCGTGTTTTGTAAGTTTCAACCACGGAGCTCTGAGACAAGCTGCTGCTCAGGCTAAGTCCATCAAGTGACTTATTTTAAATATTTTAAAGCATTTTTTTGTTTAAATTTATTATTTTTCTGAAGTTAATAATCTGACACAACTCACATCAACAGCTGCGGTGGTTACAGGCTGCAGATTTAAGGTAATTGGTGCATCAAACAATGTAAATCACATATCACGCAGTCTGCTGTATTTATACTCACCAGAGTGTAACAGGAAACTAGTCTTACCTTATTGATCGTACTACTTACTACGAGGGCAGATTACTGATGTATAGAGACAGCAAAGTGACACGGAGCAGTGAGTGGGACCGGTACCCACTCCTGGAGTTTGGTAGTGTGGTTGTAGATACTGACCGGGGAGAGTAGGTCTCTGGAGATCCACTTCCGGCTGGATCCCAGGGCTAACTTTCAGGGTATCCTGTAGGATCCTTCGGCATATTAGGGACGTTCTCCATGTCACAGTTAGAGGCCCCTACAGAAAAAAAGAAAAAACAAAGAAACCTTTGCTCTGAAACAACATTATCTTAGTTCTCTACATTAGCTTGTTGTTGTGACGTACATTCTGTGCTTAGAGCATAGGGCTGTCTACCTATTTACTTCAGATGACTTAAAGTTGTCAGCCATGTATGAGTTGTCAGTGTCAGGGTAATCAACCATAGGAGATGGGTGGGGGAAGGTTAGATATGTGCCCAAGAAGCAGTCAGTCCAAACTGGGTGAAGACAGCCTATTCCTCCAGCAGTGCTCGTGTAGGCCATATATGGGGCCCAGCACTGCAGGAACTTGGAGATCACATTGTGTTGCAAGTGGGAAAGCCTACCCAGCCCCAACAGTGCAGTAAGTGAAGACAGAATCTCCACCATGGTTGGAACCTGTGTAGTCCTCCATTTACACAAGATGGCTCTCTTAGTTTGCAGAGCCAGGAGGGCCAGCCACCTGTACTCAAGGGGTTTGAGATACCCTTGCTTTGACTTAATACCAGGCAGGAAGAAGAGGGGCGAGGAGGGGATCTGTTGTCTAAGGACCCTGGTGCCTATCTGTCTGACCAGTCTCCACAGCTCTTGTATTAAGGGGCAGTCCCATAGTAAGTGATATAGGTCTCCCCCAGAGCGAGGCATCTCCAGCAATAGTCATTGTCGAGGATTTTCACCCTGTGGAGTACTGCTGTGGTTCTATACCAGGCATGAGATATCTTATTCTGAATAAGATGACTATGGGCATCCCTGAACCAGCTATGTATGTTTTTCCGTGCCCTGGTCCATTGATTTTCTGAAATACTGCTGCCTGACATTTTCTCCTTGCTGATTCGAGATGCTTCTGACTGATGTGGGAGAGCATCCCCCAGCTTGGTGTATAGTCTAACAGTAAGTCCTCTGGGGTGGGACAACCAGTTGCCTATCTTAGTAGGCCGTTGGTAAGTGGAGTGTGTTTTCAGTGTAGGGCAGAGGGTGTCCCTCAGCTGGAGGTGCCTCCAGAAGTCCTCCTGTTTAAGACCCCATCATTGCTGGAGCTCTCCAAAGGCGTCCACTCTGGCAAGTGAGGGTTTGAGGATATCCTCCACCATGGCAATGCCCCTGCTAAGCCAACATGGCCAGAATACAGTTTTGCCCTCTATTTGGATAGTTGGGTTATGCCACAGGGTATTAATTCTGGATGGGATTGCGGATTACCCGAGTCTCCTATGGAGGTGGTGCCAGTCAGTTACCAAAGGATCTATTATGGGATGAGGGGGGAAGGCACATTTCTTTTTATATTGCAGGAGGGCGGCGGCTTGCTCCACCTTGGCAGCAGATGCCTCCATATCAGCCCATTGTGGGGAGGGGCTTGTAGAGGGTCGTTCCCAGTATGACATTTGTGCGGCCTGAAGGACCCATTTGTAGTCTTCCAGCCAGGGTAGTCCCCACCTCCCCTTTGACCAGTGGGCCCTTAATTTAGCTCTGCTAAAGCACGATTTGACTACCTCCCACAGAAAGTCTCATATCAGTCTGTCAGTGTCTTGAAGAAATTTCTTGGGTACCGATGGGAATATGAGAGACGAGATAGAAAAATATTGGGGCTGTCATCATTTTGATGGCCACAATTTTCCTTGCCATTGTAAACTGCAGCAACTTCAACCTATTGAATTCTGCTTTGGTGTTCTGGATCAGTGGTTGTAGGTTGGCTTTTCACATACCTTCAAGTTCAGGGGTGATTTTAACCCCCAAGTATGCGAGTCTCTGTGGGGCCCGGAGGAATCCAAGTTTTTCAGTATCATCCTATGTGCAATTTGGGCTGAGGGGCATCACCTGTGTCTTGGACTGATTGAGACATAGTCCAGAATGAGTGGCAAAAGTGTTGAGAAGCTCCAGGAGGGGTGGAAAGGACCTTGTTGCATCTTCTAGTGGAAAGAGAAGATCATTAGCATGGAGAAGGCCACCTGTCCCACCCATATTCCCCTGATGTCTGGGTGCTGCCGAATTGCTGCGTCCAGGGGCTCCACTGCAAGGATGAACAGTGAGAGGAGCCTATGTGTGACAACTCTGGTTGAGGGGTTGTTGCAAATTATCTGGATACAGGCGCTGAACCTTTCTCCCACCCCCAGGTGGGCAAGCACTGCTTGGAGATAGTCCCATTCAAGGGAGTCAAATGCCTTTTCAAAGTCGACTGCCACTGCTGCAGCCAGGGTTTTTAGATCTTAGGTGGCACGTATGAGAGTAAAGGAAGTTTCTGATCTAAGGCAGCTACTCACATATTGTGGTAGCTGCCCTCACACCTTAGTTATTTCCCTCATAATTTTCATTTTACAGCAGCCAGCCCGATCCTTTCTGATAGCCCCGGTGATACTGACATACCCCCGTGCTCAAGCACATAGTGACGTGTGACCAGGTAGAGCGCGGGGGCATGCCCCATTGAAATGAAGGGGCTAGTTTTCTCTTGCATTTTTAAGCTTATGATTGCAGCTAGAGATTAATGAAGGTCATCACTTGACTAACAAGGCCCTTGTTAGTCGAGCGGTGACCTTTATTAATCTCTAGCTGGTCATTCTTAATCTGGGCTCTGTCTTGTCCATGTTGTTCCCGGTGTATGTGTTACTGCTAGGGGACATTATAAGATGGTATGGGCTGAGTTATCACTACTATGCAGATGATACTCAGCTATACCTGTCTTTTGTGCCCCAGCAGCAGGAGACGGTGTTGGTATTTAACAACTGCCTCGCTGATATCCAAGACTGGATGGGGGCCAACTGGTTGAAGTTGAATCTGGACAAGATTGAAGTACTGGTGCTAGAACCTGGTCGCCGGGGGAGGGAGGTGCAGTCTGGGAAAGTCTCAGGGCTTAGGCTTGGGACTCCCAGCTGCTTACCTTCAACTGGGTGAAGAATCGGCATTGTTTTGGACTGCAGTTTGACACTTAAATCACAGGTGTCTGTCATGGTAAACTTCCCACCCTCCAGCTTAAGACTGTGTCCTCTCGTGTTATGGTTGACACTCAGCTTAAAGTGACTCTCCTTATCAACCTTATTTATCCCTTTCAAGTACGTGAATGTCCCAATCATGTCCTCTCTCTCTCTCTCTCTCCTGTTTTCCAGGGAGCACATGTTCAGTGCCCTCAACCTCTCCTCGTATGCCTTACCCTGCTGACCGGCTATCATCTTTGCAGCCCTCCTCTGGACCTTCTCCAGCAGGTTAATGTTCTTTTTGAGGTATGGGCTCCAGCACTGAACTCCATACTCTAGATGTGGACTTACCAGTGACCTGTACAATGGTAGTATAACCTCCTCTCTCCTATTACTGATCTCCCTAGATATGCATCCCAGCATCTTTTTGCCTTTGCTGCTGCTTTCTTGCACTGCGTAGAGTGCTTCAGATCACTACTGATCATCACTCCCAGATCCTGCTCTTCCTCTGATGCAGATACTCGGACTCCACCCAGGTAGTACTCTGTCCTGGGATTCTTGGTTCCAATATGCACAACTTTGCATTTCTTGGCATTGAAGCCAAGCTGCCAGATCATGGACCACCTCCTCAGCTTTTCCAGATCTTCCTGTAAGTTCTGTATCCCTTCAGCTATGTCCACTCTCCCGCAGAGCTTGGTGTCATCCACAAATAGGCACATTTTGCCCTTAAAGCCATCTCCAATGTCATTGATGAAGACACTGAACAACACCAGTGGGACCACACTGGTTACCTCCCTGGTGCCAGATAACTCTCCCCACACAACCGCCCTCTGGGCTCTGTCCCTCAGCCAGGTTTCCACCCATCTGGCCATCTTTTCCCCAACCCCAAGATCCACCAACTTCCTGATCAACCTTTTATGGGGCACAGATTGAAATGCCTTGCTGAAATCAATATAGAGGAGGTCGACCGCTTGGCCCATCTACTGTCTTGGTGACACAGTCAAAGAAGTCAGTCAGATTCGTTTGACACGGTCTCCCCTCAATGAACCAATGCTGCCTTGCATCCTGGAGACCATATTCCTCTAGATATTCAAACAACCTTTCCTTTAGTATGGTCTCCATGAGCTTGCCCACAAAGGAAGTCAGACTGACTGGTCTGTAATTCCCTGGGTCGTCCTTGGGATCGCTTTTGTTGAGGGGCACTACATGTGTTCTTCTCCAGTTCTGTGGTACCACGCTTGACTCTAGTGAACTATTAAATAGGTCTGCCAGTGGCCCTGCCAGCTCTTCAGCCAGTTCCTTTAGTACCCTTGGATGTACTCTGTCTGGGCCTGGTGATTTGTCCACCTTCAATGCCAGCAGCCCCTCCCTCACTATATCCTCCTCTATCACTACATCTGTGTTCCCCTCAGTCCCCCGCTCCTCCTTTCCCTCCTGAGGGCACTGGTCTGTCCTTCTCCCTGGTGAAGAAAGAACAGAAGTATTCCTTTAGTATCTCTGCTTTTCCCCCATTATCCTCCACCCACTCCACCTCTTTCTTAAGCCTAACAATCCCTTCCTTCTTGTCCCTTTTCTGACTTATATAATGAAAGAAAGCCCTCTCCCCCTTCTTAATTCCTTCCACTATCTGTAGCTCCTTCTGTGCGTTTGCTCACCAGACTTCCTTACTTGCCTCACTAGCCAACCTTAGGTCATTTTCCCTATCCACCTCTCTCTTGGTCTTTCTAAATTTTCAATAGGCCAACCTCTTACCTTACTACCTGGGCAACCCCAGAACTGAGCCAGCTGGGCATTTTGGCCATTGTGTTCTTCCCCCTGAGCCTAACGCACTCATCTGTGGCAACCGGTATTCCTTTCTTAATGATGGACCACCTTTGGTCCACTCCTATATCTGCTCTGATGCTCACCAGATGGCTTCTTAGCACTTAGCCCATTTTCCTGAAGTCCACCCTCCTGAAATTCAAGATTTTGATCTTAGTCAGGATGCTTTCCCTGCCCATATCCAACCAGAACCACACTGTGCAATGGTCATTTCCACCCAGTGGCTCCCTGACCATTATTTCCTGTACATGCTCCCCATTTGTGAGCACCAGATCAAGAACTGCCTCAGCTCTTGTTGGTTCACTGATGCCCTGAGTCGGGATACTGACTAATGTTTTAGATTGATGAACTGATATGTTCTAATTATGTACTGTGCTGTGTGTATATTTTATGTAATAATGTTTAACTTGTGAAGCGCACTGATTCATAATGAGACTTGCGCTATATCAAATAAAAATTTGATTGATTGATAATATAGTGATAAAGGAGAATCTTAGCACTGTTGATCACAATAGCATAAGATTCAACATGAAGACAAAAACTATCAGAACAGAATGAACAACAGTAACTAAAAACTATTTCAAGGTAGATACCTGTATTAAGAAAATTAGAGACAGTCTGCTAAAATGGGAATGGGAGAAAAGATCTATAGGGAAAATCCACAGAGGATTGCTGGTTAACCATTAAAAGCAAATTACTAGAGGTGAAGAACAAGCATGTTCCGGTTAAAAATATTTACGACAGAAGGGAAAAAATTCTGCTATGGTTAACGCATAGAGTATGAAAGCAGATAAGAAACAGGTATTTATCAATGCCGAATGTGGTCTTGCTGGCATTGGTACTGCAGGAGTTAGAGAGATGCATAATAGGAATGACAGTGAAGTATGGAACCAACGTCAACCCCATCCCACCCTGCAAAGACTGACAGGCATTGGGGCATGCCTTTGGGTCATTGGCCATAACGGTCACGCCATTTCACCTCACCCTACCTTGCAGACACCGACAAGTGTCGAGGTGTGCCTTGGGATGTTCGGGCTTTACACTCACCCCCATTCCACAAGGAAAAATGATGAAATGGGTGCAGTATAGGAGAATGGGGTGAACTTTGGGGCTGAAGAGCCCAAGGCACACCTCGATGCCTGTCACTGGCTGCAGGGTGGGGGTGGAATGGCGTGAGCATTACTGTTGACAATTCCAAAGCACACCTGTGGCACCTGTCAGTCCATACAGGGTAGGGCATTATGGTCAGAAACCCTAATGCCCTGGGTGTTTCTTGGTATTTTCACTCCACGTTTTCAACATTGGCTTTTTGTGACCCCACCACATGAACAGTGACAGTATCAATTCGTTAGCCGGAAGGTGATTTTGCACAGCGGCTGCACCATTTGGCAGCCACAGGTGTGAAAACACATTTTGAACAGGATGTGAAAAATGACAGCTGTACTGTTCATGAGGAGGTGTAAAAAATTGGTAATGTTGAAAATCTGGAGTGAAAATATAACAATATTGGTGAAGTCACGAGCATGCGTAGAAACTGAGCAACGCACACCCGTAATGCAATTATTTGGGGGATTTTTTACACCATATTTTCAACATAGGCATTCTGGGAATGTCACTTATGAACAGTGGCACTGTGATTTTCTTAATCTGTCCCAAAAGTTGATTTTGCACAGGGACTGCACCCATTGTGTGCCACAGATGCAAAAACATGTTCCGGGCAGGATGTGAAAAATGACAGCTTTACTGTTCATAAGATGGTATGCAAAAATTATAATATTAAAAATCTGGAGTAAAAATATAAAAAAATGGTGAAATTCTGACGTGTGTAGAAACTACTTAACACACGCTGGTAACGCAGTCCTTTTGGGGAATTTTTTCACCAAATTTGCAACATGGACTTTTTTGGACCTCTCCTTATGAACACTGTCACTGTGATTTTCTTACTCAGTGCTGAACATTGATTTTGCACAGCGACCTCCCCATTGTGTGCCATATGTGCAAAAACCCATTTCGGGTCAGATGTGAAAAATGACAGCTGTACTGATCATAAGGAGGTGTGGAAAAATGGCAATGTTGAAAATCTGGAGTGAAAATATAAAAAATTTTTGGAAGGTACGAGTGTGCATGGGAAATGCACAATGCACACTCGTAACACAGTCATTTTTTAAATATTTTCACCAAATTTGCAACATAGGCTTTTTGGGAGCCCACCTCATGAACCGTGACACTGTCATTTCGTTAATCTACACGGAAGATCGAGTAGGCAAACACGGTGGTGGTTGCGTACGTCGACGGGACTCCCTTATAGGTCAGGCACTCCCAGCTCCCAAACTTGATTATGAAGCCCAAGCTTTCACCTTAAAAATCACACCTGACCCCGTCCGAGGCCTTCTCTTCCTCACGGTCTACTACATACCCCTGAGGAATCAAAACCAAGTGGTCCAGTCCCTCATTGACTACCTCACATCTCTCCCTCACAAAGTGGAGCAAGTCATCCTAGGTGATCTCAATGTTAACTGGCTTGCCTCCACTGCCTCCCATATAAGGGACTCCTTTGCTGCCCTGGCTATGTCTCAGGTAGTCACCCAGACCACCAGATTCAGCCATTCTGCTGGCACCAGCACTCTCATAGATGTTGTTATATCTAACCACCCCTACAAAATCCGGGATGTCACTGTCCTCCACGATTCTCTTAGTGATCACTTCTCAGTCCTCTGTCTCTGGTCATCTTCCACTCTGAAGACAGTATCCCAGGCCACTCTATGCTGCCATTTACGCCCCAGTGGCCTCAGAAAATTAAAACAATACCTAGCCCAGCTAGAGTGGTCCCCTATCCAGTGCACCCCTGACACTGACTCAGCTCTTGGCCACTTCACAAATGCCTTCTGTAAGGCTTGTGACCTTTTCACCCCCCTCACCAGGATCCTCTCCAAAAATGCAATGCCCCATGGATCACCCCCACCCCACCCCCTCCTCCAGAGACTCAAAAACAGAGATAATCCGTGGCACATTGCTGTAGAATCTGACAAGGCATCTGATAGACAGCCCTACAACGCAGAACGCAATACGTGCACTTGGGCCATTAGGTAGGCCAAGGCAGAGCACTACCAGACAGCCCTCGCTTCCACTTGGGGTTCAGTCCGGACCTTCTGGGATAATATGAAAGAGCTAAATGGGAAGTCCCACTCCCCCCCACCATCCCAGCTCTCCATCAATGGCAACCCCTCCACAGATCTGCTCCTTATAGCCAATTGCCTTAACACCGCCTTCTCTGACCTAAGCTCGGTCCTCCCCAGCAGCTTCTTTGACCCAATCCCCGCCTCTCTCCCTCCGGTCCTGCACCATCCACCATTCTACCCTGCACCCTATCCCCCCAAGAAGCCAGGCCACACCTGCTAAAAGCCTTAGGCAGCAATAACCCCAGCAGTGACCCCCTTGTCGCCAGGATCCTCTGTATGGTCTTTGACCTTCTAAACTGATCTCTATGCCTGGGTCAGTTCCCAAGTGCCTGGAAAACTGCTGAAATCACACCCATACATAAGAGTGGGGACCAGTCCACCCTCAACAATTACCAGCCAATCTCCATCCTCCCCCAACTCTCTAAAGCCCTTGAAAAAGTGGTGTCGATCCAACTCTCTGAATACCTAACCAAGTACAACATTATGTGTCCAGAGCAGCACGGTTTCCGCCAAGGACACAGTACAACCACGGCTCTCCTGGAATTCTCCCAACACCTGCATGCTGCTCTCGACTCTGGCAGCCTTGCAGGAGAAGTGTTCATTGACCTCTCCAAGGCCTTTGACACTGTCTGTCATCCCCTTCTACTCGACTCTCTCTACCAACTTGGCTTCTCTGGCGGTCCCATTTCCTGGTTCTCTAGCTACCTCTCTGCTAGATCCCAGCATGTCAAGATCAGCGGCTCCCTATCCAGCACTCTTCCCGTTCACTCCGGGATCCCTCAGGGCTCCATCCTGGGTCAAGTACTTTTTCGTCTCTACCTCAACACCCTCCCCAGCTCATGTACCAATAAAATGCTCCTCTACGCCAACGAAGCAGTCCTTGTTGCCTCACATCCCAATCTCACCTCCCTCCAATTATCCCTCCAGCAAGCTTACAACCAAGCTGAAAGGTGGTTCAGTGACTGCAGACTGGTCATTAACCTAAAGAAAACCAAATCAATGTTCTTCTCCCACCACCAAAATAAAGCTAAAAATACCCCCCTCTTGATTATTCCCAGCACTCTGCACCCACTAGAACAAGTGACCACATACAAGTACCTAGTTATCACGTTCAATACTGCCCTCTCCTTCCACACCCACATTAATGCCCTGTCAGCCACCATAAACTCTTGGATTGGCCTGCTATACAGGCACAGGGACTGCCTGCCTCAGGTTGCACTCAGGCTGGCCATCACCTCCTCCGTCTTGTCCCCCATGGACTATGGCTTGCCCATCTATGCTGCAGCTGACAACACTGCCCTCTCCAAAATCCAACTCTCCATCAGTAAGGCCTGTAAGCTCCTGGCTGGTGCCCCCAGCCGCACTCAAACCTGCCTTCTTTATACTACCACCAATCTGCTCAACTTTGAGGAGCGTCTACTCTACCAGACCTGCCTTCTCACTAAGAAATCACTGCTAGGACTTTCTCCCACCGGGGTTCTCCACCTCCCTACAGCAGTCATCATCGTCCTCCACCACCTGTAGCTGTGTTAAGGCCACCTTCCAGGTGCCCAGTACCAAGACCTCTCTTGTCCGGAGTTCCTTCCTCTACCGAGCCCCCACCTGATTCAACTCCCTCCTTAACTGCATCTCCAACTTGCCAAAAATTGGCGCCTTCAAAACAGCCCTTCGGAACCATATCTTTAATACCCGCTGTTGTAGGTGCAACTATCCCCCTGTTGTAACCTGTGGTACCCGCCCGCCTTGCCCACAGCTCGACAACGTCCACTGGACAGCCTCTCCCTTCCCCAGACCCACTCCTTCAATACTAGGTCCAAATAGGGATGTAACCCACTGTCTTCTCTGAGGACCTACTATACCCATGAGTGTAACTCACAATTATGTAACATTATGTAACCTAAGTAACATACAGTACAAACTACTACGTTATGTAACCTAAGTGTATCTATGTTAAATGTTCCTTTTACTGCACCTGTAATGTTATCCTCTGTTTTAATCTGCACTGTAATAACTGTCTTGATGTCTGCCCTCCCTGCAACAAGGTGCCTTTGTAAATGAGTCTCTGACTCAAAGGTTGTAAACCCAATTTGTAATGAATAAAGAAATAAAGAATAAAGAATAATCGGTCCTGAAAGATGATTCCACACAGTGACCGTGAAATCACATTTCGGGACCGAATAATGAAATGACAGTGACTGAGTTCATGAGGTGAGGTCCCAAGAACCTCATGTTGAAAATTTGGGACCCAAACTCCAAAAAATGGCAGAGACATCACTCTAAATTGAACCCTCCCCATTTATGCCATTATACAGCTTACCGGCATTTCTTCGGTTTGCGGTCGGCTTTGAAGACTGCAGACGTGTTCCCGGTCCACTGAAGATCATCACGCTGGACTCCAGGGGTAAGTATGGGGTAGGGAGCGCAGAGGGTGAGTGTGGGTTGGGGGAGGGGACCCGACGGCCAGGGACCATTTCTTTTGTGTCAGGTAAAGAAAACAAAAAAAAATAAAGACATCGCAAGAAGGTTTTTTTCTTGTAGGTTTGCTTTGCACACAATGGGGTGGGCTCCCAGTGTGCCACCTGTGTTTTGGGGGAGGGGGGATTGAATGCCGATGGGGACTGGGCCCCCCATTGGCAAAGAAAGCATGTTTGGGGGGCATGATGCCAAGGAGGATTGGGTACCCCCCTCGGCAGATACATTCAAACAAGGGGGACATTATGCTGACAGGGACTGGGTTCCCCCATTAGCAAATGAACTGGGGAAGGGGCATGCTGACAGGGGGATTGGGTACCCCCAACGTTGGCTTTTATGGGGACTGTGAGAGGCGGATGGTAATAGCCGCCATGTTTACTGAAATGTTATACCAGGCAAGGTACACCCTGCAAAGACGGGTCGCTCCCTCATTGCAGCGGCAAATTTGTTTCAAGTTGGTGGTACACTTTTCAACTGCTGTCATAGACAGCGTGCTGTTTAATTTGTGCCACAGAGCCAAGCCTGAAAAAGCAGTGGCGCCACTGGCCACAACACCACTGCACCTCCAAAACCTGCTATTCCAAGCTACCACAATATGTTGCTTGTGTGTACTTCAGACAACATAAAAAGGAAAGAGCATACACCAAATCTTAGGACTTGTCAAGTGAAAAAAAGATACATAAATACAAGTTACAGTTAAAAAACACACAAACAAAATTGATATGGACAGAAAGAAACTGGAATTCAAAAGATAACACACAAAAGATAATAATATGGGGTCCAGTTCTGGAGACCTCACCTACATAAGGATATCTATAGGGTGGAGAGAGTCCAGAGAAGAGGGACCAAAAAGGTACATGGCATGCAACAGAAGTTCTATGAGGATGGAAGACCTTGATCTGTATCCCCTGGAAATTAGGAGGGAGAGGGGGACATGAGTGATACATTTACATTTTTGAAGTGAATTAAGAAGGTGATGGAAGGGAGCATATATTGCAGGAAAACAAGTCAAAAAACTAGAGGGGACAGTTTGAAGTTGGAGGGAGGAAAGTTCAGAGGGAATAGGAGAGTACTACTTCATGGAGAGGGTGGTGGCCCCCGGAACAGACTACTGGCAGAGGTAGTGGGGGCCAAAACAGTAGGTGAATTTAACAGGGCATGGAATAAACACATGGGAATAACGAAAAGAGAGAGGGGGTGTAACCTGGAAAAACAACAGAGACTAGAGTCTCCATCGGTGGTGGTGGGGGGGGCAGGGGATGGGAGCAAAGGGATGGGTCTAGGGTTATCTATTAGGGCTGGGTTTAATGGGCAGACTAGATGGGCCTGGAGGTCTTTTTCTGCCATCAGATTTCTATGTAAAGGGTCGGATAGAACAGTTGGACTGATAATGAGCAAGGGGGAGTTGATAATAGATCCCAGGATGATGGCAAATAACATAAATGTTTTTTTCTGCCTTGTATTTAACAAAAAACATAACACAACAGTACAATCAGAGAATAAGGTATAAAACTGACACATTTACAGAAAGTGAAGCAGTGTTGGTTCCATCAAAACTTAAACCAAATAAATCACCCAGCCCACATGGTTTACATCCCAAATTACTGAATGAACACGAGACTGCATAATAGGCCCAATAACTAGGTTATTCAACAGGGCTCGAAATTCCCATTGAAATAGTGCTCCGTGCACACCAAAAAACAAGCATGAAACACCAGATTTAGCACCCTGGTAAACCACGGTGTATACCACTTTAAGGAGCGAGGTTTGAGCAGCTGCCATTTTGTTTTGGGTGCCCGCTTTGCGTTCAAGCAATATTTTTAAGTGTGTTTCGGCTCTGGAGACTGCTTCTTGCCTTCTAAGATGCTCTAGCCAACCAGAATGCTCATTCTGCCTGCCCAGCCTGAGACCGATCAAAATCTCGTGTTCACTAGTGAGAGTTTGGTCTCAGGCTGAGCTGTTGTGCACTTGCTTTCCCTCACTCCCAGGGTGGCAACCACACTGATAGGACTCTCTAGCTCTGGCTCCTCACTCCAGACATCACTGCTGCACCATGGTGGTCTGGTAAACCGGGGGGGGGGGAGCTGGCTGAAACGGGAGAGTGAAAGGAACAGTACAGGCAGGATTTTGGGGGGTGGGTTGTGGATATCGGGAGAGAGGATTTTCTGCAACTGATGAGCATTGGTGAGCTTCAGTGAAACAGTCAGAGGGAGGCAAAATGTACCATTCTGCTGTGTTTTGCAGACTTAGCCAATTTATTTTAAAAAATTAGGCAGACTACCTAAAAAAAGGAGGAACAAAACAAAAAAAGCCAACAAGGGAAAACTTTTGCCTACAGGGAGGGCACTGCCTAAAACAAAACAAAAAAAACAATAACAACAACAAAAAAACAAACAAAGGCAACAAGCCAGAAAAAAAACATAAATTTTGCCTTTTTGGGCACATTCCCTGGCACAGAACACAAAAGGCAAGAAGGGAAACAAAAGCCAAGGGAAAACAGATTTTGCCTTAGTACTCAGGGCATAAAGTTTTCAAGCCCAGACACAGATTTATTGCCTTTCAGGGAGGGGCTCTGTGCCACAAAATAAATGAAGGCAACAACAAGGATAACATTTGCCTTGGTACAATAATGATGCCCTAATCTCCCCGATTTGGTGAGGCAAAAAAGTCCTGACGTTTTCCCTTGTTTTTGGGACCCCCAAAAAAGACACAACATTCCTTTTAAATGTTTTATTGCAAAAAAGACATTAGGTTGTAAGGTATTTCACTGAAGCAGCTTTGTGCAGCTTGCTCATTTTTATGTTTGCTTGCACAAGAAACATATTGTGGCAGCTTGGTGCCGAAGAGGGTTTTGGAGGTGCGGCACTGTTGAGGCCAATACTGGCATGGCATTTTGGGGTGTATGTGATGTCCACTAATAATGGGGGGCACAGCCAGTGACACTAGTTTGGAACCTTGCCACCAACTTGTGAAAAACTAGCCGCTGCAATCAGGGGATGCCTCGTCATTGCAGCATCAGCCATTCGCTGCAATGATGGAGCGACCAGTCATTGCAGGGCGGGACCTTGCAGACCTGATATTGTTTGTGAACATGGCAGTGGCTTGCTGCCTGTTCACAAACAATATTAACCCCCTTCCCTGCCGAACCAATTCCCCTGGCAGCATGTGCCCCCCCAACACATTTGTTTGCCGACGGGGGCCCCAATCCCTGCCGGCTGCAGTGCCCCAGATGTATGTTGCTGACGGGGGAGCCCACTCCCCATCGGCAGTATGTAATGGCCCCCACTTTTCTTGTCTGCTGATGGTTTCCCAATCCCGTTGGCATAATGTCCCCACTTTTTGTTGTGTGCTGAGGGGGTGCCCAGTCCATCGGCATGTAATCAACCCCCAGTTGTTGTGTGCGAGAGAGTGACTGCCCCATCGGCATAACGTGCCCCCTGTTGTGGCTGGCAGGGTGCCCAATCCCCGCCGGCCACAGTGGCCCCCAAAAAGACTCATTTGGCAGGCTGGGAGCCAACCCCAGCGTGCCACATTGCCTCTGGAAATAAAAACGGCCTGCGATGTCTTTTTTTTTTTTTTACCTGTAATGAAGGAAACTGTCCTCTGCAGTCTCCCTGGTCCCGCCTCCCACAACCCGCATCCACCCACTGCACATCCTGCCTCCCACCCCCATACTTACTCCGGAGTCTGGTGCGACTCTGTGGACCAGGAATGTGTCTGCACTCTTCAAAGCTGACCACAAACTTAGAAATGCCGGTAAGCTGTATAATGGATAAACAGGGTTTTCAACTTTGATGCATATCTCAGGTATTTTTGTAATTTGCCACCAAATTTTCAACATGGGGTTTTTGGGACCCCTGAATTCTATCACTGTCATGGCGTTAAATCGGCCCCCCGAAAGGTGATACTAACATACTAAAATGCCAGCAGAATAGGCCTAACGGTCTTTCGAGTCTGCTCGATTGGTCAGCCCCCACCCTGAGTGCTGACCTTGCTGCCCCCCTCGCCTTCTCTGGCTTCTCCCTTCCCAGTTCCGGATATACTTGCTGCATTGGATTTTGCTTCCAGAACCCTTCCCCTGTACCTGTCCCACCCCCTCTTGAACCCCTCCACCATCTCTGCCTCCACCAGCTCCCTAGGCAGTGCATTCCATGGCTCCACCACCCTCTCAGTGAAGTAGCACCTCCTCCTTTCTCCCCTGAATCTTCCCCCCTCCAGCTTCCACCCATGCCCTCTAGTGGCCCCTCCTCCTTCCTTCTCGAAGCACCCTGACTGTTCCTCCCTATTTACCCTCTTCATGTACCTGAAGTCCTCTATCATGTCCCCCGCCCCTTCTCTTCCAATGTGTACTATTTAGCTCTTCGAGCCTCTCCTCATAGGTCCTGTCCCCCAAGCCCCAAATCATTTTGGTTGCCCTCCTCTGGACCCTCTCCAGAAGTTTAATGTCCCTCTTTAAGTGTGGCCTCCAAAACTGCACGCAGTACTCATGGTGTGGCCTCACCAAGCAGTTATACAGAGGGAGTATCACTTCCCTCCTTCTGGAGATGATCCCCAGCGATGCATCCCAGCATCCTGTTGGCCTTTGCTGCTGCCCTCCTACAAGTCTCTGAGTTGTTCATCTTGACATCCACCACCACCCCAGGTCCCTCTCAGCCATGAGACTTGTAGCATTTCTCCCCCAGGGTGTACACTTGGCCTGGGTTCTGGCCCCCAGGTGGAGTACCTTGCATTTCCTGCATTGAACCTCAGCTTCCACTTCTAGACCATCTTTCCAGAGCCTCTAGGTTCCCTGTAGGGCCACCCTCCCTCCTCCCCATCCACCACCGCCCCCAGTTTTGAGTCATCCGAAAGAGACTCATCTCACTCCTGATTCCTGTCCTCATGTCAGAGACATAGGCGGAACAAAAGGGGCCCAAGACTGATCCCCGTGGGACCCCACTAATGACCTCCTTGGGATGAGACTATCCTCCAACTACGACCCTCTGGGTCCAGTCCTGGAGCCAATTGCTATCCATCTGATCATCTGGTTCCCCACCCCCATTTCTCCCAGCTTATCCAACAGGCCCACGTGAGGAACAGAGTCAAATGCCTTGCTGAAGTCTAGAAAGAGGACGTCCACTGGTCTACCCAGGTCCAAGGCACTCATCACCCAGTCATAGAACTCCACAAGGTTTGTCTGACACGATTTTCCCAGGAAGAATCCATGCTGTCTATCGTCCAGGCACCTTGACTTTTCCAGGTCCCCCCCTAGCCTATCCTTGACAATGCCCTCCATCACCTTGCCCACCACCGATGTCAGTCTGACAGGCCTGTAGTTTCCTGCCACCTCCCTTGATTCCCCCCTTGTGGATAGGCACTATATGTGCCACCTTCCAGTCCTGGGGCACCCACTCTGTCCTCAGAGGCATGGTGAAAAGCTCTGCCAGGGGTTTTGCCAGGACATCTACAAGTTCCTTCAGCACTCTAGGATGTAATTTATCCGGCCCCAGTGCTTTCTCCATTTTAAGGGAGCTGAGGGCTTCCCTCACTTTCTCTGCTGTGGATTTCCAGTTCGGTGCCTCTTCTCCCTGCTTAGCCCTCCCCCTCCTGCCAGTGATGCCTCCCCTCCCCAGATCTGCCGACTGGGTTAGGTCCCCCCAGTATCTCTGTCTCCTCCCATGTATGATGCAGCACCCCATTTTCCTTGGTGAAAACTGAGATGAAGTACTCATTTAGTACTCAGCCTGCCCCCGGTCTTGTGCCCATCTCTCCCTGATTTAATCCTGCTAATCTGCCCTTCACCTTCGCTTTTTCCCCAATGTATCTAAAGAACCCCTGTTCCTCTCTAATTTCCTGGCCAGGTTCTGCTCCTTCCTTGCCTTAGCCGCCCTCACCACCCTAGTGGCCCTTCTAGCCATCAGCTCATACTCCCCTCGATCCCTTTCACTCCTTGAGCACTTGAATTGCCTATAGGCTGCCTTCTTTCCCACCACCTCCTGGACCTCCTGCCACCAGCAGGGGTTTTCGGCCCCACATTTTCGCCTTACTCTTGCACAGGTGCTGGTAGCATCTGGCACCCTCTCCTGATGATATCCCACCCACTATCAGCATCCATGTCTGACCCAATCACATCCAAATGCTCCTTAAGGATCCTTCCCATTTCCTTAAAATCCGCTCCCCTGAAGTCAGTTATCTCCGTCTTTGTGCAGCCTTCTAGCCCTCCTAGGTCCAGGCAGAACTAGACCGTGGCATGGTCACTCCCCGCCAACGGGTCCCTTACCTCCAGGCCCCTAATCTGGTCACTGTCTGCCAGGACCACATCCAGTAACCCCGCCTCCCTGGTCGGTTCCCCCACCTGCTGAGTTAGTAATGCGTCTTGAAAGACATCCAACAACCTCTATTCCCTGGTCACAGAGGATGTCATAGTCTCCCAGTCTGTTCCTGGCATGTTTAAGTCCCCCAACACCACCACCGTTCCTCTGCCCAGTCTGCAGTGTCTCCCAACATCTGCCACCAGACTCTCCTCTAGCTCCTCCGCCAGGGCAGGGGGTCTATACACCACTCCTATTTTTACTCTCTTGCCCCCCCTTGTTATCAAGGTGACCCAAATCGCTTCCACGGTTCCCTCCGCCTCCTCTACTCCCCCTATGCCAATGCAGTTTTTGACTATCATTGCTACCCCTCCTCCCCTTCCCTCCCCCCTGTCCTTCCTGAACATAGTGTAACCCTCTAGGTTCAGGTCCCAGTCGTGTCCTGCAGTGGCCCAGGTCTCAGTGACCGCTGCTGCATCCACTGCTCCCTCAGTTAGCATTGCCTGGAGCTCAGGCATTTTATTTCCCAAGCTCCTGGCATTTAGCAGGACTACCTTCCACCCTTTCCCTATACTTCCATTTCCCCTGCTCGTGTTCCCATGGGGATTCTGTTTTCCCTGGGCTGCACTTTTACCAGTCAGCCTTTTCCCTACAACCTCCGCTCCCCAGGGGTGGAGACAGAGTCCTCCTTTATCGGCACCCTTGACAGCCTTTTCTCCCATTCTCCCCTTCACAAGTTTAAACCCCACTTTTCACCAATGAACCTCTATTTTCAACTTATGATTCCTCCCTCCAAATTGAGATGGAGTCTATCTCAGCATACAGCCCTTATCCTCCCAGGTCTCCCCCAATCCCCCATCAACCCATACTTTCTGGCCTCACACCACTCCCTGAGCCACTGGTTTATCTCCCTAATCTTCCTTTTGTGCTCCCCACTCAGCCCTTGGCACCGCAGGATTTTGAGAAGGATCTGTGCATCCTATGTCATGACAGACCCTGGCAAGTTCCTGAATCTGCCTGTATTCTCAGCTCGCTATTTCCTAATGTCATTTGTACCAGGTGACCAGTATGTCCGGGAACTCTACAATCCTTGCTAGGTGATATACTGCGGCTTAGCCCTGTGCAATCGCTAGTCCAGGGAAGCATTTTGTTCTAACTGGCCAGGCTTCTCCTCCTATCCCATTTGATACCCTGATCATAGAATCTCCAACAGGAGCACTCTGACGCTCCTTTTCCTCCATTCCCCCTTCCATGTCCCTCATCCTTTCTACCGCCCTCCACCCAGCCGGCTCCTTTGTTCCTCCCCTATCTGGGGTGCCACATGCCACCCCTCCTTATTTACCCTGGCCACCCCTCCCTCCAATCCTATCTCCTCCTCCTGAGTATCCTTCTGTACCTTGCTAACTACCCCTCACTGCTCGCAACTGGTCCTTCTCCCCCATCTGCTAAACTAGCCTGGCTCGTCCACCCTTCCTTGCTGTCTCCATTTAGTCCCTCCTTGTTGTCGTGCTCCCCTGGCCTAAACCCTCAGCTCCCTTTACTGAATCCTCCTTGTACTTCTGGTCCTTCTCCTTTACCTTTCCTCCCAACTGGTCCTTCTCCTTGCGCTTTCCTCCCTCTTCCCATTGCCCCTCCTGCTCTGATTCACTGCTCCCCCCATTTTCCTGCATTCCAGGTTCCCCCCTGTTCTTCCTGCTATCTGGCCCCTGCCTCCCTGCCCCCACTCCCTTTCCGTCTCTAACCACCCCTGTCGTGGCTACATCACCCCCTCATCCTCGAGCAGAAGAAGAGAATTGAAGCGGTTACTGAGTGTAAGGTCTGATCCACCTCCCCGCCTTGCTTCCTTCTGTCCAGCCCTGGTCATCTGCCTACTTCCCTGAGAATGTTGTCCCTCTGTCCCTCCTTTGTGAGGGTCCCCAGTTACCTGCCTGCTTCCTTGGTAGTGTCCTTTTGGACCCCCTCTGCCAGGGTCCCTATGTGACCCCTGAGTATTCTCCTGCACTCCTTTCCTTATGCCGCCCCCAGTGCTTGGTGCAACCCGTGGGAGATCCCCTGCCCCCTTCCCCAGCCATACCTCCCCTTCCCAGCTGTCTCCTAATCCCCGCAACCTCCTCCCTAAGCTGTGCCAGCTGGTAGCACACTGGGCAACCACCAAACTTCCAAGCCCAGTCCAGTATCATGGCTGCTCCACACCCTGTGCACCCCACCACCCTCCCAAAGATGCCGGCCCTAATGCCGTGTGGTTCCATCACCTTCCAAGTAGGTTTCCTTGGGTGAGCCACCAGGTTCCCCCCAGTCCAAGATACACCCCTACTGCTTAATCAGGTCGCCCCTAATCTTAGATACAGTCCCACAGTAATAATCGGTAACCTGTTACTAGGTGCAGTACCACACAGTAAACTTATAAGGAAATGAACACTCCCTAAGCTCCTCTCTCCCAGCCTTTAAATCCAACCCCCAGTGGCTAGAACTACATGAGCTGCACCTGCAGCCTTTTCCTCCAATTGCAGGGCAGGTGTTCCCCTATAAATTAGCAGAACTCTGGGGAAGGAGGGTCTTGGGCAGACACCCGACTCGAGAGACAGTGTATCAGCCCTGTGTCTCCCCTCCAGGCCAGAAGCCAACGAACCAGGCCCAAGCAAATCCCACCAAATAGGTTTTAAATCAGAAGAAATAGGCCTCCACCAGTGCAGCCTGTTACACAGTGAAACATCCAACAAATGAGCCCACTTACAGCCACCAAACCAGTTTTCAAACCTCCAACAGCCCCCAAAACAATACCCTGCTAGCCCCTTAGAAGTAAGAAAGAAAAGAAATAACCTTCTACCAAGTAAAATCCACAAGAACCCTGTGAAAACAACAAGAAGCAGCTACTGTCCTGGAACACAACTGATCCTGTCCCCTTCCAGTTCCTTCTGACTTTTGCAGTCACTGTGCAGAAACACCTTTCAGGACCGATTAATGAAACAACAGTGCCAGTGTTCAAGAGGTGGGCTCTCAAAAAGCCTATGTTGCAAATTTGGTGGGAAAAATCAAAAAAATTACTGTTTTACGAGCGTGTGTTAGGCAGTTGCTACACACGCTTGTAACTTTGTGAATTTACAATATTTTCACCCCAGATTTTCAACACTGGCATTTTTCCAGACCTCCTTGTGAACAGTACAGCTGTCATTTTTCACTCCCTGGACGCAATGTGTTTTCGCACTTCTGGCGTGGAACAGCGTGGTAGTGTGGGAAATCAGTGTTCTGCATAGATTAAGAAACTGACAGTGGCACTGTTCATGAGCAGAGGTCCTAAATGCCTATGTTGAAAATTTGGTGATGATACTCTGTAAAATGACCGTGTTATGAGCATGCGTTGCGCTGTTCCTACACACGCTCGTAAGTTCACAAATTTTCAATATTTTCATTCCAGACTTTCAACATTGCCGTTTTACCACACCTCCTTATGAGCAGTACAGCTGTCATTTTTTCACATTTCGCCCAAAATGTGTTTCCGCACATGTAGCGCACAATGGCGCAGTTGGTGTGCGAAATCAATGTTTGGGACAGATTAAGAAAATCACAGTGACACTGGTCATGAGCAGAAGTCTTAAAATGACTATGTTAAAAATTTGGTGAAAAAATTCCCAAAAATGACTGTTTTACGAGCATGTGTTGTGCTGTTCCTACACACACTCGTACGTTCGTGAATTTTCACTATTTTCACTCCAAATTTTCAACATTGCCATTTTACCACACCTCCTTATGAGAAGTACAGCTGTCATTTTTCACATCTCGCCCAAAACATGTTTCCGCGCATGTTGCGCACAATGACGCAGTCGGTGTGCGAAATCAATGTTTGGGACAGATTAAGATACTCACAGTGACACTGTTCATGAGCAGAGGTGTTACAATGGCTATGTTAAAAATTTGGTGAAAAAAGTCCATAAAATGACTGTGTTACAAGCAACCATTGCGCAGTTTCCACGCACCCTCGTAAGTTCATGGATTTCTAATATTTTCAGTCCAGATTTTCACCACTGGCATTTTTCCACACTTCCTTATGAACGGTATAGCTGTCATTTTTCACACCATGGCCGGAATGTGTTTTCGCACATCCAGCATATAAATTCATGGTCGCTGTGGGAAATCACTGTTCGGGACAGATTAAGAAAATCACAGTGACACTGTTCATGAGCGGAGATTCCAAAATGCCTGTGTAGACAATCTGCTGTAAAACATCCCCAAACTAACTGTATTATAAGTGTGTGTGGCGCAGTTTCTACACACGCTCATGACTTCACCAGTTTTTTTTTTTTTTTATATTTTCAATGCAGACTTTCAACATTGCCATTTTTTCTACCTCCCTATGAACAGTACTGCTGTCATTTTTCACATCCTGTTCGAAATGTCTTTTCGCACCTGTGGTGCCAAATGGCGTAATCGCTGTGCAAAATCAGCTTTCGGCTAACAAACTGATATTGCCACTGTTCATAAGGTGGGGGTCACAAAAAACCCATGTTGAAAATTTGGAGTAAAAATGCCAATGAACGCCTGAGACGTTAGGGTTTCCGACCATAACGCCCCACCTTGTAGAGATTGACAGGCATCAGGGATGTGACTTGGAATTCTAGCCTGTAATGCTCATACCATTCCAAACCCTGCAGCCAGTGAGAGGCATCAAGGTGTGCCTTGGACTCTTCGGCCCCAGAGTTCACCCCATTCTCCTATGCAGCACCCATCTCACAGTATTTCCTGATGGAGTGGGGTGAGCATAAGGGCCAAAGACCCCAAGGCACACCGTGACACTTGTCGGTGTCTGCAGGGTAGGGTGTGGTGAAATGATGTGGCCATTATGCCTGATGACCCAAAGGCACATCCCAATGCCTGTCAGTCTCTGCAGGGTGGTGGCGGGGTTGGCTTCAGTTCAATACTTCACTGCCATTCCTATTATGCAGCTATCTAACTCCTACACTACGAATGCCAATGCCAGCAAGCAAACATTCGGCACTGACAAATGTTTGTTTTTTTTTGAGCAGAATTCACCCTGTGAAAAAAAAAGAAAATTAGACTCTGAGCAGTTAACAAATTTGCAATTGGCCAAGAATATATACATTTTCTTACCTGGTCTGAGGACGAATAACAAAACCCGACACTCTCCCCCTCATATCTGGCTGCAGTTGAATCTGCAACACAGCAAACACATTTTAGCAAAGTCCAGGGCTAAAAATATTGATTTTGAATGTAATAAGTCTCCTTGACATTCACCTTGAACAGAAAATTCTCGACTGCTGTGGGGACCCATATCTCTCACTCTTAGGGGTGTCATGGAGTGGATTTATCCCAGCTAGTCAGTTCTGCTTCCACTGGCCGTTGCCTGTTTGGTCAGGTGCTTCTTTGCTGGGAAAATTAATACGAAATTGCCAGAACTGCCAAGATTTGGAATGGAGTAAAGAATCCTAAGACCATAGCAGCACAGAAGGAGGCTCTTAGGAAAAACGAGAGTGATGCTGCTTACGACAAAAGTAAACGTCTGCATACTTTTCAATAACACTGGGTAACAAAGTATGCTTGGGTTGAGCTTGACCCTGAGAAAAACATAATATTTTGTAAAACATGTAGGAAATTCCCAGACATTGCAGACACAACATCAGCATATTATGAAGGAGGCTGCAATAATTTCACTGAGCAGTCTTTACAAAAACATGCCAAGTCTAACAAGCACTCCCTTGCTGATACCCGATTTGTAGCCGAATCCCAGCAGGCATCTGCTGCTGACAGAGCAATCGAAATGCTCAATCCTAATGTGGCACGTTGTGTGCAGATCTTAATTCGAAATGCACATGCCTTGGCCAAACACACTAGGCCATATATAGACTTCCAGTGGATGTATGACCTTCGCAAATGTAAAAGGGTTGATACTGGGGAAACCTATCACAATGACAAATCATGCCGCATGGTCATTAGTAATATCACTGAGGTGGAACGTAAGGAGCTGGTGGATGTGGTGAAGAATGCAGACTTCATGTACATAATGATAAGATGGTGCAACAGATTCCAGTATAAAAGAACAGGAAACAATTTACATAAGAACAGTAAACAAGGGGGTGCCAGGTGTTTTTTTTTTTGTGTCCCTGGAAAATCCACACAAAGCTGATGCAGCATCAATCACAGCATGCATCGATCAGGCCATGCTGTCACAGACTGAGTCAGCAGAATGGAAAAACAAAGTGGTAGGGCTTACCACTGATGGGACAGCAGTGATGACAGGTAAAAGGGGGGGTGCACTACTGAAAAAGGATCGTCCTCATCTAGTCATGATTCACTGCAATGCACATAGGCTGGAGTTAGCCCTGAAGAATGTCTTTAAAAACATCACGCATCACAAAAAAATAGACCAACTACTGCTAGGAATCTCTCTGTTTTATCATTTTCCACCAATAAACTGTAAAAATCTGAGAGAGTCCTGTCAGGCAGCGGGAGTAAGATGCCTTATTCCAACCAGAGTGGGAGGAACCAGATGGGCACAACACACATTAATAGTACTGAAAGTGCTCATCATGGACTACCCCAGGATCCTGCTGCACTTCCAACAGGTACGTATTGTCCCACTCCATTTTAAGCACAGTCTTCTGGAGATTTGTTTTAAAACTGGAACTGCTAAAGCAACAACTTGTGCCAATTTTTATCTTCTCAGATGCAACATGGAGGATCCCGAGGGGACCAGGCAGTGAAGGCCAAGGGCTACCTGAAGACCATGCAGACCTGGAGATGTCTACGCTACATTCACCTGATGGCAGACATCCTGGAACAGTTCATGAAAATCAGCCTGCTTCTTCAAGCAAATGATACTTCAGTGGAAGAGGTGTTTGAATCACTTCAGGACCTGAAGGACTGCCTTGTAAAGCTGAAGACAAGGTAATTTTGTTTTCCAGAATGATGAAGTTTTAGCCTGTTTATTTTCCTCCACCCTAGCCAGAAACAAATAGTTACTACAGTAATAGTATCACCTCTCTGTCAGGACCTATTAGATAAGTTAGGTCAGGCTGGGGGATGTGTGTTTTTCCTTTTGTTCTCGTTTTCTAGACCTGGAAAGCACTTGTGAAATCTCGATGCCTTGAAGGGACTTGAATCTGTTGACAAAGCAGACTAGTTTTCCATTGACAGAGAGACACTACTGACAGCCATGATCCTAAATGTCATTAACAGGTTTGAAGACATGCACCAGCTGGACTCCATTATGGTGGACATGAACCACATTGTGAACTTTAAACAGTGGCCAACAAGCCATGTGGACTTGACAGGTGCGTTAGGGTGGGCAAATAAATCTGACTGGGTGACACTGGGAGAATCTTTAGCTTAGCGAGGTGGAGGTGAGACAGTTTTTTCCAATTTATTTCAGATTATGCGGTGGATGCAGTAGCTGGTGTTGTACAGGAGTTCAGACCAGTCCTCACAGAACAGAACATAGATCCAGACATGTGTAGCAGAGTGGACCAAACTAAAAAATCACATATAGAGAAGGTGAATTTCTACTTCTACCACTAACAATCAGTAAATTCTCGATGTACTGTCAGGATGCAGGTCAGATCAGGGTACATCATGTCCCCCCTCCCCCAATGTACGCCAATGCTGTAGAAGCAAAGTGGCCAGATATTCATCAAGTTTGCCAAGACAAATGCCACAACATTTTGGGATTAGTAACCTTAATTTGTACTCTATCAGCAAGTACAGCTGTTTGTGAACGTGGGTTTAGCTTAATGAAAAGAATAAAATCTGATTGGCGAAGTTTGTTAGGAAAGGACAGTCTGACAGACTTAATAAGGATTTCATTACATGCACCACACATCCACACAATAACAAACAAAGCAGTGAGCAGGAGGAAGGAAGAGGGAGACAGCTCAGAGTCAGAAGTAGATAAAGAACCGATTAATCTTTCATATCTGAAACTTATTCTGCAAAACTTTTGTCTTCTGATGATTCTCACGTTAAATCTGATGAAGAACTTGAATGTACTCCCATGTCAGTGTTGTGCCCTAGTACTAGTTCACAGGAAACTGTTAATTGTGGGGAGAAGGGGGATTCTTGCATCACTGAGTACTCTTGTCCAGATGATGACATGATGTTGTGATCATGTCCCAGATTTCTCTGGTGGTGTTACGCAACGACAGGTCTATTAAAAACAAGACCGCTATTATTGTGGATTTTGTTGGAACATCTGACCTGGCGTGCATCACTGAGACCTGGCTGGATGAGAATGCTGGCCCAGTTTTGGCAGCAGCAATTCCAGCCGGGTACTCGGTGATACACTACCCTAGGATGGATCGTAGGGGCGGGGGTGTTGCTATCTGTTTTAGATCAGAACTGGGCCTAGTGGAGGTACCAGTGGGACTACCAACTCCTTTGAATGTATTATGGGGTGCGGGGTGCAGGATACTTCTGTTTACCGTCCGAGTCACGGGAATGTTTTCCTCTGGAAGTCGTGACTTCATTGTCGACCTGACATTGGGATCCCCCAAATGGTTGGTTCTGGGGGATTTCAATGCCTGGGTCGACGATGAACTCTCGCAGTTTGGTTAAGACTTCCGCCAGTTAATGACTTCACTGGGCTTCACACAGGTTATTTCCTCCTTGACCGATAATGGTGGACATTCATTGGATTTGGTGTTCCTACTGGGGATGGAGATATCCGATTTGGTGGTGGAACCAGTCGGATGGTCTGATCATCACTCCACTGGGTTCAGTTTTGAGGCCACCCCTAGTAGGCCAGCCCCTATGGAGATTGTCCGGTACCGCCCTTTGAGCGGTGTTTCCCCAGATGGCCTGATGGCGGTACTGGACCTATTGGGTTTACCGAGAGATTGCATGGATCCAGGGGACTTGGTACTTGCCTATAATAAGACAGTAATAGAGGCCCTGGACTCCATTGCTCCTGTTCGTGTTCGTCCCCTAACTCTTCACCCCAGGTCTCCTTGGTTTGATGAGACTCTGAGGGAGTTGAGAAGAGTTGGAAGAAGGTTAGAAAGGTGCTGGCGGAAATTGGGCCTGGATTGTGACAAACTTAGTTTGATGGACCATAATGTGATCTATCAATCCACAATCTCTCATAAGAAGGCAGAATTCCTGCACAGAGAGATTGCTGCTGCACAGAATAGACCAGCTCAGCTTTTCTGGACTGTGGACAGATTGTGCAATCCAATCTGTCTTCAGCCCAGAAGAGCCTTTTCTCAAGAATGGTGTGAGGAGTTTGCTCAATTCTTTTCAGATAAGGTTGCCACAATCAGGTCTGATATCCGCTTGACCCTCCCTAATCGGAGCTGTGATGATCGGCAGGAGATGTCGGACACCCAATTTGTGTGGTCTGACTTCAGCCTTCCTACAATCAGTGACATTGTGATGGTCACCCAATCATTGCGTCCGACCAACTGAGGTTTGGACCCGGGCCCCACACGTCTCCTAGTGGGCTGTGTGGATAAAATCGGTCCAGTCCTTGCTGAGATAGTCTGGAGGTCTCTGGAGAGGGGAATTTTTACAAATCCTCTGAAGGAGGCTGTAGTTCAGCCCCTTCTTAAGAAGTTCTCCTTGGACCCAAATTGTCTGGCTAACTACAGGCCTGTCTCTAACCTGCCCTTTGTGGGTAAGGTTATTGAGAAGGTGGTCGCGTCGCAGCTGGATGATTATTTGACCAGCCACAATGTCTATGATTCTCTCCAGTCTGGATTTAGGAAGAGACATAGTACCGAGACAGCTCTTGTCCGGGTACTAAATGACCTCCTAATAGTGAGAGATCGAAGGACTCGTTCCATCTTGGTCCTTCTTGATCTCTCTACAGCATTTGACACCGTGGACCATGGTGTTCTGTTGGAGCGCTTGAGGTTTATCTGTGGGCTGTTTGGTACAGTCCTCAGTTGGTTTCGATCTTTCCTCAAGGGTAGAACTCAGAGGGTGGTGTCTGGGATTTTTTTCCTCAGCATCATTCCTCCTATCCTGTGAGGTGCCGCAGGGCTCAGTTTTGGCACCCATGTTGTTTGCAGTGTACATGCGGCCGTTAGGAGCGATTATCAGGTAGTATGGTTTGAGTTTTCACTGCTATGCTGATGATACTCAACTGTACATGTCCTTTGTGCCTGGCCAAGATGCTGCCTTTTCGGTCTTTAACAACTGTCTGACCGAAATCCAGGACTGGATGAAAGTGAGTTGGCTGCGGTTGAATCCTGAGAAAACTGAGGTGTTGGTTGTGGACGTAGGTCACCGGGAGGCGGGTTTGATGGCGGGATCACCCTCGGGTTTATGGCTTGGGGGTATTCAGCTAACAACCTCAGACCGGGTGCGGAACCAGGGCGTTGTGTTTGATGACTGTTTGACACTTACATCTCAGGTGTCGGCAGTTGTCAAAGCCTCTTTTTACCATCTGAGGAACATCGCCCGGGTGAAGCACCTGGTTCCTCCTGACGATCTTCCTACTTTGGTCCACACCATCGTTACCTCCCACCGTGACTACTGCAATGGCCTTTATCTTGGGCTAGCGGGGGTTGATATTCGCCGCTTGCAGCTAGTGCAGAATGCGGCAGCCAGGCTATTGACTGGTTCCTCTAGGTCCAGTCATATAACGCCTGTGCTCCGCGGACTGCACTGGCTGCCAATATGCTGGCAAATTACCTTCAAGGTTGGTTTGCTGACCTATAAGGCCCTACACGGTCAGGGACCCGGCTACCTGAAAGATCTCCTTTGTCCCTACTGTCCCTCCCGTTCTCTCCGATCCACTGATGAAGGATTGCTAGAGATTCCCAGGGTTCACTTAAAAACCTCTGGGGCTAGATCTGTTAGTTTTACCGCCCCAACCCTGTGGAATTCTCTACCTCGTTAGGTGCAGGATTGCCTGACTGTCCAAAGCTTTAAGGGGGCATTAAAAACACATCTTTTTAGCCTTGCATACAATGATTTTTAAATGATGCTGCTTAGATTAATTTTAACATCGTTTTAATTATTTATTGATTTTATTATGTTATGTACAGGCGCTTGGTTTTGGAAAGGTGCCTTTTATAAATAAAGTTTGATTTGATTTCAGGGTTGGCCTTTCTTTGACACCCAACTGTTGAGTCCTGCTTGGACTAATGTCTTCATTTTTCATACAAAGCAGTTTAATATTGTTATGTGCAATACTGTTAAAATGTGTAACTCCAGGTGTTTGGTGGCAAAAATAATTGCCTGGTCACAGTGCCAGATTTACTAGTCAGTAGGTTTAAAAAGTAGATTGGTACAGTCTAATTTGTTAAATTTGTGAGCTCTCAGTCCAGGTTCCACTAATTTCAGTTTTGTTATAACAGACATGCTAGACTAATGCTAACTTGTTGAGCAGCAGCACAGTCTAGCCAGTCCTAGCGCAGTCCATCAACAGTCAAGTGCAAGTCGGTGAGGCAGTGGAACAATAATGCACCATATCAGGTACTGTTTTATCTTACAATTAAATGAGCCTGGAATTTATCTGAGGGAGGCAGCTGAGCGCCAAGTAGTCCAGAATCTGGGTATGTGAACAGCGTAGCTTTCAGTCTTCATCATTTTTCTTCCCCAGTGTTCTTAGCCCCGACTCCCTACAATAAAATAATCATGGATAGTCCATGCACCAGCATGAGACGTGGCATGTTGGACCACTCATCACAGCAAATCTGATAATTGAATGGTACAGTAACATTCTGGGCAAACTGGATTTCACGAAAAAAAATTACACAGATCTATCACGATTAGAAGCGGGGTAATTTAAATTTGTAAAAATCTGGCCAAATGATCATGTCACGGTAATAAAACTATCACGTACTGTTACAAATCATGTCGGATAACTGAATCACATGCTTCTGTTTACACTGGCCAGATTCATTTCTTCATAGTCTCTTTATCATAATGGGGTAGACAAATAGCAAGAAAACAAAAAGATACACATTCTGAATAATGTCAATTGCTGCTTGAACATTTTAGCTGTGCATAAGCTCACTGTCATTACTGACAGCAAAATCAATGACTGTCCAGGGTTTTGTGCTGCATTTTTGGGTTAAGCTGCATCATACACAGCTTTACTGTGATTGTCTATACTGCATGGATTTCAGAGACTTTCTGTTTTTCACTGCTTATGTCAATTGTCAACTATGATGAGATTGCTGTCAGTCAGTGCTGCAAAAGCACTTTGAAAAATGTATGTAAATGCCTGACTGCTATTCATTCTGTGCATCACTCTTTTCTGTATGTGCACAGATAAAGGTGGAAGTTGAACACCTTACCTAAAAATGTGGTAAAGAAAAAAATATATATAAAAAAATAAATGAATGGAGAATTTTTAGAACTTGTTTTTGCCTTTTATTACCTTTTATTTAGTCAAACAAAGATGTACTGATGGTAGGTGACATTTTGATAGCAAGTATACAGAACAGGGGGTGGCATACCACTTTCTGGGATGGAATACCAAATCTGGGGAACTGGTAATCCGTGCAGTACACCACTTTATAAAATTAATTTCTAGCCCTGTTCAATATATCATACAATATGGGAGAGCTTCCTGCAGATTGGGGCAAGCTACTGTCATTCCCATTTACACAAAAGGAAATAACATTGTTGAAAATTACACACCTGTCAGCTAACAGCAATCCTTCATAAGGGGCTTGAAACATTAAGGGATACATTGTTGAATTAAATCAAGGAAGAGAGAATGATGGACTGCACATAGCATGGTTTTAAGTCTGGTAGATGATGCATGACAAATTTAGCTTTTTATAAATGAGTCAGTAGCAGTCTAGACAGAAATGTCACAATTGCCATAATTTTTCTCAACTATACTAATGCATCTGATAAAGTATCTCTTGAATGGAAAAGAAAGCTGGAAAGTATGTGGATAAATAGTAAAACATTGACCTCGGTAAAACAGATGATTAGATAAACAGAACCCAACAAGTTAAAATAAAAAATACACCGTCATATATAGGGAAGGTTATGAGGGGGGTTTCCCAGAGGTCCATCCTGGGACCCACACTTTTCTCTCAGTACATTGCTGATATGCAAATCAACATTAAAAACGGAATTAAAGAATTTTCCTATGACACCAGGTTTAGGGGTGGACACAGTTAACAAATATAAATCACTCGTGAAGGACTAAAACAGACTGAACTCTGAGCAAGCACTTACAAAATGACATTTAATGCAGATAAAGGCATTGTGTTACATGTGGAGTGAAACAACCTAATGAAGGAATACAGTATAAGGAAAATACTGAAAAAAGTAGACAGAGGAGAATTTGGGAGTATTAATAAGTAACAACCCTTCCCATGAAAAACAATGTAAAAGAGTAACAACAACAACAAATAGACTAATAGGTTGCATAAAACATTTTCATTACCAGAAACGAGCCGTGTATTGTACAGTTAGTATTGTGATGTAGACAGCCAGTTCTGAGTGCTGTATCATTTCTTTTTAATATAAAATGTATTACTGACTGTCTCTGTTGAAAATCTGGTGCTCTTAGAATGACCTCACTCATCATCCTCCCCCAGATTTTAGCTGAGAGATGGAAGCCATGAGGAAATGTTGACAGCATGTGAGTTCACACACACTCAGTTTTTAGAGACAATGTGTTACATTGAAGACTTTAATCAAGGATCATGTTTCTCTGAGTTAATTACAGACTTGTTTAAGTTAATTTTGTTAAGACAGAAATCATAACGAAGGTTTTATGAAGTTGGAGAGGAACCTAGGTTGTTACACAGGGGTGCAAAGTTGTAAATGTCCCTGGGAAGCCTGTGTGAGGGAGGATACAACATAGGATCAAACGAAGTGTCATTTGAAGGACAGAAATAATGCTGAAGTTGCAGAATGTAGTACTTTTTTATAAGATATATATTTTCATGTATCCTGACAGAGAGAAGCTAGGTGACCTTCTGAAAAGAGGTGGGGTAAAAGCCAGCTTTTAATTTTGTCCGTTTTACTTCACAGAGACACATTTTTACCTAACCTCTGACCACGAAACATCTTGGGAGCACTTTTAAGCAAGTATTTAGAGACTAAGTACCGTAGTAGGAATTGCACTGTTTAAAACCTTGTTCTTTTAATAGATTTGTATGTCTTGTGATATGAGTTCTGCATTTTGTGTTTTACATATTTTTTACTATTTTAGTAAAATTCTTATTAGAACTTACTTGATCTGTCTTTGACTTCTTTTCAGTTGTAAGAAAAGTGTATGGTTATTGCAGATACTAAACATAAGCTTGTATGGTGGTATCAAACTGGAAAGAGAAGCATTTTAAATCTGAGGTCTTTATTAAAATTTTAAAGGGTTCACCTCTGTGTACCTGGTTAGGTGCCCATAGGCAAAGATATCTGGCCTCCCAAAGACAGATATATCTGAGCCTGTGCATTGGGTATGCTAACAAAAGGTTAACAGTTTGAATCCCTCCAGAACTTGAGACCAAAGGTTGATCCGAACTCACAAAAACAGACAAGAGGGTTACCTTGTCTGTTACACTGTTCACAAGACTGCACTCAGAGGTTGGCACTTTGGGAGTAGAGGGCCTGACCTGCTAAGTGGGTTTGTGACAGATTGGTTGGCAGCGGTGGCATAATTTTGGTATCACAAGCTTGTACTGTTCTGTGTCAGCTGAAACCGTAAGCTCTCTTACAAAGAAAGAAAAAGGCAGAGTTTTATTTTAAAACGGAAACAGAACTATATATCACTTGGCATACAGTCCAGTACCTACCCATTTTATTTTTTTTCCTCTAAAGTGCAAGTCAGAGTAGCCGTAGTCAGGGAAGAAGAAGATGGCTTCCAACTACAGCAGGCACACTGTAGATTACTTGAAGCAGTTGTGCGGGGCAGGGGAGTCCCGTTCGAGGTGACAGCCAAAAAGCAGAACCTCATAGAGGCCCTGATGGTAGCAGATACCTAGAGCAGTGAGTCACCGACCGTGACTGAAAAGGACAGCAGGGCCACTGTCAGTGAAGGGTCACAGCAGCAAGGAAAGTTCACCACTATCCTGGATCCAGAAGTACTCAGGCTACAAATTGAGTTGTGCAGAATGGAACTGGAGGCAAAGCAAGAGGAGCGAGAGGCGGCCCAAACGGCAGAGCAAGAACAGAGAGAGGTGGATCGAGAGGCAGAATGACAACGGAGGGAGGCAGAACGTGAGGAGTGTGAGCGCCAGCGAGCTGCAGAGGAGAAAAGACAGTAAGAATGCAGAGAGGAAAAGGAGAGGAGAGAGGAGCGCCAGTGGCAACACGAACTGGAGAAGCTACAACTCCGACCAGCGGCACCAGAGCAGGTAAGTGGCTTGGGTTTAACTGGGACTGCAGGACTGGGTTACAAATTGAACTCCAAATTAATAACCAAGTTTAAGGAAGGGGAGGACATGGATGCCTTTTTAAATTCTTTTGAAAAACTTTGTATTCAGGCTAAAATTCCTAGGAAGTCCTGGAGCTTCCAGCTATCCCTGCTACCTACCGGGAAAACTTGGGATGCATTGGGTCAAATGAACAATGAGGACAGTGACGATTACAGCAAGTTAAAAGCTGCACTGTTAAAAAAGTTTGAATTAACTGCTGAATCATACAGAGCTAAATTCCGTAAGATTAGGAGAAGCCCTGATATGAGCTATAAGGAGCTAGCCACGAAACAACGTCAGTTTTTAAAACGTTGGTGGGAAGGAATTGAGGGAACCTGTTGATGAAATTAAAAATGTGATTTTATTAGAACAGTTTTATTGGGCATGCCCAGCAGAGCTAAAAACCTGGCTAGAGGACCGAGATCCAAAAACAGTGCAAGAGGCTGCTGAACTCTCGGACCGCTATGTCAAGAGCAGACCTGCTCTGAGAGCAAATGGGGCGGGCGTGGCAGTGCAGAAAGGGAAAAGCGTCCCTTCAGAGCAGCTAAAACCCTCACTGCCTCCACCGAAACCAGTTAGCCCCAGGTTTCAAAGAAAAGATTTCTCTGAAGTAAGAAATGCCTGTTGGTTGTGTAAGGAAATGGGGCATATTGCCAGACAGTGCCCCAAAAAGGCAAGCCAAAATACACAACAGGGTGCTAGAAAAGCAGTGGGTTGTTTGTGTGTCCCTGAGAGCATGCCAGTGAACATGAGGGAACACATGCACCCAGTCATAGTAAATGGTGTACAGACGCAGGGGTTAAGGGACACAGGTGCATCCCTGACATTGGTGAAGGGGGATCTGGTACAGCCTGGTCAGCTTATACCCAATAAATACGTAACTGTACGAGGGTTTACTGGTGAAGAGAAAACATTGCCACTCGCTAGTGTTCTCCTGGACTGGGATGAAACAGGGGGAACTGTGCAACAGGTGGCTGTAGCCAACACATTAGCAGTGCATATGATCCTGGGTAACAATCTCCAGCAGGGGATGGTATGTGCAGTTACCCGCAGCCAAGCAGCAAGGGAAAACTGTAGCTCCCTGAACCCCACAGAAGCCACTGTGGAAACCACTGAGAGGCTGGTTCCCCAGCCTGTATCTCCTGATATGGAGATTGATAAAAAGGGGGTAGAAATTTCCCCCGGTAGCAAGTAACCACACAGCTACAGAGGGTTACTCTGAAGAGGGAGGGGTGATCTCTTGTCAGAGGGTTGGGACTGACAGTGATCCAGAGGGCCCTGATGCTAGTGCTAAGAACCCTAGTTTAGCAACTGAAGGGGACTTGTCCCATGCCTTGGGAATGTGTGAGGGGTTTGCAGCTGCTCAGAGGGGTGACCCTAGTTTAGAGAAGTTAACGGCTTGAGCAGACTTGGAGGGCACACAGGGAGGTGACGGCAGACATAAGGTTTATTGGGAAAATGGACTTATGTATACACAAGCAGTACAGACAGAGGGAGGGATGCTAGGCAGGCAGCTTGTCGTTCCCCAGGAATATCATAAGCAGTTGCTCAAAGTTGCCCATAATATTCTCTTATCTGGTCATCTGGGAATTGCACAAACTACGCAGCGGTTAGCCCAGAATTTCTACTGGCCTAACTTCACCCAGCAGGTGAAGGAGTATTGCAGGTCTTGTCACCAGTGCCAAGAAATAGGGAAGGCGGGCAAGAAAACCCAAGCTGCCCTGATCCCCTTGCCCATAGTGGAGAAGCCATTCCAGAGGGTGGGAATGGATATTGTGGTGCCTTTAAATTTCCCCAGCTCCTCAGGGAAGAGATTCATTCTGACTGTTGTGGATTATGCCACCCGGTACCCAGAGGGAGTCACCCTATCCTCTCTGAGGACAGACAAAGTGGCAGATGCCTTACTTGGGATTTTCTCCCGTGTTGGGTTTCCGCAAGAGGTAATCACCGATCGAAGGGTTCCTTCATGTCGGACCTGATGAAAAGTTTATGGGAGAAGTGTGAGGTGGTGCAGAGATACACAACACCGTATCACCCACAAGCCAATGGACTTGTGGAACGATTCAAAGGTACCCTAAAGTCAATGCTCTGGGCGTTTGCTGAACAGCATGGGAGGGACTAGGAGAAATACCTTCCCCACCTGTTGTTTGCATACAGGGAGGTGCCCCAAGAGTCAACAAGATTTTCCCCCTTTGAACTCTTATATGGACGCCGGGTATGTGGGCCCCTAGACTTGATCCGGGAGGACTGGGAAGACAAGCACGCCACCCAGGGAACTCCCATTGTGGATTATGTCCTTAGGTTTAGGGAAAGGCTGATGGAGCTTATGGGGACAGCCCAGAGCAACCTGGCAGCTGCCCAACAGAAACAAAAGGTGTGATACGACCGCACAGCCAGAGCTCGCTCGTACATGGTGGGTCAGGAAGTCATGGTCCTTATTCCGGTCCGGAAAGACAAGCTGCAAGCTGAGTGGGCAGGACTGTACAAAGTGGTTAGGAAGGTAAATGACGTGAACTACATTGCGGAGTTACCTGACAGAAGACAGACTGAAAGGATGTACCATGTCAACATGATGAAGCCATATGCAAATAGGGCTGACATGGTGTTTGCAGTGTGTAGTCATGGGGAGGGGAGAGGATGGACGAAGGAGACCCCCTTCTGGATTTGCTGGAAGAAAGTAAGTAGGAGTCCTCTGTGGAGGCAGTAAAATTGTCTCCCTAGCTGGCCCCGGACCAGGTCCAGAAAGTAAGGGAGGCTTTAGCAGACTTTGCCCCCTTGTTTAGTGCCAAGCCTGGACTAACCCCCTTAGCGACACACGATGTGGAGACAGGGACACAGCCGCCCATACGGCGAACAGCATATCGGGTGTCAGAGGCTGTCCAAAAGAACATTAGGAAGGAAGTGGAGGAGATGCTGGATTTAGGGGGTAATCCAGAGATCCCACAGCCCCTGGGCCTCACCTGTAGTCCTTGTGCCCAAGCCAGATGGCTCAACTCATTTCTGTGTGGACTATCATGGACTAAAAGCAGTCACAAAGTCTGACACCCACCCGATGCCCCGGACGAACTCCTGGACAAGCTGGGAGGGGCGACCTACCTTACAACTATTGACCTGACCAAAGGGTATTGGCAGGTAGAATTGACAGACAGAGCTAGGCCTTCATCACTCCAATATGCTTATTTGAGTTTAAAGTAATGTCTTTCGGAATGAAGAACGCCCCGGCCACTTTCTAAAGGTTGGTGAACCAGGTGTTGAATGGTACTGAGGAGTACGCCGTGGCATACCTGGATGACATTGCCATCTTTAGTACCAGCTCGAAGGAACATCTATCCCACCTTAGGGAAGTGCTGGGCAGGATACAGAGGGCCGGGCTCACTGTCAAAGCCGAGAAGTGGCATACCTCGGGCATGTGGTAGGCCGGGGATAGCTCCGTCCTAACCAAATAAAGATAGAGGTGATCCAGGTGTGGCCCAGACTAGAAACCCAGAAGCAGGTCAGGAGCTTTCTAGGGACAGCAGGGTACTACAGGAAATTTGTACCCAATTACAGTGCCCTGGCTGTTCCCCTATCTGACCTGACAAAGAAAAAGATGCCAAAGAAAATTACCTGGGGCCCAGCCTGTGAGGAAGCCTTTACTAGACTGAAGGAGGCACTGTGCAGTGCTCCTGTTTTGACAAGTCCTGACTATAGCAAAACCTTTATAGTTCAGGACGGATGCCTCAGACTGGGTATTGGGGCAGTACTGAGCCAGACGTCCAGCCAAGGGACAGATCACCCAGTAGTGTACCTGAGCAGAAAGCTGCTTCCCAGGAGCAAGCGTACTCCACGGTGGAAAAGGGGTGTCTTGCCATAGTGTGGGCCCTAAGGAAGCTAAAGCCATACTTGTATGGGCAGCATTTTGTGGTGCAGACTGACCACAACCCCCTGGTTTGGCTGACGCAGATGGGAAAGAACAATGGCAGATTACAAAGATGGAGTCTTGCTTTACAAGGGTATGATCTAAAAATTGTACATAGGGCTGCAGCGAAGAACCAGAACTCAGATGGGCTGTCTAGGGTCTATGAGGAGTGAACTTATTTGGGAAGCTCATCCTATGTAGGGGATAGACCCCCCAAATTCAGTCTAGGTGGGGAGGAGTGTGACGTAGACAGCCAGTTCTGAGTGCTGTATCATTTCTTTTTAATATAAAATGTATTACTGACTGTCTCTGTTGAAAATCTGGTGCTCTTAGAATGACCTCACTCATTCCCCCCCCAGATTTTAGCTGAGAGATGGAAGCCATGAGGAAATGCTGACAGCATGTGAGTTCACACACACTCAGTTTTTAGAGACAATGTGTTACATGGAAGATTTTAATCAAGGATCCTGTTTCTCTGAGTTAATTACAGACTTGTTTAACTTAATTTTGTTAAGAGAGACCTCAAAAAGAAGGGTTTGTGACATTGGAGAGGAACCTAGGTTGTTACACAGGGGTGCAAGGTTGTAAATGTCCCTGTGAAGCCTGTGTGAGGGAGGATACAGCATGGGTTCAAACGAAGTGTCATTTGAAGGACATGAATTATGCTGAAGTTGCAGAATGTAATACTTTTGTATAAGATATATATTTTCATATATCCTGACAGGGTGGAGCTAGGTGACCTCCTAAAAAGGGGTGGGGTAAAAGCCAGCTTTTAATTTAGTCTGTTTTACTTCACAGAGACACATTTTTACCTAGACTCTGACCACGAAACATCTTGAGAGCACTTTTAAGCAAGTATTTACTGTAGTAGGAATTGCATTGTTTAAAACCTTGTTCTTAATAGATTTGTATGTCTTGTGAAATAAGAGTTCTGTGTTTTACATATTTGTAACTATTTTAGTAAAATTTTTTTTAGAACTTACTTGGTCTGTCCTTGACTTCTTTTCAGTTGTAAGAAAAATGTATGGTTATTGCAGATACTAAACATAAGCTTGTATGGTGGTACCAAACTGGAAAGAGAAGCGTTTTAAATCTGAGGTCTTTATTAAAGTTTTAAAGGGTTCATCTCTGTGTACCTGGTTAGATGCCCATAGGCAAAGATATCTGGCCCCGCCGAAGACAGATATATCTGAGTCTGTGCATTGGGTATGCTAACAAGAGGTTAACAGTTTGAATCCCTCCAGAACTTGAGACCAAAGATCCGGAAGACAGATATTTATGAGCCTGTGCATTGGGTATGCTAACAAGAGATTAACAGTTTGAATCCCTCCTGAACTTGAGACCAAAGGTTGATCCAAACTCTCAAAAACAGACAAGAGAGTTACCTTGTCTGTTACACTGTTCACAAGACTGCGCTCAGAGGTTGGCACTTTGGGAGTAGAGGGCCTGACCTGCTGAGTGGGTTTGTGACAAGTATCTCTATATATGTAAGGCCTCATGGAAAGTAGAACTCCTTTCTGGAGCCCGCATTTATGAACATATGAATCTGCCAGCAGAAACAGGCCTTACGGTCTATCAAGTTAGTCTGCTCGAATGCGCAGCTGCCTCCCTTATATTGCAGCTGCCCCTCCTCTCCCCTCACCTTTACCCCTCACACCCTCTCCCATGCCCTTTTAAAACTGCCCACTGTGCTACAGGACACCACCTCCTTGGGTAGAGTGTTCCATTTCTCCACCACCCTCTCTGTGAGAAAATGACTCCTCATCTTTGTCCGATATCTTCCACCCTCCAACCTGAGACCATGCCCTCTGGTGTCACTTCCTCTCTTCAGCTTAAATATCCTTTCTGTGCCCATTTTGTTAATCCCCTTCAAATATTTGAAGGTCTCAATCATATCCCCCCCAATCCCTCCTCTACTCCTCGGTGTACATATTCAACTCAGTCAGCCTGTCCTCATAGGTTTTGCCCTCCAGCCCCTGGATCATCTTAGTTGCCCTACGCTGCACCCCCTTCAGCAATCTGATATCCTTCTTCAGAAAGGGACGCCAGAACTGCACGCACTACTCCAAACGTGGACTGACTAGTGACCTTACAGTGGTAGGATCACATCCCTATTTCTGGATGAGATTCCTCTCGCAATACACCCCAGCATTTTGTTGGTCTTAGCTGCCACCCTGCATTGAACTGAGTTGTTCATGTTACCCGTGATGATCACCTTTAGGTCATTCTCCTCCTCCTCTGTGACCGCTATCTGAATTCCTCCAAACTGGTAGCTCCTTCCTGGGTTCCTTGCTCCAAAGAGCATAACCCTGCACTTCTTCACACTGAAGCTCAATTGCCACCTTTCTGACCACTCTTGCAGTTTCATCAGGTCCTCCTGTAGCCCATGCCACCACAAGGTGGTGAACTGGGTTAGGGACTGGTTAACAGACAGGAGACAGAGGGTGGTGGTAAATGGGGTACAATCTGGGGAGCGGGGAGTAACCAATGGGGTACCACAGGAATCAGTACTAGGACCAGTCCTGTTCAATGTCTTTATTAGTGACATTGCAGAGGGGCTGGAAGGAAAGGTCTGCCTGTTTGCAGATGACACCAAGATCTGCAACAGGGTGGATACTCCACAAGTGGTGCAGAATATGAAGAGGGACCTGGAGAAGCTTGAAAGATGGTCGGAGATGTGACAACTGAGGTTCAGTGCAAAGAAGTGCAAAATAATGCACCTGGGTAGAGGGAACCCTGGGGAGAGCTACAGGTTGGGGGTGGAGGAGCTGCTGGCACCAAAGAGGAAAGGAACATAGGGGTTATCATCTCTGATGATCTTAAGGTATCAAAGCAGTGCACAAAGGCGGCAGGGAGGGCCAGTGGCATGCTGGGGTGCATAAGCGGGGGTATCACTAGCAGGAGGCGGGAGGTGGTGATGCCATTGTATAAAACATTAGTAAGGCTTCACCTGGAGTACTGCGTGCAGTTCTGGAGGCCACACCTGTGCAAGGACATAGATAAGGTGGAGACTATCCAGAGAAGGGCAACAAGGATGGTGCAGGGCTTGCACCACAAAACATATGAGGAGAGCCTAAGGGACCTCAATATGTACTCACTGGAGGACAGGAGACGGCGGGGGGACATGACTGAAACTTTCAAGTACCTTAAGGGCATAAACAAGGTGCAGGTGGGGGACCTTTTCCAATGTAGAAAAAGTACTAGAACAAGGGGGCAGAATATGAAATTGGAAGGGGGTAGATTAAGAGGTAATGTAAGTTTTTCTACACAGAAAGGGTAGTCGACGCTTGGAATAGTCTGCCACAGGAAGTAGTGGGGGCAAGCACAGTGGAGGGGTTTAAGCTTGCCTGGGACAGGCACAAGGGAAGCTTGAGAGAGGAGGGAGTGAAGAAAAGCCATTGATCACATAGGGTCAGTGGCCACATACAATGTCTACAGCCTACGGGCAGACTGGATGGGCCTAGCGGTCTTTATCTGCCAACAATTTCTATGTTTCTCTACGTCATCCACCACCGCCCCTGTCTTTGTATCATCTGCGAACAGAATGATTTTGCTCCTAACGCCATGTGAGATATCCGATATGAATAACCCAAACAACACCGGATCCAGGACTGAGCTGTGCGGCACCCTGCTTGTCACCGCCCTTGGGAAAGAGAGTGCCCCCCCACCACCTGTTGCTGCCTCCCCTTCAGCCAGTTCACAATCCAGTTTACCATCTTTGTCCCTGCCCCCACATATTGCAACTTACCCCCCAGTCTCCCATGAGGCACTGAATCAAAGACCTTGCTGAAGTCTAAATACAGCACATCCGTTGCATGACCTTTATCCAGTTCCCTCGTTACCTAGTCGTAGTATTCAATTAGGTTGGTCCAGAGAGAATCCATGCTGCTGACTGTCCTGGAGTCCATTTTCCTCCAAAAAGGTCACCAGCCTCTCTTTCAGGATTGCTTCCATAACTTTTCCTACAATGGATGTGAGGCTTACAGGTCTGTAATTGCCTGGTTCATCCTTTGGGCCACTCTTGTGGAGGGACACCACATGAGCCATCCTCCAATCCTGTTGTATGCAACCTGTGTCCAGGGAGGTACTGAACAGGTATGAAAGCGGCTCCGCAAGTTCTTTCAGCACCCTGGGATGAATGCCATCCGGACCTGATGACTTATCCACTCTTAGTGCCTTCAGACCCTGCAGCACCCTTCCATTCGTAATTACCCCATCTGTCACCCTCCCCCGCCCACCTTCCCCTTCCCCTGAGGTAGCTGTCACCCTTCTCCTTTGTGAACACAGAAGTGCTCATTTAGTGCTTTTGCCTGTTCTGCTCCCTTCTCCACCCACTCACCGTCCTTCCTAAGCCTCATTATCTGGTCCCTGCAACTCCTTCTCTCCATTATGTATTTGAAAAAGTCTTTCTCCCGTTCCCCGATGCCAGTCTCAGCTCCCTGGAAGCCTTGGCCGCCCTGACTAATCTGGTTACCTCCTTGGACTTCTTTGCATACAATTCCCTGTCCTTCCCTCTCCTGGACTTTTTGAACCTCCGAAAAGCTGCTTTCTTTTTGCCCTCACCCCTTCCAAAACTTCCTTGTTCAGTTGGCTTGGCTTCATAGCCCTACTCTTCTTGCTCAGTGTCTTGGTACATGACCTAGTAGCCTCAATCAGCCCAAGTTTGATAATATCCCACTTCTGATCTGCATCCATATCAGGCCTAATTCCTACCGGGTGTCTTCCCAGAATTTCCTCCATCTTGATAAAGTCTGCCCGCCTGAAGTCAATCATCCAGGTTCCTGTACCTACAGTCTCCCTGCCCATGCTGAGCGTGAACTACACCGATTGATGGTCACTCCCAGCTAGCGGGTCCTCCACCCTCAGATCCCTCACAGCCTCCTGTTAGTTAGCACTAGGTGCAGAGTGTTTTCCAACTGAGCTGGCCCACTGACCATCTGCACCAGGAAGCTATCCTGGAATGCATTCAGTAGCACCTGCTCCTTTGCGCTTGAGGTGGCTGGGGTTTCCCAATCCACTCTCGGTAAACTGAAGTCCCTCCCCCATGATCACCGTGTTCCCTTTCTTGCATTTAAAATAGATAGGGACCTATTAGGTAAAGCATAATGCAATGCAAAATAGTATAATGCAAGGCAACATGATTGATCCCAAATTGAAGGGGGAAGACATATGACTGAAAGGTGGCAAGGCTGGGGCTAGTCACACCTGAACAGAGAAGGCTTAGAAGAGATACAGTATGTTACAGCTTTATAAAGTTCTGGGAGAGGGTGAATTAATGACAGAGTTCAGTATAGAGCACACAGACACAGGAATAGACTTAAAATCTCATAATAACCAATTAGAACAAGAACATGTGTACAAGAATAGTAGAAAGGAATTTTTCATACAATGGGCAGTAAGAAAATGGAATGTTCTACCAAAGGACGTAGTAGAGGCAGAATCCTTTCAGATATTCAAGTGTAACCCCCTTGTTACCCGGGGTTACTAGAACCCCAGTAAGACCTAGTGGTAGGCAGGGAAGGCAGCTTGTGAAACTCCAGTTAAATGGGTTTCACACTGTCTCACTCTGTTCTCAGTCTAAGCTGAGACTGAGGATGACATCACCAATAGAACTATCGCAGCTGCATGAGCCACATTGGAATCTGCAGCAAGGGAGTTAGTTAGAATGATGGGAGGTTTTGAAGTCAGTCTTCAGTTGAGTGTGAGTCAGTTCAGTGTGAAGTTGGGAGCTTGCTGAGAAAGCAGCTCAGTTAGGCTCTAGAAGCCTCAGCCCTGACAGAGGGCTACTTTTAAGTAAAAGGATGTGTGTCTACACCTTAAAGAGAGACAGAGAAGATAACTGAAGTGGTGGAGACCGCTGTTTTCGGGTCTCAGTGCCCCCTCCCTTCGGGGGCAGGAAAGGGTTCCCTGCAGATTCTTGGGGCAACCCCCTAGTTCTGCTTGTGAAGGAAAAGCTGTCTGTGTTCCAGAGTTTATTTGGGAGAACAAGAAGATTTGTGAGTCGCCTGTGGGGCACCTGCAACGTGAGGGTGAGTGTCTGCTCTTGCTAAAAGGGCCTATGTTTTTCACTCTGGGACTTGTGTGACAATGTGTGGATTGAACTACTAAAATAGTGGAAGCCTAGAGTAATGGGCTAAGCAAATTAAAAGTAGGTTCAAGTCCAGAGCTTGTTGGGATACAAATGATATGTAGAGGAGATGTGACAGACGTCTACCCAGAATCTACATTTGAAAGTTCAGTACAGGAATTGTTCAGTTTCCAGAGAAATGGCCGGGTATGGGCTGTGGAAGCTGGAGGTGGGTGGCACCCATCTTTAGTGACCAGGTCCACCTCTACGGATTTCTTCTGTGGATTTCTACTTTATCTCAGGCACTTGGCCAGTGATGAGGGAAGTACCCAGGACGTGGGATTGTAAGGAAAAATTCTCTCACAGTCAAAGACTCTAGTGTGGTTTGGGGGAGCCACGACAGGATAATTGGTTCATTCCTCAAATGGACGTCAAGAGCAAGTGGTCAAGGGGAGCTGGGCCAGTGGGAAACCCATAGTGTACAAGTCGGGCTGTGTACCTAAAGCTGCGGCAAGTCCGGCTGTGTGCTCAGTGGTTTAGAGCCCAAGGGCTGGAAATAGTGATAAAGTATTCTGTAGTCTCTAATCTGCATTACCAGGAAATGTAGCCCCATGGGGGCCCGTCTATGCTTTGTTTGTTCAGCTTGGATGTAAATAAAAGCCACACTGAAGAATCCCATTCCTGGTTCTGGACATTACAGTTATTGCTTCCTGTGTTCGGATTTACTTGGGTGCCCCTGTGCAGAGCAGCCAAACCTAGGTCCCCTGTGCCGAGTAACCTCATCCTCCCCGAACCCAGTCCCCACCAGGTACTGCTGTCAGCTTCAACAGAATGCCACCTGTTGTTTTGGCAAAAAGGCAGGGGTGAGGGGTTATACAAGAAAAAAACTGATGAATATATTTTCAAGAACAGGGAGTGGAACTTTGCCCACTAGTAGTGGGAAACAGTATAAATGGGCAAACGCCTTCTTCTGTCTAAACAAAAAACTCAAAACAAGTATTGTTATATAAGTCCCCAGAGCCATACAGTCTGTATATCACTGTGCTGAACGAGATGGCACAGGAACTAACTAAACCCCTAAAGGATCTCTTTAATTGTCTCATGGAGGTTGGAGATGCCGATGGCTTGCAGAACAGCACACGTGGTCAACACTGCATAAAAATGGTAGTAAAGACAAGCCAGGGAACTACAGGGTGGTCAGTTTAACATCAGTAGTCGGCAAATAACTGGAAACCGTTACTAAAAAAAAAAAAAAAGACTGAAGGAGTTCCTAGAGACAGTGGGCTACAAGAAGGAACACAGCATGGCTTTGTGGTAGGATGGTCTTGCCAAGCAAACTGAATAAGTCATTTTGATTGTGTAATGAGGGTGGTAGATAAAGAACAGGTAGTCAACATACCGTAATTTGATTTTAGCAAGAGTTTTGACTCTGTCCCACAGAAGAGATTAGTAAGAAAAGTGGGGTATCTAGGGATGAGGTAAACTAACAAGGTGGGTGGAAATTGGCTGGAGGGAGGAAACTAAGGGTGGTAATTAATGGGAAATTCTCAGGTATACAGAGTCACAGATAGGGTACTGCAGGTGTCGGTGCTAGGCTCAGTGTTCTTCAATATCTTCATTATTGTAAAGGCCTAAGGGTATACCTAGGCATATTGGGCAGACTGGGTGTGCCTGGCAGTCCTTTTCTGCCATCACATTCCTATGTTCCAATTAGTGACATTGGTGAAGGCATCACTAGGAAAATCTGCTTATTTTCAGATAACACACTCGGTAGCAGGGTTGACACTGAAGAAGGTATCTGCGAGTTAAGGGAAGAACTGGAGAGGCTTGAGAGACGGTCAAAAATCTGGCAGTTGGATTTCAGTACCAAAAAGGTGCAAGGCCGTGGATGTGGGAAATAAAACCCAAAGGGTGGGAAACATATTGGAGGGATGACAGTTACTATGACAGAGGAAGAAAGGGATCTGGTGTGGTGATCTCCAACAGCCTCAGATCATCAGCATATTGTGATATGAGAACAGGGAAGGCAAACAGGATGCTGGGGTGTATTGGTAGGGGTTCAGCAGCAGAAAAAAAGAGTTCATATTGCATACAGGACTCTGGTGCAACCGCACATGGAGCACTGCATACAATTCTGGAACCCTCATCTAAAAAAGGACACCAAAGCTGGAGACAGTGCAGAGGCAGGCAACCAAAATGATACAGGGGCATCAGGGGAGAACTTATGATCAAAGATCAGAGGGCTGCAACATGTACTTATCAGAGGCCAGAAACAAAAGTGTGTGTGGTGACTGAATCGTTTAACTACATGCAGGGTATTTACAAGGTGGACTCCAGAGGGTTGTTCATAACTAGCGGCCACACGAATAACAGGGGGAATTGTAAGAAACAGATGGGGGGAGGTTCAGAGGTGACATAAGGTAGTACTACTTCACAAAGAATGTGATGGAGGAGTGGAACAACCTACCTGATGCGCTGGTCAGCGGAAAAACAGAGGAGATCTTTAAAGGGGGTGGAACAGACACGAATGGCTGGGCAAGGAATCAGGGGAGGAGCTGGTTGTGATCGAGGGGCATGCACAACCTGTAGAGATCATATAAAGACTAGCGAGGTCATGATGTGACCCCTCCACTCATCTGCATATTACCACAGACATAGTATAGGCCACTTGTTATATGGTGGCATGGAAATGCCTAGTATTCCACATGCTGTTCCCTCTAGTCTTTATATATCGGCTCCCTATGGTACAACCTTACAAGTTAGTAATAAAAAAATTTGTCCCTACCTCAAATTAGAAAAAAACACCCCCGGTAAAAAATAGCCCTTATGAAAAATGCACTGAAAAGGTAGCTGCCTTTATGCAGTTTTTTTTATTCCAGTTCACTAAAATGCATATTCTTGTCAATAGTAATCACAGTATAGTGTATGGGAGACCGCAGTTTCATATGGAAATCAGCAGAATACCAGTGGTGTTGTTGTACCATCGTTGTGACATCAAGAGATTGTTGTACCCCCTTGAGTACTTTACTACGATGGTACAACAATATCAAATGCTGGCACGTGCTGCTGCTGTCATCTTCGATCCGAGCACTGGTGTTCAAAGAATGGCGTCCGATTACTGCTGTCAGTGCAGTTCCGGGGCAGCTGTCCCAAGCAGGACTCAGAGACACCTGCCCAAATTTTCAATGGAGATGCGCGGTGCAGCCCAGAAACTGCTCGGAACCATGATATTCAAAAGGGAGAGATGTGTCATGCATTTCCGAATGGGCGATTGTGCAGATATAATGTATGCAGTGCAAACAAGGGGGCACGCACATGAACATGCCACACATCCGTATATTCAGCCAAAATGTGTGGTGCATCTCAGAAATGCCCACGCAAAGTTATGCATGTCAGGGGAAGGCCTACATTGACCAGCCACCCACAGATAGCTGCAGAACTGCAGACAGGTGACCCTGAGACAACCCTCGGGAGGTGCACCAGGATGTGCTCTAGGCACTCATACACAGCAGTCATGCCAGGATGGATGTACCCAAAGCAACAGGTGCCAGCACACCATGGGCACCGCTCAGAGAGCCATCCCCCACACCTCTCCCAGGACGTGGACACCCAGCAGCCACATACTAGTGCTGTCAGGTGCCCACCATGCATACCAGCAGAGCAGATGGCCACACTGCAGCACATGTACCAGGGGCCATGGGCTGCAGGGTGCCACCCGAGGGTGGCATGCACCCAGGGTGACGTCTGGGGCAACGGTGCCCAAGTAGCCTGGTGGTACTAGTGGCAGCACAGCATGGGCCAGGGACTGATCTGTGGCACACACCCACAGTGGTACACCATAGGTGCACACAGGTTGGACCTAACCACCTTCTGCACACTGCCATTCCTTGCAGTTGACACCATGTTCCTGTCATGGGGCGGGCGCACTGCAAGTGACTGGTGTGGGGTTACAGCCCACAGCCTTCTGATCGCCCAGCCTCAGAGGCGACTGTACTACCTGCTGAGCCATTTTGAACAGCTGCCAATAGTCCTACAAAAATCATCTGCCGCAATATTTGCTAATTTATGCACTGCACATTTGTTTCATCAAAAAGTCGTTTGAATGTCTGAGCATGAAATTATCAAAGGAAATGAAATGTGTCCCAGTAAATACCTTTATTATTGTTGACAAGAATATGCACTTCTAGATTTTGTTTCGTTGGGCATTAGCCAAGCCCAGTCTCCTGCGGGACCGCCCCACAGTTTACTGTTTGGGCTCGGTGAGAATACAGCCTTACAGGGCACACCACAGCGCCATCTTCTGCCGGACGTTTTCTGTTTCGGGTTTTACCGCTAATGCTAGTTCCATTTTCTGGCACTCCGTTAGCTGCGGTGCTCTTTTAACAATTGGAACCCTGCAATTATGAGAATATGATGTCAGAATCAGTGCAACTAGTGAAATCCGAAATGGCCATGTCACAATCTGGATTTAACCACCTGTTCGGCCCGGGCTCCAGCATGCCATATTTTAACGATGCTAGAGCCGTTCTGTTCTGGACGGAACTTAATAACAGTAACATTCAATGACACTAAACGTACGGGGCCCACTATTCTTAAACATGTTATTCTTTTAAACAACAAAGTGCTACTCAATCAGGCCATTTGTTGTGAATTTTAAACGCTAGTGCAATGCATTTTTTAATGCAAAGAAGTACGCCTGGAATTTGTAAACTGTCCAGCCCTCTCCCCGAGTTCATTCAGTCGCCCACCCATCTCAAAAAATTATTCCATTGCGCGCTGAAGACAGAGGGCTCACCCGAATTAGGTCATGCACACCAACTGAGCAGCTCGGGCATGCGCAATGGAAAGACGGCGCCTCTTCCGGTTTCACAGGCTGACGTTCCGCTGTAAACACACCCAGCTTTTTAGTTTTACAGGGGACAGCGGGAAGATTTATCGGTGATTAGACAGTTATTTTGAACTTTTACTGCAGCTGGGACTGGTTGGTGTAAATCCTGTTTATATCACTTTTTTCCTTTTTTATTGTCCTTCGACAGGCAATCCTTGACCAAAATATGATTACGCAAGCAAAAGGGGCGATCACGTGCTATTAGGATCTTGAGGTAGGTTCCATACTTGAACTGTTGATTTATAGGCATGCCAACTACACTGAGATGTCTTTACTTTGACTGGGATGGGGTTAGAGTGGTGTCACTAGACACCAGGAGTTGCATGGTGTGGAATGGGGGAGCGGGACTAGTTTCCACTAAACGGCTGGTAATGGTGAGTATGGGAGAGGGAGGGATACTGCAGGACACAGGGACTGCTTGGCACCAGATAGGTAGAGGTGAGGGGTGCCAGTGGACACAACAGACGGCTTGTCATGGAATGAAGTGTGAGAGGAGTGCCACTGGACTCCAGGGAATACTTGGCATGGGAAGAGATGAGACGTGGAGTGCCACTTGATACCAGGGAGTACTTGGCACGTTGGCCACCAGGAACAAACCGTGTCAAAATGTGTAGATAATGCTTTTGCAGAATTTCACAAAGTACCACCTTCTACGGAATCTGCAATGTCTTGAATAGTAGTGTGTTATAGTTACTGGTGACCCTCATTATCAACTGGAAATCGACACTAATTAAATGCCATAATACATGGGTAGAACGTCCCATACAATACCCATGTATTACGGAAACTACTGCCTCGAATGTTACTACAGATGCCTTCTCACACAATTAAAAATAGCCATATGCTGTACAATAGAGACTGCTATGCAAACCCTTCACTCCCCACAGCCACTTTTATTTTGCTTAAGGACGTTCCCTGGTGTTTCAACAACCCCCACTTTCAGATGAGACATTAAACCGAGGTCCCAACTGCCTGTTCTGGTGGTAGTTTAGGTGGATGTTAAAGATCCCATGGCACTTCTAGAAAAGAGTAGGGGAATTTTATTGGTAATAAAGTGGGCTTCATTACAAAAAAACAAAACAACTCAATAAACAGAAACAATCCAAACAAGGCAAAAATCAGTTAACAGAAGAAAGTATCACAATGTTTCCAAAACAATACAGCTTGTGAAGTAGAAAAAAGTAAGAAGTCAGACTTTTTACAGAACACAAAGCAGCCCTAATATTACAAAATACTTCATGAATGGAAATAGTTTTTGTGTAACACTAGCAAACATCTGGCTTGCCATAAATAATAACGAATAATAGCAAAAATTATATATAAACTGTCAACATGATACTTTCTATTAAGCAGGTCATTCGTGCAAAACATAACATGTTCATAAGAAAGAGAGGCCAACAAGGGTTCCGCCCAGTTAGCAGATAGGGTAGACCAGACTTCCAAAGAAAAGGGGCATTCACAAAATAAATGTTGCTGAGTTTCACAAACATTGAGGCAAGAGGATCTAGGACAATATCTCAAAGACAAGGCTTTATGCTTATGATTGTTGTTAACTCCTAGTCTATCATAGTTGCATAACCATACCATATCCCATAAATACGATGGCAGCCGTTGATTTAGCAGTTGGTGGAGTACCCAGGGGAGACGTCCAGAGGGGCAGAACGGAAAACAATCTCCTCCCGAGCCTCCAACCTCCAAAGTCGCTCATATAGTTGGGGTCTAGATAAGATACAAAAGTCCTGAGGATGAAGACACCAGGTCAAGGCCATCTTAAAACTCTCTTTCCCATAAGAGGGATCAGTTGGGATTTGAAATAACCCTTTATAACGGGCTTGCCAGTTATCAAGGCAGAGGAGAACCATGCTAAAAATAGGGCTTCCAAAAACAGTCCCTGGTTTCAGCACTTTCCCATAATTATAATGAAGAAAAAGGCTGTAAAAACAACAACGGGTGGATCATACCAAGTCCACCTTCCTTGAGCGGTCTGTAAGTAATATGTCTTTTAATGGGGTTTAGCCTGATCCCACAATCCTTTGAAAAAACCTCGTTAATCTGGAAAATAGGAAATGGGCGGGGAACACATAACAAAGATGCAGGAAAATCGGTAAAACCAGAGTTTTAAGGAGCACAACCGTTTCTTCTTCCCAATTAAATGCTTTTCCACCCATTAATCACATTATCTGCCTTTTGTAGGGCAAGATTCCAATTATAGATATGGGATCATCACAACCAAAAAATACCTAAATACGAAAAAACAGTGGATACAGAAACACCAGCATAAAGGTCTGCATTAGGAGGGAAGTATGCCCTAGTGGTACACAAATACTTTTTGTAAAATTTATCTTAGAACCTGAAACAGAAGAGAATGCCTGTAAACCTGAACAATATCCTCTTGTTTCGTGGAAGAATCCACAGCCAAAATTAAATCGTCCGCATAAGCTAATATTTTAAGTGGCAAAGAGGAGGGAGTACAGAGCAACCTAATAATCTGTGGGCAAAGAAAAAGGCTCTCAAAAGAGTATCAATAAAAAGGTATATAATAAGGGACTTAACGGGCACCCTGACGACTCCATGGCCAGAATAGTAGGACGGCCTATCCAGCCGCTCACATTAGGACGACACAACATTCCTATATAATAAACGAAGCCAGGAAAGGAAGCATACTGGAACCCAAAAGCCTTCAGGGCTAGAAATAAGAACTCATGAGAGACTGTATCAAATGCTTTTTCCTGGTCTAAACTTATAATCCATCCTGTTACAGCATTTTGTTGTCCCAGAGTAAACAATTCTCTCAATAAAATCAAATTGTCAGAAAGATGCCTGCCTGGGATACCACAGGTTTGAGTTGGGCTAATCATGTGTGATGCCAAAGTAATCATTCTAGATAAAAGAATTTTGGCAAGGATCTTATAATCCACATTAAGCAGACTGATTGGTCTCCAATTTGTAATGTCAAAGGATCCCTTTTTTCTTAAACAGTAAAATCAGTAAAGCGCCTTTCATAGAAGTAGCCAAGGCATCAGAATGTAACATCTCATTATAGAGAATAGTTAGAACCGAACAAGATCAGCAGAGAAAGTCTTGAAAAATGGGGTTAGGCCATCAGACCCCGGAACAGAATGTGATTTTAAACTAGTAATGGCCGCCAAGACCTCTGGTTCAGTAATGACCGAAGAAAGCTTGTTTCGATCAGAGTCCGAAAGCTGAGGTAAGGACAGTGAGCGAAGAAAATGATCTGCATTGTCAGGGTCAGCTTTAGTGCCAAACATGTTGAAAACATAATTTTCAACACAGTGAAGCAAATCCTCAGGTTTCTTAAGTAACTCCCCCGATGGAGACAATAGAGAGGTAATTAATTTAGCTTCAACTCTATCTTTACAGGTCTTAAACGGGTCTAAACAACGTTTAGTAAGATGAGTGCCAAAACGCGCCTCCTGACCCAAAGAGTCAGCACGATTATACTGGATAACCTCATTTTAGCGCTGACCTCACTAATCTGAGAGCTAAAATCATGAGTAGTAGAGCTAGCTAAAGAGAATAGGTGCTGTAGCTGATGTCAGAGTGACAGATAAGACAAATATTTAGTATTCTGTTTTTTGCCGCTACCTTCTGAAAAACTGTTTCCAGCTTAGCTTAGATTCCTCCCACCAATCCATCCCAGTATCATAAAAATCAACTACTGACAACCGAGCTGTAAACTCTTTGTGCCAAAGTTTAAGAAAAGAGGGTCATTAAGAGAGAATCATTAAGACGCCAACTGGCTTTTACATCTAGGAGCAGAGTCCCAGGAAAAGTGGCAATATAGGGCAACGTGATCTGAAAATTCGTAGACACAGTTGTACAGGAAAGTAAAATCAAAATCTTAGATAAAAAAGAAAATCTATCCTAGTATGTAAGGACCCTTTAAAAAAGTGGACCCACCTGTTTTATGGAAATGTCTATAAACATCCACAAGCTTGGCCATAGAGACCACACTATTTAAAGCCACAGAGTCACAAAATAACTTGAAGTCTTTAGGCCTCGATCTGTTTGATGTGGTCATAATTGAAATCTCCGACCCATAGGAGTAATCTGGATGAAAAAGGTAGGGCTTAATTTGGTGAAAAGGGAAGCCTCTGAGCCTTGGTTTGAGGCGCCAGAGGTCCCAATCATACGAAATCTCTCAGATTTATATGAGAAATCTAATAACAAAGCTCTACCAGGGAAATATCTACAAGTCTAGAGACTGTAAAATTAGAGCTGGAGAACAATATCCCGACTCCCATCACAAGTATCAGGTCCAACAGACCAAAAGAAGGGCCTGCAGTCCATGCCTTAGAGGCCTGGAATAATTCCCATGGGTCTTTAATCTAGTGTCAACAAGGCAGATAATGTCACACTGTAAATCAGAAAGGGTTAAAAAATCCCCTAATTTTCTCTTCCTTTAATGCTGTTCACATTTAAAGAGCAGATCTTTAAGGAAGACAGGATTTAAGTAATAGGTGGTGACTTACCCCTCGTCATGTCAGTACGCTTTGCAATGGGATCCGTGATCAGCCCCATCACCCCATCCGGGAAAGAAAGGAGAGAGGAGGAATCAGTATCCTCACCCCCAGTCTTTGTCTGAAAAATCTGTGGCTAAAACCGCAAATTTGTTAGAGGTTTGCCAGTTCCGTAGGGGTTCCTTACTACGGTAGCAACAGCTAAACCCTTCCTAGTCCGCTTATGGGTAACAGTGGTAAACTAAAATTATCTCCCTTGACCCGAGGGGGGAGGCATATCCATATCTGGAATAACGGGTGTAGTATCAGGGAAACCACAATGGCAGTAGGAGTAGGTATAACAGGAAAAGAGGGTTGGAAAACTGGAACAGAAGAGACATCTCCAACTACCGGAGGAGGGGTAACCTCTGAATTAGAGGAAGCTAGACTATGGGCAAGTGACTGTTGAGCAATAGTAATAATGCCATCATGAGAGGGACAATCTTCTCTGTTATGAGAGGCCCAGGGCACCTGCTACATCAGCGTGGCCAGTCCCATCACATAAGTTACACTTAAATGAATTAGTACATTTAGCTGCAATATGACCGTATTCAAAGCAGTGGCTACATTTAAGGGTATCCAAGCTGAACTTAAATGGGTACGTGACCCACATTTAAAACAGGACTTGGGTTGTCCGCGTAAAAATGAAGCCCTTGTCTTACCTAGAAAGAAAAATTAGGCAAATGTCGTGGGCCAGTGTTAGTGGAAAAAAGCTTAACACGGACCTTCCAACTGCCATCCCAAATCTGTTCAGAGTCTAGATTAGGGTAGGCCTATTCAAGACTTCACAGCGTTTGTTTAACCAAAATAAAATGTCTTCAATGTGAACTCCCTCATTTTTAAAAACAACAGTAATGTTAATGAATGGCAGGTTTGGTGAGAGGATGGCCTGGAAGGGGACCAATGGGTGTAGTCTGAAGTTTGTCATATTGGGCCCAGAATCTATCAAGCCCAGACATTTGTTTAAAACTAACATCAAAATTGGAATTACCTATATTAATCAGGGCAAAAATCTCAGAAGAAAACTTCATGGAACCCTTAAGGAGGGTTTTAGCTATATACAAACGATCTGGTGGGAGTTCTAATCCACCCTTATAAAGCAACGACTGCATTCCTCCTAGGTGCAGGTTCGCTTTGGAGGAAAATAAATCAGTAAGTTTAAATGTTGAACTTTAGGTGCAGCAACAGTAGGTAATAAAGTAGGTCCTGAGAAAACAGTAGTGGGTTCAGGTACAGTAGAAATAGACTTAGAAACAACAATAGTGTCACTAGTAACAGTAGAAGAAGAAAGAGTCACACCCGGGTTCGTTGGAGCTCAGGTCATTATTCTTAGCAGAGTTTTGAAGCATATTAATGTAGACAGGGTCCTGAGAATCAGGAGTCCAAGTCACTTCAATATCTCTTTCCCAGCCAGCATGTAATAAAGCTGACTCTGGTGACCAGTCTAAATCAGTATTTTGGCCAGATTTAATTTTTTTGGGGAATAAGGAACCCCCTCGTTTGGACCAGCCAGGTTCCTGTGTAGCTGAGAAAAAAAATACTGTGGGTTTCTCCGAAAATGAAACAGAAGCAGTTGTAGCGCTAAAGTCACTTACAGAGCAGGGAATAGCTGCAGGGATTTCAGAATCTGGCTTTTCCGACGTCGGTAGTCGAAGTGGGTCATTTGAAGTAGTCTGAGAAACAGCAGTAGCAGGGGGCTGAAGAGAATTCTCCACAGCAGGAACAGAAGCCGAATCCATCGGTAGGCCATCGACTGGGGGCTTTCCAATGCCAATGTCGCGAGAAGGAGAACAAGAAAGTGGCGTCCCGAGGCGATGCTCATGAGAAACTCTCGCAATGCCAATCTAAAAGCTGCAATTGCAGGACTAACGCCAAGGCTGTCCTGAAGACTGGAACTGAACGCGGAGCCACTTTGCACATCAGGTAGACTGGAAACAACTTTTAGGGTCGCTTCAAGAACGGAGTCAAATTCAAAAATAGTCGTTACTAACATCAGCAACAGCAAGACATGCATCTGGGGCCTCTTGAGAAGGTAGCACAGAGGAGGAGGCCGACTCCCCTGAGCTAACAGCGTCCATCTCCTCCAGGGGATCATGCGAACTGGCCATCTTGCAGCCAGCAGCAAAGGCTCCACCTACTCAGAGTAGGGGAATTTCCACGGTGTCTTGGCCAAATTTCCCTCATTCACAAAAAATACTAGCAACAGCTTAATCTGGTTCAGTTTGTTGGTTACTATCTATACCCCCTGCTCGCCCCTTGGAAAAAGGGACTTCTAGACTCAGTGGGCCTACCGGGTCAATAAAATTCAATAAATAAATAAATGTCAAAGTCATAATTTTTTGCCCAGTACAAGATGGTTATCTAAACATTTAAATTCCACAACAAAACATGGGTTGCCTTGCTTGCTTTTAAGTTACATTGGTGAAACTTAATCTCTCTTTATGGAAAAAAATCCAGAAGGGGTAAGAGTGATCTATGTGGTAGTAACATCAATATTTTAGATGTCAACATGACTGTGAAAGAAAATGTGCAATGAGGACACATCATTTGTCATGATGCTTGTTTCATTTTTTCCACAAGTGCAAAAATAAAGAGTAAATTATCAATACTGTGACACTGTCTTGAACTGATATACCCAAAAGAGGGGGAACTGTTTGTATGTTTTTAAACATAAAACCATGTCATAACCATGCCATTTGCATAAACATTTTTGATAAGATATAGAATATGGTTATGAATGTAAAAACAGAAAGAAATCTAGGGGTTGTCATGCTTCTTTTGGTTATATCAGCTTTCAGAGTTGCAGTTTCAGAGGTGGTCTGCTCGGGACAAAAATAATTGAAACATCCCAATAAAAAAAATAAGACTTAAAAGAATGCTATTTAAACAATTCAAAAGTACATGCAGAATGGCAAGGACTTTAACATAAAATAAACATTGTAATCAAAGAAAGACAGATATTTAGGTAAAGCGTCTTCAATGATACCAACTGCTGTAATTGTGAATGCTAATTTCCTTGCTGCCATCCTGTATACATTCTTAGCTGGACATGACAGAATAGAATAAATCATTATTCTAGTAATGCTTTCATATATTTAAGAATGTACTTGTGCCAGAAGACGACCTTGAAAACTTTTTCTAGAGCATCAGAAAAAGGGGATTTTGAAACACCAGGGAACGTCTTTAATTGGCTAACTCTGCTACTTCTGTCAAGACAGGAACACACAGCAGGCTGAACCATGTTCCATTTCTGTCGACCGCATCTTTGCATGTGCCACTGAAAATAGGCAATGTTGTTATATCCTTTATTTTCAAGTTCAGAAGCATCACAGAAGTGGCAGGATCAACTAGATAAGTAACAAAAAATAAAGTGGCTGTGGGGGTGGAGGATTTGGTGAAGACAATGCCTGTACTTTGTTGTTGTTGTTTTGAAGCTCAGTGGAGAGTTTGTGTGGAATTGGGGAAAGGACCGGGGCATGAAAAACCAGTAATCATAAAAAATAAAGCATGGAAAGTAGTTATATTCCCCCCTTCCCTGTTTTTTACACACCCATTCAGGGTTCATTTCAGAAATTTGTGTAACTGGGATAATATCCTGCTGAGAGTACACAGTAGGGTACAGTTTGGGGAAAACATGGGACAAACTGCAAACTTAAAAGGGAACAAAAGTTTGTAAGAACTTTGCTAGATATATTCACAGACTGCATTCCAAATTACAAAAGTACTTTCTTTGCTTTATTCAGACTAAACATTTTTAAGCACAGAGCAGTTTGTACTTCAGTCAGTATTCGCTGCAAAGACTTCTTCAGGTTTGCTGCTCCCTCCCAAAAAACTCTCCTCTCCAGCCAAAATCGATTTCTATTGATTATCTGCTGCTACTTGTTTCTAAACTTCCTGCTTGCCTGCAAAATCAAAATTATAATCTGCTTTTTTTTTTTCCAAGCATGCCAAGGTGAGTGGAGCTCTTCAGTTCCAACTGCTGCTGACCAAATGCATGTCACATGGTAGCGGCCGTCCCTCCCCAATCCCATCACCCAGTGACTCAGCGCTGTGCGTGGTGGACGAGGATGATGTAATTGATGGCAGTCCCATCTGCTCATTACATCTCACAAAGTAGCCTAGTCCCTGTAGTGTGTTCCTCCTTCAAACACCGGTGCCTGCCTGTTGCGATGTCAGTGAATCAAGGCTGAATGATTCGTGCACAGCACGGCCGTCACAGTGTAATAGGCTAGTCCTGCCCCCCATTGCTTCTGTTGGCTGCCCAGACCCCTTCCTCAAGAGCACTGCAGAGTTTGTCCTCTGACTTTTCTTATTTAAAAAAAAAAAAAAAAACTTTCCCTAAACCTCCCCCCATACTGCATCAGTGCTTTGAAACTGCTCGCCCCTACAGCCTGAGTAATGTAGGCCATCACTGTGAAGCAGGAGGCATGCCACTGTGTCCCCTAGCAACAGTAAACAAGGGGACAAAGCAAAAAAACACATTTGTAGCGCAAAAACACATACGGAAATGAACCCTGCCCTTGGTGTTTTATATCTGCATTCACCTCTGAGTCTTTGCTCAAAGCATAATACACCACTTCCTGTGCATTATTCCATATTTCCCACATGAAAATTTACACTAACTGCAGAATTTATGTAAACTACAGGGGAAAATCCATAGTTTACATAGAAGATCCCCTAAAACTGCAGGGGAGGGGGAAAACTTTATCAAGCCACTTACTGTACATCCACAGAAAATAATTCCTCTGTTTGATTGACAATCCTGGAATCCACTCAAGGGTATTTAAGGAGCTGAGCATAGTGCTAGCCTCCTCTAGCTATTTAGTACCTCATTGGTGGTTCCAGAGAAATGGAGGAGGGCTGATGTGGTTGCTCTGCACAAGTGTTGCAGCATGGAGGAGGCTAGAAATTACAGACCAGTTAGTCTAACATCAATAGTAGGGAAGTTAATGCAGTCCCTGCCAAAGGCGAGACTGATGGAGTGCCGGGAGGCATGTGGGCTGCAGGATGACTGGCAGCATGGATGGCTTCATGGGGGGGATCATGTCACACAAATCTCGTAGATGTCTTTGGGTAACTAGAGAAATAGATCAGGGGAGGGTAGTGGACATGGCCTATCTAGACTTCAGTAAGTCTCTGACACTGTACCATACAGGAGGCTGATGAGGAAACATGGCACCCTGGAAGTGGAGGAGAAAGTGGTAAGCTGGGTATCAAACTGGTTAAGACATAGGAGGCAAAGGGTGATGGTAAACTGCAGTCAGTCAGAGGATAGGCGAGTGACCAGTGGCATACCATCGGGATTAGTACTGGCCCTGTCTTTTTCAATGTCTTTGTAAGTGACATTGCTGAAGAACTGGAGGGGAACGTGTGTCTCTTTGCAGATAACACAGAAATCTGCAGCGGGGTGAGTGGGTGGAAGGAACACCCATGAGGGGATGAATGGAATGCAAAGGGATCTGGCAAAACTAGAGGAGTGGTGTAGGGAGTGGCAGCTGGGTTTCAATGCCAAAAAGTGCAAGGTTTTGCATTTAGAGCTACGGAATCCAGGGGCTGAGTGTATAAGAAGGGGGAGTGGAGGTTATGTTCACCAAGAAAGAAAGAGATCCAGGGTCATCATATTTGATAACCTCAAGGTAGCTGGGCAGTGGGACAAAGCTATGGGAAAGACTAACAGGATGCTGTGGTACAGTGGGAGAGGAATTTTTAGCAGGAGGAAGGAGGTGGTGCTGCTGTTGTATCACTCACAGGTGACGCCGCACCTGGAGTACTGTGTCCAGTTCTGGAGGCCGCAGCTCTGCAAGGATATTGAAAAGGTGGAGGCAGTACAGAGGAGGGTGCCACAAAAATGTGCAATGGGGGGGGGGCACCCAGGCTGGATGGAGAGAATGCAAAGGGATCTGGAGAAACTAGAGCAGTGGTCTAGGGAGTGGCTGCTGGGTTTCAGTGCCAAAAAAATGCAAAATCATGAACCTGGATGGGGTAAACCAGTAACTGTGTATAAGATGGGGGGAGGCACTTACAGTTACTAAGCAAGAGAGGGACACTGGAGTGGAGCGGAGCTAAAATGGTGCAGGGGTTATATCAGAAGCCCTACTGGAAGAGACTGCGAGATCTCAACATATACATCCTAGAAGAGAGGAGGGAGATGGGGGATATGACAGAGACTTACAGGAACCTCACGAGGGCGAACAGGGCACAGGAGGGGAGTCTGTTTCAAATAATGAAGTGCCCCAGGACAAGATGGCATGCAATGAAGCTGGAAGGGGTGGAGTTTAAGAGGGATGTGAAAAAGTACTGCTTCACTGAAAGAATGGTGGATGCCAGGAACAATCTGCCAGCAGAGGTGGTGGGATTGAAAACGGCGGAGGGCTTCAGACATGCCTGGGTTAGACATGAGGGAATATTGGTAAATAGGCAAGGAGGAGGGAGGGTCCTTGGAGATCAAGTAGGGTCTGTGGAGACAGAATAGGCATGGGAAATCTGGGCAGAATGGGTGGCCCAAGTGATCCTTTTCTGCTTGACAGTTTCTGTGTTTCTCATCCCTGGTAGCTGGCAGCCACCCCCACTGGAACTGTGTACCTTCAGCACCACGATATATATGTTTGTGTACATGCATTTTTTATTCTTTGGTAACCAGGTAAGGCCACTGGGCACAAGACCCACTTACAGGGGTGACCCCAGAGCTTTGGAGAGGTAAAGTGACATGCTCAGGGTCACACAGTACTTATTTATTTTTTTGTTTGTTTTTGGTAACCAGGTAGGTGCACTAGACATAGAAAAGGCCTATTTTCAGGCACAACCTGGGAGAGTACAAGGCAAACTACAGTCATAGAGAGGAGTAGGAGAAAACATTTGTACAGTAAACATGAACAATGAGACAATTAACAAGTGGCAATGAGATTCAATCAGTCAGTTTTATTTTGTACTGGAGAGTGTGTGAGCAAACATGCTTGTTTTCACAAACATCCAGTTGTAAATGAAATTACAAAGACAAGAGAAACATTTTGCAGTATACATCATACATACAGGCTGAGGTAATATCTTATACACAGGGACTTACTAACAGGCATAAGGGAACAAAAGTGCATAGCACAATAATAAATTACAGGGCATAAGTTACAAAAGTGTTTAGAGTCATTTGCATACACAGGATAACAAAGAAATAAAGAGGGAGGTAAACAAGAGAGGGGTGGGAGGAGGGGGTGCTGGGACATGGGGAGGGGTAGAGGATGAAGGGAACACAGTGGGGGAGAAAACCGTAGAATAGGAGGAGGGGGGTAAGGAGCAGAGTTAGACTCCGCTGGTAGTAGAATAACAAGTGCATACAAGTTTTGCTTGGAGGTGACTCCTGAGGGACCTTTGAAAGGTGTAAGTAGTGCTGCAGGCAAGGAGGTCAGGTGGGAGCAGGTTATAATGTTTTGTGCCCTTAAAAGCAATGGAATTTTGCGCAAGTGTGGTGTGGGAAAATGGGATGCTGAAAACATTGCTAGAGGCTCCTCTGGTTTGGTGGTCAGGAGCAGATTTGGGGAACAAAGATGTCAAGCTCAGTGGTAGTTTATTCAGGTGAATTTTATGGAGAGAAGAAAGATTTTTGAGGGTGGGATTACAGAAACATAACAGTAAGTCTGATACAACAGCAATTTTACAATTTGACATACATTTGATGATAACAAACGTACAGTTTGCAGTCAGTACAACCTTTAAATTAGGAGAAAATCATAAGGGGGATAAAATAAGATCAAACAGTTCCACCGAGTGTAGCACATACAGTGCTCAGAAAAGATAATCAGCAGCTCAAAATGAGATAAAACATACCAATATCAATTACAATTCAATCATTAAGTGCAGTACATACAATGCATAGAAACAGACATAGGCAGGTCAAAATGTGATAAAACATACCAGTATCAATAACAATTCAATCATTAGGTGCAGTGCATAAAATGCACAGAAGAGACAATCAGCGGGTCAGAATGAGATAAAATATACCAATATCAATTACAATTCAATTATTAAGTGCAGTACATACAATGCACAGAAACCGACCATCGGCCAGACAACGTTGATTGAAAACATTTCAACATCAAGTTACCGCAACGGTGGATGTGGTAGCCTTAGTTTAGGAGTAGAATGTTAGAGGGTGAGGGGGGATGAAGGGATCAAAAATAGGGAGAAGTGGGCTTAAGTCAGTAGGCAATTAAAATGGGACAAGCTAATGGTTTAGAGCAGGATCAGCATAGCAAGAGAGGTCCCATAGAGAGCTGGAGGGCGGGGGTCGGAAACATGTACAAGGGTAATTTGTATGAAGGTGACTTCTTAGCTAATGCTTAAAACTAGCATGAGTAGGGGAGAGGCAGATGCTGGCTGGTAACGCGTTCCAGTATTGGGGTGCCAGGTAGTAAAAGGCCTGCGCTCCCGTGGCTGTTCTACATCTAGGAACTTGGAAGTGGGGCTGATCACCAGAACAGAGGGTATAGTGGGGGCTTGTTGGAACCAGCATCTGAGCAAGGGTAGGAGGCGTGCCAGAGCATGAGATGTTGTCAATAAGTGTGCCCAGTGAGTAGAGCCGATTAGCTGTAGGTGAGAGGCAGTGAAGGTTCCCGGGCACAAGGCAGTGATGTGTACAATGGTGTGAGATCAGTGCAAAGCGACAGATACTATTGTATGCAGTGTCCCATTTATGGAGACAGGCTTTAGAGGCTCCAGCATAAGCGACTGAGCCATATGTGAGAGCAGGGAGAAGTATGCCTTCTGCTATGGTGACTCTGGCTGTATTTGTAAGAGCATAGCTGGTTCTATAAGCCATTCTAATTTTGGAGTTTACAGCTTTACAGGTACTGGAAATGTGGAGGTCAAAGTCAAGAGTGGGGTCAAGGGTAATGCCCATATATTTAAAGGAATTGACACAGATAATTAAAGAGCCACCAGGACCCGAGAATGATAGCTGCCGTGAGCATTTAGTAGTAGTAAAAATATTTTATTCATTAAAGTTCTTTTTATGAATTAGGATAAAACTCGATTGAGTCACAGACTCATTTACAGTGAGGTCCTCTAATGATGGTACAACAAGTACAAAAAAACAACAAAAATTCAAATATACATATGAGTTAACTAATAAGATCAAAGAACATGATTACATACACTAACAATAAAAGAAAATTCTAAAAAACTAACATTATATGTGTACATTTCATAAATTTTAAGCCAAAGATTTCCTTAGTCTTGGAGTAGATCCAAAAAGCATGGATTGGGTTTTACTAGAATTGAGTATGAGTTTATTCCTTGAAACCATCCTTGAATGCAGTGGAAGTCGGATAAAAGGGTAGTGCTGAGGTTAGAGATGTCCTTGCTTAGCGCTATGGTACAGCACTAGGTCATCTGCACAAAGTATAGAAGAGCCAATTAGGAGCATTTAGATAGAAATCATTGCTAAAGATGGAAAAAAGAAGGGGGCCAAGGATGGAGCCTTGAAGTAACCCAGTGTTGATAGTAGAGAGTTCGGAGGTAGCAGAGCTTAATCTGATGAACTGCTGTCTGTTGAAGAGGTAACTGTCATGCCAAGCTACCACTTCAGGGGAGAAGCCAAGGGTGAGCATTTCAGCCTTGAGTAGTGAGTGATTTACAAGATTGAATGCCTTCGTTAGGTCGGTAAATACAGCACCTGTTAATAGGCCGTTATTCATAGCAGTTTTGGCATCATTTGTGATTTTCTAAAGCCATGCTGTGAGGCAGAGAGAAGGTTCCGGTCGTGAAGAAACGTAACAGTTTGAAAGGAGACTATTTTCCCAAGAAGCTTACTTAGAATGGGGAGAATGGTTGTAGGGTGGTAAATAGAGATGTACTTTGGGTCACCCTTCTTGAAAACTGGGACGATCCTAGCGATCTTCCAGATACAGGGGACAATTCCAGAGTGAATACATTGAAATTTCTGGCCAAAGGCAAGGAGAGGAGAAGCCAGTTTGAGAAGCCTCGGCTCAAGGCCATCAGCATCAACATTGCAACTCTCTGAGATAGAGCTGAGTAACTTGTGGACCTCCATTTTAGTTACCATGCGAAAACAGAAATGGGGAGATGAGTTAGAGGGATGTTTAAAGGATCAGGGATGAATGTATTATGGGTAGAGAGGGAGCTCGTATAACTAGATAAATTAGAGAAATTGAAAGCGTTGGCAGTAGTGGTCGGATTGTTACAATGCTGACCTTCCAGCACCATGTCATTGGAGGACACAGTATGCTTAGCCCCCATGCAACCCTTTTTATATGTGCCCAGAACCTTTTAGAGTCACCAGAGGCAGAGACTAGTAGGTTCTTGTAATAGGCACTCTTAGCTAGATAAATGGTCCTTTTACATGTATTTCTCTTGGCATGGTATTCCTGCTGATCAGATAATTGACCAGAGGTTGTGAACTTAGACCAGCAACTGTCCTGGGATTTTAGTAGGGCAAGGAGTTCTTTATTAAGCCATTTAGAGAGGGGTCCCCACAAATTCTACGAGATTGGGTGGGGGCATGGCGAAGAGTACAGAATTGTGTTATAAAATAGTCAAGTGCTACATTGACATTATCTGTATTGAAGAGAAAGGAGCAGTCAATCATAGCTAGCTCATTAAGGAACTCGGACTTAGATTGGAGAAGTCGAGAAAGGTATTGACTTTGAGGGGAAGGGAGGATGCGGATACACCATAGGCAGTAAGTAGGGGAATGGTCAGCAGTGGCATCTGAGAGGGTACCGGCACCAGCGACCCTATCAGTCCTGTTAGTATCCAGTCTATTAAGGTGTTTAATCCAGAGTTTAATGAAGATCTGATGGGAGTAGTTATAAGTTGGTGAAAGCTGTGCCCTTGTACCAGAGTATTGTAGTTCTTGTTTTATTTGCCTAGCCAGTCCAAGTTTCTGTTACCCAGTATGATAATTTCATTACAGCCAGTGGCAAAGTTGGCATACGAGACGAGACGAGTTCAGATAGGCTGGCAGTGCCTCCAGTTTAGTGGGTTATAAGCACAAATAATATGAAGTTTCTTTGTGCCCCCTTAAAGGAGGAGGGAGTGAAGCATTTCACAGTGGGGGGAGGGGAAGGGAATGGAGAGCTGTGAGGTTAAGGTAATTTTTAAAGTAAATGACTGTGCCTCCACCTTTTTTAGAGGAGATATGATCCTGGCAGATGAGGCAGTAATTGTGTAGGGAGCAAGCAGAGCCAGGAATGGATGGTTTTAACCAGGATAGAAACATAGAATTTGACGGCAGATAAGGACCGCTTGGCCCACCCAGTCTGCCCATTTCCCTACCTGATGGATAATCTGCAAATTCTAGTTAATCAACAGCTTACTTCCTCCTACCCCCCACTAGAATTGCCTTATGCCTGTCCCATGCATTCTTGAATTCTCCCACTGTTCCTGACTCCACAGCCTCCTCAGGAAGGCTGTTCCACGCATCCACAACTCTCTCTGTGAAAAAATACTTTCTAACATTATCTCTGAGCCATCCCCCGTCTATCTTCAAATTGTGCCCCCTTGTTCTTGCACATCTCTTCTCTTCTTCTGAAAGATACTATCCTCTTGTACCTTGTTAATTCCCTTGAGATACTTGAAAGTTTCTATCTTGTCCCCCCTCTCCCTCCTTTCCTCAAGGATATACAATATTAGGCTGCTTTAGTCACTCCTCGTATGTCTTGTGATGCAGACCTTGCACCATTTTGGTTGCCCTCCTCTGAACAGCCTCCTCTCTGTCTATGTCTTTGCGGAGATGGGGTCTCCAGAATTGCACGCAGTACTCCAGATGGGGTCTCACTAACTGTCTATACAGAGGGATAACAACGTCCTGTTTTCTACTGTTGATGCCTCTCCCTATGCATCCCAGTATCCCCCCAGCCCTCCTTACTGCCTTCTCACATTGCTTGCCCACCTTTAGGTCATCTGATATAATTACTCCTAGGACTCTATTGATTTTTGTTGTCGTTATTAACTCACCCCCCCCCCATTGTATACTCTTCCCCTGGGTTTTTGTTTCCCAGATGCATTACCTTGCACTTCTTTGCATTGAATCTGAGCTGCCACATATTTGACCGTTCCTCCAACCTTGCCAAGTCCCTTTTCATTCTTTCCACCCCACCTTGTTGTGTATCAACCCTGTTGCAGATCTGTGTCATCTGCAAAGAGACATACTTTTCCTTTCAGGTGCTCTCCAATGTCACTTATACAGATATTAAAGAGGACCTGTCCCAGTACCGAACCCTGCGGTACCCCGCTAGTTACCCGCCTTTCTTCACTGTGGACTCTGTTTACTATTAGCTTTGTGTCCTGTTGTCCAGCCAGTTTCTTATTCAGACTACCACCTTGAGACCCACTCCAAGGCTGGCTAACTTGTATATTAATCTTTTGTGTGAGACTGTGTCGAATGCCTTGCTAAAATCTAGGTAGGCCATATCCACAGCCCCTCCCTGGTCTACTACTTTGGTCACCCAGTCAAAGAAATCTATTAGGTTCATCTGATATGACCTTCCTGCTGTGAAACCATGCTGACTTGGGTCCTGTGCCCCACTGGCCTCTAGGTACTCAACAGTTCTTTCCTTCAGAAGTGATTCCATCATTTTCCCTACCACTGAAGTTAAACTAACTGGTCTGTAGTTTCCTGCCTCTGCCCTGCTCCCACTTTTGTAAAGTGGAATCACATTGGCCCTCCTCCAGTCCTCAGGTACTACTCCATCCTCCCATGATTTGTTAAAGAGAGTAGTCAGTGGTGTTACTAGTTCTGCCCATAGTTCTTTTAGTATTCTTGGGCGAATCCCATCAGGCCCCATTGCTTTGTCCACCCTCAGTTTCAAGAGTTCTTTCAAAACCCTTTTTTCTGTGAATGGACTGGTATCAACCCCCCTATTCAGAGTTTTTCCCTTGTTTGGTTTAGGTACCTCCCTCTCCTCGTCTGTTGTGAATACTGAGCAGAAATATTCATTCCGTATCCCTGCTTTTTCACTGTCACCCTCTGCCCACATTCCCTCCCCTTTATTAAGTCTCTGTATCCCTCCCTTGGTCTTTCTTCGCTCCCTAAGGTACCTATAAAAGGTTTTATCCCCCTTCTTAACAGAGTTGGCTGTCTTTTCCTCAGTTTGTGCCTTTGTTATTCTGACTGCCTTCCCTCCCTCCTTCTGCTTTAACTGATAAAGTTCTCTGTCGTGCTCCTTCTGTGTTTCCTTATATTTCCTGAATGCTATCCTTTTCTCCTTAACCATTCCTGCCACCTCTTTTGAGAACCATAGTGTTTTTTTTCCTTCTTTGTTTTATTGATTTGCTTCACACAAAGGCCTGTTGCCTCTTCGGATGGCTGTTTGATTATTCCCCGTTGTTCCTCCACCCCTCCTTCTTGCCCATTTGCTAGTGCTTTCTGAGGCACTCTCTCATTTTCCCAAAGTCAGCCTTCCTAAATTCCAATACTCTTGTTTTTGTATGGCTTGACTCTATGGCTGTGTTTATTGTGAACCACACTGTTTGGTGGTCACTTGTTCCCAGATGGCTACACACTTCTAAATCTGAGATCCTTTCTCCTTCCCCGTTTGAGAGTACTAGGTTTAAGATTGCTCCCTCCCAGTGGGTTCCAGCACTAGCTGTTTGAGGCATGCCCCCTGTAGGGCATCAAGAATGACCCTGCTCTTGGATGTGCCTGCAGCAAAGGTACTCCAGTTAACATCTGGCATATTCAGGTCCCCCATCAACAATATCTCCCCTTTTTCTGCCATTTTAAGGCTGCCTTCTATCATTTCCTTGTCCATTTCCTCCCCCTGAGATGGGGGTCTGTACACAACCCCCATGTGGATTGTGGTGCCATTTCCTGTCTTCAGGGTGACACATAGTGACTCGTCAACTTCCTGTTTACTCTTTAGTTCTGTTGCTTTAATCCCTTCCCTTATATAGAGAGCTACTCCTCCTCCTCTTTTACCCACCCTGTCCCTCCTGTAGACTGTGTATCCTGGTATGTTGACATCCCACTCATGGTTCTCTGTGTACCATGTTTCAGTGACTGCCACGATATCCAGGCATCCCTCTTCATTCAAGGCCACTAGTTCAGGGAGCTTGTTGCATAGACTGCGGACATTGGTACTCATCACCTTCCATTTATTTTTTATGGCCTTGCCCCTTTTAGCCCCATCCCCATCCTTAACACCTTTTTCTGCATTTATCCCTGTCCTGCTCCTTACTGACTTCTCTACCTTGGTGTTTACCTCTCCAACTACTGTGCTTTGTGTGGGGAGGCTGGGATTTCCCTGCTCCTTTTCAGTGCCTCCCCCCTTGGCTGGTTTAAATGCTTGCCAATAAAGCATTTAAACCTGTCACCTAGGATCCTGGTTCCTCCCCTTGACAGATGCAGACCATCACGCCAGTATAAACCTGCATCCCTCCAGGTGGCTCCCCAGTCCCCAATGAAGCCAAAACCCTGAGCTCCACACCAGTTTTTCAACCATTCATTGAATCCCATGGTGTGGAATACCCTAGCATCATCCTTGCCATAGATAGGCAGCACCTCAGAGAAGGTTACCGTACATGCTACTTGTCTAAGGCCCCTCCCCAACTCCACAAACTCCTCTTGCACCGCTCTGATCCCATTCACAGCCAGGTCATTGGTCCCTAGGTGGACAGTGACATCCAGCTCCCTCCCTCCCTTGTGCCGCTGCCCCTGCGATCCTGAGGATTCGCTTCCTGTCCCTCCAAGCCGTGGCGCCAGGCAGGCACCTTACCTCCCTATCCCCTTCCTCTCCCCCTAATGACTGAGTCCCCCATCAGGAGTTGTTTCCTTCTCCTGTGGGGTCTCATGCCACCCTCCTGTGGGTCTCCTTTGTGGAGGTTCCCAGCATCCTCCTTGGTCTCCACTGCAGGTGCTTCCATAGAGGAACCACTTTGGAGAGGTACAACTGGAGGGATGCACCTCTGTTCCACCACCCTCTCCCTCCCCGAGTCCACCTTGGTCCAACCGCTCCTCTTTCTTGGCAACCTGTGAGGTAATGGTGGTGGCCGTGGTGGTCCCTGGGTGGGGGAAGAGGTTTCACGAATCCTAGCCAGGTCAGCCTGGAGACGGGTGACCTCCTCCCTCAGACCAGAGAGATGCCTGCAAACAGGGCAGCTTCGAAGCCTCCAGAATGTCTCCTGGAACACTACTGCTCCACAGCCATTGCACTGCACCACTCCCATCTTGACTTATTTTGTGTTCCCTCTCCTGTTGCTTTGTATGCTTACTGTCTCCTCCCTCTATGTATTTTTATACTTATTTTCCTACTGCCTGTGTGCCCTTACAACTCTCACCCTTCCTGTTCTGGGACAGGAACTTCCTGTAGTCTTCAGTAGTCTCCTCCTTCCGTCCGTGGATTCAGACCTCCAGCAGCCAGGGGGGGATAAAGAGTTTTTTTTTTTTTGGGGGTTCCTTCAAGGTTGCTGAAACTAATGTGTCTCAGTGATCCTTCCCTTCCTACTGTCAAATATGAAGTTCCTGTTGTCAGTCAAATTCAGTGGCTATAAAACTAGAACTCACTTTGGGTGGGAAGGAGGGCAATTAGTAAAAAAAAATCTGTAGTTCTAGACTGCTGTCTTGCTCTGAAACCAAAGTTTCTTCTGTCAGAAATAGCAGGAAGCTGTAACTGGAGATGGCTGCTTTTGTACTGCTAAGCTACACCCCCAATTAGATTCACCGTCTGCTCTGACTATGTAAATTAGACTGATACAGCTCCTTTCCTCAGAGAAACAGTTGGTGACTTTCTTCTTCTTTTTTTTACTTAAATGAGAGCCCCTTCTTCAAATAGAGTATCTGTTTGCTTAATCCAAACAGGTGCTAACTCCTGTTGCAATAGAAGTGATTTATGAGTAAAAAAATCTCTAGCTCTAGACTGCTGTCTTGCTCTGAAACCAAAGTTTCTTCTGTCAGAAACAGCAGGATTCAGTGATGCATAAAATATTAGGCTTATACATGGAAGCCCAAGCCGTTAGGTCAGCGAGATTGTGTAGAAGGCTACGAATATTAATCTGTACAACACGCAGACCTTTTACCCTGACCAGTGGGGGGTCAGAGTGGAATAGAGAGATAGTTGGAGCAGGAGGACCAGTGTACAAGTGGAGCTTGTGGGAATCAAACCCAGGTCTGCTGGATGTACCAAGCTTGTTTATAGCTCATTGCTGTAACTCTAGGCTGTACTGCCAGTCTGTTGTGATTTAAGGTTGGAAGGAACTTCAGATTCATCATGTCCATCAGCCTCATAAGCAGTTGTGATGACTAATTATGCTGTTTAAACATGTATTAACTTAAAAGGATTTGCTACTCAACTTATTACTCTTGGTTTCCAGGGATTCCACTGGTAAGCAGAAATTTTCCAGGTTTACCTTGAAGGCTTGTACTGTCTTCTTGTCCACTGTCTCTACTGTTAGGCTGTTCTATAGGTTCTCCACCTTCTGACAGACGTGCTTACTAATGTTGCCTCTAAATTTACCACCTCTGAGCTTAAGGGCATGTCCTCATGTCCTGTTGGAGAACACCATTTCAGACATCTGCCAGTATGAACTTGTTGATACCCTTGAGTATGCAGAAAACTGAGATCATGTCCCATCTCAGCCTATTTTTTTTTTCCCAGCATGACATATTAAAGGGACACAGCCAACCCCCTTAGTCTTCAAATTGCCTTAGGTTTAAAAAACACATTTAATGCTCAGTCACATTCAGAAGAGATTGCCGAAGTAGCTGTTAGTTTTTTGTTTTTTTTCTTTTAAAAAGTGAAAGACAGACTGCCCACCATACCGGTGTTACCACACAAAAATGTGTTTGTTTACATTTTTTGATCAACACCCACCACTGCATCTTTCCTGGACTTTGGAACACTCCAACAGTGTCTAGCCTCTTATGATGCAGTGGGAAGAGAGGAGACAATTGCTTCATAAGTGGCTACTTTGTTTAAAAGTGTTCCTGATGTTCAGGAAGTATGCAAGAAAAGTAAATCAAAGATCTGAGACAAAACACATTTGGGGATAACTACACCATTAGCATGTATGTCAGTACAACTTAGAAAAGTAGCAGATAAAACAGCCAGCATTGTCAATGAATTTTAGAGAAGGTAAGAAATAATGAAATGTGTTTTTTTTTTTTTTTTTTAATTAGAAATAGTATGATGCAGAAATGGTTGACTGTGTCCCTTTAAGGGGTGCGGTCGCGAGGGCAAAGCTGTCCCCAGCACTCCCCATAGAGGCAGAAATCCCCCCCCCGTGGACATCGGGAGCAGCAGCACCAGAGCCAGTGCGGTCGCGAGGGCAAAGCTGTCCCCAGCCCTCCCCACAGAGGCAGAAATCCCCCGCGGACATCGGGAGCAGCAGCACCAGAGCCAGTGTGGTCGCAAGGGCAAGCTGTCCCCAGCCCCTCCCCACAGAGGAAGAACTCAGGCAGGGACATTGGGAGCAGCAGCACCAGAGCCAGGTAGCCATCACAGCTTGCAGCTTGCAGCTTTCCGAGCTGCAACGGATTCAAACTTGGTGCCTTTTCTCTGAACAAAGACTGCTGTGTTTTTGACTTTTGTGTCGGTGGAGCAGGGCGGCGCTCAACTTAAGGCTGCTTCTAAAGCTTCTCACTTGTATTAGGGAGCAGTACAAATACAAGGAATACAGCTTTACTGTGATTAAGTTACTAAGTGTAATTTCTGCTTGCAAAAGATCTTTTACTGTTAAAACGAGCCTGCATACAGCCAGTAATTCATTTGCCTTAGAGCCTGCATACAGCCAGTAATTCATTTGCCTTAGAGCCTGCATACAGCCAGTATTTCATTGCTTTAGTGAGTTTGTAGTTAAGTACAATTGCTGCATGCTACAAACGCCTTACAAATTTAGCTCCTCCCTCCTACCTACCTCTACTTAAAGCTTCCTTTTGTCCCTTCCTGCAGTGCAGTCGCGAGGGCAAAGCTGTCCCCAGCCCTCCCCACAGAGGCAGAAATCCCCCCACTGTGGACACCGGGAGCAGCTGCACCAGAGCCAGGTAGCCATCACAGCTTGCAGCTTTCTCGGAGCTGCGCCACGGATTCAAACTTGGCACCTTTTTTTCTCTGAACAAAGACTGCTGTGTTTTTGACTTTTGTGTCGGTGGAGCAGGGCGGCGCTCACCTTAAGGCTGCTTCTAAAGCTTCTCACTTGTATTAGGGAGCAGTACAAATACGAGGAATACAGCTTTACTGTGATTAAGTTACTAAGTGTAATTTCTGCGTGCAAAAGATCTTTTACTGTTAAAACGAGCCTGTATACAGCCAGTAATTCATTTGCCTTAGAGCCTGCATACAGCCAGTAATTCGTTTGCCTTAGAGCCTGCATACAGCCAGTATTTCATTGCTTTAGTGAGTTTGTAGTTAAGTACAATTGCTGCATGCTACAAACACCTTACAAATTAAGCTCCTCCCTCCTACCTACCTCTACTTAAAGCTTCCTTTTGTCCCTTCTTGCAGTGCGGTCGCGACAAAGCTGTCCCCAGCCCTCCCCACAGAGGCAGAAATCCCCCCCCACTGTGGACATCGGGAGCAGCTGCACCAGAGCCAGGTAGCCATCACAGCTTGCAGCTTTCTCGGAGCTGCGCCACGGATTCAAACTTGGCACCTTTTTTTCTCTGAACAAAGACTGCTGTGTTTTTGACTTTTGTGTCGGTGGAGCAGGGCGGCGCTCACCTTCAGGTTGCTTCTAAAGCTTCTCACTTGTATTAGGGAACAGTACAAAATACGAGAAATACAGCTTTACTATGATTAAGTTACTAAGTGTAATTTCTGCATGCAAAAGATCTTTTACTGTTAAAACGAGCCTGCATACAGCCAGTAATTCATTTGCCTTAGAGCCTGCATACAGCCAGTAATTCATTGCTTTAATGATTTTGTAGTTACAGTAAGTACAATTGCTGCATGCTACAAATGCCTTACAAATTTAGCTCCTCCCTCCTACCTACCTCTACTTAAAGCTTCCTTTTGTCCCTTCCTGCAGTGCGGTCACGAGAGCCAAACTGTCCCCAGCCCGCCCCACAGAGGCAGAAATCCCCCCCCCCCCGCAGACACCGGGAGCAGCAGCACCAGAACCAGGTAGCCATCACAGCTTGCAGCTTTCTCGGAGCTCTAGCCCTGCCTGTGCTACACGCAGGCTCCCCACCGCCCCCACCACCACCCTTGGTGAGCTGCTTTTTATATAGCAGGCATCACATGAGCTGGTGAGCTCCTCTTTATATAGCAGGCATCACATAAGCTCGCTCGTAAACCAATCAGCCCACTTTGCCATTAGCTCCTTATATTTTCCTGCCACTAGTGACCACCGCTGAGCAGACTCCAACTACTACTGAAATAAAAAATGCAGTTTCTCACATTAACCATTATTATGCTTTTCCTAATGTTATCTTCCCTTCCACCCTCACACCATCCTATTCTACCTGGCCCTGCGTCACTTCTCTCTCTAGTTACTAAGCCTCCACTCCACTCCTCCTCGGCACCAGTGGACCACAACCGGTACCATTGACACAATTGGTCCCTGGGGGCCTCTATCCTACCTCCCTCTTTCCATGCTGAGCAACCTGTCCTATATATCCCACGCTACTCAGATCAAATGAAAAACTCGCTAACTCCCAACCATCCCACCCGACGGGGGTCATCTGTAAAGTCCATGCGCTTATTAAGGCACACCCTGACTATCCTTCTCATCGTAGCCGGGACGTTGAATGGAACCCGGTCCACCGACACTTCATAGCTGGCCAACTCCCGCACCAACTACGCCTCCTAGGGTTTTAAAATTTCCACCTAAACGTATGTAGCATCCTAAACAAAATAGCAGCCCTACAAACCACTGTCCTAGCCCTTCGCCCTGACATTGTCATCATCACCACCGAATCTTGGCTGAAACCCCATAACCGAGATGAAGAATTCTCAATACCCGGTTACTCCTTAATCCGCCATGACAGACAGGGCAGAAAGAAGGGTGACGGCACTGCCATATATATCTCCTCAAAGCTCCAGTTCTCCATAATCACTCCGACGGCACCCATGCAAACTGTTGAGTGACTTTTAGTCAAAATCCCCCTGCCACACTCTATCCCAGTATACATAGCAGAGTCCTGCTGTCCGCCTGACACACCTCTGGGTAGCATTCTTGATCACCTTGGTAACCTGAGGTCCCTTACGGAAGGCGGTGAACTCCATATACTTGGAGATTTCAATCAGAACTGGCTAGGCAGCGCGGCCTCTAAATCACGATGCCAAATTAATGCTCTAAACTTGCACCAGCAAATAGAGGAACCCACTCGCCTAAACCATAAATCCAATAAACACACATTACTGGATTGGGCACTTACTACCCACCCTCATTGGATAGTTAAAGCTGGCCTACTACCAGACTCCCTTAGCGACCACCATATGATTTATATGGTGTGTAAAATCTTCCGCCCAATGGCCCCTCCACCCCGCACATTTCACATCAGAGTTTATTAATCCCTTGATCTGACAGCTGTCCTAAACGACCTCACCAGCATTGACTGGTCCTTCATCCCCAGGGCCACCTCTATGGATGAGGCCCTAAAATATTTCTCTACTAACTTCCTTGCCATCTGGGACCTCCATGCTCCACTCAGGAGATCCCGAGTAAGAGGATCCCACTTGCCATGGATAACATCTAACCTCCTGGATCACCTAAGAGCCAGAGACCGTGCCTTGAAATCCTTCAAGGCCACAGGTACTCAAATGGCCCAGCAGCACTACTGATCACTAAGAAACGCTTGTACAAGACTCATACATCAGGCCAAATCAGATTACTTTAAAACTGCATTCAACAATAACTTCGCTCACCCTTCTCAATTCTGGAAGTCTATAAAATCCCTCCTTTCCTCACCAGCCCAACCCCCCACTCCCACTCTCAATCTGGAAGGAAGAATCATCATGGATCCCAGCCTGGTCGCCACTGAGTTTAACTCATATTTTTCCACCACTACTTCTTCTCTACTCTCCTCCCACCCCCATTCCCTGCCCACTGCGCCCCCTATAGTATCCTGCCCGACCCCCTTCTCGCTCCGCGCAGTCTCACCTGGCCAGGTGCTAAAATTACTGCAGTCACTTAAGCCATCCAAAGGAAATTGTCCATCGGGCCTTGATTCCAAAATGCTCCTACTCTCAGCACCAGCCATAGCCCACCCTCTAACCATGCTCTATAATCTATCTTTTAAACTTGGGGCAGTCTCCACAACATGGAAACAAGCCACAGTCATTCCCCTACCCAAACGAGGGGACTCTCCTCCCCATCCAACTACTGTCCCATATTTCTGCCCCCCATCCTAGCCAAAATTCAAGAGCGCCTTGTACTATCTCAGCTCCACCACCATCTAGATACCATATCATTTTTTACCCCCTACCAAGCCGGCTTCAGAAAAAATCACTCCACCACCACCTCCTTCCTTCGCCTCACTAACTCCATCCTTATGGACATCGACAAAGGGGAAATTACAGCAGCCATATTTATAGACCTAGCGAAAGCCTTCGACACGGTCTCTCATCCCCTGTTGCTGGCAAAACTTGCCCAAGCTGGTCGGTCGGTGAACGCAAATAACTGGTTCCATTCATACCTGTCAGGTAGGTCCCCATCAGTCCGCATAGGCTTGGCTAGATCCACCTCACTTCCTGTCACCAGTGGAATCCCCCAAGGGTCTGTACTCGGCCCGCTGCTGTTCTCTATCTTTCTAAATTACCTGCCTGCTGCCTCCTCTCAATCGGCTATCCATATGTACGCAGACGATACGGTGCTGTTTGCCTCTGGCCCATCCGCAACCGCCGTGACAGCCTGTCTACAGAAGGACTTCGACTCCATCCAACGTTGGTTCCTTTCAAACCAACTATTCTTGAACTAAAAAAAAAAACGTCTCCCTCACCTTTGGATCTCGGGCCAAGCTAACCCGGCTTACTGCACCACCCACATTCTATACTCTGGACAGATCTCCACTAGAGACCTGCACATCATATCGTTATCTCGGCGTCTGGCTAGATCAGTAGCTTGACTTCTCGGCGCATATAGACGGTCTACACAAAAAATTGCACCCCATGCTGGAAGCCCTCTACTGGAACAAGAATTGCATTCCTCTACCAACCAGGCAAGAAATAGTCCAAAAAATGATCCTCCCGATTATGGATTACGGTGATGTTGTCTACTGTGCCGCCCCCAAACCTCCTTAGCGAGGCTTGATCCCCTTTACAACTCCTTCTGCCGATTCTCTTTGGACCATCCTCCCAATACCCATCACTGTGACCTCTGCCAGTCCTTGGGCCTCCCCTCTCTACATAACCAACGATTGCTTCACTGTGCTAGAACCTCTGCCAAGTTCTGGTCACAGATGCTCCCGTCCTACCTGTCATCCTCCCTAACCGCCCTCTCTCCACCAGCCTACGCTCTCAGAAACATAGACTCTAGGCTCCTGCACATTCCATACAGATCCACCCGGTCTGGCCAGGCTGCTTTCAGCTACAGGCTGCCCAAATTATGGAACTCCCTGGCAGCCGATATTAGACACCCAAGCACTCCACAATGGAATTTCTCTTAAAACGCACTTTCTTCCATCTGCTCCTGTCCCCCGCTGACCCCATCTCAATTCCTACCTCCCAGCTGTTATTACCAGCCTGGTTTTCCGCTTGTCTGCACCTTAATATTGCTAAATGCTATTGAAAATGCACTACTCTACTTATATTATGACGGCCTCATCCTTTGTTGCACCAAACGCATTATGCATAACTTGCTGTTGTTGTTGTTGTTTTTGTGTTTTGTTCTGTTCTACTGTACCATTGTAAACTCCCTACCCCAGGGCGCATCTGGAATCGAGCGGTACTCTGCTCAGCATGCCTTCCTGGTAAATCTCTTAAATAAATAAATAAGGGCTGCTAGCCTTTCAAGTGTGTATAGCGTTTTTCTTCCATACCCCTGATCATCTTTGTGGCCCTGCGTTACACCCTCTCAATGTCCTTTTTGTATTGGTTGGCCTAGAACTGCACATGGTGTTCCAGGTGGGGCCAAACCGGGGCCTTGAGAGGCAGGGTAACTTCAGTTGCCCTGATAGATGTTACCATTTTGATGCGCACTAGTATTCTTCAGGCCTTGTTGTCTGTGGTGGCACACTGCTTGCCACCTTCCTCCCCTTCTCTAGTGTGACCCCCGAGTCCTTTTCCTCCTCACTGCAGCAAGAGAAGCCTCACAGTGTTTAGGACTTACCTCCATTTTTCTCAAAGTGTAGCACAGTGCATTTGACTACATTAATTCTGAAACTCCAGGATCGCCAGCAGTGACCCAGCTTGTTCAAGTCCTCTTGAAGTTTGTCCCTATCCTCAAGAGTCCACCACCCTGGCTATCTTAGTATCGTCAGTGAACTTAAAGAGCCTGCTAGAGACCCCAGCTTCCAGATTGTTTATAAAGATGTTGAACAGCAGTGGCCCAGCTCTGATTCCTGAGGGATGCTGATGAGTACCTCTCTCCACTTTGAGTAGTGCTTGTCCACCACAACCCTTTGCTTTCTCCCCCCAATCCAGTTAGCAGTCCACCTTGTACAGTATATACCACACTGGTGTACTTTGCTCAGAAGCTTAGCATACACCACAGCCTCAGAGGCCTTGCTGAAGTCCAGATAGATGACATCCACTACCCAGCTCCTATCCATCTCACTAGTTACTTCCTCAGAGAAGGCAATCAGGTTGGTTTGGCAGGGTCTGCCTTTTGCAACACCGTGCTGTGTGTTAGAGAAAAGCGCATTTGCATCCATGTGCTGACTCACCACATCTTTTATGATCGAGTTGAACACTTTGCCAAGCAGCCAAGCACTGAGGTGAGGCTCACAGGTCTGTAGTTACCTGGGTCTGACCTTGCACCCTTCTTGGATGAGGGGATGGCATTGGTTGTTTTCCAGTCCTCTGACACCATCTCTATCTGTAAGGAGTTCTGAAAGAAATCGGTGAAGTGCCCAACTAGAATCTCTTTTAGCTCTACTATTACCCTTGGGTTGATACCAGGGTATGAAATTTGTGAAAAAAAGTACATGCCCACTGGGGCATGTAAGCAATAAAAGTACGTGCCCAAGAAACTTTTTACATGCCACCGCTTTTCACATAATTTCAATTTTGGCGACACTGGTGGTGGTGGCACTAAGTGGCTTGCACTTGCACAGAGTAAGAAGAGTAACTCTCTGTTGGTTAGCAAAGGCAGGCTGAGGCTGTACTACACAGAGAGTGCTTAAGTATTGAAATTGTCTGTCTTGTCAGTAATAAATGCAACAATGAAAACTGACTCTGTGTGTGCTTGATTTATTTCTTAATTGCTTTTTTGCCCACAGTTGCCTTCATGGCTCCAAATAGCTTTTTTTTTTTTTTTTTTAGATCTTAGGTGGTCCCAGTAGCTTTTAAAAAAGCTTTAAAGACCTTAACAGATCCTTATATTTAGATTTTAAGAAGCCCACCCAGAGTAGCTTGCAAATAAAAAGCTTAAAGAGATTTTTACAGATTCCCCCTTGTATTTAGATTTTAGGTAGTTCATACAGCGTAGCTTACAAAAAAAAATGCTTAGAGATTTTTACAGATCTCCCTTGTATTTAGATTTTAGGTAGCCCACACAGAATAGCTTGTATAAAAAAAAAAAAAAAAGCGTTGAGATGTTTTAATAGAGCTCCACAGACTTTTTTTTTTAACAGATCTCCCTTGTATTTAGGTTTAAGGTAGTCCACAGAGTAGCTTGTTGTATTTAATTAGATTCCTTATTTAGATTCTAGGTGCTTATGATAGAACAAACCTCTATAAAATTGACTTCGACTTCTTGGCCCCAAGTAGATAAGCTTTTGTTGAGGGTGTTTGATGGTTTACTTTGCTTGTCTTCTATTAGGTGGGTAACAGACAGTTGTTTAGACAGATTTCCATTTTAAATTCAGTCCCCAGTAACTTATATAGTGCTGCAGTCTTCAAACTCTGAAAGTGGTAGCCTTCAACCTTTATTTATTTAGGTACTTGTAGTTGTATGTACTTATTAATTTTAGAACAGACAATAGCTGTAGCCTGTAGCTCCCTCCCCAAGCCATTTTAAAGTGCACTAGCTTTGCTCCAAATCTTAATAAAGTAAGAGCTTTTTTTATTTGATGCCTGGCTTACTTAGCTTCCAGCAGGTAAAATTAACACACACACCTTTTTATATAGACTGATTTTCAGCAATTTCAGCAAGCAACTGAATGCAGAAAAATAGACTGCTGCAGCCTGAAAATGGACTTAGAATGGCCCCTGGCCCTGAGGCCGTCTCTGCTGCTAGCTGCTTTTCAGTAGCACTGGCTGCCTGTTATTATTACATAACTAGCTGACATAGTTAGGTAGCTTGCTTTATTTCTTTTCCCCCATGTCTGATCCTCCTCCTGAGTGAATACTTCCCTCCATGCTGTGAGAGACCTTTGCAGTGTTACCTGCCGTCACCCTTCTCTCCCGCCTAAGTCCCCCACGCTCCTCGCTTACACACGTCCTCTGAAAAAGCACTTGTAGCTCTTTAAGGAGCTTTTTGCTTGGTACTTTTTTTTTAATAACAGTTGGATCGCGATTGTCTATCCCAATGCACTTGTAACAAAGTGCTCTCTCTGTGAAAGTGCAGCACGACCTATCCATTCTAAGACAACTGGATAGAATGCCATGCTTCGCAGGGGGTCCGCACGTATTATGAGTAAAAAATGAATTTTAAAAGAATCGTACTCGCACTGCATGGATTGAAGCGGCACATGGATTGAAGTGGCGGGCAAACTATTCTTATACAGCCCAATTGTTATCTGAGCCTTAAACCTGCCTCCAGCAGTGACAGACAGACCCATTTCAACTTGCGGTTTTCTGTGCCATGAAATAAAGCAACTTTCAACCTACTCCTCGCGTCTGCCTGGGAGAAACAGTCATCTGACACTTGAAAGAACTGTTCTGTGCACCTTGCGACCGCGTCTGGTGTCAGCGCCCTGTGCTTGTGCTCCTCTCCGCCTCCCGAAAATAACATCACAGCTCCCGTAGTTAAAAAAAAAAAAAAAAAGTTCCAAACAAATGAGTAGCACTGAAGGGGGAAAAAACAGAGCTCTGCAGGAATACCTTAGGTACCCCACTGGGCATGCACTAAGCAACAGTAGGTGTCCTGAGACAATAGTGCCTGCCCTGGGGCACCTAAGATGTAGGAATTTCGCACCCTGGTTGATACCTCAAGACAAAGGCACCGCTGTCAGCTTTACGATGACTTAGGATGGCTCTCCCCCATGGCAACAAGAAAATATTATCTTGGCTCCCTTACTGACTCTGTTGTAAGGCTCAAATCCCCTAAATCTCTGGCAGAACTTTTAATTCCCCACTCCATCCCTCGCGGTCTGAGGTCTGCTGAAAACTCTCTACTCCAAGTTCCAAGATGCTCTACCACAAAAGGCACTGGGGCTTTCAAGTGTGCAGCTCCCCAGTTCTGGAATACACTTCCCCCCAAGCTCAAATCGGCTGGAACTCATCAGAGCTTTAAAAAAGAACTTCACTGCTATCTATCGCGTACTGGCCCCTGCACCTGCTTTGATCACACCTAATGGTCTTGTTTATGTTGCGTGCCCCTAATGCTGTCTCTTTCCTTTCTTTTTTCCTCTCTGATTATGTCTGGTCCCTATTTTTTCCCTTAGTCCTGTAGACTTGCCTTCCCCTGTTGTTCTCCAATCTCTCAAACCTCTATCTCCCTCCTCCTGTATCCCTGCTCTAGATTCTTCATGCTATGATCCCTGTGCCCTGTCACATTCTTGCCTGACCTCTACTTCCTACCTCCCTCTAATACATGTCCCTCCCTACCCCTGCTCCATGCCACGACTCCTCTGTCCTATCTCTCTCCTGCCCTATCATCCACCTTTCTCACTTACCCTGACCACTCTTCTTTCCCCAAGCCTCTTCTCATTCTTACCCCATTCCCCCGCCCTCCTCCTCTACTTAAATTCCAAAAGACCTCTTTAGAGTTGGACCTTTTACACGAAATCTCTGCAAACTGTATTTGCTTGACCTTATCCTTGTTTACCCCCCAACAATTGCTACTTGCCTTGCCCACCGTGGCCTACAGATGTTTGTTTCCCTCCTATTTAAGCCATGGTATCTGCTTCTCACTACGTGAAAACCTGTAATGCTACCTATTACCTCTGTTATGTTAAATAAGTTATTTCTTTCAAGGTTTTTACATTATGTATCTTTGCTTAAAATTCTGTTTGCTTTCTCCCCATGTTAAAAATGTAAATGTTTCTTGTACCTGTTTTATTTTATGTTGTACTTTCCTGGGTCATACCTGAAAATAGTCATTGTGTTGGCTAGTGTACTTACCCGGTAAACAAAAACTAAATAAATAAATACCATTAGGACCTTGGGCTTTTCCTGTATTTACATCCTTCAGATACTTACCAGTTAATTATTGTGTGATCAGCACTGCCTCCTGTTTGGCCTGCACCTCTCCTGTGACTTCCACCCAAGTTGGACATGCCCCCTCACTTACTGGCTGAATACTCACACAAAGTATTTCTTCATTTCCCAAGACATAAGTGCTAGTAGCTCAACAAACAACTTGAATGCACATATTCAGGAGTGCTTAGGATGAATACAGAACAGACAGATTTCCACTTGTCAGAAAGTGGGTCAGCATCTCACACTGAGGCTGAATATGATGGAACTGTTTTGTGCAAACATACTTTATTTTTTTTGCTAGAAATGTCATTCTAATCTTGAACCCGATAACATGTGCAAAGGTAGCAGTACAAAAATACAGATATGGATCACCAAACTCCAGGCATATTTGCAGGGCTTCGGCTGGATAGGGAGGGCAGTTGTATATCAGGGGCAGTCTGAAAGCTTAAGCCTTTTGGTTCCACTGGAGCAAAGTAAATGGGTAGCTGCAGCATACGACAAGCATTTGTCAGTGCTGAATGTTTCCTTGCATGGTGTATGTGGCAGGGGTGTATTGCGTAAGTTGAAGTAAAGGGAGAGAAGACGTGGCAATATTGGTACGTGTTAGGATTTACTTAGAGTTCTTTGTAAATATGATGCATTAAAAGTGGAATGAGGTTTCTCTCCCACTGTTACCACTGGAAGATTCTGTAGCAAGCCTAAGGAGTGGTGAACAGGGAGGCTTCCCTCTCCATTTTTTCCACTGGTGGGCGTGTGCATGTATGTGTGTGATTTCTCCTCGAATGCACCATGTATGGACAAAGATAACCATGTACCTCTCCCCAAAGAGTTTGTGGCATATGGCAAAGGGTGCGCAGGTGAGCCAGCATGGGGGGATATTAAATCATGATTTCTGTGTGTGTAGTGGAAGGGAGGGGGAATGTGTGGGCTGATGAGCAGAAGGACAGTGATCAACATTACCAGCAGATGTTTGGCCAGGAGAAAGAGAAAGCTGCAGGAGAGGACAGACAGTGGCTAGATCAGCATCCCTTCGTTTTTACCACCTTGTTTCTCTGATTTTCAGGTCCTGCCTACTCTGTACTTCAGTCTGTGGGTTGGGGGAGCAGTCTATGCCTTCTTGATTCATTATGCCCCCCCTAGCTAGTTGAAGTGTTTATCAAAGTAACATTTAAACTGTCCACTGAGGACTGCGGTTCCCCTCCCGGATGGATGCAGGCCATTAACCCTATATAGGCCCTTATCCCTGCAAGTTGGACCCCAGTACCCAATATAGCTGAACCCCTCTTCTCTGCATCATTCTTTCAACTATGAGAACCGCAGCCCCAACCCTTCAGGCCTCTCGGATCCTGCAGTACCACTGGGCCTCCATCCAGTGACAGTCAAAGACCGAGATGGCTTGGCCACCTCTCTTGGGAGAAGGTGGCAGTCAGTGGAATGCATAATGCTTTCCTTCTGGCTGACCCCAGCAATCCGATGTCATACCTGAACCCAGCTTGCTTGTTTTAACCTTGTCAGGTGCCCAGAGCCTCTGGGATTGGGCACCGTTATAAATCAAGTTTACCTTACCACGTTATCAGTATGGCAACAGGTAATACCCAAGTGCCTCAGTCCTTTGCGCCAGTGCATGCAATACATTTGAGTTTAAATTGCAGTGCATGCAAGATGATACACTTGGGGAAAAGGATTCTGCATATGAAATATTGGCGAAGGAGTAGGTTGGCCATTACATCTGAGGAGAAGGGTCTGGGAGTCAACCATCAGTTACTTCCTCATGCACATCAGCTAGTGGAATAAGGGCTATAGTAAGGCACTGAGGGTGCTGGGGTACATTGGGAAGGATTTTTACGGTAGGAGAAGGGAAATGATACTGCTGGAGCATACACGTGATATTTTATAATACTTGTTTGGCTACAGTGAGAACCAAGTGCTTTAACAGGAGACCTACAAAGACACTATGATAACTTTCATTACAATCATGCCTGCATAATAAAAATGATTTCCTTTTGTCAGAGTGTGTCTGGTGTATTTCTTTATTTAGCACCAGTGAAGTTCTTTCAGCACCCCATATATATCAGCATGGCCTCCTGTGGAGGTAGGGAGGATATACAGGGGTCCCACTGCCTTTCATTTTTATTTTTGCCCGTCCCCTTAACTCACATGCAAGTCCCTTCATGGGTAAGACTTTCAAAGCCAGGGTGTGCCATATTTCAAAAGTGTGCTGGTGCTGAGAGACCCAGGTATTTTGTATGCATTTCCACATAAGGAGGAGGAGTAGAATATGCACCACTGTTGGATAAGGGTCCCAGTTATCTTCCTTCATGCACTCTGTCACTAATAGTAGCAAAGCAGTAGCATCTCTCACATGGATTCCCATTATTTGCTCAGGCAGCCAAAGCGGGCTGGCCATTACACCTCTATCCGTCATTGGATAAATAGGTGGTCCAACAGTGCATACGCAAGTGTATTTTTAAATATTGGACAGACAGATCTAGTTTGAAAATCTTGCCAACAGAATTCATGCCTTGACATAAGGGGGAGTTCTAAAACAAATGTGACTACCACTATGTGTAAAGGGATTAAACCGTGCAAAAAAGTGCAAATCTATAAGATATTACACTATTACAAATGAAGGCAATAATTATAACAAGGCATGACTACTGTCAGATTTCACACACATGTCCAGCTGTGGCAGCTTCCCACCTTACGGCTAGCAAACTTTCATGCAAGAAAAAAAGTGCTACAGTATGTATCACCATAACACCCACACACCCTCGAACAGAAACAGCTATTGCCCATAGCAGTGCCCATCATTCAAGACAGCAGCTGTTCAAGTATCAGATAAATGTTGTGGACTTTGCATACTACACAACACGTGTGCACACATACACACACACACAAGGAACCTTCCATGACAGGTATTAGGAACAGCACTACCCCTGACCATTGGCTATTTACAAATCATTGCAGACTGTGCATCCTACACACACATAGGACCATCTGTGACAACTGTTGAACATATCATACATCCCATCTAAGAACTAGCAAACTTTTATGCAAGAAAGAAAAGTGCCATGATGTGTATCACCTTAACACACACACACGCGCGCGCGCGCGCGCACACACACACACACACACACACTGCAGCAACTCAGTTGTCTCTTACGTGGAGACTTGGGAGCAAGAGGTAGGAGTCTTGAAGGGACAGTGTCCATCAGATATGTGAAATAACACATAGGAAAGGGGTCACAAAGAATCCATACTTCTCAGGGAGTAAACGGTAAGGACAGGACAGAACTGACCTAAGACTGATAAGGGTGATAAGGAGAATCTCTTTAAGCCAAGCGGCAACCATAACACGAGGGGGCACAGTCTTAAGCTGGAGGGTGGGAGGTTTAGGAGGGAGGTCAGGAAGCACTTTTTCACAGAGAAGGGTAGTGGATACTTGGAATGCACTGCCGGAAGAGGTCGTCCTGTTGAAGACAGTGGGCAGCTTTAAGAGAGTCTGGGATAGGCATAGGGGAAGGTAGAGATCATGGGTAGGAGGAGTGGGGAGGAGGGAGGGCAGGGACATCAGCTCAAACTGTGGATCCTGCAATATGAGCAGACTTGATAGACCAAATGCCCTTCTTCTGCTGACTTCTTTGTATGTTCATATGTAGAGTAACACTTGTCTGATGAGGAAGGAATCAGGAAGGAGTCAGCCTTCTGTCAGACTTGTTAAAGTAATGAGAAAAATAAGTTAATATGGAGAAACTACAGTAGCAAGTGCAGAAACAAAGAGCAGAGAGATAGAAAAGGAGTACGTCACAGCATGGGAGTAAAGAACAAGCATTTGTCAATGCCGAGTGTTGGCTTGCTGGCACTGGCATTGGTATTGCAGGAGTTCGAGAGATGGACAGTAGGATTGGCAGTGAAGTAGTGAACTGATGCCGACCCCAGTCCTCCCATGCAGAGAATGACAGGCACTGGGGTGTGCCTTTGGGTCGTTGGCCATAACGCTCATGCCATTTCACCTCACCCTACCCTGCAGAGACTGACAAGTGCCATGATGTGCCTTGGGGTCTTTGGGCCTTAGGCTCACCCCATTCCATAAGGGAATATACTGACATGGGCACAGTGTAGGAGAATGGGGTGAAGGTTGGGGCCGAAGAGTCTAAGGCACAGCTGGACACCTGTCACTGGCTGCAGGGTGCGGGGAGCGGGGTGGAATGGCATGAGCATTGCAACCGACAATGCCAACTCACACCCCTAACGCTTGTCAGTCTGTACAGGGTGGGGCATTGCAGTTGGAAACCCTAATGCTGAGGGCATTTGTTGGTATTTTCATTCCAGATTTTCAGCATAGGCCGTTTGTGACCCCACCTCATGAACAGTGGCACTATTAGTTTGTTTGCCGAAAGGTGATTTTGTACAGTGACTATGCATTTTGGCAGCACAGGTGCGAAAACACATTTCAGGCAGGATGTGAAAAATGACAGCTGCACTGTTCATGAGGAGGTGTAAAAAATAGCATTGTTGAAAATCTGGAGTGAAAATATGAAAAATTGGTGACATCACGAGCATGCGTAGAAACTGTGCAATGCACGGCCATAATGCAATTATTTGGGGGATTTGTTTAACCAGATTTTTAACATAGGCATTTTGGGAACTCTGGTCATGAACAGTGTCACTGTGATTTTGTTAATGTGGCCCGAACATTGATTTTCCACAGCAACTGCACCATTGTGTGACACATACGAAAACACATTTCGGGCAGGATGTGAAAAATGATAGCTGTACTGTTCATAAGGAGGTGTACAAAAATGACAGTGGTGAAAATCTGGAGTGAAAATATGAAAAATTGGTGATGTCACGAGCGCGCATAGAAACTGTGCAGTGCACGCCCTTAACGCAATTATTTTGGGTGTTTGTGTTACCAGATTTTCAACATAGGCATTTTAGGACCTCCACTCATGAACAGTCTCACTGTGATTTTGGTAATTAGTCCAGAACATTGATTTTGCACAGCGACTGCGCCATTGTGCGCCACATGCATGGAAACACATGTTGGGCAGGATGTGAAAAATGACAGCTGTACTGTTCATAAGGAGATGTGAAAAAAGGGCAATGTTGAAAATCTGGAATGAAAATATTAAAAATTGTCAAAGTTACGAGCGTGTGTTGAAACTGAACAACGCACACTCGTGACACGGTCATTTTTTGGAATTTTTCCACCAAATTTGCAAGGTAGGGTTTTAAGGACCCCACCTCATGAACAGTGGCATTGTCGTTTCATTAATCGGTCCCGAAAGGGGATTTCACGCAGTGACTGCGAAATGACCTTTCGGGGCCGGATAACGAGATGACAGTGCATGTGTTTATGAGTTGGGGTCCCAAGCACCCCATGTTGAAAATTTGGAGGCAAAATTCCAAAAATAGGCTGAGATATCCACCTAAGTTGAAAAAACCCTATTTATGCCATTATACAGCTTACCGGCGTTTCTTCAGTTCGCGGTTGGCTTTGAAGAGTGCAGACGTGTTCCTGGTCCATTGAAGATCATCACGCCGGGCTCCGGAGGTAAGTATGAGGTGAGGAGGGGTGTGGGGAGGTGGGGTGAGCAGAGGGTGGATGCAGGTTGGGGAGGGGACCCCACAGCGAGGGACCGTTTTCTTTCTTTTAGGTACTTGGGGGGGGGGGGGAGAAACAACACCGAGGACAGTTTTCTTTTTCCAAAGGTGTATAAAAAGTGTTCTGCACACTGGGGTGGGCTCCCAGTGTGGCACAGAATAGGGATGGGGCCTCAACATGCAGTCAGTAGTCATCTTTCATCATGGGAGGCACACTGGGGTGGGCTCCAAATGTGCCCCACAGTCTTGGGGGGGGTTATTTAGCATGCTGACAGAGGGATTGGGCACCCCTGAAGTCGGCATTGTGCGGCAGGTGGCAGCAGCAGCCACTGACACCATGTTTATGGAAATATTTCACCAGGAAAGGCACGTCGGGAAGCGTGTTATTGTGCTGTTGCATGACGAGCTTGCCTCTCATTGCAGTGGCACTTTCTTAGAAGTTTTGACCATTTTAAATATTGCTGATGTCAGTGGCTGCATGCTGGCTTATTGGGGAATAAGGGATGCACCTACTGATGCGTGCCCTGTATTCTCCCACACTGACCGCACCTCTGAAATCTGCTACTACTGCAAGATGTTAGCTGGTGCGCAAGTGTAAGCCAACATAGAAAGGGCGCTTAAGATAAAAGTTACAAATAGCGCAAAGTAGGATGATAGAAATATAGAGGAAATTAAAGGAAAAGGTGAAATTGTTTAACTAGGAACAGCACACTAAACTGGAGCTTGCTTCCTGGTGTGAGCTGGGAGCACAAGGAAGTTAAATAACTTGCTCAGGGTCACACAGTATACAAGTGGGGGCTGATGGGATTCAAATCCATGTCTCCAGGTTTGCAGCTCCGTGCCCTAAGTACTACTCTACTGCTACTGCTTCTGAAATAGAGAGGAAGAATGTAAATTAATAAGCAGATGGGATAAAAGAAGAGGCAGTATAGGCGGCGATAGTGGAGGACTCCAGACCCCTGCAAATAACACAGCGGTACGTCACGGAATTAGCATACAGCATGCTATACTACTGCTACACTACTTGCTGTTCTGCCAATTTCAGCATTAATGGAGATGTAAAACCATCTTTTGCTAGTTGTACTACTGGCACTAGGGTTTAGTTGGTATGGCTGTGTAGGTTTTTTCCTAGCAATATGAGTTAGGGGGACTCCGCCCACCACACCCCCATATTTTTTTCTGTTTAACGGGGATGTGGGGGGGGGGGGCAAAGCCACCAACTCAGACTAAAAGAAAAAAGCTTTAGGGCCATACCAACTAACCCCTAGTACCTGTAGCACAACTAGGCAAAGTGGGTCTGTAGATTTCTACTAACGGTGACATCAACAGAGTGAAGCGATCGGAGCAAGGTTCAGAGTCCCTGGAGGGAGCGTAAGAGCATGGCACTACAGAAATGGACAAAATGAAAATAACGTTGGAAATGAGCCTCTGCACCTCAGCTATGCTATAATCCACGGTAAATAAATTGCAAAATAAAAAACAGAGCCCCCACTGCCACTTCCACAACTACATGGGATATTATTAATTAGCCAAAACATGCACTGGACGTAGTGGGGTCTGCTTGGTTCCCAGACTGGGTTATACATTGGGGGAAAACCCTTGGCTGCTACCACCAATGTAATCACTCTGTGACCTTGAGCAAGTTACTGTACCTAGCGTTCAGTGATTCATTCAACACAGCTGCAGAAATGGATAGAATGGAAACAAAGTAGGACACCAGATGTTGCATCTCCACTATGATATCGGAGGTAAATAAACTGCCAAAAAAAAAAAAAAAATCAGTGCTTCCCAAGGAAGTAAAACATAACCTCCCCCCCCTCCAAAATTGTAAGAATAGAGAACCAAGAGGTTGGTAAGGTTAGCCGCAGAATTACCAGCCTCACACAGAGGCGCACAATGAGCTAGTTGCTCTTGTCCCAGGGACTTATGCTGTACACAGTGGGTGAGGCATCTAATCAGACAGATCTTATGTGTTGGAGTCAGTGCTAACACTGGGCTGGGAACAGAGGCGGGGTGGGGAGGTGATTTTATTTAGCGCCATAGACAAAGTGCTTCTCTAGATGGAACTCAGTTGAGAAAGAGAAGGCATGGCAATCAAAGGAGAACATCCCAACCCACCTGGATCCGACCTAAGGATCTGAGTTTTGACTGCAATGGCAGAACTCAAGTCAGTGACAGCTCACAACTGCAGCAGAAAAGAGAACAGCCTATACTTGTTTTTGTGGGTGGCCCCCTTTTGCCCGACACCCTGACGGTGAAACACGGAAAAAGACCACTGCAGCAACAGTTGCTCTCGTGGCCTGTTTCCGTGTTTCGCTTTCCCCCAGTGTTCTGCCCCCTCTCTGGGCCAACTCCGACCTCGAGTTGAGAATCCTAAAGTATGGGGGGTGCGGGGGCAGAGCACAGACCCCCCACAGAAATCACTGGGGGATTGGGCGGCACAGTACCTGTGTCGGTATTGTGCCATCGCTGTGCGGGAGATTGGTAATTTTACTGCCGACCTAACTTGGTGCTTCCGTTTTTGTTGAGGACATCTGGGTTAGTACACTACACATGGATGTACAACGGTTCAAAATGCCGTGCACTACAAAGACAATTTAGACATGGTTTGTTCAGGGTAGACATCAGTTCAGTAATGACAGGTAGCAAGTTGCTACTAGCAACAAATTCTGATTGGCTTGAGTTCAGTAGCAGCCATCACTCATTGGTTAACTACTCATCTATGACCCATCCCCAAGATTTCAACAGTAGCTGTCTGTGAACTTCTTTATAGGTAATCGAGGCCAGGCACAAACTAGGGACTGTTTTAATTTTATTTGTTTGTTTGTTAGTACCTAGTATTCTGTGAAGCAGATGAGTTGCAGCAGGCACAAAGGGGGAAGGAAGGGAATCTGGTCAGGAAACAGAACAGTTCCACACTACAAGACACTATCTGACACCTGCCAGGTACACTTATTGGTTAACTGCGAATTCTGTTGTCCTGACTGCAAGATATGTACCCCTGGCATACTTGTCTTTTATTCAGTTATTGCAGTTTACCACAAAGCTTTGCTCTTTTTAGAGGTTTTTTTCAAGGGGATTTACTTCAATTTCTGTAATAAAAACAATTAATAACATAGTCTGTAATAATAATCATAAATATAGTGCTTGTATGCACCACATTCATTTACTAATAAAATAGTTCAAGGCTTTACCACTACTGCTGCATAACTTCGAAATAGATTTACTTATAAATTATTTTCATTTCATCATCCTTTTCTTTACTGTAACCCAAATGCACAGTAATATAATAGTTGATGGCAGATAAGGACCGCTAGGCCCACCTAGTTTGCCCGTATTCCCTGCCTGCATCAACGGCCGTTGACTCTACCTGGTCATTGGCTTTTGCTTCTCTTCCCCATATCTAGGGTTCTCTTCTGTCTATCCCATGCATGTTTGAATCCCCACTGTGTTAGCACCCACCACTTCCTAGGGTAGGCTATTCCAAGCATCCACCACCCTCTCTGTGAAGAAAATCTTCCTCACAAGGGATTTGGGTTGGGAAACTGAACAGTTCCATGTTACAAGTCACTGTCTGATGCCCGCCAGGTACACTCATTGGTTAACTACGAGTCTGTGACCCACGCCAAAATTCCGGCTGTAGCTAACTGTGAACTTCTTTACAGTTCTTTAAAGCTGTCTTTTTAATTTTATGTATTTGTTAGTATCTAGTATGACGTGCAGTGGATGGGTCGTGAGTGGGTACAACGGGGATCGGGTTGGGAAACAGATGAGTTCTGCTGTACAAGGGTAATTGGGTATAGATTAACTGCCCCAGGTGTACATATTTTTTCAGTCAAGGCAACAGAACAAACAACTACTGTGCCCAGCCAGGTTTGTAGGGTGGTGTGGTAGTTGTTTGTTCTGTTGCCCTGACTACAAGATATGCACCCCCGGCATACTGGTGTATCGATGGCTACGCCCTTCAGCACTGTGAATCAAGCCAGCATGTCCTGTTTATCACGCAAAGGGCTTCCTAAGCTAGAAAAAAGATGCATGTCTTTTATTTTTCTTAAAAAATAAAGAAAAAGGAAAAGGCAAGTAACAAATGTGACACTATCCACAGTCATACAGCCGATAGGCAGCTTGTCGGACGGCTTTATGCTAATGAAAGTACTGAAGCACTCTCTCATTGGAGGGCTTCAGTTCTTTCAACTACACAAAGTTTCTGCCCATGAAACTGTGACTACTGTCATACTTGGCTTGGATGGCCAATGGTCTGTCAGGGATGAGCCCAAGGCAGATTGCCTTGCATTGGGATAGTCAGTGACACACCTCTGAAATGCCATTCTTTGTAACAAAATGTTTCCTGCGCAAGGAAACATAAAAGGGCTCACAAGTATGGCAATACTTAAAACTGTCACACTAGCAACCACTGAACAGCAAACAATAATAATGAATCGAAAACGCCCACGCACACTCAGTCATGCCAGCCTATGCCTCAGCGGTCACGTTCTGCTACTGGTAATGTATCTGCGTCACAAGGACGTCTTCATCAGAGCGTGTCAACACTACCTAATAACTTGAAGTATTGCTAGGCTTGTGAGCCTCCTTGTATGCTGCAGCTAGCTGTTTACTTTGCTTAAGTAGAACTAGAAGGCTTATACTTATGACTGCCTCAGATATCCAGTTGTCCTGTCTCCCTAGCCGAAGTCCTGGAAGTACGCCTGGAGTTAGGTGAGCCGTATCTGTGTTTTTATCTGTATTTTTGTACTGCTACCTTAGCACATGTTATCGGGTTCAAGATTAGAACTAGGTTTCTAACAAAAATAAAATATGTTTGCACAAGATAATTCTGTATACAACCTCACTGTGATATGCTGACCCACTTTCCACCAAGTGGAAGTCTGTTTGCACTCATTCAGTGCCTCTGCTACACCCTTGATCTGACTCAGTGGTTCCTCTCCCTCCCCAGTGGTCAGTGGTCCTGCGTTATCCCTGACTCTCATTTTGTTCCCTACGTATTGATAAAAGAATTATTCACCCTGAATCTCCTCTTCCAAAATTGTTTAGTTTTAAAATTGCACATTTTGTGCATACATTAGACATAGGTTCTCAATAATTGGGGGCGAGGTTCTCAATAATTGGAGCGGGGATGTTAGCTTTGGGATTCATCACACAGGTATCTGTGTTTATGGTATTAACATTTCAATAAACATATATAGTTTTCAAACTGTGCAATAACATGGTGGCCGAATACACCATCCATTTAGATACTGATGCATCATGGTGGGCAAACTGTTGCTTTGTTGTGCTACTCATTTTTGCTGTAGTCAAAGGCCTTGGTCATGGAGGAGATGTCCCCCCACAATGAAGTCTCAATGCAAATGTGCTGTCCATATGTTGTTACAAATGGGGTTTGCACCCACTAACCAAGCTAAAGTGCGACTCCCATGGCTTCTTAGCATGCCATAACATCAGTTCTATGGTGCTGTGTCATGCCTGAATGCTGTAGGTGAGGGGAAATGCCATCTGAAAGTGTACTCCAGTCCACCCTTCCCCTTATACATGGCTGCTGAGTTTCCATTTTCTAACAGTGGGAATTCTTTTTTACAAAATCTTAAAAATAAATTTTTTTCTGTTTTATGCCCCACCTCCATTAAGTGCAAATCAGCATGTTTTGCTATAAAAATGAGGTGCAAAGTGGCGTTTTACACAAATTTGACCCGTGGGTGAGTGTTACGGCTCATTGGGTGGACATTCATGCAAACAGGGTGAGCATTCTGGCACACTCCATTTGTTGAGCTACTTACCACTACCCAGTCCTGCAGTTGCTCCTGACATTGGGTTCTGGTCTCTTTTATACTACTGTCCACCCTACACTGTCACTAGTACAGCTTCCCTCCTTTAGGCCCTGTCCACACTTCGCCTCTGTAGCGTTACAGAGTGCCCAAACCGTTACTGCAACGGTTTGCGTTTACACCTGTAACGTCCGTCACGGACACCGCCGCGGTGAGGACGCACTGCACCGCTCCCCGGCCATAACGGATTGCATCCGTTACCAGGCCGGAGTGGTGTAGTGTGGTCAGGGCCTTAGTTTTAGTCACTACACCATCCCCTACTTAGTCCAGTACTGCATGGTTGCACACTGCATATTGTGTATATTGTTCTTTTTGCTGCACTTATTGTATTGCATATTTCTTGCTCAGTTGCTTTGCCCTTGAATTACAAATTTTGTTGTACTTATTTCCATATCACTGCATTTTCTATACATTGTATTGTGTTATCACACTGCACTGTACTCTTCCCTTCCCCCTTCCCCCAGGATGCCTCTGGAAACAAGCTGCTATGAACTCAGTGGCCCAGATATTCAAAAGGGTTGCGCATGCGCAAGTCCTACATTGCGCCATTCTGCGATATTCAGCAGGAAGCAGTTACGCCACTGACAACAGGTTGAGCAACAGCGCAATGCAAATGAATGCATGCTCAACAGGAGGGGGAGGAACCATGCATAAACCGCGCAACCCGATATTCAGTCGGTTTGCGAGTTAGCATGCGCAACTCCAACCTGCGCCTGCACAACTTTGAGCCAAAAAAAAGGATCACCTGAGGCCACCCACAGGTGAGCTGCTGTATTGCAGGCGCAACACAGCAGCCGCCACCGTGGCTGGCCCCCAACTCAGTCCCTCACCATCTCGGCTTCGCGGCAGAACGCCCCACACCATCGCCCCATCGCAGGCAGCAGTGCAACATGAACACCCCTCACGCATCTGACAGCTGATCGCCGGGCAGAAAATATGAACACCCCCACTTATCTCCGGCTGCCCGATCGCTGCAAGAATGTGAACAACTTCTTTTCCCAGTGGCCGATCCCGGCAGATGTATAAAGCCCCCCAACCGAATATCTTCTGGTGGGTCCAGTGGATTGACAGCGATCGCGGCAGAATGTCTGGGAACCCCTTAAAACATCTCCCTGGTGTTTAGTGTCTCCTCACCCCACCCACCAGAAACCCTCCACCTCGCCTCCCCCGCAGCCGGGCGGCAGCAGCATCCCACTGGGCCATACCACGTCAGCTCGCCGACCGATCTGCTCAGACAGCACGCTATTGGTGCAGAGCTACAGCCGATGGATCGCAGAGTCTCAACGTACATGACAGTCCAGATTTGTTTCATAAATCTGGACTGTCTGGCGGTATCGGCGGGCTGCATGCGCCATTGGCTGTAGCTCTGCACCAATGGGCGGCAGCCCCGACTACAGATAGTCAGTCGGCAGGGCGGCAGGCGGTGGCTGCCGGCTGCCGTGGAGTGGAGCGGGGTGAGGGGCCTGTGGGTGGGTGGGGTGGGGGGACACTAGACACCAGGAGATGTTTGGGGTTGTAATTCTGACATTCTGCCCGCGATCGGGCATTACGGTCCACTGGACCACCAGGGAGATATCGCGCTGGGGGCTTTATACATTCTGCCCATGATCGGGCACTGGGGGTTTGTTTCACTTCTGCCCGCGATCGGGCATCGGAGATGTGTGGGGGTTTGTTTCATGTTACTTTCTGCCTCGCGATCGGGCATCGGAGATGTGGGGTGTTTCATGTTACTTTCGCCCAGCGATCGGGCATCAGGAGATGTGTGTGAGGGGTGTTTCAGCCTTTCTGCTCCGCGATCGGCATCGGAGATGTGTGGGGTGTTTCATGTTACTTTCTGCCCCGATTGGGCATTGGGAGCTGTGTGGGGGAAGAGTATTCAGGACATACCTGCCCGCATCGGAGCTGCAGGTCGCCGGTCCCGACGGCTGCTGCCTGGCAGGGCGGCCAGGCACAAGTCCTCGGATCGGGCGACCTTCATGCTAATGGCATGCAAATGAAGCCAAATAGATGCAAATTGCCCCCTGCCTTGCATGAATTATGGCCCCATTTGCATGTCAGCTTTGAATATCGGAAATTTGCGATGGCGAATGGTACTTGCGCCACCGCAAGTTTAATGCTCAACTCTGGCAACTTGCGGTGTGCAGTTCCACTGCGCCATGCACAGTGGTTGTGGTTGGTGATATTCCAAAGCGAGTTGCTCAACAGCTAACTCCTTTGAATATCGCCTGCCACACCCCAGCGCAACTATTTTGAGCAGCGCAGGGGCTTGCGTCTCAGAATGGCGCAGTTTGAATATCTGGGCCTGTATGTATTTTCTGGTAAAAATTTTGAAATAAAAAAAAAAAATAATCAAGGATGATATTTTGACACCCAAGTTGAGTATTATGGCTCTAGGGTGGATCTTCTGGCCCTGAGGTGTGCATATTGGCCACAGGATGGGCATTCCGGCATCTACTGTAGGGTGGTCATTGAGTGTTTCAGGTGGACATTTCAGTTTGGGGTGTCCATCATGGCCCTAAGGGTGGGCATTCTCCCCCTGTGGTAGGCATTAAGTCCTAGAATGGGCATGCTGGCCTTTGAGTAGCCAGTCATACACTCAGGGGGCAGCTCCAACAGATGGCAAGGCAGGGCATTTATTTTTATATAACACCTCATCCTTCTAGGTCTTGCAGCACTTAATTCAGCAGAACTCGTACAGTGTTGTTGTGTGTACCAGACATACACAATAACCATAAATAAAGTAGACATATTAAGAATGATAAAAATACTGAGACTATTCCCTGAAACTCCGAATTAAAATGCTATTGTAAATAAATAGCTTTTCAGACCCTTTTTAACTGTCTCTACTGAGGGGCGGGGGAAGACTCTTAAGATGGAGGGGCAGGGATTTTCAAATAAACAGTGCCACCACCAAGAACACTCTTTCTTCTGCAGGTTTAGGATGCGCCCTCAGGATGGCCAGAAAGAAGGCGGTTGAGAGGGTACACTCCAGGACCACCAAAATGATCAGCTATATGTGAATAAAAGCTGTGAGAAGAGACTAGAGGTCCTTAACGTAGTCACCCTGGAGGAAAGGAGGCTGAAAGAGGACATGATCTCAGTCTTTCGCACACTCGAGGGTATTGGCAGGATCAAACAGTCAGAGATGTCCTGCGAAAGGACACAGAGGCATACCTTGAAGCTCGGGTGGTAAATTCATGAGTAGTGACAAGAGGCACTTTTTCTTCCAGAGTGAGGGGAACCTATGAAACAGCAACAGTGGACAGTGAACATGAAGACAGGATAGACCTTTTTTTGGACAAAGTCCAGCTTACTAAGGGAATCCCCACATACCTTGAGTAGTAGAGTGGGTAAAGAATTCCTGTACATCGGTATGAGTTTGTGCAGCATACTTGTTTCATCTCTGCTTATAAAGAAGGAGAAACAGACACGATGGGCCTAGTGTCCCAGGGCTGCTCTACTCCTAAGAAGTAAAATGAGGCTGTCACTCAAAATATGTGACAGTTGAAGGGCATGTGTGTAAAAGACATCGTAAAAGTGACACACAGATTCTGAAAAGAGCAATTCCTGAAGTATCAATTTTAAAAGCTTTTTATGTTTGTTTGCAAAGCATGCAAGCGTATTGGTATCTGCCTGCTGTGAAAGGGCTTTTGGGTAGTGCCCTTCCTCCACCTATCACAGCTTCAGAATACCAACTCTTCTCCCTAATTCTGCCCACTTTCTGCCTTTTTGATTTGAAGTGCTTGTCCAATCACAAGGCTGGAAAATGCAAGCTGCAAGATTCTTCTGTGACTCCTAATTCTGATTGCTTGAACTCTTTCCCTTGCTGCCTGTTCTATATATGTGCTGCTGTTTACTTCTTTCATATGTGGTGCAGTTTTATACTTTGTTTCTTAGGGAATAGCAGAAATGTTGTGCAACGTAAATCATTGCATACCCATGATGCAGTGCTTGCAATTCCCGGAATTAATGTATCTTTATGCATGGTAAAAAGCAAGTAAAACATGTTCTAACATGTTCCTACACTCATTGATCATTTTAGGTAATGAACTATGTTACCCTGCTTACTTGTGTTTTGAACACTAAAATTAAAGCACCTCAGAAAGGATATAGAGTAGAGATGGTCCAGAGGAGGGCAACTAAACTGGTGCATGGATTGCACGAGAATCCCTACCAAGCAAGATTGCGAGATCTTAACATGTATACCTTAGAGGAAAGGAGAGGGGATATGATAGAGACATGCAAGTCCCTCAAAGGATTGAATAAGGTACAGGTTGGAAGTCTCAAATGAGAACAAACACCAGGACCGGAGAGCATACAGTGAAGGTGGGGGTGGGGTTTCAAGAGTGATGTGAGAAAATATTTCTTCACTGAAAGGGTGATAGATGCTTGGAATAAATTGTCATTGGAAGTGTTGGGGGCCAAAACAGAGGGGGGAGCTTCAAGCATGCATAGGATGGTATATTAGGCTGCAGGGAGGCAGGAAGGTCGACAGAGATAGGGTATGCGGAAACAGAATAGGTAGGGAACACCTGGAAAGACTAGGTGAGCTAAGCATTCCTTTTCTGCCATCAAATTCTGCTTCTAGTGCATTTTGGTCATTACAACATAAGTAAACAAGGTTCAGCACAACTCTGTAAGCAGGCTGAATACATTTGCTTGTAAAGCATATGAATAAATCGGTATCAGCCTGGAGTGTGTGTCAGAGGGCTTTTGGGACTGTCCTGTCCCCTAGCACAGCTCCTGAGTACAGAATCTCCTTCCTAATTCCACCTGCTCTACCTTTCTCTTCCTTTAGAAGACCTCACCCAGTCATAGCTAGGCTGGAAAATGCAAAGTAGAGGGGTTTCTTGTGCAGTCCCTGAGACCTGCACAAAATCTTGTCCCTAATCTTAGTTCTGTTTCCGCCCCGTGCTTTCAACACCAACTGCATTGTGGAGGACACACTGAATGGCAGTCTTCACTACTTTACACATGCCACTCAGTGCCACTTCCTACATACACCCCTTGCCGATCTCTGTCACTCCTTGTGAAACACATGATCCCTTCTTCCCCACTTGTTCTGTATCCCTCCATGACCTATGACCCCCCCACCGACAACATGCCACCATGGTCTGTGTACACTTGTCACTCTGCAGCAGTTGACCCCCCCAGCAGACTGCTATTCTTCTTATAAATGAAACGCTGTCCAGAGCTATCCCTGTTCTACCCCATCTCTGACCCCCCCAACCTCATTCTTTATATACATTTACTGCTCTATGGCAGTTGCTTCCCCCTCTTCGATATGTATGTCCCCAAGCTGATGCCAGTCACTGTAATTCATATTAGCTGCTCTGCGTCACTTGCTGTATAGCCATCTCCTCCACAATCTCTGCCCCCAAAACATTCTAGCATTTTCCCACTTGCTGTTATCACCTCTTCACGATCTCACGTGAAACGAGGGTTTTAAAAAAGGGCCTAAAGTCTTTTTTATGGAGTAAGGCATTTGTAGATAACTTGGATGCCCATTAATTGTTTTGTAGTCAACTCAGTTTTTAATATGTTTTAGCATGTTTTATTCTGTATTTTATTGTAATGCGCCTTGGTTTTGAGAAAGGCGCAGATAAATAAAGTTTATTATTATTATCTCTGCCCCACAAATGCTGCCATTCACTGTCTTTCAAATTACACACTCTGAGGCACTTGTTCTCTGTTGCTTCCCTCCCTGATATCTGTAACCCCCCCCAAACAAGATACAGTCATTACCTCTACACATTGGCCACTCTGTGGCACTTTCTCCCACTCACCCTCAAATGTCTTGCCACTCCCGGTACCTCATATTACCCATTGTGGGCCATTTGCTTTTATTTTCTCTTCTCATTTCTCCTCCCAGTTTACTGCCATTCTGCATATACATGACATGTTGTCCAGCTCTATCCCTGGTCTTCCCCGTCTCTGACCCCCCAAAAAATGCTGCTATTTTTCATATACAGTTACTGCTCTGTAGCACTTGCTTTCTCCCCTCCTCAGTATCTGTACCCCCAAACTGCCACCATTCACTGTAATTCACATTAGCGGCTCTGCACCACTTGCTCTATATCCATCCCTCCATGATCTCTGCCCCCCCCACAACATGCAAACATATTCCCTATACATTAGCCACTCTGTGGCACTTGCTCTTGATATCTGCCCACCCCAAATGCTGCCATTCACTGTCATTCACATTAGCTGCTGAGCAGCATTTACGTCCATCCCCAGAATAAATGCAGGCATAATCCCGACACATTAGCCGCTCTTCAGCAATTACTTCCTCCCACCAATCCTCAAACATCTTGCCACTCATGGCACTTGATATTACCCATTGTGTTCCATTTGCTCTGTGTTCCTCCCTTCCCTACACTCATAGGTACATAGATGTTGTCAGCAGATAAGGGCCTTCAGCCTAGCCAGTCTACCCATTAACGTTAGTAACTTTGCTTCTTCAAGCTTTCCTGAAATTAGGTTGAACCCCTCGCCCGACTACCAGTATTGCCCTATGCCTATCCCATGCGTTCCTAAATCCTGTAATCGTTTCTGCCCCTACCACCTCTTCTGCCAGGCTGTTACATTTGTCCACCACCCTCTCTGCGAAGAAGTACTTCCTCACATTCCCTCTGAAGCTCTCTCCCTCCAGTTTCATTCTGTGTCCCCTCGTCCTTGAGTATCTTTTTCTTTGAAAAATTGTATTCTCCTGTACCTTATTGTTCCCTGTGAGGTACTTACATTTCTCAATCATATACCCTCTCTCCCTACTCTCCTCCAGGGAGTACATATTTAAGTCCTTCAGCCTATCCTTGTAGGGTTTGTAATGTAATCCCTGCGCCATCTTATATGCTCTCCTCTGAACCGCCTCCACCCTGTCTATGTCTTTATGCAGGCAAGGCCCCCAGAACTGGACACTAATCTAGGTGTGGCCTCATTAATGTCTGTATAGTGGAATTATGACCTCCAATTTCCTGCTGGTGATTCCCCAGCCTGTGCATCCCAGTATCCTGTTTGTTTTACCTGCCACCTTGTTGCACTGCCTACCTACTGTACCTTGGTTCCACCATATCGTGGCGACAATATTGCCAATCTCCCCCACAGCGACACGTGGTCGCTGACATCCCCAACACTGCCAGGTCACGACCCTGACCGGGGATCACACTGATACCTGTACTGTGTTCATGTGGGAGGTGTGCCCCATCTCCTCATGCTGGGGGCTTTCCTCCAACTCATAGATTTCAACTCGGGGATTCGGGAGAGCAGCCAAAACTCCAGAGTCGATGACACGGTCATTAATAATCTGATAACCTGTTCGACACTGCCGGTGTCGACAGGTTGGAGGTTGCTGTAACAGCGTCGCTGTAAAAGTGTCACTGTTACAATGGTATACACTGTACCTTGAGATCATCAGAGATGATAACCCCTATGTCCCTTTCCTGCCTGGAGCATTCTATCCCTCCCCTACAGTTAATATGTTGCTCTTAGGTTTTTGTGCCCTATGTGCACTATCTTGCACTTTTTAGTGTTAAATCACAACTGCCAATCCCTTGACCAGTCCTCAAGCTTCTGCAGATCTCTTTTCATTCTACCCACTCCTAATGGTGTGTCCACCCTGTTGCAGAGCTTTGTGTTGTCAGCAAACAGGCAGATTTTCCTTTCTAGGTCTTCCGCAATGTCACTGATAAAGACATTGAAAAGGACTGGACCCAGCACTGATCCCTGTGGTACCCCACTGGTCACTTTTCCCTCTGCAGAGTGACTGCCATTTACCACCACCCTCTGTGTCCTGTTAGCCAATTCTCTACCCACTTTACCACCATCTTACCCACTCCCATGTTCCCCAGCTTGTTCAACAGCCTTCTATGAGACAGGGTGTCAAAGGCCTTGCTGAAGTCCAGGTAGGCCACATCCACTGCCCCTCATCCACCTCCCTGGTCACCCAGTCGAAGAACTCTATGAGGATAGTCTGGCACGACCTCCCTCCTGTAAAACCATGTTGCCATAGGTCATGTAGACCATTGGCAACAGGTGTTCCACTGTTCTTTCCTTCAGTAATGTTTCCATGATCTTTCCCACTACTGAGGTCAGGCTGAGTGGTCTGTAGTTCCCTGCTTCCACTTTTGTATAGAGGGACTACATCAGCCGTCCTCCAGTCTTTGATACCTCCCCTGTTCCAAAAACTGGCTGAACAGGGCTACCAGAGGTTCCACCATCACTTCTCTTAGCTCCCTCAGCACCATGGAGTGTACTCCATCTGGGCCCACAGCCTTATCGACTCTATTGCTTCCAGTTCCCTTAGGATCCTTTGCGGCCTGCGGGGTGAGGGTACAGTGGGAGATAACTCGCAGGTTATCAAGAGTTACATATACGAGGAAAACAGTAGAACATAGCTGAGCACAATTACAGTAATGCAGTAGACAGATTCAGTTGAACAGTTTACAGAGAAAGATTCAGTTATGCAGTTGCAGGATACAATTGTGTGTTGGGCTAGGGACAAGACATCAGTACAGTTCAACAACAACAGTAAGCAGGCACATATTATATTACAGAATGGCATAGTATTGGATAGATGAGGTGTGACACTGAGTGGAGAAATGTGAGGATCAGGCAGTATCAAGGAGCATTTAGGACAGGGTAAAGCCCGTGTACTAGAAGTGCTGAAGTTGGTATAGATAAGCCAGCTTCCATAGTGTGAGCTAGGTGCCGCTGGTCAGGCAGATATGGGGGGGGGGGACAAGGGGACATCTTGTGTTTTAAGTGCAGGAGCAATTTACCAAGAGGTAGTTTGCTAGTGCTGAAGACGAGTGGGTAGAGGAGGAGTGGCAAATTTGGGGAGGGAGTTCATTCCAGAGTTTGGGGAGGCGGTAGGAGAAGGCAAATTGACTAATAGTGGTTTTACGCCTAGGGATTTGAAGCTTCCGATCATCGAGGGATCTGAGGGCATGAGAAGTGGAAGGAGCTGGGGTAAGTAAGGTAGAGAGGTATGAGGGCAGGGCGTCATGCCAGAATTTGGCTACGAATTTAGCACAGTGCTGAAGGCGACGGTTTTTGAGGGAAGGGAGTGCGAGGGCATGGTAGAGGTTGCAGTGATGGGTGTGGGGGGTGGCATTGAGGGCAAATCAACAGAAGGCATGGAAAAGTGAGTCCAGTCTGGCTAAGGTAGATTTGGGAGAGGCACTGTATACTATGTCGCACTAGTCAAAAGAGGGGAGGATCATCTTATGCACTAGCTCACACCTGGCCATAAGAGTGAGGCAGTTGCAGTTCCTGTAAAGGGCTCCGAGCTTGAGACGCAGTTTTTTTATGATGGCATCAATGTGGTCGGAGAAGGACAGGTGACTGTCGAGCCAAACCCCGAGGTAGTGGAAGGAAGCGATGTCCTCCAGTACTGTCCCACCAGGGCTGTGGAAGGTAGGGAGGGAAGGAAGCCTGGTTAGACGTTGCTGAGTGCCGAAGGTCATGGTGGTACTTTTGTTCACATTGAGAGAGAGCTGGTGAGAGCTAAACCATAACTGTACCTTGTTGAAGTCAGCCTGGAGGTTGGCAGTTACTTCTTCTGGGGAGGAGCCTGAGGCAAAGAGGACAGTATCGTCTGCGTACATTAGAATAGACATGGATGAGCACACCAGAGGGAGATTGTTTAAAAAGATGGAGAACAGGATAGGGCCAAGTACTGATCCCTGGGGAACTCCGGTGGCTATAGGGAGAGGTGACGTCGGCGATTCTTACTGATTGAGTTCTGTTAGCGAGGTGGGCTTTGAACCAGTTGGTAGCTGAGCTGGCTAGGCCCGCTTCTGAGAGACATTGAAGTAGCAGAAGGTGGGAGACAGTATCGAAAGCTTTGGCAAGGTCTATGAAAATGGCTGAGGTGATCAACCCTTTGTCCATGCCTGAGAGGATGGAGTCTGTGAACCTAACCAGGGAGGAGGCTGTGGAATGGTCCTTCCTGAATCCGGACTGGAACGGCGTGAAGAAGTTGGTGTCAGAGAGGAAGGAGGTGAGTTGATTGAGCACTAAGTGTTCTTGCAGCTCTGCAAGTGCAGGGAGGAGGGAGATACGTCAATAATTTGAGGGGGAGGTGGTGACACCCCCTTTAGGGAGGGGGATGACGATGGCCTGCTTCCAGACCTGGGGAACAGCGGCAGAGGAAAAGGAGAGGTTTAAGAGGGTGGTGATGGGGGTTGCGGTGGCTGGTGCGGAGAGGTGGAGGAGATTGCAGTCGAGGCCATCGGGGAATTTACCTTTTGTTGTGTCGAGGGCCTGAAGGGCTTCGAGGACGTCAACTGGCAGGATTGCTTTGAAGGTGAAGGTGCAGGGCCCACTGGAAGTAGAACATATGGGAGGAGGACTGGGTGGCACCGAGGTGGGCAGGGAAAAGAGGAGGGCTGAGGCACAGGAGGAGAAGTATGTGTTGAAAGCAGTAGTGACATCCTGCGTCTCAGTGAGGAGGGAGTTCATGAGGAGGAGAGGGGGAGGGTGGACAGCTGGGGGGGAGAAAACGGAGTGAATAACCGTCCAGAATGTGGGTGAACAGTTTAAGTTGGAACAAAGGGAGGAGCTGAAGTATTCTGTTTTAGCTAGGCGGGTTGCTCTGGTGCATTTATTGCGTAGAGACTGATAGATGACAAGGTCGCTTGGGAGGCGTGAGGTTTTGTGGGCACTCCATGCTTTGTCCTGGGCGATTTGGCAGGCTGTCAGTTTCTTGGGGGATCCAGGGCAGGTGGTTGCCATGAACCCTGGAACGACGCAGTGGAGCGTGAGCTTCCCAGACTTGGAGGAACGTGTTTTGGAAATGAAGGATGGCATCGTCGATAGAGCATGGTTTGGCAGGGGGTTCCCAGCAAGCAAGAGATAAGTCTTCAAGCACGGAGGTGAGGTTTAGAGATTTGTAGGAACATTGGAGTATGTACTTTGGAGGGGGACGAGGTCGGTGGATTTTCTGGACTAGATAAATAATGTGGTGATCAGTTAGGGAATCGGGTAGGAGCCCTTAAGCGATAACCCGGTGAGGGTGACTGGTGAGGCCCCAGTCAAGTAGTGAGTGGTTTCCCGTTTTGGAGTTTAGGCTTGTGGGCTCGGAGATGGTTTGTGAGAGGTTGAGTGAGGCAATGTCCGACTGGGTTTTGTTGAAGGAGGGAGCTAGCCAGTTGTGGTTGAAGTCGCCCATGACATAGAGTTCACCAGTAGGGGTTTGGGAGGCAGTTTGTTCTAGGAGATCGGTGGCAGACGAAGCTGGGAAGCCAGGCCGGCAATAGACTCCAGCTTAGTAGATAGGGAGGGAGCAGGGGAGAGTCAGTTGAAGCAAGAGAATTTCATAGGCATTGGGTTCAGCTTTGGCTAAGGCAATTGAGAAATGCAGAATACAGTTTACATAGATAGCCACACCACTGCCTCTAGTAGACCTGTCCTGACGGGCAAATTACATAGCCTGGAATAGCAATAGAGGAGTCAGTGATTTGTTTATTTAGCCAAGTTTCAGAGAGGACGATGACATCAGGGGCATAGTGTGCTGCGAGTAACTGGAGGGAGTCAAGTTTAAGGGGCAAGCTATGTATATTTAGGTGCAGGAGGCGCAGACCCCGAGGGAGGTGGTCTCTAGAGGGGTTAGGGGTTGTGTTAGGGCAGGGGTCTGCTGTTGAAAGCACCATGGGTAGGTTTGAGGGGCCAGGGTTAGGATGTATGTCCCCTGCTGCAAGTAGTAATAAACTGAAAGTAAGGTAGCTAGTGAACTTTGTGTGCATAATTCAACAGACATAATTGGGGAGGATATGCAGGGGCAGAGTGGGCAAGGCGATATAAAGGAGCTAGTGGTAGTGAAACGCAAGAGTCAGGGAACTGGCAAGGAATAGGAGTTCGAGCTGAAGTGCGACTCTGGTGGTCAGCGGCTTATAAAGTGCGGGTGGAAAACATGGGAGATAGAAAAGCGACTCTGCTGACGCCAAGACTATATCGCGAGACAGTCTTGAATAAAAGAAAACCGGCTAAGGGTGGAGGGTATTGGGGCGGGCAGGGAGCAGTCGCAAAGTGACTGCGGGGTTAACAGCTGTAGAGAAGCTCCTTCAGGGAAAAGCGTGGTCGGCGTACCTTGTTTTCGGTTCGGGGGTTGGGGGGAGAGCTCCTCTGGTTATGCCCTCGTGACCAGGACCCAGCAGCCGACTTGCTGTGGAGAAAGGAGATTGAAGAATTTATAGCTAGACCAAGTAAGGCATTTACATATTCCCTAACAGTGGAAACGGAGTGTCTGGGTTGGAGAGTCTGATTGTGCTGTTGTTTGCTTCCACAGAGTATACAGGCTGAAGCAGTATCAATTAAACAACTGTAAGCTGCACCAGTTTTAAAGGCAGAAGTTTCCCTTAAAGTTAAATAAATTAGAATGCGGAGTGGAAAGTCTGATTGTGCTGATTGCTTGCTTCCCCAGAGTATACAGGCTGACGTAGTATCAATTAATCAAACAACTGTAAGCTGCACCAGTTTTAAAGGCAGAAGTTTCCCTTAAAGTTAAACAAATAAACCCCTCTTAAGGTGCACCGTGCATAAGGCAAAAATATCCCTAAAGCAGAGTAAAAAACGGCTTAAAAGACTATCTCCACTGTTGGGTCGACAATTAAGGCAATTCAGATTTAAAAAAGGCACCAACATCCACAGTTGTAGATAAGCTCCTTCAGGGAAAAGCGCAGTCGACGTACTCTTGTTTTCGGTTCGGGGGGGGAGGGCTCCTCCGGTTATGCCTCGCGACCAGGACCCTGCAGCTGACTTGCTTGTTTTCGGTTCGGGGGGTTGGGGGAGGGCTTCTCTGGTTCTGCCCTCACGACCAGGACCCTGCAGACGACTTTCCAGTTGTCATCCTCTACACTACTCCCATCTTCCCTTTTCAGTCTCAAAATCCTTTCCTTTAGGTGTCAGCGTGGCTCAGTTGGTATCACATCCACCTCTGGACCAGAAGGTCATGGGTTCTCGTCCCACATCGGGATTGGACTTGTACCTAAAATTCGCTGGCATCCGAGTGCTGTACTGCCGGGGTGTGCCGCCCTTCGGATGAGATGTTAAACCGAGGTCCCTTCTGCCCATCCTGGTGTTGTCCTGGTGGGTGTCCAGGTGGAAGTAAAAGAACCCAAGGCACTCTTCGAAAAGAGTAGGGAACATTCCCGGTGTCCTGGCCAATATTCCCCTTCCCATAAAACCGGTTCATGCAATTATCCAGGCTGTGTGTGGGTGATGATGTGCGATATGGCCGCCATCACACATTCAGTCACTTCACTACCAGTCTAGCATTGCTTGTAAAGCGCTTTGGATGTATGAAAAGCGCTATATAAATACTGATTCTTCTTCTTTTTCCTTTACCTTCCTTTTTTCCCTAATGTACCTGTAGCACTGATTTCACAATATGTTCCTTCATTTGTGCCTTGTCTTCCCTGACTGCCCTCCCTGCCTCCCTTTGTTTCGCTTGGTACCTCTTCCTGTCCTCTCCCTCCTGTGTATTTTTGTATTGGTCGAATAGCATTTTATTTGCCTTAACTTTTTCAGCTACCTCATTTGAAAACCATAGTGGTCCCCTCTTTTTCTTCCCCTTGCCTAATACAGAGTTGTGTTGCCATTGTTATTATCCCTGATTTGATAGCCACCCTCTGTTCCTTGACCATTTATTCTCCCTTGTTCTGACCAATGCCTATTCTAGGCATTTTCCCATTTTTTTTTTAAAAATTTGCCTTCTTAAAGTCCAGGATTCTTGTCCTTGTGTGACTGGATTCTGCCCCCTCAGTTATCTCAAACCACACTGACCGGTGATCACTGTTCTCTAGGTCCTGCAGTGCTGTAACCCCTGTCACAGTGTCCCTGTTTGTGAGCACCAGGTTCAGTATCGCAGTCTCCCCTTGGGGTTCTATGGCCAGTTGTTTTAAGGAATGCTCCCTGTAGGGAGTCTAGGATAAACCTGCTCCTGGCTGTTGCCGCTGCAGGGAGGCTCCAGTTCACAACTGGTATATGGAAATCACCGACCAGCAGCACCTCCCCCCCGCGCCATCCTTTGGATAGTTAGCATCATCTCCCTATCTAACTCCTCCCCTTGAGCTGGTGGTCTGTATTTTACCTCTGTGCGGATGACTGATCACGTTCTCCCTTCCCTGATCTACTCCCAATATACCACTATTCTCCATATACTTGACACGCTCTCCAACACTCTCCCCCTGGTATATACTGCCATTCTCCATATACATGACACGCCCTCCAGAAGTATCCCTTTTCTACCCTATCCCTGCGCCCTCAACAGGCCTCCATTCTGCTTATATATTTGTTGCTCTGTGGCACTTGCTATCTCCCCACCTTGCCAGTCTCAGTGACACTACCTCTTTACACCCCTCTTTTATCTCTGCCATCTCCCCTCCATTGGTGAAACACATGATCTGCTGTTCCCCACTTGTTCCCTATCCCTCCATCATTTTTGCCCCCCCCCAAAAAAAAAAACATGCTGCCTTGGTCCGTGGAAAATTGCTGCTCTGCAGCAGTTGCTCTTTCCCCACCACAAAATGCTGCCATTCCCAGTAATTCTCATTACCTGCTGTTCGCACCTGCTCTTTCCCCTTCCACTCCACAATCCTTGCACTCCAGTATCCCCCCATTCCTGCTAATTGACATTATCTGCTGTTTGTTTCTTGATCTGTATTCCCTTCCCTCATCAATCCCTGCCCCCCCCATTGCTGCCATTCTCCATATACATTAGTCGCCTTGGGGCACTTACTGTCTAGCTGCCTCTAGCTCCTGCAACTGTCCCTCATAATCTGATCTACCTCCTAGCACTTCTACTCCTGCTACTTCTGTTCCTCCTCCTACAGCCTACCCTCCCCTCCTGTTTTTGCCCCCCTACCCCAAGAACTTTTTTGAGGCCTGACAAATGCTCACGGCTGCATTGATCTTTTTGTGTTCATTCCAAGCCTCAGTTACCTCTGGCTACCCTGCCCCCTGGTATTCACTTTCCCTTAATGTAATGTATTTCAGATGCCTAAAAATGTCTGTGCACCATTTCTGCCTTGTCACTCTATGTAATGTTTGTATTGTACCTCAATTGATGTGGAACCTTTGTAAAAAAGCCTTGGCTCAAAGGTATTTGTAATCCTAGACTCTAAATAAATAAATAAATAAATAAAATCTCCTACCCACCCTCAAACATCTCGCCACTTCATATCACCAGTTGTGTGCCATTTGCTCGGTGTTCCTCCTCTCCCTGATCTACCCGCAATATACCACTGTTCTCCACATACTTGACACGCTCTCCAGCTCTATCCTTGTTCTACCCTGTCTCTGCCCTCCCCACTGAACAGGCCACCATTCTCCGTATACATTTGCCACTCTGTGGCACTTGCTGTCTCCCCACTTTCTTGATCTCTGTCACCCCGTTACCCATCATTCACCTTACCTGCTCTGTAGCACTTGCTTTCTCCCCCCTCATCAATATCTGCCCCCAGACTGCCACCATTCACTGTAATTCACATCAGCTGCTCTTCACCACTTGCTCTGTATCAATCTCCTTTTTGATCTCTGGACCCAACCACATGCCGACATTTTCCTTATATATTTGCCGCTCTGCAGCATTTGGTCTTCTCCACCTTTCACGATCTTTGCCTACCCCACCACCCGAATGCTGCCATTCTGTGTCATTCATGTTGGCAGCTCTGCAGTACGTGGTTTGTATTTCCCTTCTCCCTGCTTTCTCCCCAAAATACTGGCATTGTCCCTCCACATTAACTGCTCTGTTTGTGCTTACTCACTCCAACCTACCTGCAATCGTCTCACCACTCCTGGTACTTCATATTGGCTGCTGTGTGCCATTTGCTCTTTATTCCTCCAACTTCTTGCCAACATACCGCCATTCTCCATATACATGACACACCTCCCAGCTCTGTCACTGTTTTACCCCATCTCTGACTCCCCACATTCTCCGTGCATATTTGTGACTCTTTGACACTTACTGTCTTCCTCCCTGCCCGATCTTTGTCCTCCCAAAAGTGCCTCATTCCTCATCCTTCACATTACCTGCTCTGTAGCACTTGCTCTCACCCCTTCCTGGGTATCACCCTCCTCCAAACTGCTCCCATTCATCATAATTCACATGGGCTGCTCTGCACCATTTGCTCTATGTCCAGACCCTCCCTAATCTCTGTCCCCCACAACATGCCAACATTTTTCCCTATACATTAGCCGCTCTGTGGCAGTTGTTCTTTCCCTGCCCCGATCTCTGCCTCCCAAAATGCTACCATTCAGTCTCATTCACATTAGCCACTCTGTGGCACTTCTTTGCTGTTCTTCCCCTACCTGATATTTGCCCCCCCCCCCCAAGCTAGCTTTATCCCTACGCATTAGCCACTCTGTGGCACTTCAGTTCGGTTTCAGTTTATTGTGAAGGGATGGAATCTGTTGAGCAAAGCTCATTTGCAAGGAGGTCCTTTATTGCAACATACTCAAAATTATAACGCAAGATACAGAATAAGCAGAGAGTAATACAGTAACATCAGATGAAAAGACTATACATCATCCAGTTCAGGGCAGTTATGCTTGGGATACAATAAATACAATACATCAGTTAATAGAAACTAAAATACATCATCCTGATAATGGAGTGTTGAACTTGGGATACGTAATAACGGTAAGTAGGTTCTGTATAAGTAGTTCCAAAGGAGGCAGTGTAGAGACCGTAGAAAAAGGGGATTGAAAGTCACTAGGAAAGGGAAGGGAAGGAAACAAGAGGAGATGAAGCAGGAAAGTAGTAGTAAAGTGCAGCTCCCAAGGGCCGAAGGGCCATGGGACGAAAAAGGGGAGTAAGAGAGAAAGAGAAAAATATGGTGGCTATTAGGGGGATTTAGATACTTTGGCAGGATTCAGGAGTAAGTCTGTAAATGAGCCTTTTGAAGGCGTTTAACGGGATTGGAGTCTGGAGTTTTAGTGTAGAGTGGAGCTTGCTCCAGACAGTGGGGAGGACATAGCTCAGTGCTACCCTGCTGTAGCGTGTATGGGGGTTTGGAACTGCAAAAATGATGTAAGCACTTTTTCGAGGGCATAAGAACTATGGAAACGATGGAGGCCAGTGGTGATGTAATGGGGCAGCTTATTTAAGATTGCTTTGTATATCCAAATGTACATGTGAGTAAGTCTCCTGGTTGCCAAGGACGTCAAGTTCACCTCTTTGTACAAAGTGCAATGGTGGGTTCTGGCTGGAGCATTGATTATAAACCGAATGGCACGATGGACAAGAATGTCCAACTTGTGGAGATTTGTGGCAGTGCAGCTATTATAGATAATATCCATGTAATCCAGGAGGGGTAAGAATGTGGCCTGTACTAACCTAGTTCTGGAGTCTTATGAGAACAGAGATTTGTTTCTGTAGAAGAAACCGTGTCTCATTCTTAGCTTTTTTGTCAGTGCATCTATATGGGAGGAAAAGGATAAGTGGGAGTTAAGAATGAATCCAAGAGATTTTAGGTTATCAACCACCTGAATAGTGTCACCTAAGAGTGTGACAATGGGCGTAGGTGGGCTGTTAGTGGGACTTGTAAGATGAACATTCGGTTGGTAAAATAACATGATTTTGTTTTTATTAGCATTCAGCAGAAGTTTAGATGTTAATAAATTACGCTGGAGTATGTTGAAATCGGACTGAAGAGCAGAACAGACTTGTTCGAAGGATGGCTTAGATATGTAGAGGACAGTATCATCCGCGAATAGATAGCTGTTGGAGTCAGGAATGTCTTTACTCAGGTTATTTATGTAAATCAGGAGCAGTAGATGTCCCAGGATGGAACCCTGTGGAACTCCTTAGAAGTGGGAGAAGCGATGAGAGGGTTCCATTAACCTTGATTCGACGTCGTGTTTCCAAGCTGGCTTACAAAGCGTCTCACTGCAGATTCATCCAGCCCCAGAACATTCAGGTGATTGAGCAGGAGGGAAGGATCCACATCCACATGTTCTCCCTCTACCTAATATTTGCTCCCCCAGGCTGGCATTATCCCTACACATTAGCTGCTCTGCGGCACTTACTCACTCTCCTCCTCCCGGATTTCTATGCCCCTCAAACCTGCCACCATTTACCATCATTCACATTAGCTCTCTTTTTCTCCTCTCCCTTCCCCAATATCCGCCCTCCTCAAATGCTGGCATTGTCTCTGCACATAAGCCACTCTGCAGCACTTGCTCTCCCTCCTCCTTCCCAGTCTCTGCTTCCCTTGCTCAGAGCTGCCGCCATTCACCATTATTTACATTAGCTGCCCTGTGGTACTTGGTTTCTAACCCTCCCCAGTTTCTGCCCCCAACATGCTGGCATTGTCCCTATACAGTAGTTTCTCTTCTGCACTTGCTCACTCCAGCTCCCCCATCTCTGCCCCCCATATGCCTCCCTTCACTGTCACTCCCTTTAGCCGCTCTGTGGCACTTGCTCTTTGTCCCTCCCCTACACAATCTCTGCCCTCCCCAATATGCCTGTATTCTCCCTGTGCATTAGCCTTGCTGCAGCACTTGCTGTCTCTCCTCTCCAGTCTCTGCCCCCTTCCCAAACCTGCCACTGTTAATCGTCATTCACATTAGCTGCTCTGTGGCACTTGGTGTCTATCCCTCCTCTTCCCCAATTTCTGCGCCACCAACAAGCTAGCATTGTCCCTACACATTAGCTGCTCTTCGGCACTGGTTCTTCCCACTTCCCCGGTCTCTGCTTCTCTGAGGCAGTATAGTGTAGTGGTTAAGAGCACTGAGCTACTAACCTGGAGAACTGGGTTTGAATCCCACAGCCACCATTTACATATTGTGTGACCATGAGCAGGTCACTTAACTTCCCTGTGCTTCCAGGATGCACCTGGAAGCAGGCCTCGACTTAGTGTGCCTCTCCAGGGCAAAAATTGTGAAAAAACAAAGAAAGAATAAATAAATAAAAATATGCCACCATTCACTGTCATTCCCATTAGCTGTTCCGCGGTATTTGCTGCCTATCCCTGCTCTCCCCAGTCTCTGCTCTTCCATCATGCCCATATTCTCCCTATATATCAGCCACTCTCTGGCAGTCCCCGGTCTCTGGCACTTGCTGTCCCCCGTCTTTGTCCCCTCCCAGAGTTTGCTACCATTCATCGTACTTCACATTAGCCACTCTGCAGCACTTGCTCTTTTTCATCCCCCCATACTGCCATTGTCTGCATATATTACCTGTTACATTCTACTGCTTGTTTCTGTTGTTTGTAATGTTAGTAACATATTTCTACTGTTTACATTCCTTTTTTCTCCCTCTACCCTTCCCAATACAGCGCTGCCACATACCTGGCTGTGTTTAGGCACATCTCCTTTGATTTCCGTCTACATTTCTCATGTTGCCCAAGTTTATTTTTCTCATTTGATACATCTCCATTTCAGACTGTCTTCATTTATTCTGTTTAACTGTTCGTTTTCTATTTATGGAACAATGTGCATACCCCACACTTTTATCCTATCTTGCTCATTACTCTGCCCGCAACCCGATCCCTTTCACTGTACATTTCAGTAAACAAATTAAAAATCAGTGAGCCCTGGAGTGTCAGAAGACTGGCGGGGGAGCTGCAGGCCATTGGACTGCTCTCCTCTGAGGGGTGTGGGACAGGTGTTTTGACTTCCAGCGGAGGCTGGGAGTACAGCAACAGCACGGGATCAAGTTGATGGGGCAGAGACTGTAGTGGATGTCTGCAGGGCGCTTGAGGGAGTGCACATGCTTCGTGCTGACATCATTGCTTGTCCATGTCTCCAGGGGCAACCACAAAATGGAAAAACCTCTTGCTTCAGCTGGACTGTGACCATCCAAATAATGCTACCAGCATAAGTCTCAGGTGGAATCATGTGGATCTCGGTCACTCCTTTGGGAGTTTCGCCTTAAGGAGTAAGCTATGGGGCCCCCTTTCTAGGCAGCTGGGGGGATGTTGGGTGTTTTTTTTATTTTTTTTTGAGGGGTCTGATATGGGGTAAATCCCCACCTAAAGCAAAGAGACAAACTTAAAAAACAAAACAGGTGCATGTATTTCAGTTTTTTTCTGTCTACCCCATCTCTCAACTAATCCCCGCCTCCTCCTCTCATTGTCAGTCTTCCCTAATGCTTCTTTGTGACAGAGTTTGTCTTGAGCTTGCATAAAACTGGTCCAGAACAAATCTGCAACGTAACACCAGTATGCAGTTTCATAGACTTTGCATTATTTCAATGATTCAGTCCCAGTACAACTGATTTTATTCTTGCCATGTTTTATTGCACATAATCACTATACAGCTACCACTATTTCTACATTTAGTTCTCATAATTTACATGCCCTGTATGTAAGTAAATGTAATACCCTAAGTAGACCATTTTACTAATAATACCATTGCATGCCTCTCATAGGATACAGGCTGATTATTTTAAAAGTAATGGCTATATCAGGTACTTGGCCAGTGAAGTCCATCATTCTGCTTTTTAACTACAGTATCTCGTGCACCACCATATACATTCTCACCGAGTTTTTGATTGTACGAATAATACTGGCATTCTCACAAATTACATTTTTGCTTTGTTTTTATTTCTTTATCATACATACGCTCCAAAAATGTGTACATTGCATATTCATGAGGATGATTCACATTATTTGCTGTTCGCCACTTAATTTCTGTCCTTCCCTGCACCAGTCTGTGCTCCCTCCCCGACAGTCTCTGTAGCTGTTGGCATCACTGGCTCTTCCCCCTTCCCTATCTCTCAGTTCCCCCCCCCCAGCATACTGCCATTCATATAATCTGTCTGCAGAAAAGGACCGCCAGGCCCATCCAGTCTGCCCTTTTTCCCTACTTGTACTAGCGGCCGGTGCCAATAGTAGGTCACCTGCTTTAGCTAACCCTCCTAATCTCTATGGTCCCCTTATTCCTATCCCATGCATGTTTGAATCCTGCTACAGTGCTTGCTCCCACCACCTCCTGGGGCAGGCCATTCAATGCATCCATCACCCTTTCAGTGAAAAAGAACTTCCTCCCATTTTCCCCGTACAGCCCCCTCCAACCTCATGTCATGCCCTCTTGTTCTAGTACTTTTTTTAAACTGAAAGATGTTTTCCCCTTTCACCTTATTTATGTGCTTGGAGTACTTGAACATTCAGTCATGTCCCCCCGCTTCATCCTCTGTTCCAGTGAATACATATTGAGGTCTTTTAACCTATTCTCATTTGACTTATGCTGTAACCTGTGCACCATCTTAGTTGCCCTCCTCTGCACCGCCTCTATTCTGTCTATGTCCTTATGAAGGTGCGACCTCCAGAAATGCACGCAGTATTCCAGATGAGGCCTCACCAGCGTTTTGTACAGTGGAACCAGTACCTCCCTCCTTTGGCTTATGATGCCCCTTTCTGTACAACCCAACATCCCACTGGCCTTCCCTACCACCTTTTCTGCCTGCTTGGTGACCTTCAAGTCATCTGTGATAATGACACCCAGATCTCTTTCCTCTTTGGTGACTGATGTAGCTCTCCCCTCATCTTGTAGCTCTCTCCCGGGTTTCTGCTCCCCATGTGCATGATTTTGCACTTCTTTGCATTAAAGTCCAGTTGCCACATTCTCCATATACATTACACACTCTCCAGCAGTTGCTTTTCCCACCCCTCCCTTATCCTTCCTCCACCATCTACTGCCATTTCCCATACTTCACAGTACCTGCTCAAAGCCACTTCTTCTTCTTCTTCTTCTCCCCCTACCATCTATACCCATCCTACTTTCAGTGCTATTTCACATTACTTTTTGTGTTCCACTTCCTCTCTCTCATCCCTCCTCCAGCTGTACCTTCAGCACTAAAATGCACTATTACCACTATGCATTAACTGTTCTCAGTACTTGCTTTCCACCTCTCTTCTATCCCATCTCTGACCCCCTCCAACATTCTCACATTCTCGATATATCTTTGCAGCAGTGCACCACTTTCTGTCTCACTCCCCCTTCCCGATCTCTGCTCTTCCAAAAGCCTTCCATTTGTCATCAATCACATTACCTGCTCTCTCTTATTTGCTTTCTGTCCCTCCCTCCTCCCTCCCAGTCTCTGGTATTACTTTCCCAAACAAATGGAAAGCACTCTAGTACACCTAAATGATTGATTACACAGTTTTCATTCATTACATGGTCATGTAAATTAAAATGTTGATGTGTTTTCAAATTTAGAAGGCTACTATCATATTTTAACTCTTTACATAGTTATACAAGCATCCTTTGACTCCCATCTGTTCCGAACTCCAGGGTTTCATTTTAAGTCCTGCCTGCTGTGTTTGAGTCTGCCATTGACATCAAACAAGGATAAATGTTCAGTATAGTAGTACAAGTGAGATCAACTGTTCTTAACAGGCAGCTCTCGCTGACTGGTTTTTTTTTTGGCAAAATGTAGTGTCCTCATCACTGTAATGCTTTGTGGAGGAGTTCAGATATAGTGTTACGATAAATTAAAAAAATGGACTGTTGTCAGACTGTTAGTACTGCTTGTTGTTTGCAGCCTGACTGCAACTGTTAAGACCCCTGCTCTTGAGAGCTCAGTGTCTTGTGAGGACCAGATTAACAAAAAGGGTTTAAATCTAGGTCTACAAGATAAATACAGCACCTGATTTGTTTTGTATTATATTAATATTGTATTATAAGAACTCCTCCATAAAGCATCACGGTGATAAGGACAGTCCATTTCACTGAGAAGACAGGTTAGCACGAGCAGTCTGTTAAGAACAGTTGATCTCACTCTCACTGCCGTAGTGGGTGTCGCTCCTTGTTTTACTTTTTGAACCCACATTTTCAACGTACTCATTTTTTTACCCCATCTCATGAACATGGCGAGAGTTATTTTTAAATTCCCCTCTAAAACCTGTTTTTGAGGTCATTCCTCCAAATCACGTTTCCAGTGGCATTTGATAAATAACACCTATCATGTTTATATACTGTGGTAATAAATATACTATTGTGACAGTTTAGGGTCACAATCTAAGGAAACAACAGTGTTATGCATGAACCTCTTCCAATCATGACAATATTCACTATTATAACTTGTGTTATTAATTTGTTAATTTTAACTGCTTCGCTATATATGCCATCAACTACACAGCAGATACAAGCAAGCAAACATTTGGTGGAAATCTTGCTCATTTTTTGCTTATGTTGTTCTAGGACGTAACCACCATGGTTCATGCTTTCTTGATTCACACCCTGGGTTCCAGTCCTGGTGGCACCGAGGGTCTCTGCAGAGTGCTGTATTCCCAGACATTTTGTTCAGAGAGGTCGGAATCTGGGAACAAAGACCCAGAGAAGGAGAGGTTATACAGAAAGGAGCAGATGTTGGCTGTGGCAAGGTAAAAGAAGCTGGAGATGTCTGTGTGAGTCTCCTGACTAAACAGTGCAATTTAATTTTGTATAGACCCTTTCAAGCAAAAGCATTACAGAACACGTCATAGAATATTGGCAAAGGAGGCACAGAATGAAAGTATACAAGCAGATAGCCTAAGCTAGTAGTAAAATAGGGTTCATAAGCTACTTTTTTAAAATATTTTAGAGTCATGTTTGCTGAAACTCAGAGCTGCTGCTCAAGGGACAAGAGCCATTGTTGAATGAAAGCTTTGATTTTAAACAGACGGGGCATTAAAATATTTTTAAAAATAACTGAAAAAGTGCTCCTTTGATAGAGTGTGTTCCAGCACTCTCTAGACTGAGTTGTAACAATAACATCTGGGGTGGGGTTCTCACTATAGGAAGAGAAAGGGATCAATCCCATCCCTTCCATACACAATGGATTTTAACATTCATCTTCTGTACACCATGCCTTACCAAGAGTTATGATTGCTATTTATTTGGGGCATCTTTTTAACTCTGAGCATGACTGATGCTCTTTAAAGAGCTGGGGAGAATCAAGTAGGTGGATAGAAGTGGGGAAACTGTTCTAAATGGGTGCAGGTGCAGCAGAGGAAACGAAACACAAACAGTAGAGAGCAAAGAAGAAGGAACCCTTTAAGTCAGTGGGACAGAAGGTTGAGGTGCCACAAAGCACCTTAGCCGGCACCACGCTGGCCTCCTGATTTCGGCAGTGAGCGTGGGTTAGCAGATGGGAGTGGAGGAGGGCTGGGAGAGGAGCGAGCACCACCTGGCAGCTTTCCTTTCCCGGACTGGGGTGATGAGCTGCACCAGCTCTTGACTGCCACCAGGTGGAGGCCTAGTGGTAGTGCTAATGCGAGGGAGACTGATGTAATATTGGGTGGTGGAAGGGGCTGGCAGTTCTGGAGCGCATGTGTGCCTCCAAGCGCATGTGCCATCCAAGTTTGCTGAAGCCCTGGGGAGAAAAACGAAGTTGGAAAATTGAGGGTGACCAGGCTTAATGAAGCCCTGCCGAGGTGTCATGGCCTGCCCTCTGTCTCAGGAGGATAAGGGAATGTGGATGTCAGTCTTTGGAGGCCCGCCCGCTGCAGGGGAATCCCCCCCCCGGAAGGAGAGAGGCAGCAGCAGGCTGGCCATTGACACCCGAAGATACAGCAGTTGCCCAGGAGGATAAAAACATTGATTAAAAAAAAAAGAACCCTTCAACGACGTGTGTCAGAGGAGCGTTGTCAATGAGTTGGAGAGTATGGATGAGTAAGCTCAGTAAGGTAAGTTGGTGTAGTAGTATGAAGAACTTGAAAAGCAATAAGTGCAGTTTTGACAAGAATTCTATAATGAACTGATTGCTGATGTAAATCTTTCATGAACAGAGGTGATGTGATCCTATTTGTTCTGAATGAGAGAAGGAGCAGCAACATTTTAGGCATGTTGAAATTGGACTTTGAGAGGACCAAACAGAAGAGAGCTAATCCATTGGTGGAGAACTGTCCTTAGTTGGTTACACTGTTAAAGAAGGCAGTACACCTGGATCAGAGAAGCACTGCAGGGCTAGCAATTCATTTTAATAAGGTGTGTTCCACACGAAATACCATTTCCCAAGATTTGGTATTCCGTCTTGAAAACAGGTATACAACTCCTTTTTTTGTGTACCACTATTTGTACCCATTACAAAATAAGACATGTTAAGTCAAAAGTTACCACAAGAAAGGTTAAACTCTAGAAAGATAAAATTTTACTTTTTAAAATGCATGACACAATTACACCTAATCTATAGCTGAATGAAACTAAGCAAAAGACTCTGATTACTTTTTTTCTGCAGTCTAACCTCCCAGTCTTTGGTCAGTAAAATAAAGTTGTCTGCTGTTTTATTAAAATTCCACCCACTTCCCACAGGCCAGAGATATCTCTTCCTGTAATATGTACTTTCAAAAGCCAGTGGGTGGCAGAGGCTGCTATGCAAAAATGGAGACGCAGCCTACCCTAGTATGAAAAATTAAGTATTTCTTAATGCCCAAACACATTTTAATTTGATCTGCTAGCAAAACCTTTTGTGATGAATTTTACCAATATATGAACTTTAACATTTTAAACCAACAGTTTAGGAGTTACTTTTTTTTTTTTTGTAAAAAAGTCCCCAAAAAACAAAATCAGATAACCACAATTTGTAAACTCCATGCTCCAGTGGGTTCTCTTTTTTACTGAGCTCATCCTCACCATATAATTATGTCTAGGGCCAGGACTTTGTTGCCCACGGTTATTATGCTCCCCCATCTGTTTTGCTGGACTTGGACATATTGCTCATGTAGAGTTTATCGTTTTATTATGCCTACTCCCACCCCACAGATATGATGGATTTGGATTCCTTAACCAGGCAAAGTTCTTGATTTTTAAGTACTGTATTTCTTTTTGTTTTATGGGAGCCCAACACATAGCCCTCGTTTTTATAACCAGACCATATTATCCCAGTTTTGGACTGACTTAGTTAGACTCACTCAGGTTTTACTGCTAGCCCGAACTTTTCTCAAAAATACCAGGCAAACAGAAAGTCAAAGCAACAAGAGAAAAATATACTCGGCAACCGAAAATTGCAAACAGATGCTCATGTTTGTCAGAATCTTTTTTAATGTGAATTCACAAATGCTATACATTTTATGCAAACAGCAGTGTACCAGGAAGACAAACTTAGGCAGAGTAACCGTTTTATCCCTCTATATCCACCTAGAGCACATGTAAAACAAAATCCTGTTTCGGCATAGCTTACATACACTGCTGGAGCAACAAAACAGCAACGAGGACAACGAGCTCCAAGCGGGAAAGTTCGAGGCAAACAGAGAAACCGCTGTCTGTTATCAGCGGGTTCTGTGGTAAAAAGGAAAAAAGAATGCTTGTATTTTCAAGAAAATGCCAGCCGGTGACGGCTGCGATTCAGTGGTGCAGGGCTGTGCTCAGTAACTAGGGCTGCTAACCCTTGTAAAAATACCAGTGAAACAAAAAGTCAGAGCAACAAGGGAAAAACATTAGCAACTGAAAATAGCAAACAGATGCTTACATTTTGAAGCTTTTACTGTTAGTTCAACAAATGCCATACATCATTATATATATAGCAGTATATCGGAAGACAGGTGTACACCCGAGGTCGGGAGAAGTGGTTAGATCACCAGACTGGCTGACGACTTGAAGTTAGAAATAATCTTAAGTCTTTGGTGATTGAACTGCTTCTGCTGACTTCAGGAGTGCACTTGTCTTATATACTGCTGCTGCAGATGCATAACGATGTGTGGCATTTACGAACATACAAACATATGAAGAAACCAGCAAAAGAAGGCCATTTGGTCTATCAAGTCTGCTCGTATTGCAGGGTCCACAGCTTGAGCTACTGTCCCTGCCCTCCCTCCCCACTCCCCCCATCCTCCCTACCCATGATCCTTACCTTCCCCCTATGTTTGTCCCAGCCTCTCTTAAAGTTGCCCACTGTCTTCAAGGAGATAACCTCTACCGGCAACGCACTCTAAGTGTCCACTACCCTCTTTTTGAAGAAGTGCTTCCTGACCTCCCTCCTAAACCTCCCACCCTCCAGCTTAAAACTGTACCCCCTCGTGTTATGGTTGCCACTCAGCTTAAAGAGACTCTCCTTATCAACCTTATTTATCCCTTTCAAGTACTAGAAGATCCTAATCATGTCCTCTCTATCTCCCCCGTCTTCCAGGGAGTACATGTTAAGTGCCCTCAACCTCTCCTTGTACGCCTTACCCTGCTGATCCACTATCATCTTTGTAGACCTCTGGACCCTCTTCAGCCGGTTAATGTCCTTTTTGAGGTGTGGGCACCAGTACTGAACTCCATACTCTAGATGCAACCTAACCAGTGACCTGTACAAAGGCAGTACAACCTCCTCCTCCTCTCTCCTACTACTGATCCCCCTAGATATGCATCCCAGCATCTTGTTTGCCTTTGCTGCTGCTTTCTTGCACTGTGTGGAGTGCTTCAGGTCACTAGTGATCATCACTTCCGGGTCCTTCTCCTCCTCTGATGCAGATACTTGGACTCCATCCAGGTAGTACTCTGTCCTGGGATTATTGGCTCCAATATGCATAACTTTGCATTTCTTGGCATTGAAGCCAAGCTGCCAGATTCTGGACCACCTCCCCAACTTTTCCAGATCTTCCTGTAAATCCTGTATCCTGGACAAAAAAAATAATGCAGAAAATACTGAGGGCAGCAGTACAGTAGGTCACAAAATTGTGAAGGCCAGTCAAAAGCAAAAAAATAAATAAAAAATTGTAGTCACGGCGGGTTATCAACAGGTCATATTTGGTATTCAGTGCTTAAAATTTGGTATGCATGGAACACCAAATAAGGGGGAATTTCGAGCCCTGCGCTGGGAGGCCAACTGACTTGCTCAGGGTGTGTGTGTGTGTGTGTGTGTGTGTGTGTGTTTGTGTTTGTAAAAGGAGTTGGACATTTCCTGCTTCCTGAGTGGCTAAATAAGTTCTGAGATCCATATCTTAATTCCCTAGAAATGTACAGTTTGGGACAAGTTCACCTATGGGATTTTGAAACCGGGCCAGTCACATTCAGAATTCATTAGCCGCTTCACTCTTACTTGAGTGCCATTACAAACATGGCTACCACTTTTATTCACTGAAAACCTTCACTGAGGCTCTAAAACGTAAAACTCCCTTAAGTTTAAAAAAACATTTGTTCCTCTCATTATACCCTACATACACACAATTCTAATTCTTGGTGTTTCTTTGGTGGCCATGAGAAATCCACCTTTTATCCTTACCAGGGCTGTCTCTGCTGTTTACACTGCATCAGAAACAGTTGAGACCATGACTGCATAAAAGTCCTTCGGTTGTGTGTGAGGTGTTGACTGTTGTGCCAAATGAAATATGCAGCAGTTTGAATTCCTATGTTCCATAATAAACAAAAATGTCATCTGCTGAATGTGTGGAACGATGGTAAACAAGTGGGGAAGGACTGTTTTTCACTAGTTACTTTTAACAAACAAAAATACCTGTTTATAATATTTCAAAAAAGTGAGTTTTTTTTTAATTGTTTCTCAGTTTAACCATTTACAAGTGCAGCAAGATACTCCAGATTGTTAGTTGTCTGGGGTTAATGCACTTCCAGATGCTAAAGGCACAAGACGCAAGCACCTCATGTCTCATTGCGCACCTGGGCATGCATTAAGCCTTGACAGCCAGCACCCTGTCATGTCATCTTCCATGGTTCTCCCCAAAAGCATTTAAGCATGGGGATACCCTGTGGTTTTGAGCCCCATGGTTTTCTAACTGCCTCCCACCCCCAGTTTCAAACAGAGCCCTGGTCCCCAGTATTGTTACAGCTACCACATTTTGTGGACCACAGAGAATGAAAACAATATAATGGAGATGGGGGAGAAGAAAAGCAGAATTACTTGGAGTTAGAAATTGGGGGGAATCAAAGAACAGACCAGGAGAGTGTATGTATGATTAATTTTTTTTCCAGTACTTCAAAGAAAGTATGTACACTCTGATTCCTGACTGGTGCAGCAGGCCATTGACACAGGCCCACTGACTAAAAGAAAATGAAATTAGGCAACACAGACAGTATTGGATATGTGCTTATTCTTTTATTTCTGGTTATTTCCGCAAGTAAACGGCATGATAGAGAGCAGTCAGCTGGCCTTAGGTGCAGCAGTATCATTACCATTTAGGGCACCAGTGACCTGTTTTCAGGGACTGTCTGGGGGGATTAGGACCAGAGAATTATCTCCTCCAGGGAGGGAGGGTTACCGCCTCTGCCACAGTGCTGCCACCTGGATTACTGTAAGTGGTAGTGCAACTGAGGTACCACAGTGAGAGCGAGCACAACTGTAATCACCAAGAGTCTTCTATTACATCCTAGCAGCTGTGCAAGTGTGCATATCGCAGAAGAAGCTCTTAGATCCCCTAGTGTGCTGAGGTACTTGGGGGCCTAAGGGCAACAAATGGAGGAAAATCCTTGGCAGTACTACAGAATGAAGGGGCAGCTTGGGCACTGTCTCGACCGACCAGCCACCATACCCTGGAGGTCCTCGCATAGGAGGGCCAGCACCTTGCCTGGTGTGGCCAGCCAAGTAAGCTCCACCTCGGGGGTTGGGGGTAAGCTGGGTGATTGGAAATGGATAAGTGCTGGGGAATGCTAGTTATATGGCTAGATGGTGGCTGCTAGAAGGGGGCAGCACCGATAAGAAGGGGGCATACACAGTGTCAGGACAGGCTCCCCCACTTTTCGCCTCTCATGGAGTCTTCAACATGGGTCTTGTAGAAATAACCAAAAACTAGAAAATAATTTGTTTATTCTTAGAACAACCACTAGTGTCTTCCGATCATTACCAAAAATAATCTTATTGATATTTTTTATAATGCTTAAAACTGTCTTTTGAAAGTTGTGGCATTTAAACTGTTAGTCTTAAAAACTTATTTTTTAAATGAAGGCTTGGAGTCTGATCAATATGCACAGACCTGAATGATACAGTTTTTCTGTATTGCTAAATGTGTATACAGTACATGTCAATATAATATGTTGTTAAAAATAATAGGACTAAAAATTTTGTGAATCCTTTTATGTTTTTTGTATTGCTATGAAACATTTTATGTTTATTTATGTCAACATTTGGTTGCTGCAGTGGTACCATAGCAATATGTCTACTTATCTGACTCCAAGCTCTTATTAAAAAAATTAAGGCCCCCATATTCAGAAGTCCCCTGCAAACTCGCACAAGTGCCTGCACTGCACATCTGAGATGCACCGGCCCAAAATAATGAGATATTTAGAAGATGCGCCATGAGATACACTCACTCGTGTCCAGCTGAATATATCAAAGATGTGCGATCGCGCAGTGGGAGATGTGCCGTGCAGCAAGTGACCTGAGCCCCATGCGGATCATGGTGAAACGCGATGCAAAGCCACTTGCGTGGTGCGTAAAGTTGCAGTATTTAGGCTAGATATGCAAATGACCTCATTGCACATTCCAAGCCCATCTCCCATATGTGCAGCTCATTACTGGAATGTATTCAGGCCATTTGCATACCCCGGGCATGCTCAGTTCCAGCTGTGCAGGGTTGCCCCACCACTCCACAAAAGTGAACAGGAGGCACTGCAGCCTGTCAGGCAGGTGTGATGGCCTGTTTGTGTGTGGGTGGGTGGACTGCATTGGCCTGGGTACAGTGCTATTACCCATAGCCATGTACATGGTTAGACTGGGGTACAGGGGGCCCACCTGGACAGTGGCCACAGGGGCCCACCTGGACATGCAACAGGGTAGGGCACAGGGTGACATAGTCTGATCGGTATACCACATGCATCTGATATACCAGCTCCATATACAGCATACAGTCCTGTGCAGTGCCCCCCATAAGTGGAACATGGTGATGACTGCAAGGAATGGCAGTGTACAGAGGGTGACCAGGTACACTAGTGAGTGGGTCCCACTTGCGTGCACCTATGGTGTACCACTGTGTGTGTGCGTTACAGGTCAGTCCCTGGTCTGTGCCAGGCTGCCACCTGTCAACCAGGCTACCTGGGTGTATGCCACCACCAGGTGGCACCCTGCAGGCCGCATGGGTGCAGACCATGGCCCCCAGTACATTTGCTGCATTGTGGCTGTCCACTCTGCTGGTGTGTCTGGGTGCATCCAACAGCACTGGCATGTGGCTGCAGGGTGTCTATGTCCAGGGTGCGGTGTGGGGGTTGCTCCCTGGATGGTGCCGGTGGTGACATGGCACCTGTGGCTCAGGGTTCATCCATCCATTAATGACTGCTGTGTGTGGGTGCCTGGAGCATGTCCTGGTGTACCTCCAAGGGCTGTCTTTGGATGACTTGCCTGCAGTTCTGCGGCCTGCCTGTGGGTGGCTGGCCACTTAGGCATGCTTTTTCCATGCCTAACTTTGGGCGGCTCATCTCTGAGTTGCACAGCAGATGCGCCGCACATTTTTCCGGAATATAGGGATGCGCAGCACATTCATGAGAACGCCTCTTCTTACATGCACCGCATATATTATAGATGCACAATGGCGTATCTGGAGCTGCGCGATGCATCTCTCCATTTTGAATATCGCGGTTCCGCTCATTTCCTAAGATATGCGGCACATCCCCACTTTGCGCCGCGCATCTTCTTTGAATATATGGGCCCATGTCTCTAGCCCTAATGGTTCCAAAGTTATCACATTTTAAAGAAAATATTTTTCGAAAGGTCTAACTCTGGAACTGTTAGAGTTCAAAACTTTTTTTTTTTTTAATGAACGCTCAGAGTCCAGCCATTAAGAAATGCTATCATTATTATATCATTATCGTTTAATAGTAGTAATTACGTCATCAATGTAGAAACATGCAGTTTTCTCAAGCTTTATCAATATACTTCTTGACATAATACAGTTTTTTTATAAAATGAAAATTAGCAATATACTTTTTTTCATAATGACAAAGTATATTGATATACTATGTAGAAGAACAGAGCTGCACAGAGTGGGCTAGGGGAGCTCTGTGACAGTAGCAAACTGGGGCAAAAATGGTCATGGCACTCTCCTCAGCACAGCACAAATATACTACTTTGTTTTTTTATATTTTTTGCTGTGCGAGGTGAGTGCCATGACTGCTTTTGCCCTATATTGATACACTATTTTGTTGCCATTCAGATTTTATTAGGTCTTCCAATTTACACGACAAATACAACAAACATGTACAGACATAGGTACATCGCTTCATATTGTACAGTTTCATTAAACTTGTTTGTATACCTATGCTTTTTGTTTATTCTCCATCAAAGGTGTATTCATCCCATTTTACCCACCTTGTCAAATTGTATTCATCCCATTTTACCCACCTTGTCAGGGTATTTGTTTTCCTCATTGTGTTTGAAATTGATTCTACTGTACATTTCTTCCATTATTCTGATTTCCTGAACTAACTCAATCAATTTGTTTTTTGGTGGGTACTTGGGGTGTCAACCATGGCCTCGTAAAGGCAGCTACTACTAGTATACTGAAAAGGTACTTGTTCTGTGGTAATCTCGTTCCCTGAGGTAGCAGCCAACGCTGGCCCTAGCTATTCTGGGGTCCTGTCCGAACCTCCTTGCTGGGGACCCATATCCGAGATTACAAAGCCCCAAAGGAACATCATCATCCCTATCATGGCCTCCCGGTAGCTTCATTTTCAGCTAGTTTTGTGACATTTTTGCACTTTGCTTAAATTAGTACATACAGGACCAGGAAGAAGGAGGCCAACTGGACAGCTGAGTTATTTTGGGGGGGGAGCCCTCTGCTTTTGAGGCCCTGTGCGAATGCACAGTTCTCAACCCCCCTAAGGCTGGCTCTGGTAGCAGCCTCAGGAATAGGTGTTCTGGTGTTTGTGGGATTTTACAGCCCATGATCTCTGAGCATGCCTGGCTAAGTCTGCCCAGAAATTGCTGAGCCTTGGGCAAGCCCAGAACACATGATAGTGATCTTCCTGATCACCACACCTTCTCCAGCACTTATCCTTACCCTCCTGTGTGAAGTGTCTTGTGATGGTAGGTACTCTGAAAAAAAAAAAATTACCAGAGGGTTTTTTTTTTTTTTATCTAAACTCCATCCATTGCTGTGAGTGTGTGGCTTCTTGGTATACTACTTTTTATGGCTGCAGTGGGCGGAGCCTGCAGACATTTTGCATGTACAAAAGGGCTGATGTCATGTTTTCTGTCCGTGGAACTGGCTGAAGGTGTAAATAGTCTCCTCCAACTTACCCTCCTCCAAGAAATGCTTTCCACCCTCAAATAAATACGCTTTCATGTTAGTCGATGGTTGCAGGGCACTATTGTTTTTCTTAAATGGGAGGTACAAGAACTGGAACCTGAGTAGTGGGAGGCAGCATAAGTTTTTTTTGGGTGGTAAGATCCACCCCCACCTCCACCTGAGAAGCTCTTAAAGATCCACCCCTACCTTTTTTTTTTTTGGTCCATGTGGGAGGAGCTTGAGGTGGATCCATCATGTTGGAACAACTGACTATCAGAGCTGCCTGGGGCATCAGAGCATAAGGTTCGGAAGAAAGAAAAAGTAATTAAGGAGTGCCTGAAAGTGCATCCTTATACAGCACTTGTGAAACTGCATCCTGAAATTACAGTACTTGAGGAAAGCAAGCACTTGCTACACAAGAATGACAATTAAGGTATAAGCCCACAAAGGAGTAAAATATGTCACCCAAAGAAGACTATCCCATATTGGATACTAGAGTGTCTGTTTCTTAAAAGCTTTTTATACCCCACTCCCAAACACACACACAGCTGAAACACCCACCCAAATAGCTAGGGGAAGCTCTATATTTTTATCTCTCTGGGACCTGAAGCTTAGCAGTAACGTGTGAAGAGAATAAAGTCTTGTGTTTTGTGCATTTGAATAGGTTTAGTGCTTTGAAGTTAAACAATATAAATATATATATATATATATATATATATATATATATATAGTGTCATGGGCACCTGAAAAGGAAGGTGATACTACTGAAATAAATGTTATTCTGATGATTTATTTATTGATGTGTAAGATTTTAAGTGTAGTTCTGCCTGGGTCACGTACACATAAGCTATAAAAAGTACATTTAAGGATATATTAGTCAAAGCTTGTAGTAGCAAAATAAAGCAAGAAAAATAATATATTGTTTTTTTTCTTTCAATTGTTTAACCAGGAGTGGCACACTAAGCTGAAAGCTTGTTTACAGGGGCAACCTGGGAGCACATGGAAGTTAAGTAACTTGCTCAGGGTCACCCAGTATGCAAGTGGTGGCTGTGGGGGATTCAAACCCAGATCTCCAGATTTGCAGCTCAGAGCCTTAAGCCACTGTGCTATACTGCTCCCTAGTTATGGCAGTCATCTGCTTTATGGTTCATGATGTTGGTGTAGTAAGCAGCAGTACATTGCATAGCAGGTATAAAATGTCAATAATAATAATAAACTTTATTTTTTAAGCGCCTTTCAAGATATCAAGGCACTTTACAATAATTAAAACATAATTCCATAAACAACAAATGCAATAATAAATAACACAACAGATCCATACGACAATGAGTCACTGATAGGCCTGTCGCCACAAAAAAGTTTTAAACACCTGTTTAAATCCCCCCACGGTCTCGCACTCCTGGAGCTGACAGGGTAGAGAATTCCAGAGGGTAGGGGCCGCAAACATAAATGCACGGGCCCCAGAAGATTTCAAAGTCACCCTCGGAACTTCCAGCAACCCCTTGTCAGCCGAACGGAACTGTCGCACAGGGCTGTAGGGAATTAGAAGCTCTTTCAAGTAGTCAGGGCCAAGTCCGTGTAGGGTTTTATAAGTCAGTAAACCAACTTTGAAGGTGATCCGCCACTGAATCGGCAGCCAGTACAGATTGCGCAGCACTGGGGTAATATGCAGAGCCCGAGAAGACCCCCGTCAGCAATCATGCTGCGGCGTTCTGCACTAGCTGCAGGCGGCGGATATCAACCCCAGGAAGCCCTAAGTAGAGGGAGTTGCAGTAGTCAAGGTGCGAGGTCACAAAGGTGTGGACCAACACAGGCAGATCGCAGGACAGAACAAGATGCTTGACCCTGGCAATGTTCCTAAGATGATAAAAGGCAGACTTGACGACTGCCGACACCTGAGATAGAAGGGTCAGCCCGTCATCAAGCACCACTCCGAGGTCACGCACTCGTTCAGAGGTAAGACTCTGGGAACCCCCCAGAAAAAGTCCAGAGGGCTGACTAGCTCTCAGCCCCTCTATCCGGCGACCTGGATCCACAACCATCACCTCAGTCTTTCCCCGTGTTCAACTTGAGCCAGCTCGAATTCATCCAATCTTGGATTTCAGCGAGGCAGTTATTAAATACTGAAAGAGTACTATCCTGGTCGGGTGCAAAAGACAGGTAGAGCTGAGTATCATCAGCATAGCAGTGAAACCTCAAGTGAAACCTCAGCCCATGCCGTCTTACAATGTCTCCAAGGGGCAGCATATACACTGCAAACTTAAACAATAAGTAGGTCATGCAACAGATGTGCTGAGCAGTTACTGAAGAAAGAAATGTTTTTAGGATAGTAAAATATTCCTGTTAGAAAACTGATAAATGTGTGACATTTGCATCTCAGTTTCAAGGAGGTCCTTATGGGGTGTCAGTGTACAATATAACGTAGTTATAGTTTTCAAGTTGTCTGGGTAATTGCTTTGTACTACCACTCTTACTAAATTTAAATTATTTTATGAAAAAAAATTAACTTTATGTAACTGTCAGTAAATGTATTAAAAACATTTACTTGTCCTTACAATCTAATGCATTAAATGCTGTTGCTAGGTTAAGAAGTCACATAACAACGCCTAGGGCATTAGGGTTTCTGACCATAAAACCATGTCCTGTAGAGACTGACAGGCATCAGGGGTGAGACTTGGGATTGTCAACAGTAGTGCTCATGCCATTCCACCCCCATCCCCACCCTGCAGCCAGTGACAGGTATCGAGGTGTGCCTTTGACTCTTCAGCCCCAAAGTTCACTCCATTTTCTTATACAGTACTGTACCCATTTCAGCGTATTTCCTTATGGAATGGGGTGAGTGTAAAGCTTGAACACCCCAAGGCACACCTCGACACTTATCTGTGTCTGCAGGGTAGGGTGAGGTGAAATGGCAGGAGTGTTATGGGCAACGACCCAAAGGCACACCCCAATGCCTGTCCATCTCTGAATGGTGGGGGTGGGGTTGGCATTACTTCAGTACTTCACTGCCATTCCTGTTCTGCTTGTCTGTCTGTGTCTCTCTGTCTCTATCTACTGTATACAGTATGGCTATGCAATTATCTATGTTTCTTTCAATTGCATGTTTCGCTATTTTTTACCTATTTCTAAAACAAACCTGCATATCACATTTGCCTGCACTCTGAGCACATACTTATGAAATTGTGCATATTTGTACTCCACTTCTGCATAGACCTCATACTTTCCTAATATTCCCATTATCACAAGCATAACTACCTTACCCTTATCAAAAGCGACCCCCTCTGAAAGTTACTATCACATTTTCTCTGCTAACAGTCCATCATTACACCTGACGTCCTGACATCACCTCATGGACAAAAACCCTGTTTCTCTAAAAACAAACAAAAAAAAAAAAACTGTGTAAATAATCCCAAGGCTGAACATATGCCAGCCATTAGTTTTTCATGACTGTACTGCCACATTCTGTACCATCATGGGTATTTGCATATGTTTCCCATGATGCTTTGCATTATTGGGGTATGTGCAATTGTGTTTTCTTTCAGATTTGGCTGTCTGGCCAGTATCATCCGGGATAACACATACCTCAGTTGCATTTGCTCTGGGGTTCTTTTGTAAACCTATATTGCTTCCTGTTCCTTCCATTAAAATGTACACCTCCATATATGTTTCTAATAATGTGTATGCCTTCCTTAGAACAGAAACTAAAAAAATCTTACTACTTATACGAACATATGAAATTTGCCAGCAGATAAAGGCCTAGAGGTCTATCAAGTCTGCTCGAATGTGCAGCTAGCACCCCTTATTCTGCAGCTGCCCCTCCCTTCCACCCTTCCCCTTCATTAACCCTCCCCCTTGTCCTGTCCCATCCTCGTTTGAAGCAGTCCACTGTTCTACTGCATACCACTTCAGCAGGTAATGCATTCCACCCAGCCACCACCCTCTCTGTAAAAAAGTGTCTCCTCATCTCCCTCCTGAACCTTCCTCGCTCCAGTCTCATATCATAGCCCTTGGTGGCCCTCCCCTTCCTTACTTTGAACAGCCCCTCTGTACCCGTCTTGTTTATTCCTTTCATATAAATCTTAAATTTCTTATAAATCATTGTGTTGTTTCTCCATACCTCCTTAACAATTCCACACAACTTCACTAACTTCATTATGCAGCCGTGATGGATCTGACCATATTTTATTTGATTTAGGGGATGATAGTGGAACCTGAAGCCTGTTCTCAGGACTTCTATACCTTTTGGGTTTCCTTTGCCTTGCTTTGTTGTAGGAATTTGTATATATGTGAGATCTGGTGTAACTCTAAGATCCACCTTTATGTATTGTTTGAGTGATGTGGGGTTTTGGGTCAGATCAGTGGCTGCTTCTAGTGATTACATGTAATCAGTTACATAGCTGTATATATCTGTAAAAGTCACCCCCGTTCCAGGTGAACAATATACTTTTTTAATATCAGCATGTAAAATTTTATGACTGTTTAAAAAAACATTTAAAAAAATAATTTTTGCACTTTTTTCCTGAATTTTGATATTAATCCACATCATTTAATTGGTATCTGTATATAACTAGAATGCTCATAAACATTTATGCCTTAGGTCACATGGCAAACATTCCAGCCCCCCAGCAATACCAGTTCTTCCTCACTTTTGCAGGCTTCACCTGCAAAAGAATCAGAAGGTAATAAAAGAACAGGCACAATGCCCCACCATCTTTGTATGCTAATTTCATCTCCTTTTTGTCTATTCATAAATTATCATAAAATTAAAATGATACAGGGATTTGTTAGCTGTCATCCATAATGAGGTGGGGGTAGAGGCCATGAGGCAGGACCTGAAGAGACTGGAGGGGTGGTCGGAGACTTGGCAGCTAAAGTTCAGTGCTAAAAATGTGTGGTGATGCAGTTGGGATGTAAAAATCCACAAGCAGTAAACACTCTTGGGGGGAAGGGGATCAAGAAAATGGAGCAGGAGCGGGAGCTAGAGATCATAATTTTCAGCAGCCTCAAGGTAGGGAACCAATGCCGCAAAGCAATGGGAAAGACAAACTGAATACTGGCATGCATAGGAAGAGGCATCACTAGCATCAGTGGGGGGAGTTACTGATGCCTCTCTACAAAGCATGGTGAGACCGCACTTAGAGTACAAGGTGCAGTTCTGGAGACCGTACCTATCCAAGGACATAGAGGGCTTAGAGAGAGTTCAAAGCACAGCGATTAAAATGGTGCAGGGGATGCAGGGGAAACCGTATGAGCAGAAGTGTAAGGAGCTGGATCTGCACACACTGGAGACCAGGAAGGAGAGGGGGGGACATGATTGAAACTTTTAAATATGTAAAAGGGATCAACAGGGTAAATGAAAGGAGTCTACTTAACTCATTGCCTCCATAGGAGCTCTCTGAAGTTGCACCACTTGTCTCCTGTGTACTGTTAACAGTGAATCCTGAGTCTTTCTAAGCAAAATCAGGCTATAGTCAGCATGCCACAAACAAATCCTAATAGCTCAAGAACCATAAGTGTTAGACACAAAGTATGAGTGGCAAATTTATTCACCACAAAATTACCTTTGCAATGGTGGTATGCATATAATAATATGTAATTTTGTTGTTTTTCTGTGCTGGTTGAAACAGCAAACAAAATATTTTTTTTCACTAAAATAGGCAACATAAGCCATACACACATACCATAAACGAATGTGAATAACTCCTAAAGTTTATATGATATACACAAAATATCAGTGCCAAAGTTGTTCAGCACAAAATTACCTTTCCAACAGTGCTATGCAATCAAATATATATTATATTCTGTTATATTGTATATTAAAATGTAAAAGGGACGTCTCCAGACGTTGCAAGGCCACACAGGAAGTCAGTAGCTGACTTCTGTAAGCGTCCTCTGGACACACCAGTGTATTTTACTGATGATTACAGGTGACTGCTAGGAGACAATGAGTTAAAAGGAAAGTGGGGGCCAAAACAAGAGGGCATAGTCTAAGGTTAGAGGGTGGAAAATACAAAGGGAATGTAAGGGGAAAGTTCTTCACTGAGAGGATGGTGGAGGTCTGGAACAAACTGCCAGAAGAAGTGGTGATGGCTGATACGGTAGAGGGCTTTAGGAGGGCATGGGACAGACATATGGGGTGGGGAAGGGGAGGGTCAGTGACAAAGTATGAACAAGGGGAGGACGGGGCAGACCAGATTGACCAATGTGTCCTTTTCTGCCAACGTGATTCTATGATATGATGCTTTCTAATGTGTTTGGTCTCCCAGGTCACCCAGGTAAATGAGGGTTTGCCCCATAGGGCATTTCCAGTAATCAAAAGCTATACGTAAATAAACCAGTGTGTGCTTGTTATTAGGGAGAAAAACTCAAAACAAATGTTAACATTTCTTGTCTGTGTCTGGTTTAAAGACCTGAATGCCACTCTTTGTAAACTACATTTTATATAATACTTGTGACTTACAAAATTCAGTTTAAATTGAATTATGTTGCAGTGCTGTAATTTGCCAGTCAGCAACTTTTTCCCTGTAAGTTATTCGTTTATTTATTATAATTTATAGTTTATCCCTGATTTTTACCTTAATTTTCTTCTGACCCTGTCCTGGCCGCATGCATGTGTGTGGAGGCGCACGCATGCCATGGTACCAGGACGCCTCCCACTGCTTGCTGCTGACTCGCCTGCACTGGCCGTGGACCTCCATCCAGGGGCAGTGGAACTACAGTGGGTGACAGAATCCTCCCCAGGAGAGGAGAGCTGCCTTCGCTGCTCAATCCTACCCCTCCCCCGTCGCCGCTCTCCGACCTTGACTTATTCTTGAACACAGGTCGCTGGCATGACGCAAGGTAAGGTGTCCAGTGCTTCAGCCTCAGTGCCACCAGGCCGGCCTCCCTGTAAATTATTGACTGATGATGACGAACTGTACACCGCACACCACTGAGAATACATACTCTGCAAATCAAAAATAAAACTCTACAGTAAACTTGCAGTACTTGGGTATTTTCTTTGCCTCCATCTACCCCAAACCCCCCACCACAATCCCATTCACAAACTGTGTTTCTACAAATGGGTAGTTTTGCATGGTATAGGAACTGGCCATGTGTCTGTGTCAACAGCAGTTTGTGTCTGTACAGCACAAAAAAAAAAAAGACTTAGTGTTGGATGGTGCAGGTGGTGGAAAGGTTTTTTTTGTTTGTTTGTGTGTGTGAGTGTTGGGGGGAGGAAGTGTTACCAGAAAGATGCTGCATTGGAACGGGGATTTGGAGCTGAGATACCCAATCCTTGTTCAGTTGGATCAAAATTTTCTTTTTGTGGCAAGAGTGGTGTGGTTTTAGGGATCAGGAGTTATACCAGTGTGGCTTTGATTTATGCCCAGTCAGTGGTTAAGTTCTGTATCTGAGTTTGAACTAACCCCCACTGAAGTCCAGAGAAAGGATTTTTATGTTTTTCGATGCACATAAATGAAAGCCGTGCTTTAGAACAGGCAGTCCAAATTGAAAGCTTTACACCTCTGTCATTATCAGTTTATGCATCAGCTAATACAGTGCAACCCCAGATTTTTTGGATGAATCTTAAATTTGGTAGTTAAGGGTCAAACTGACTTCTACTTTGTCAGTGCTTGTGCAAGCCCTGTCTCTGCTGTACAGGATTTTATTGGGGGGGTGGAGTTTGACTTGGCATTTTATCACAAAGTCTTGGCTGGGCGATCGTGGGGATGCCCAATAACATGATACAATGATATATAGAGAATAATGGATGGGTAGGTGGTTATAAGGAGGATTTTACATCCCCCGAGGGGTGGGATGCCACATAAACCATGAGAGTGAAGCTTGAGGGGTTTATTAGGGCATCCCATCCCGAGGGTGTGTGTAAAATTCGAGTTTTACACACTTACCCATCCTTTATTTTGTATAATTGCTGGGGATCATTTTTTCGCCGCAGCAGTTATACAAAATAAATGTGTTTGTCTTGTGAGTCAAGCCGCGGACCATTGGGGTTTTTGGTGCGGTCTATGGTGGCTCCTAAACGGAAGCTACTTTTTTTTTTGTTGCAGTCCCATTACAGAAGGTTTTCTGTGCCCAGCAATAATTTTTTTTTTTTTCAAAACAAAAAGAGAGAGAACTTACTGCCAACTTCTTCTGTTGGGGAAGTTTGCAGGCGGTGCTGAGGAGTGGGGACGGCAGGGACAGGGCAGAGCAGTGGAAGATCGCGTTTGGCACATGCACAAAACTAGGGAAACTGGGCGCGTGTTTGTCGTTACAACCAGCTAGTTATAAAAATAGAATTATAACCCGGTTTCCTTATGGGAAAAAATGTTCACCACTTATTATATCACAATAATTACCACTGACGATAGCTTATCGATGTAAAAAAAACATTATCGTGGTTATTGTGCAGAACAATATACCGCAATATACAGTGATAAAGCACCTCAGCTTGCTTTACCAGTAGCACATTCCTTTCCAGGTGCAACCATGATTCCTGATTCACCACCATCCTCCTATCAGATTTTTAGTATTTTTTGTTAAAATAAGAAATGCAGTGCTGGCCATGTGGCATGGAGTTTTGAGGGCCTGAGCATCTCCACTGTTGCCATGCTGGTAAACCAGGTTCAGGAATAGACCTGGGTCGCCTGAGGGCTGACTGCATGAAGGAGGACTGAGCATCCATTAAGGGCTCTCCTTTTTCATTCTTATTTTTTTTATCCCTCCAGGGAGCCCCTGGCAGGAGCTGCGGCCTCCCCTCACGAGGAGATTCAGAACTCTGGCTCCCAATGTCCCTATATCGCTGGCCCCGGCTAGTCTTCCACAGATTGCCCCCATAGCGCCAGGTGAGGGAACCGCACTTCCAGTGTCCTATCCAGATTGTTAGGGCTGGATCCACGCAGACGCCGGAGCTGTCATTGAGCCTGCCAGGGCTCCATTTTTCCTGTTTTCTCCAATCCCCCCTTCATCCGACATCAAGATATTGGCGTATGCCTCCCAACCCGTACTGCCATCCAGCCATTGCCAGAGGGCAGTCAATGAGCGGGACGACATGCCCTCCCTCCCTCAAGACAGGAGAGCAGTCCTCTGGATGCTCAATCCTCTCTCGCCCCTGCTGACCTCTGGCAACCTGAGCTTGTTCTCGAACCTGGGTCACTGGTGTGGCGTCCAGCGCCTCAACCCTCTGCGCCACCGGGCTGGCAACAGCTCTCCTTCTTTGAGGACAGGGGACAGAGCAAGCCACTGCTTGATTGCAGTCGGGGGGAGGCTGGATGATGGAGCAGTAACAGCCTTCTGACTGGGTTCAGGGGCCATGTACGTACGTCACACACTCGCACTATTGCATGTGTGCCAGCCCAAGGGATGGGAAAAAGAAATGGGGGGGGGAGGTATGTGCACCAGTCGACTTACTTATATAAAACTGGCAGATAAGGACTGCTTAGCCCATCTAGTCTGCCCATTTTCCCTACCTAATCTGATATCGCAGACTGTACTTGATCTCCGGCTTTACCCTCCCTCCGTTTCCTAACCAGTAAGGTTCCCTTATGCATGTCCTGTGCGTTCCTGAATCCCATTACAGTTTTTGCACCGACCACCTCCATTGGGAGGCTTTTCCAGGTATTCACCACTCTTTCTGTGAAGAAGTACTTCCTCACATTTCCCCTGAATCTAACCCTCTCCAACATCAGAGCTGGACTCCTTTTTCTTGACCACCCTTTTTTCCGAAAATGCTTCCTTTGTGTACCCTATTTGTATCTGTGAAGCATTTGAAAGTCTTCATCATACCCACCCCCTTTTCTCCAGGGTGTATATATTGAGGTCCTTTAGCCTCCTCTCATACGGCTTTTGATGCAGGCCATGCATCATTTTAGTTGCCCTCCTCTTGGCTGCCTCTGCTATATATCCTTCTGAAGATGGGGTCTCCAGAACTGGACACAGTACTCTAGGTGAGGTCTCACCAATGATTTATACTGCAGTATCACCACCTCCCTCTTTCTGCTGGTGATACCCCTTCCTTTGCACCCTAGCATCCCACTAGCTCACCCCACTGCCTTGTCACACTGTTGGGCCACCTTTAGGTTGTCATATACGATTAACCCAGGTCTCTTTCCTGCTTGGTGGTCATCAGTACTACTACCCCTTCCCCATCTTGTATTCCGTCCTGGGTTTCTTTGCCCCAAGTGCATGATTTTGCACTTCTTAGCATAGAATCTAGTTGCCACACTTTTGACCACTCCTCAAGCTTTCTTCGATCTCTGTTCATTTCACACACACACACATACACACCTCCCCCAAAGCGTCTACCCTACTGTAGATCTTTGTGTCATCTGCAAAAAGGCATACCTTCCCTTCTAGCCCCTCTGCAATGTTGCTAATAAAAGACATTAAAAAGAGGACCAGTCCCAGTACTGATCCTTGTTGCACCCCGCTGGTCACCTTCTCTTCCTCGGAGTGAGCTCCGTCTACAACCACTCTCAGTCTATCCCCCTACCAATTTCTTACCCAGTTTATTACCTTTGGACCCACTTCCAGGCTGGCTAGCTTGTTTACAAGTCTCCTGTGTGGAATGGTGTTGGGAGGCCTTTCTGAAATCTAGGCAGGCTACATCCAAGGCTCCACCCTGATCTAACAAAAGTAACAAGGCTCGTGTTACTTGAACACTGACTCCGATTTGTACTACAAGTCAGGTTAAAATAATAAAAATGAGTTTTAAAATGCCACCCCGTACACTTGCATGAAGCATGCGCATCCCCACACTAGGCATAATGACCTCACAAAACAAGGAAGTGCGGGGATGGCATTGGCGATCAAGAAGTGGAAGGGATCAAGCGGCTAACCCCCCAAATGGGCAAATATGATCCCTTCCCTTCCTTAGGGGGCTAAGGAGAACATTTGTCAACTACTATGGAGGAACTCCCGGTCAGGTAAGGGAGTCTCCTGATAATTTTGCAGGCAAAGAGAAAAATCCGGAAAAGGCACTCTTTAAACAAGCAAGTAAAAATATTTGCTCATTCACATTTTGAAAGGTATTGTACTCTGTGTGTATAACACATGTATTAATTGTGTATTTGAATTTTTATGTAAAAAATGCAAGCAATTTTACAGAAACATAGAAACATAGACTGATGGCAGATAAGGACCGCTTGGCCCACCCAGTCTGCCATCTTCCCTACATATTGGATAAGCTGCAGATACTAGTTAACCAACAGCTTACTTCCTGCTGTCCCTACCAGAATTGCCTTATGTGTGTCCCATGCATTCTTGAATTCCGCCACTGTTTTTGACCCCACGACCTCCTCTGGAAGGCCGTTTCATGCATCCACCACCCTCTCCGTATAAATTTCAGAGATTTTGTTGTGAAAAAATAAAATACATTTTTTTAATATTTTACTCTGCGTTATTTTACAACAAAGACTTCAGAATAATGTGCATAAATGCATAGCATTGCCTGAAAAAAGTCAAACATGTAAATAAAATAGAATTGCTAACATCATGCATAACTGGCAAAATTATCACGATAAGGTTATTGCGATAATTTCATCATGGTTATCGTATCGTCAAAATGTTATTATCATGACACCCCCAGCTGAGGCTGGCCCCCACAAGATTTTCTGAGATTCACTACCTGTGGGTGGGTCGTGGAGGCAAGGGTTTGCTTGCGTGTTTGCCGCCAACTTGAAGTATACAGATTGTTCAACACAGACAAAAGAGTCATTTGAATATGTGGCTATCACATGGTGATAAAGGATGGTCTTGGGACAAAATTCAGTTTGTAAATGTGGCCTCACTTGAGCTCTGTACTTGCTACTTCCTTTGCACTATTCTTTACTTTGTTATGCAGTCCAACATGTAGCTAGCTTTGTTTACTACCACTGTACCTTTCTGGGAGTAGTTCTCTTCCCATTTCTTATCACCCCCCATGAAGGAGGGCCAACTGCAAGGAGATCCCATGTGCCCATTTTTTATTGCACTGCTTCTTAAAAGGGTTGCTGTCACCCTATCCCATAGGCCGTTTTTATAACAGTGTCCGATTTTATTTCTGTTTCTATTTCTTAGTTCAACACTGTAGTGGCGTCAGGTAATGTTTTTTCCGCTAGTGGCAGTGACTTTTCCATCTTAACTGAAAAAAATAAGGGCTTTCAGAAGGGTACTGTGGCGATGAAAAAAAAAGAATGGCTGTGCATTGTTAAAGGACTGATGTTATTGTATTTGTTTCCCAAGGCAGGTGAAGTCAGCATGCATACTGTTCAGGCAAGCTGCAGGAAAACCAGTCTCTGATTTCGGCCTGCCTCCCTCCGACGAGTCCATTGCAGTACAGGAGGCAGACTTTGGTGTGTTCCGGCTCCCTCCTGGGGACCCTTTTTCTGAAAACAAGACTGTTCTGTGGCTTGGAATCCTATCTATTGGATTCACCATGATATGTGATCCCTACGAAAACCTCATGTTGGCTGAGAACACCCTCAAGATGATAGCAAAGTATCTGCTGGAGTATCTCCGACTGCTGAGCCAGGGCAATGACATCATGTTGAAAGCAGACAGAACAGAAATCATTCTGAACAAGTTTCTGCCATGTGGCCAGCTGATGTTTATCAACCATCGGTTTATTCACAGTCTAGAGAAAGAACTAAGCACCTGCATTTCCAAATGAGCGACTGAAAGAAGGCTTACAGTCAACCCCTGATCATCGCCTGTCAGCAGCCTGGTTACAAACAGAAAGCTTGGCTATGGCAGTGTTACGAACCTGCTTGTACATAAAATTGGTCCTGTGTGCCTATTAATAATTATGCAGACTGCTTTTTTAAATTTGTATTACTACTTCAAGTTGATCTACAGGGATCCACAAATCTAGTAGTCCTACAACACCCAGGGTGGTCACATCTATGAATCTGACTACCACTTAGTCTATTTTTCCAACTGGACCAGTGGACAGACTGAAAGGAGCATTAAATCTGAGGCATGCTACAGAATATTGATCAGGCACACAGTGGCTAATGACCATGTTTGTGGTGGGTCACGGAGATATACTTTAGGCCCTTGTTCTGGATCAGTGCAGAATTATTGCATTTGTGTATACTTGATCTACAGACAGTGTTCCTGATGGCATTCTGTATCTGCCATTTCCATGTGCCCTACAGATTCATCCTTTCTCATGCTTCAGATCATGTGTTATCATCCTTTTGCATATTAATCATGTTTCACTGTACAATAAAGATGGCACTGCATTAGTACTGAATTGCTTTATAAGTGAAGTCTTGGGCAGGGTTGCCAGTTGTGCCGTGTGCATTTGCACTTAATGTGGGCTGTTGTCCCACAGAACTAGTGAAGCAGTTTTAATTTTTTTTTTACTTTTTATTCATCAGTTTGCAAGAACATGTACAACATGTACATTATTCATAAAAAGGATACCTTTGTATTTACACAGTAATTAATTTCTCTTACCAAGGATTCAAACTGACACCGTTCCATCCAGTGCAACATACGAAAAGGCACTAAAATAATGTTTTACACAACGAAGACATCATTCATATGGCATACAACCCTGAGACTTTACAGGGATAAATTGACCCACATTTTCTTCTGGTCGCCCTTTTACCAACTGGGTCCTCGGGTCTCAAACTGTCCCTCAGAGGTCATAATATACATAGATACATAGACAATGTCGGCAGATAAGGGCCTATGGCCCACCCAGTCTGCCCATTTGAGCTTGTAAGTTCAGTTTGTTTTCCTAGAAGTCTGTTGCCCCTTAACCCTGACCTCCAGAATTCCTTTATGTCTATCCCATGCATTCTTAAATCCGTGATTGTTTCAGCCCCACCACTTCCTCTGGCAGGGTGTTCCACTTGTCCACCACCTCGTTCTGTGAAGAAATTCTTTCTCATGTTTCCTCTGAATCGTCCTCCTCCAACTTCATCCCATGCCCTCTTGTCCTGGAACATCTTTTTCGCTTAAAATAGTGTTTTCCTGCACCCTGTTCCTCCCTGTAAGATACTTGTATGTCTCTATCATATCCCTCTCTCCCTCCTCTCCTCCAGGGAGTACATGTTCAGTTCCTTCAACCTGTCTTCATAGGACTTGTGATGCAATCCATGCACCATCTTTGTTGCCCTCCTCTGAACCTTCTCTACCCTGTCTATGTCCTTACGTGAGGTATGGTCTCAGAACTGTACACTGTACTCAGGTGGGGCCTCACTAGTGTCTTGTATAGCGGAATTATGACCTCCCTTTTCCTGCTGGTGATGCCCCTGCCTATACATCCCAGCATCCTATTTGCTTTACCTGCTGCCTTGTCACACTGTTTCCCCACCTTGAGGTCATCAGAGATGACAACCCCAAGATCCCTTTCCTGTTTGGTGCATGCTATATCCTCACCCCCCAACTGATATATTGTGCCAGGGTTTTTGTGCCCCATATGCATTATCTTGCACTTCATGCAGTGTTCCTAGTGCTAGTACTTAAGAGAGATCAGTTGGGCCCTCTGGTCTCAAACTATCCATCAAAAGTCAGAACATTTAATTTTCCAAGTGCTAGTACCCAAGAGAGATATTTTGCAGTTCAACTGTTTAAAACAAAACCTACATGCAAACTTATTCTGATACCATACATACAGTATTCACTTTGCATATCATCTAATGGTAGTTTTAAACAGTAAAAATTAAAACTAAGCGTTTTTTTAACCAAGCCTTTTCTGTTTCCTGGTTCTGAGACCTCCACTGACCGGGACTATGTTGGATCCCTTGGGAGTGAATTCCACAACACCGGGGCCACTACTGCAAATGCCCAGTCCCCTGAAGTCTTCGGTCTTGCCCTCAGTATCCTAAACAGACCCATATTGGTGGAGTGGAGATGGCAGAGTGGAGAGGGCGATGGGGGAAATGAGGAGACAGAAGTTCAGCCAGGTAGCCAGGGCCCATACTGTTTAGGGTTTTATAGGTTAGCAAGCCAGCCTTGAAGGTTATACACCACCTCACCAGCAGTCAGTGCAGCTCGCACAGCACTGGGGCACATGGCAGGACCTAGGCAGTCTTGTTGGTAGCTGTGCTGCTGCATCCTGCACCAACTGCCGGCATTGTAGCAAACTGCCGTTTCCTGAGGTACACAAATGTAGAATCTGATGGCAGATGAGGGCTGCTTGGCCTACCCATTCTGCCTATTTTTCCCTACCTACATTCAACTCAGACCCTACTTGATCTGCAACTCTTTATCCCTTCCCTGTTCCTTTCCACTATGATTCCTTTGTGCCTATCCCATGCATTCTTGAAACCACCACTGTTTTTGCCCCCACCACCTCCGCTGGAAGGCTGTTTCAGGAAGGCGCCACTCTTTCTGTGAAGAAGTACTTCTTCACATATCTCCAGAAACTATCCCCTTTCAGCTTCATATCATGTCCCCTTGTTCTTGAGCACCTTTTGTTTTCTGAAAAATACTTCCCTCCTGTACCTTGTTTACCTGTGGCTAGTAGTATAGCCTAGAGGTTGGAGTAATGAGTTGTGAATGAGCTTGGCTCATCCAATACACCTGGGTTTAATTCCCACAACCTCCACTTGCATACTCTGTGACTTTGAGCAAGTCACTTAACCACCCCAGTGCTCCTGGGTCACCCCTGAAAACAGGCATTTAACCTTGTGGGCCTTACCTGGTTACCAAAGAATAAAATTAAAAAAACAATTAAAGGTCTTATCATATTCCCCCCCCCCCTCCAGGGTGTACTTGTTGAGGTCCTTTAGTCTCTCCTCATAGGGCTTATAATGCATACCCAGCATCATTTTAGTTGCCCTCCTCTGAACCACCTCCCCTCTAGTCTGTGTCCTTCCAGATATGTGGTCTCCAGAACTGGACACAGTACTCAGGGAGGGGTTGTACTAGCAATCTATACAGTGGTAACACCACCTCCCTCTTTCTGCTGGTGATACTCCATCATATGCACCCCAGCATCCCACTAGCCCAAGCAGAGTGTTGCAGTAATCAAGCTTAGATGTCACAGAAGCATGTGCCAGTGTCTAGGACCTCAGTGGGGATTAAGGCTTTAATCTAGCTGATTCCCTTAAAATAGTAAAAGCCACTGTGAACAACAGCTGACACCTGAAATTCAGATGTCAACCTGCTGTCCAGAATGACCCCCAATATTTTTCACCTTGGCAGAAGCAGACAGCCATGAGGACCTGAGTAGGGTTGCCATCTGTCAGTTTTTTTACCTGGTAATCTGGTTTTCAGGGTCCCTGTCCAGTTATCTGGGTTTGTTCAGAGATAGTTTTTTTTAATCTATTTTAAGTGCTCACATACTCTCAGAACAGATGTCATATCATTAATTGTTTCAGCTGTCCAGGTTACAAACAAGTTATGTTGTCAGGGTAGCCCTTTCTTTATAAAAGCAGTCAACCTATGAGGTATGAAGTACGGCCATTAAGACCATTAGTATTTACTTAAAGGGAAAGTCCCCTCAACCTATTTTCTGTACACCTGGTGTAGTTTGTAGGCATGAACAATGATTTTCTCTCTGGTGTGAAAACATGTTTCACCCCATTGCAAAGGTCAGGACCCAATTGCAAGGCATCATGAGAGCTGATGCATACATGCACAAACTAGCAGAGGTGCTGCTGTAGGTCATTTCTGTTACATGTCTTAAGTCCCTGTGTTCTTATGTTGTGCTGGCCATCAAACTTTTCCAGGTCCAGCTCACTAATGCTTTCTGTCTGTTGTTTAAAGTGTGTCTGAGCTGACAAAATGCAGTTGGAAGGATGCTGGTGCTTGTGACATTTTATTATTCAGCGAGTTAAAGGGACACGGTCAACCCCCTTAGGTCTCAAAGTGTCCCTAGTTTAAAAAACATATTTTATAGTTGCCAGAACTCTGTAAAGATTGTTGATGTAGCTGGTAGTTTGAGTCTCTTAATTTCTTTAAAAAAGTGAAAAACGGACTGCCCAACGTACTGGTGTTATCACACCAAAACAGGTTTGTTTACATTCCTTAGTCAACTCCAAATGCATCTTTCCTGGACTTGGTAACACCCACAAAACAGTCTAGCCCCTCATGATGCATTGGGAGATTAGGAGGCTACTGTTTTATGAGTGACTGCACTGTTTGTATGTGTTTCTTGTGCTCAGGAAGCATGCAGTAAGAACAGAACCAGGACTGTAGACAAAAACAAGGTTGTTTATAAATATACATTGCCATGCATTTCAGTTCTACTAAGCAAGGATACAGACAAAGCAAACAACAACATCAGTGAATTTTAGAGAGGGTAAGCAATCATAAAATGCGGGGTTTCAACTAGAAATCAATCAATCAAATCTTTATTTATCCAGGCGAACATCATTGAGCACAGCTCATTAGCAAGATGGACCTGGTAAGGTCATGGTTCAGTTTACATAGATACATACAAGTATACAATATTCACACACTCTAAGGTACTACATAGAATATTCAGTATACACACTGTCTAAGCATACATTCTAATCATACTATACAATAGTTCAAATGTGGAGTAATAAGGGGTGAGTAGAAGGGGAAGGGAAGTGGTGTGCCTAGCTGGTGGGGGAGGAGCAAGGTGGTGGGTGCCTATAATGAGGAAAGGATAACTGTGGGCCTATGAGAGGGCAGGAGGCCGGCACTGGTGGGTTTGTATAACAGGGGTATAGGGCTATGATATATGACAGGGAATAAGGGGAGGCAGATGGAAGGAGGGGTGCATGGAGTGTGAGGGGTGGTGACTCTTGGTAAAGGTGGATACTTTCCGTGAGTTGGCGAGAAATAATATGATGAAAAACAAGTTGACAGTGTTGCTTTAATTCTTATGTGCTAGAAGCTCTTTACTTTCTCCCAGTCCCTTTGATGTGCAAGTACTCATTATCGGCTCTCATGTTTCCTTTTATGAGTGGGGCCATGACCTTTGCAGTGGAGTGAAACAGGTTTTCATACCAGGGCAAAACAGAGTGAAGCAATTTCATTTAAATTTAAATTAGGATGAAATCAGGGGATGCAAGAGAAGGAATCGTTGTTCATGTCTATAAACTGTACCGGCAAACAAAAAAAAAAAAAGGTTGAGGGTACTTTCCCTTTAACCTTATCTTTTCCACACTGCATCTAGTTAAAGCAGTATTGCAGCAAAACTGGGCAAAAAGTCTGACCCTATCTTTTGTAACAGTAAAAGATTTGGTTATCTGCTGCTTTCATGTCCAGACTTTTCCATCTCTACCAGAACGTAAGCATTTTTTAAAATATTTAAAATATTTTGTTTTCCTCAAGAAAAAAGTATGATCACCTTTTATGGTTTTGAAATTGTATTGTGGCCATGAAAATGAACTAAACACAGAAAAAAATATAGTACATCTTATAGGAAATAAACAATTTGTTTATTATGTATCGTGTATACTGTTTACAGTATTTCCCTTGCCCCGCCACCCCGATCACGTCTGTAAATTAGATTTATTTTATTTATTTGTTAACCAGGTGGGTACACTGGTCCCAGGGACCATTTTCAGGCACTACCCAGGCCATAGAGATGACACAATGCAAAGATACAGAAGTCATAGATATATCGATTGGAAAGTACTAGGATTTAACAGTTTTAGATGCACACACAAAAATGAGCAAAGACTGAACACTTACAGTTTAAGTGCAACAATATTATATAGCAGTATGATGATGTAACAATTAATGGAATACAATTGCAGGTTCAAAGGCTGTTCTGAAGTACAATTTCGGACAGATTTTGATAGAGCTATAGATACATTTGATTTGAAGGCCTGTGTAGAGCCTATGTTAAGGACAGAGGTGGGAAGGCTATTCCAGAGCTTAGGAGCCACTATGGAGAATAATGTCTGGCCCATGTTAGTGTTGGAGCGAGTGGCACTTAGACATTGTTGAGACAAGGACCTTATTTATTTAGCTTTTACTGACCAGGTAAGCACACTAAACAAATACCTACAGTATATGTCTATTTTCAGGTACGACCCAGGAGGTTACAGAGAATATACGGACAGTGCAAAAACTTAACAATGAAGAATCGGTAACAAAATAGAAAAGGTGACAATGAATAAGGAATGTAGAAAATTTAAACCGTATGTACATAAATTATTACTTTACTCAATCATCAGTCTAAACAGAACCATACTGAGCGAATAAGGTACACCATACTTTAGAAAGGGGACACCAGAGATTATGTGCAGTTGCAGGCAGAGTTAGATTTCAGATATTCCCAGAGGGACCTTCTGAAGCTGTGATGACAGTTGGCACAATGAGTATGTACTGGGAGAGAGTTCCATAGCTGAGGTGCACAGACAGCAAAGGCCCGATCATCCATCGGCATATGGGTTTTAGAAACAAGGAACAGATAAGTCAGTAGACCTAAGGAGGTAGGTTGGGTTGACAGGCCTTAGTAGTTCTGCAAAAACTGGAGGAGTGGCGGCTCTAATGACTTTATCAATAAAGCAAAAGTGTGGTAATTCCCTGGAGACAGCCAACTGAGTTTGTTGTAAAGTTCACAGTGATAAGTAAGCAGAGGAGCAGAGGAGCAGAGCAGAGATGGTAAACCGACCGAAGTTGTTATAGGCAACATCCGATTTATAGATTGGACTTAGAGGTATGGGCAAAGGTAAGGAGCCCATAACTGAGAGTGGAAAGAAGTACTCCTCTCACCAAGACAAGGCGCGTAGCTGAAGTGAGAATGCACTTGGCTTTATAGGCCAGACCCAGCTTGTAGTTTACTGCCTTACATTGTGGATATGCAGGGAGAAGTCTAGCTGAGGATCGAGGATGATTCCCAGATAGTTAAAGGTGTCAACAACCGTCACAGGGGATTTATCAGCACTAGTGATCTTCAGAGGTTCAGGACACGCTCTGATTTTGGCCAGAGTGCTAAAGAGCATACATAGCCTGTGTTTTCCTAAGGTTAAGGACTAACCTGTTTGACAGAAGCCAAGATTGTGTTTGGCAAATGTCTGTCTTTAATTGTGAGTTAATGATGTTGGTGTGAGAACTAGTTAGGTGCACCAGGTCATCAGCAGGGGCACTGGAAAATTGCGGAAAAATCATGGCCAAATTGTGGGGATTTTTCAGATTTATTGCAGGGAAATTGAGGGGCCCTTGACTTCGTAGTTGCGTAGTTTCCAGATATATAATATTTAGTACAACACCAAAAAAAATAAGACATAATGCAAAATAACCAAACTTTAATGAAAGCTATATATGGCAATCAATTACATAATTGAAAATAAAATCAGAATACCAATTTTCTAACAATGCTCAAAATTTAACAATATATCTAGACTATAAAGGCCAGCAATATATATAATGAAAACATTTTAAATATCAATTTCCTGCAAATTGCAGATACTGCAATTTTATTCCTTACGTACACTCATATGCACTCTTTCAGTACCACTCAGAAACCACTCTAAAAATCTCTATATAGTTTTATTGTACTTCAACATTAAAAGCAGTTTTACATTGTCCTTTGTTAAAGTCCGTCGGTTGTCCTTCAGCAGGTCTGAGTACACTGAAAATGTTCGTTCTACATCGGCTGTGCTCACTGGAAACCAGATGTATTGCTTGGCAATGGCAGTGAGCTCTGGCAGTGCAACATGCTGTGCCTCCCACCATTCTGACAGGTTGAAGTCAGATGGAATTGTCTGGGCTACAGCCATGTATGCATGCCATTCCATGTTTGAGACCTTGAGCAGTCCAGGGATCAGTTCAGTGTAATCAGTTTTATTCTTCTCCACTGTTGGTAGCTGCTAGGGATCGAAGACTCTTGCTGCTTCAAAAATGTTCAAGGAGGGTGGTGGCTTACAATGTTTGTCATTTCTCACTGCTCTGCAGCATCAGAGTCTGAAAAAGAGTGTACAAGCCTCATGTTCCTGTACTTGGCATCTGGATAACCATTCCACAGTCTGGGGCCTGTACTCCTGAGCACCAGCTGTTGTACAAAAGAATCTAAAAGAAATGAACAGTTTGCAATTTTGAATAAATGTTGTGCCCATGTGGCTTGGAGTTGGACTGTAGCTCTTTGATGAGCCTAACCAACTCTACTGAATGTTCTTTCACAAATGTTGCTTGCGTCATCAACTCTGTTAATTTGTCCTTCAGCAGGTCCTTCAGCCTTTTGAGGGTTGCTGCACCAGATGTTTCACTTTGTAGAAATTCAGCAATGATGGGCATGTATTCAGCTAAATAATCCACAGCACTGACCCACGAGCACCATCTTGTCAAGACCGAATATACGGCATCTTTGGAGTCACGTTATCTTCGACTCCAAAAAGACAGGAACTGGTGGCGGCGCATTGGGCTCTGACAAAACACCTTCTTAACAAGCTACCACGCTGTTCAGATCTTGTAAGGTGTCTGCCCAGATTTCCAGAATAAGATTGAGAAGATGTGTCATTAGGTCACATGCACAGCGCTTGGTAGTACTCCAGAGAGAACTGAACCAAATGTTTTGTGCATGTAGCTTGCACTGTCTGAAACAACTGCAAGTACTTTGTCAAGTTCACAGAGTTGGCATTTAAAACTCTCAGCAGAGCCTGTGATATTGTTGACATGGTTAACACGCTGCAGGAACTCCACACCAATCAGAATGGGCTGTTTTCCAACTTTATTCAAAGGCTGAGCCAAAACTGCTAACACGCTGAGTCCACAGGAGTCTGTGGTTTCATCCAGAAAGATAAAAACGTTGGCATCCTCCACTTCTTTCTTTATGTTAGCTTCATGTTGTGGGGTAGTTCTTGCAGATACATGCTACACGCAGTTGTGCTGGTCCAGGAAGTGTTCCTCCTTGTTTGGTGTATTTCTGAAGAAACTCTTGTAAAGCTGGAGCCTTTTCCAGAGGAATATCTGCTCGTGTCAGACATTGAATAAAGTCCAGCACAAACTCCTTTCGTTCCAATGAGGACGCCGTTGCTCTGGCAAGACATGTTGTGAGAGCTTGTTGTCGCTGACAACTGGCAGCACCTGGAAAACACAAAAAACAATTTAGATAACATTTTTATGCAGTTTGCGCATAGTCACTAGTCAAACATTCCACAACCAGCATGTAAAGGAAAACAAAATATTAAGTCGGTGGAACAGAGCAGTTTGAGCCAGCCTGGTGGCACAGAGGTCCGAGGCATTTCATCTTACCTCAGGCATTCCAGCAGCCCAGGTTCAGGAAGCCCTGATATCGGGGGGGGGTAAGCAGGATTGCACATCCTGGCCAGCCCACTGGTGCAGCGCTTGGATTTCTGCTTATGCCACCAGCGACCCAGATTCAGGAACAGACCGGGGTGGAGGGCCAGCCAGAGGAGAAGGATGGGGTGTTCAGAGGAATGCTGTCCTTCTCCGAAGGGAGGAGGGAGAGTGTCCGGTGCTTGATGGACCCTGATGGAGGCTGGTAGTACTGCAGTGACAGGCGCCTGAATGTTCAGGGGCAGGGCGGATGCTGGACATCAATGAACATCCATGCCCCCAGGAAAAGAAAAATACCAGCCCCCAACATGATGGCTCGATTCGTTCCTCCGCCCTCTACCACCAATGCCCCATGGGAGGGTCCCACTCTCATGGTGGCCCTGACCTGGGGGGTAATCTAGGTCTTGTCTACGATGTCTGTTAGGGAGTGGGAAGCCCCCTCAGCACCCCAGCCCAGGGGGGTAAGCCTGAGCATGGGGGTGGAGAATGGACAAGACTCTGGGTATAGGGACAGCTAGTAGTAGGGGTGTCCGCAGTTCATCCTCCACAAGTATGAGTGGAGTGGGCTGGGAAAACAGGGAAAAGCAATAAACACAAAATTAATAAAGGAATAGAACAGTGCTTTTACCTTTGTTTCTTTTCTTTATTTCTGCTTTCCGGTCCAGGTGTCTCTGTGACTTCATATGGATGTCAATGGTATGCTTCCGGAGAAAGTCGATCGTGTGGCAGCAAAATCAGCAGAACAAGTGGCCTCCATCCTCATAAAGATCTTCTGGATACATCTTTACACGATCCTTGGCCTGGATACAATATGAAACATGGCGTGCTTTGGCTTCTTCCCATGAGAACCGTGGACGCTTAAGACATGTTATGAACTCGACTGAAATGTACAATGATGATTTTTTTTAGGACTGAATTTTTAATGTTTGAATACTACTACATTTTTATGTATATATCTATCTATGAAATTGTGTAATAATTAGTGTATTGCTCTCCCTTTGTATTCAAATTAAATAAAAATATATACACACACACACACACGAAAGCTTAGTATGTTGTTTTATTTAACACTTCCACAATAGGTACATACCTTCTATCCTACACCAAGAAATCTGTCGTTGATGGTCAGGACTGTCCCCACAGACTGGTATACATGTTTGAAAACAAATTCTTCTGGCCACTGCTGATGGATAGATAGAGGAAGGGAAGGGGGGAAGTAGAGGCAAGACAAGAGGCACAGAACAGTTTGTTTTCCAACATGTGTACCAGTCTGTGGGGTCCGTCCACCTATCAATGATGGACCACATGAAACAGCAGAAAAATTGCTCTGGGCCAGCCTGCACGTCCGTCCCATGCCCACCATCACCCGAGGCCAGAACATTTTTTTTTCAGCATGGGCCAGTCCGCCAGGCCCGACTCCTCCACCGACCATCAACAACAAGCGACTGAGCTTGGCACGGACCTGGCGGACTGGTACATAGCAGAAAAAATTGCTCTGGGCCAGCCTGCACGTCCGTCCCATGCCCACCATCACCCGAGGCCAGAACATTTTTTTTTTCAGCATGTGGGCCAGTCCGCCAGGCCCGACCCTCCACCGACCATCAACAACGAGCGACTGGAGCTTGGCACGGACCTGGCGGACTGGTACACATGCAGAAAAAAATTGTTCTGGGCCAGCCTGCACGTCCGTCCCATGCCCACCATCACCCGAGGCTAGAACAGTTTTTTTTCAGCATATGGGCCAGTCCGCCCGGCCCGATCCTCCACCAACCATCAACAACGAGCGACTGAGCTTGGCACGGACTCTGGATGGGATAGTACATGCAGAAAATTGTTCTGGGCCAGCCTGCACGTCCGTCCCATGCCCACCATCACCCGAGGCCAGAACAGTTTTTTTTTTTTTTCAGCATGTGGGCCAGTCTGCCATCTGCCCTTCTGCCCAACATTGAAAAGATACCAAAACAATACATGTTATACAGTTAGAAAGAAAAATGTTACACACACACACACTGAACCTGTGCCTTCCCCTGTCCTTCAAAGTAAACCTCAAATATGTTCATCTTGTTATATATACACACACACACACACACACACAAATGATACAAACAATACAGACCAGAAGACTTCAGTTTGAACCCCACAGCCCCAGTTGCAACTGCCTTCTATCTGCCCCATCTTCTCTCCTTCCCTCTATGCATTTAGTTGTATGTTTCTTGCACCCCACAATAAATAATCATTTAATTATTGTACTTACAAGGAAGGACAGAAGCAGGAACTAGCAGTAGGCTCTCCACTGAAGTGATTTACAGCTCTGCTGCTTGCTGTGTTTGCTCCGTTTGGTGCTGGCTACTGTTTCAGGATCGAAATGAAAATTCCAGCAGCGGGCAGCCGGGCCAGCCAGCGAACGAACAGGCAGGCAGGCGGGCGGGCGGGCGTTCGGTCGGTCGGTTGGTTGGTTGGTCGGGCAGCACAGTTCGTTTTTTTTTTCCTCCTCCTCTAATCTCGCGTCTCCTCTAGATGCATTTGCACACTATATCGCAAGGAGACGGACCTGAGTGGAAGCAGGATTAATAAAAAAAGCGCCAATTTAACTTTGCAGGAAAGAGAACAAGTGTCCTGCCCCCTGTTAACGTCATCATCATCATCAGTCACATGTCACAGATGCGGAAGTGACTGTCCTTTGTTTGAAACGAACGCCGAAAACATTGAATTAAGTTGTTTGGGGGAATTATTGGAGCCATCCGAACATGGGTTGCAGGGGGAATTGTCCGAATGGCTAAAGTCACGGGTGGGTCGCGGAGCAAGCCTCAAATCACGGAAATAGCGCAAATTTCACGCCCGCGAATTCCCAGTGCCCCTGGTCATCAGCATAGAGGGTAGTGCTACTGTGGACTGGCACCTGGGGTAAATCATTGATAAATTGTGAAAACAAGATGTGTCCCAGAATAGACCCCTGTGGAACACCTGTCTTGATGTGAGTAAGCTCGGACAACACCCTGTTATACCTGACAAGCTGCTACCTTCCCTGTAGGTAGCTAGTAAACCAGGCTAAGGCAGGAGCTGACAGGTCAAAAGAGCGAAGCATGAAGCATAGGAGTGTATGGTCTACCAATTCAAAAACCTTAGGTCTACAAAGATCGCTTCAGTCAGCTTTCTGTGATTGATAGCAACCCTAATCTTTGAGGTGAATATGTAATATGCCAACGTCAGAGGTTCCGCAGTAGTCCCCAGTTTTCCCAGTTACACTGTAAGGTGCCCTGTGCACAATGTAAATAAAAATAGATTTTATTGAAGCTGCAGCAACAATGGCTTGGATGGAATACTGTGCTGAGCTGCTTATGCACAGCATTCCACCCCAACCATTCTGGAACCAGAAGCCCTGGTTTCAAAAGTTTAAAAAGTTTTGGCAGTTCCTGGGCACCTGTGAGGAGAGAGGATGCAGCAATTCAAGGGGATAGGTAAAGGGCTTACCTTGGGTTGAAGCCGTCCAATAGGGCTTGCCTGTGCGCCTGCTCTGCCTTCGGTGCCCGAAGATCCCTCCTGCTGCTGTGCAGTGCAGTCAGTGGTGCCATCGAGGCACCACGAAGAAAGGAATTGTGCAGTTCAGCCGTTTTGGGCTTGTGGCCCTGTTTGTTTTTTTATTTTATTTAAAAAAAAGTATTACCCAGTCCTCGTAGGTGGCTTGCAAGTGCCGCATCGTCGGTCATCCTGTCAGCCGTCCAAGGCCCCCCCACAAATGTCCTCTGCGCTGACTGTAATTGTCCTCCCTCTGCCAGCAAGACCTCTCGTTCGCTCCCTTGATCTCCCGGTGGTTTGGGTGAGTCGGCGGCAGCACCGCTGAAACATGCTGACCACCCTGCAAAAGAGAGTGAATTTATTTAAAATAAATTGTTTGTGCTAGGTGCACAAGTAGCGGCTGAGCACCGCAGGAGGATCAGTGAGCAAGGACCCTGGAGGAATATCTAAATATTTAAGAGGGGCCGGTGTAGCGACACTGACAGGGAGGGGCCAGGGAAGCAAGGCCATTGCAGAGGCCTTTTAAATATATATGATGGGCAGGATTAGGGGAGGCGACATGCCACAGGAGTGACGGCTCTCAGAGAGCTGAAGAATAAAATGGGCCCTGCCTCCTAGGGATTAAAAGGGCAACTCTCAGCTCAGTTTAAGAGAGGGCAGCAGGCCCATTTAAGAGAGGGTACCAGACCCATTTCAGAGGGGCAACGTTCAGCCCATTTCAAAGGGCACCAGGCCCAGTGTAAAGGAGGCCCAAAAAGAATTCAGCATTCTTTGCCTATATTAGGATAAATGCAGGTCCAACCAAAAGTTGATGCAAAATAAAACATTTATTGTAGACATATGGACCAACAGGCATGCAGAAAAACAAAGCGCTAACTAGTCCCAGCGCTTCGCCTCACAAATGAGTCTTCATCAGGGAGTAAAGGGTTACATGTTAATAATGCTCTTTTATAGTCTATTTATGGTCTATTTAATTGGATCCAGACTGGGAGACTATGACATCCTCTGTGACCAGGGAACAGAGGTTGTTGGATGTCTTTCAAGACGCGTTCCTAACTCAGCAGGTGAGGGAACCGACCAGGGAGGCGCGGGTACTGGATATGGTCCTGGCAGACAGTGACCAGATTGGGCGCCTGGAGGTAAGGGACCCATTGGCGGGGAGTGACCATGCCACGGTCTGGTTCTGTCTGGACCTAGGAGGGGTAGAAGGCTGCACAAAGACATATGTAACCGACTTCAGGGGGGCTGATTTTAAGGAAATGGAAGGATCCTTAAGGAGCATTTGGATGGGATTGGGTCAGACATGGACGCTGATAGTAGGTGGAAATCATCAGGAGAGGGTACAGGATGCTACCAGCACCTGTGCAAGAGTAAAACGAAAATGCGATGGGGCCCAAAAAGCCCTGCTGGTGGACCAGGAGGTCCAGGAGGTGGTCTGGGGAAAGAAGGCAGCCTATAAGCAATTCAAGTGCTCAAGGAGTGAAAGGATCGAGGGGAGTACGAGCTGATGGCTAGAAGGGCCACTAGGGCGGTGAGGGCGGCTAAGGCAAGGAAGGAGCAGAACCTGGCCAGGGAAATTAGGAGAGGGAACAAGGGGTTCTTTAGATACATTGGGGAAAAACGAAGGGTGAAGGGGCAGATTAGCAGGATTAAATCAGGGTAGAGATGGGCACAAGACCCGGGAGAGCAGGCTGAGGTACTAAATGAGTACTTCACCTCAGTTTTCACCAAGGAAAATGGGGGTGCTGCATCATACATGGGAGGAGACAGAGATACTTAGAGGGGGGGACCCTTACCGATCGGCGGGTCTGGGGAGAGGGGGAGGCATCACTGGCAGGAGGGGGAGGGCCAAGCAGGGAAGAGGTACAGGAAGTGGAAATCACAGCAGAGAGAGGAGGAAGCCCTCAGCTCCCTTAAGACGGAGAAAGCACCGGGGCCGGATAAATTACATCCCAGAGTGCTGAAGGAACTTGTGGATGTCCTGGCGAAACCCCTGGCGGAGCTTTTCACCATCTCTCTGAGGACAGGGTGGGTGCCCCAGGACTGGAAGGTGGCGCATATAGTGCCTATCCACAAGGGGGGATCAAGGGAGGTGGCAGGGAACTACAGGCCTGTCAGCCTGACATCGGTGGTGGGCAAGGTGATGGAGGGCATTGTCAAGGAGAGGCTGGGGGACCTGGATAAGTCAGGGTGCCTGGACGATAGACAGCATGGATTCATCCCGGGGAAATCGTGTCAGACAAACCTTGTGGAGTTCTATGACTGGGTGACGAGTGCCTTGGACCTGGGTAGACCAGTGGACGTCCTCTTTCTAGACTTCAGCAAGGCATTTGACTCTGTTCCTCACGTGGGCCTGTTGGATAAGCTGGGAGAAATGGGGGTGGGGAACCAGATGATCAGATGGATAGGCAATTGGCTCCAGGACCGGACCCAGAGGGTCATAGTTGGGATAGTCTCATCCCCAAGGAGGGTCATTAGTAGGGTCCCACAGGGATCAGTCCTTGGGCCCCTTCTGTTCAACGCCTACGTCTCTGACATAAGGACAGGAATCAGGAGTGAGATGAGTCTCTTTGCGGATGACTCGAAACTGGGGGCGGTGTTGGATGGAGAGGAGGGGAGGGTGGCCCTACAGTGGGACCTGGAGGCTCTGGAAAGATGGTCTAGAAAGTGGAAGCTGAGGTTCAATGCAGGGAAATGCAAGGTACTCCACCTGGGGGCCAGAAACCCGGGCCAAGTGTACACCCTGGGGGGAAATGCTACAAGTCCCGATGGCCGAGAGGGACCTGGGGGGTGGTGGTGGATGTCAAGATGAACAACTCTGAGACTTGTAGGAGGGCAGCAGCCAAGGCCAACAGGATGCTGGGATGCATCGCTAGGGGGATCACCTCCAGAAGGAGGAGTGATACTCCCTCTGTATAACTGCTTGGTGAGGCCGCACCTTGAGTACTGCATGTGCAGTTTTGAGGCCACACTTAAAGAGGGACATTACTCCTGGAGGGTCCAGAGGGAGGGCAACCAAAATGATTTGGGGCTTGGGGGACAGGACCTATGAGGAGAGGCTCAAGAGCTAAATATGTACACATTGGAAAAGAGAGAAGGGACGGGGGACATGAAGAGGGTAAATAGGGAGGAACAGTCAGGGTGCTTCAAGGAAGGAGGAGGGGCCACTAGAGGGCATGGGTGGAAGCTGGAGGGAAGATTCAGGGAGAAAGGAGAGGTGCTACTTCACTGAGAGGGTGGTGGAGCCATGGAATGCGCTGCCTGGGGGCTGGTGGAGGCAGAGACAGTGGAGGGGTTCAAGAGAGGGTGGGACAGGTACAGGGGAAGGGTTCTGGAAGCAAAATCCAATGCAGCAAGAATATCCGGAACTGGGAAGGGAGAAGCCAGAGAAGGCGAGGGGGGCAGCAAGGTCAACACCCAGGGTGGGGGCTGATCAAACGAGAAGACACGAAAGACCATTAGGCCTATTCTGCTGGCATTTTAGTATGTTAATAATCGAATATAAGCAATTATTCAATCAATCAATTATTCAGCATCTCCCAACACTTGTAAAAATGTAAACATCATTCCATTTCAAACTATGCTCAGTGTTATTTCTGTATTCTGTCACTAGATGGTGCTATTGTAATGCATACATACATACATCTTAAAATGAAACAAATGTGTATGTGAATTTCAGAAAGCACTGACAGAGAAAATCAAAACATGAATGTATAATGAATAATGAATGAAATGGAATGAAATAAAGATGAATAGACCAAACCTCCAGCAAATCCTGGTTACAGTCGAAAATAAAGTTGCAAGGCAACAAAAGTAACTAAGGTGGCGGACCTCTTAGAGAATAAGTACCAGGTAGCTGGAGGAAAGCCGGATGAAATGAAAATGAACCTATGGAAAATGGAAGAGACAAAAGCATTAATTTACAGGGCTGGAACATGTGCCACAAATGAAAAATGGAGGTGATAGAGCTAATCTTTTGTTACGACGTGAGAGCTTCTGGATTTACACTTTACACAGTGTTAAACCTTGGGGACTGAATGATAAATGGGATTTGAAACCCTTTCTAAAAGAATAAGTTAAGACATGCATGCAAGGACACTGCTTGTGTTAAATGCTGTTTATGTGCTTTTTTACAGATTATTAAGAATAATGTAATAAGATGTAATGTAAGATACTGTAAATTAATGCTTTTGTCTCTTCCATTTTCCATAGGTTCAGGCTTTGTTTTTCTGCATACCTGTTGGTCCATATGTCTGCAATAAATGTTTTATTTTGCATCAACTTTTGGTTGGACCTGCATTTATCCTAATATAGGCAAAGAGTGCTGAATTCTTTTTGGACCTGCTTAATCTTTGGGCTGGCTACCCTTATTATCAGCACCACCCCGTTCTCTTGATCGCAGCACATTTGTTTGTTTTCCCAGTGTAAAGGAGGGCACCAGGCCCACAGTTTAAGAAGGGCACCAGGCCCAGTGTAAAAGAGGGCACCAAGACCACAGTACAACGAAGGGCACCAGGCCCAGTTTAAGAAGGGCACCAGGCCCTAGTAGTAAATAAGGTGCCAGGCCTAGCAAGTTAGGGCAAGCCAGCCCAGCAGTAATTTGGGTGGCCCAGGCCTAGCGAGTTAGGGCAAGCCTGCCCAGCAGTAATTAGGGTGGCCCAGGCCTAGCCAGTTAGGGCAAGCCAGACTGGCAGTTGTAAGGGCAGTCTAGGCCTAGCAAGTTAGGGTAAGCCAGCCTAACAGTAGTAAATGTTAGCCCCGGCCTAGTAAATTAGGGCAAGCCAGCCAGTGGTACTAAGAGCACAAGGCCCAGCCAAGTGGAGGCACCAGGCCCAATAGTAACAAAGTAAGGGCACCACAAGGCCTAGGACCCATAGCTAGCTATTTAGGACCACAGATGTGATAGGACCCCAGCGATAGGAGCGACCCCCAGGTATAATAGGAGCCTAGCTAGCCACGTAAGCCCTCCAGTGTTAAAGGGGCCCGGTCACCCATTTTTTATATAGTCTTCCAGAGAGTCCATTCCCCACTGTAGTGTTTCCACAATAACGGGAGAACCCAATTTAGCTAGAAGGGACCTCATTAGAGTTAGGTCCACCAGAGCTTGGGTTGAATCAGTACAATAAATTGCCTGTATATTTACTATGGTCTGGACACTGAGACTGTATATTTATTGACCACCACAGAAGGAATTGAGACTCTGCTTGCATTTTCCGGCATTATTATTCATTCTTCGAACATTATTGAGTGACAGAACTGTCTTGCAAAGCTTTGTGCCTGGATTTCGGTGCTGGATAACCATCTGAATCAGTCTTCCAACTGTCTTCAAAGTCACTTCACCCTGGTGCAACCCTGTCAATCTTCACCTATCTTCAAGAATCCTCCAGTGCATCCAGAAGCAGACAACAGCCAATCCACGAAGAGCCGTACTGCAGTTGTCTCGAAATTGTATCGTCCCATTTGTTACTTTCCTCTTACAGTTTCCCAGTATGGCTTGGCCCTGTGCAGAAGTCTGCCATCCGTTTCTTGTTTTCACATCCACAGCGGAGTACTATTCGACCAGTCAATGTCAGTTCTCCGAGTGATGTTCGGTTTGTTGTTTTAGAGGGTCCTGGCTCATCTGGCCATGGACTCCAAGTTTGGTCGCAGTTCAACATACGATTTATTGTTTTAGTGAGTGCCTTGGCTCATCTGGCCTTGGAACTCAGAAGACTGACGCACTTCGACACCCAGAGAGAGTGGTTGCCTGGAGTCAGAGAGTGGTCCAGAGGTCCTGATTGAGTGGGAGCGTCAGCCGGTGTGTGTCTTCAGTCCAGAGGGATTGCTTGCCTGGAGTCCAAGAGTGGTCCAGAGGTTCTGCTTCTCCCGATCCAGTGTGTTCATCAGTCCAGAGTGTATCTTCAGTCCAGAAGTGGACTGTTGGTTCTTCTGCTTCTTCTTCTTCATCCCTTCACTTGGCAATCCAGAAGTGGATTGTGGTCAGGTGGTTTGCATTGCTTATTCTTTCAGGGCAGTCTAGAAGCGGACTGTAGCCGGATCTTGTATTCCTTTCCGGCAACCCTAGAGAGGTGGGGTGTAGCCGAGAACCCATGGTCTGTTAAATCCTCTCTGCATCCTTAGCTTTCCCACCAAGGTTCCATATTTCACTGGGAAACCAGTGGAGTGTTTCCACTTTTCTTTCGTCAACAGAGAAATTTATGTGCACCAACTAACAATCGTCTACCGCATAGACTCTTCTTTTAGTAATAGAGTGGCTGTATCTTCAAAACCTAAGTTTAGGGAGAGATGCACCTCGGGGTGAAAGTAGATATCTGAGGATAGGAAAGATGCTCTTACAGCGTAGCTATTACAGTCGATTGATCCATTCTGGTATTTTATGCTGTAGAATTTTCCCTTTTATAAGGAGGTAGGAAAATAGAAATAAGATGCTCTTACAGCGTAGCTCTTATAGCTGATTATTCCTCTTGCATATAGTGAAATATAATCTTGCATCTGGTAAAGAAGTAGGTTGTGTATGTATGATTGTCCCTCTCTTGTGTCCCTACCCTGTGGTCAGTTGCCAATAAACAAGTTCCTTTACTCTATCGTGCCTCCTGCCTCTCCATTTTGGTGAAGAATTATATCACTTAAATAGGAAAAGAACTGCCTTACCACCTGGGCGGGTGTATTGGAATAGCCTGACATTCATATCTTTTGACTCACTTCATTTGGCGTCATGGAATTATGTGATTTTCATTCATTCCAAATATTACCACCCATCTGTCTCCTTCTATCTCCCGGCTCACTTCAGCTTCGGTGAGGGCAGTGGAAGTGCTATATTCCTTATGGAAGCCATGCTGCTCCAAGGATAACAATTAATATTTCTGGATATAATCTGTCAGTTGAGACGCCACAACTCTCTCTAATAATTTGCTATTGGCAGACTGGATTGCTATAGAATGGTAATTTTCAAGACATTTCAAATCACTATGCTTGAACACTGGTGTGACTCTAGCAATCTTACATAAGTCAGGGATAGACCTAGTAATCAGTGATGTGTTGAAGATGTGGGAGATTGGCAGGGCAAGGACTGGAGCACCCAGACAGATAAGTTTAGGCTCCATATTGTCAAGCCCAGCACTAGTAAAGGGGAAAGGCTGGCTAGGAGTCTATGAGTTTCACCTACTGATACAGTTTGGTGGTAAAAAGGTGGATGAGGTACAGGTGCAGGTGAGGAGCTGTCAGGTTGATTCTGTAGGTTAGAGGCAGTAAACAAGGAGGTGAAGTTTGACAGATTAGAGAACTGAACGTTAAAAGCATTAGCAATTGTTAAAGCATTGTTACAGTTTATACCTCCAGCAAGCATATCTACAGTCTGACACTTAGTAGAGCCAGTGACTACATTTTTAATATTACAATATTAATATTATATCGCAAGGATATAGATGCATTGGAGAAGGTTCTGAGAAGGGCAACCAAGATGGTACAGGGTATGCAGGGAAAAAAAAGAGTTGGATCTGTACACGCTGGAGACAAGGCGGGAAAGGGGAGACATTGAAACTTTTAAATATGTAAAGGAGCTCAATAAAGTGGGAGAAGATGGTTTACTTAAGAGGAAGGAGGGGATCAAAACTAGAGGGCACAGCCTCAGACTGCAAGGAAAAAGATACAGGGGCAATGTGAGAGGGTGTTTCTTCACAGAGAGGGTGGTGGTGGAGCTCTGGAACAGACCACCAGACAGAGTGGTGGAGGCTAAATCAGTGGAAGAATTCAAGAGGGCATGGCACAAGCATACAGGGCTGAGTATCAGGGGGAGAGCGGGGGCTGGCAGAGAGGGGGAGGTAGATGGGCTGGTATGGTCCTTTTCTGCCATCAAGCTTCTATGATTCTGTGATTCTATACACCAGAAGCATTTATGTGTGTGTGTTTACCTGCAAAAACAATTTCAGTAAATAAATAGGAAGATCCTAATAAGCAAATATTTACCATTTTTATTGAACTGCTGCTTTAAATGTGTCTTTTACTACTCCATTAAAGTCTTCAATGATAAAACAAATAGCTCTGGAGGAGATGCAATGCTTAATCACTCATGAAAAGCGGGTGAAGCTAGGGGTATACCCCTCCTCTCCAACTCTCATCTACTAGCTTAACCTTCCTACTACCTGCCTTATACAGACTGCTCGCCAGAGGCCACGTGTAACCCCTGAATAAACTATATGCAAAGTACTACCAATTGCTTACATGTCATGATGATAACCATGCCTGTACCCATGCCTGCATCCACTGCTTTTCTTTTACTGTGCCTGTAAGCCATGCCTGTATCCACTGCTTTTCTTTTACCATGCCTGTATCCACTATTTTTCTTTACTGTCACCACCTCATGATGTAACTCACAATGCCTCAAATGTTCCTTATGTCCTTGTTCATTCTTATAACTTGTATTGTTATCCCAGGTCGCCCCTGAAAAAGGGACCTTCGGAGCTCAGTGGGCCTACCCGGTCACCAAAATTTAATAAATAACTTATTAACTCCTTACTGCCCTGGCCGATTGCTCCGCTCGGCCGACATGGGGTTGCTGGAGATTCCAAGAGTGAGTTTAAAATCTTCAGGCAGCAGAGCATTTTTGTCATGCTGCACCGACTCTTTGGAATGCTCTACCAGGCCGGTTATGGGAGTGCACCTCCGTGGAGATATGTAAGAAAGAACTAAAAACTTATTTATGGAAATTGGCCTTCTTGGAGAGTTAAGTTAGTTGTAATATGATTGGAATTTTATTGTAATTTATTATGTTTTTATGATGTATTTTATGATGTATCTTTATACGCTTTTATGTTTTGTATTGAAATTTGAATTTATGATATTGATTTGTTCAGCGCTTTGATATATTGAAAGGTGCTATATAAATGAAATTATTATTATTAAATAAATAAGTGTGTGGTTTAGTAATTTTTTTTTTTTCTTTGCCTCATCCAACGGTGGTAACCCTAGGCCAGACCTGAAGCCCCATAACCTCTTTGGCCACATCCGCTCCCTCCTCAGACCCAAATCAATCACCATTACTTCCTCTGAGCCAACTAGAATAAACTTAATGTCTAGACTTCAAAAGCTTACAGACTGTGACAAAGTTTATTGCCACAATGCCCAGGAGGAAAAATAAATCGTTTTTTTTTCACCCTTTATATTGTGGCAATAAACTTTTCATGGTCTGTGCTTTTGAAGCCTGGACGTTGTTTATTCTAGCTGGCGCCAGAGAAAGTGAGTTCTGTAACTGTATTTGACCCTTGAGTATCTTCAGGTCGCTAGGAACCCAGTCCCTACACGAGTGGCTCTGATACTTGCAATCAATCACCAGTACCTGTCTTGTCTGGGTTGAGTCTTGACTCCATCCAGTCATGAAGGCAGCTGTTATGCACTGTCACCACATCCCACGTTGACATATATGCAAATGACATATGCAACTGGGTATCATCTGCATAACAGTAAAAACCCAGCAGGAATGCCTGTACCAAAGTGGTCAGGCTGGAAAAAGCACGATTCTTCCAGACCGCCCTTGAGGTAAACAAAAACTGTTCGGCCAAATTTTGGCAGATTCTGAGAAAGGTCAAAGGTCACTCTTCTGCCACTCCTCTCTCGGCCAAAATTGTGGCAAATAATATCACATACACAGCCAGGGCTGAGATCCTTGATCAGCTAAACAATCATTTTGCAACTGCAAGCCTCTCCTTTGACGTGTCACCTGTGAATAAAATGGGTACTGCTTGCTACGTTAGCTCATTACCCAGCCCAACGTCTGCTCCTGGGACCACCAGCCCCCTGTTCATGTTCCGTCCAGTATCCTATAAACAGGTGGAGGACCTCCTCCTCCTCTCGCTGGACATCAACAAGAGTGCGGGTGTTGACTATTTAGAACCATTCTTCCTGAAAACAGGTTGTTTCTGTTTGACAGCACCAATTGCCCACCTTTTTAATTGCTCATTAAGCCAAGGGAACTGCCATCTAGTTGGAAAACTGCTCACACTATTCCATTGTTTAAATCAGGAGACCCTACAGACTTGAACAACTATAGGCCCATTTAGCTGCTTCCTGTACTATCCAAGTTACTTGAAAAAGTCATCAGTGCTCAATGAATGGAGTATTTGGATAGTGAAAACATCCTTAACCATATTCAGTCAGGGTTTAGATCCAAACATAGCACCCTGTCAGCCCTAGCTAAAGTTTCCAATGATTGGTTACGTGCCCTGGACAACAAGCAGCATATCTACGCACTCTTCCTCGACCTTAGCAAAGCATTCAACATGGTTGATCATTCCATACTACCGGACTTACTGGAAGGCATTGGTTTAACCCCCTCTGCAGTAAAATGGTTCCACTGTTACCTTACCAATAGGAGACAGCAAATTAAAAGCCAAGATGAATTCTCCCCAGTGAAAACTCTGCCGCAAGGCTCAGTCTTGAGACCTATCCTTTCACCATCTATATAAACCGCATTGATTCTGGCCCTTTAGCAGGAAAAGTTCACCTCTTCGCAGATGACACTGTCATCTATTCAAAAAATCCCTTCCTTGATATTGCCCATAAGGAGCTTCAACAGGACTTCATTTCACTCCAACACAACTTGCTGAACCTGAAGCTACTATTAAATGCCAAAAAAACTAAAGCTATGGTTATCTCCACCTCATCCACCCTCAAAATGAAGGCCCACATTACCACCCAAATTGTCACCCTCTTTGGTGAACCATTAGAAATAGTGGGCAAATTCAAATATCTGGGGGTCTGGCTGGATAACAAACTGAACTTCAGTGTACATCTAAACGAGTTATCCAAAAAGTTAAGGCAGCGCCTTGGCCTTTTCTACTGTATAAAATGCCTACTTACCCTGGAAGCCAGAAAGAGATTGGTTCAAACAACCTTCCTTACTCTGCTTGATTATGATTAACTTTCTTTATAGTCATTGCCTCCAATGTGAGCTCAAAAAACTTGATACTCTCTACCGTCGTGCTCTGCGCTTTGTTCTTGGCCTGCCCCTACAGACTCATCATTGCTATTTGTACCAAGGATTAGACTGGCCGTCCCTCTCCCTGAGGAGACAAAAAAATGCCCTTCTGTGGTTCTTCCGGGCTCTATCAAACAATTTGCCACACTATATCAGGGAACTGTTTGAGCACTCTAAGGCTAGCTACATCATAAGGAACTCATCCTTTATCAACTTTAAAATATCACTCACCAGGACACGACTTGGCTCCATTGCCATTAGCTCTTTTCTACCTATGCTTGGAACAATATGCAAAAAGCACTTAAACTCTCCATCCTGCCTAGCCCCTACATGTTTAGACAGCTGCTCAATCGAAGCCTGAATACGGTGTGTGATTGCTTTAGGTAAACAGTTCCCTCCTGACCATAAAAAGGTAAATACTTCCCTCCTGACCATAAAAAAATCTCATGCCCCCTGTCACAACCCCACTCAGCAGGTCAGTCCCTCTGCTCCTATAGTGCCAACCTCCGAGCACAGTATTGTGAAGAGTTAACAGAACAGGGTAACTCACCTGTCTGTTTTGTGGGTTTGAATCAAACTTTGGTCTCAAGTTCTTGGAGGGATTCAAACTGTGAACCTCTTGCTAGTGTACCCAATGTACAGGCTCAGATAATTCTGCTCTTCGGGGGATGCCAGATATCTTTCACCTATGGGCACCTAACCAGGTGTACAAAATGAACCCTTAAAAACTCTATGAAAGACCTCAGAATAAACTCTTACCTTTTTCCAGTTTGGTATTACCATCAAGCTATGCACAGTGTCACTGTAACCATATATGCTTCACTTTTCAAAGAAATAATTTCAAAGGCACACCAAGTAGTCTCTAAAATGAGATGTTTACTTAAAAATAGATAAAAATGTAAAATGTAAATACAGAACAATATATCACAAAACCATACAATCTTTTAAAAGCATAAGGTTGAAAGTGCAAATTCCTACCAATAATACACTTAGGCCTGTCTACCTAACATATTCTTATCTTCTTATAGTGCTGTAGATGTTTCTTCCTCAGAGTCCAAACGTGTGTGTCTAAATGGAATATGGACTACAGTTTAAAACTGGCTTTGCCAACCTCTTTGCATGAGGTCACCTAGCTCCTCCCTGTCAGAATATAAAAATTATACAAAACAAGATGTCTCATCCTTCAGAAGATGACATCAGCAAAAACTCTTTTCCCCATGTCCTTCTGATCTAGAGTGTCTTCCTGTCTCAAGGACATCAAAGGACTTTTTAGGACTCTCTGCCAGATCTCACTGAGGTGGCATATGCTTTTTGACACCAGTGAATTAACTGGGGTTTCCTGAGGACATCATAAAATGCATATTCCACTTCCTAGTTTTTAGCTTCAAACAACCCAGATCCTAACTAAGGCTATATAATGTGAGTTTTTGCAAGTTAATCACCTTACAGAGATCTGCTGTTTACCATATATCCTGCCCTTTGAAGTGAAACCTGGGGGGTCATCCAGAAGCACATAATTTCTCTTGACAGACAATCACACTGTATTTTCATTTTACAAAAAAAATCACAGAGTAATCAGAACCAGCTGTCCAAGCATCACACCCCCTATTAACTAGGCCTATATATCCCCCTCTTAGGCCGGCATCCCACTAGGGTAACTATACCCTTTTATGCACCTACGCCCTCTGCCCCAGCTAGCTCCATTGGGGGTCTTCATCCTACTGGTTTGCCCTCCTTCTTTCTCCCCCTGTTCTTGTTTACCCCCTACCGTCTTCTGCATCCCCCTTCCTCTCCTCTCCTCTCCTTCCGTGTCTTATTATGTTCCTGTATACGCTGAATCTTTTTGTGTATTTGTCATCATTGCTAAGTTCCAATGCTTACTGATTGTCATCCTGTTTTACTCTAAAATTATATTTCTCATGCTTGTAATGTAAGTTATTGTTTAAGATGTATTATGTGTCCAGGACCATCTTGTAAATGAGCTTGCTCAATGATGTATCTGCCTGGTTAAATAAAGTTTGATTGATTGATTTGTAATATCTAATGATCCCATCCAGGGGCAGCGTATATAACGGCAACAACATTGATAATGGGACCGACCCCTAGGGCACCCCACAAGACAGGGCCATGTGACATGAAGAGTAATTGCCCAACCTGACCATCTGTGTTATGTCCCTGAGGAAGGACCCAAACCAGCAGATGACTATGCCAGTGAGTCTTCTGTGCTCCCTCAGTCAGTCCCGTAACAGCTCATGGTCCACAGTTATCAGATGCTGTGGAGAGATTGGGGAGAACGAGAATTTACTGCTCACCCCCTTCTCTAGCCCCGAGCACGTCATTATACACCCTGACTAATGCAGTTTCAGTGCTATGCCTTGACTTAATAGTTGCCAAAGGCTTTGAAGTGTACCTCTGTTTGATACACCACAATTTTCTCTATAACCATACCCACAAAGTGCAGGTTAAAGACAGGTTGCTAATATGCCAGTATCTCCAGGTCCAGCATTGGTTTCATCCGAAGGGGTCTCACCAAAGCATTTTTCTTTTTTTTCCTCTTAATACTTACTTTATGCTCCTCTATCCATCGATCCTGGCAGCTCTCCTCAGCTCTACCACAACCCATCTGGTGGTCTTATTGGTTATTCACCACTAAGGGTGACATGACACTTATGGTTATGCAGGGCCTGCAGGGGAAGCTGAGCAGTCCGGGACAGTTTCCTTCTGCTTTTTCTTCCCCAGGTTGATGGTGTGCAGTGACTCAGACATGCCTCTTACGACATCCTCCCATGTCAGACTGCTCCTGTCATCGCTGCCAGGTGGCTCACACAGGATTCCTCCTCCCTGAGGGATGAGAGCTGTACTTGGGACACTCAGTCTTCCCTTACCCGGCCGGCTCCTGAGCAATCCTACTTTATTTCCAAACCTGGGTCACTGGTGTGGCTGGCAGCAAGGCCACCATTGCCTGAGCCCACCATGCCACGAGATCTGCCTTACCGCTGCATTTTTCAAGGCACTTGGAAAGACATCCTTCTCCCCTGGACAAGTAGCACTGGACAATCCCAGTAAACACTGGGCCCAGCTGCTCCATGACGCTCACCAGTGGCCTCATTGGGCCCTGGTCCAGTTCACAAAAAGTGGGTCACAGCTCTGAAATCTCCCCACATACCTCCTGTAGTGTGATTGGCTTATACTTGCTCCAGGCACAATGGGTACTTCTGTGATGACCAGACTTTATACTACCAGCCACCACAGTCTGCTTAAGTAAATCTCATCCCGAATAGATGACACCCTGTAAAGAACTGAACAAACTCCTCACTTTATGTTGTTGACAACACCCCTCCTGACACCAGACAGGCAAGATGTAAAAGCCTGTCTATAGTCCAGAAGAGCAGAGCTGGACAGTTCTTCCCAGCATCAGACTTCCTAAAAAGAAAAGCTGCCTTCTTATGGGCGATTTCCCTCTGATATTCCCAGAATGAGAAGTCAGAGACAGCTTTTCGTCCAGAACCTTGGGACTTCTTGCTTTGGGGAGGGAGGGAGGGTGGGTTAGCTTCTGGCACTCGATAGACCCCTGGTGGAAGTCAGGAGTCTGACAGGTAGGGCTTGTTGGATGGAGAGATAGGGCAGACACTGGCATCAATGCCAGTAATGTCATTGCATGCCACACCTCCTAGGGACAAAACAGGGAAAATGCGGGTCGTGCAGTATGCCACCCGCCTTGCTTTACAAGTCTTGCATTGTTGCCCTGTGGCACTCCCTGGACATTGAGCTTCAAGGCCGATGTAGGAAAAGGGGTCCTCCTGAAAACCCCACCCTGGGGGGTAAGCCAGGGAGGAACACTGGGGAGGTAAGTCCCGGGGATGGGGCTGGGGACAGAGGTTGGGCCCATGTGGGCCGATCCAGGCTGGAGGATAAAGCATAATAAATAAATAAAAAAAAAAAAAGAACCTTGGACTTCCTCTTGTGACAGTCCAGCTTCTGACCCCTAGCCTTCAACTGCTTCAGCTCTCCATCAAACCAGGAGGCCAGGGACATACAAGGTATGGTTCAGTGGTATTGAAGGAGGTGCCAAGGGCCATATTGTATGCCCCCCCACCTTCTCCAGCCCCACCCCACAAGCTGTCAACAAACTGAGACATCCAACACCAAGAGCTTCTCCAGCTTCAGCCCTCTCAGAGGACAGTAACGTACAGCACCATCTAGAGCAGGGAAGGAGGCCTGAATGTGAACTTCACTGTACATTGAACCCACCTGAAGACTGGATCAATCTCGAGATCAATAATTGTGAGCCCCAACAAAAACACCAGTTCCAAGGCATGGCCCTGTTGGTGGGTCCTAGAGCTAACAACTTTGCAAGGCCCAGTGTATCTATCATCTGGAGGAAATTTTGACCAAATTGTGTAGATTCATTGTCAGCCCAGGCATTAAAGTTGCCCAGAATAAACCATCTGGATGACTCCAGTAACTTGTCCACAACAAAGTCTGCCATTTCCTACAGGAATCCCCCTTCCCCAATGCCTGGGGTGGGTACATGAGGACGATCCTGCACCTGGTCCCCCATGCACAGTCACATATTTAGATGAAATAGACTCTCCCACTGGTTGTATAAGGGTTCTCCACCCAGCTTTAATACGGATGGCCTCCATCCCCTGCTCCTCTAGCAGTGTACCACAGTAACCAGCCAGGAGAGCTGCTTCTAGCACTGGGCCGGAGTCATCTCCCAACCACATCTCAATGATATGCACCAAGCTGGCCGAGGAACCAGAAATAAAATCTGCTATTAAAGCTGTCTTGTTCTCACTGATCAGGCATTGCATAGAGTTACCCAAAGCGGCTGAGTAAAGGCATCTGACTACTTGCTACCTGTCCACTATGTCCCTGTACATTTAATCTGGTAGAAGCCCTGGATATGGGGACTAACTACGCCTAGCCTCTCTGTACAGTTTCTCCCTTGAAATCTCCTGGTCCTCACCCTCTTAATAAAGCCCTGCCCATCAGCTCTCCCTACAACTGTTGCTTCACTCCCATATATCCTCTAAATACCCACCTCACTGTAGTGCCAATAAGCTGCTGCTGGAAGGGGGATCTTAAAGGAGTGCAGTTGACAGAGCTGAATTGGAGAGTAGCTGAACCTAGGCGACTTCCAGTGACATCATGGAGGACCTCTGTGACGTTATAGAGTTGTCAACGGCATGCAGAAAGAGCTTCTGTCTCTCCAGACTGAAAACCCTCTTCCAAACAGAGTAAAAATCAAAAGAGACTGGAATACACGACAGAGAAAGGTGTGGAAGTAGGTAGGCATACAAGAGCAAAAACAAAGCAACTGCAAATGTCACTCCAAACAGCGGGATTAATCCTGCAAGATCCAGACCATAGCCACAGCACATCTCTAGCCAGTTCAAAAGGCAGAGATGAAGATATGGACTATGAGTCCGAAAAATGAATAAGAATCAGATTTGCAGTGATTCTTCGGGAAATCAAAGCCTCACACAAGGAGAATCGGCTCAAGTTTAAAAAGCTAAATGATCGTCTGTCAGGAGTGAAGTTGCAGCTCGCAGAAGCAGAACAAAGGATCTGCATCACAGAGGACGGCGTGTTGCAGCTTGAAGCAGCAATGGTGTCCCTGATCCAACATGCCGATAATCTTCAAGCAAAATGCACAGACCTCAAAGCGAGGTCTCAGATAATTTGCACCTCTCAGGACTTCTCAAAGGAGCCAAAATGGAGCCTCTGTGATTTCCTTACTGACTTACTGAGGGATGTTCTGAACTTGCCACCAACTGTGGACATCAGATTGAAGCATGCTCATCAGGTCTTGTTCCCCAATCCGACGGACCTGACAGCAAGGCCAAAACAAATCATTATGAAGTTCTCGAGTTATTGACTGAAGGAAGAAGTACTATGATGGGCATGGCGAAGAAAGAAATCCAGTACAATAGTGAGAGACTTTTCTTTGATCAAGATTACCCCAATGAAATACAAAAGCAACACGAGCAAAACAAATCAAAATTCAAACGCCCCTGAGTAAAAATACAGGTGCTGATGTAATCCCTCAACCACCAGAAAACGACTGGGCTCAACTATGACAGGCAGGTATAGGAGCAGCAACTAAGGTAGTTGCAGAAGAAAGGACCACCTGTATAACATAAAAGGTGGCTGAACCCACTCTGAGGGCTCCCAAAAAACTACCTGACTTGAATACTGTATGAGGGGTACAGTTGCAGCTAGAGAACGGTTGCATTTTTTGAGGCCCCTGATTGCCTCCTGAGGGATAGATCGAACTCGGATCCTGTATAGTGCAAGTTTGGGATTATGATTGAGCATACACCTAACTAAGCAGAAAGGGAATAGGTACAGCTTGTCCGACTGACAGCTTGAGAGGAGCTACACACTTCAGCACCAGTTTAACAGTGTACCAGGATGTTACTCCTTTAAAATAAATAACAGCCAGCAACAGATTTATAAGGCTATCTGTTGCAAGAATGACAATTGTTCTATTTTGCAGTGCTGACAACAAAAAACAGCTACAAAAGGCACACTCTCCGTAAGGGAGACTTGACTGTCTCATTTGTCCAACTTAGAGGGTGCAAGACAAGGGAGGTTAAAATGTTTAGGTAATAGGGTTAAAACTGAAGAGGAGTATTAATGCTGTAGGAAGTCACTACTGCCATTGCTGTCCCTGCTCATTATACAAACATACGAAAGAGCCAACAGAAGGCGGCCATTTGGTCTATCAAGTCTGTCATATTGCAGGGTCCACAGCTTGAGCTAATGTCCCTGCCCTCCCTCCCCACTCCTCCCATCCTCCCTACCCATGATCCTTACCTTCCCCTATGCCTATCTTGGCCTCTTTTAAAGCTGCCCACTGTCTTCAATGAGTTGACCTCTTCCAGCAGCGCATTCCAAGTGTCCACTACCCTCTCTGTAAAGAACTGCTTCCTGACCTCCCTCCTAAACCTCCCACCCACCAGCTTAACACTGTGCCTCCTCGTATTATGGTTGCCACTCATCTTAAAGAGACTCTCCTTATCAACCTTGTTTATCCCTTTCAAGTACTTGAAGGTCCCAATCATGTCCCCCCCCCCCCCCCACTCCTGTCTTCCAGGGAGTACATGTTCAGTGCCCTCAACCTCTCCTCGTATGCCTTACCCTGTTGACCCGCTGTCATCTTTGAAGCTCTCCTCTGGACCTTCTCCAGCAGGTTAATTTCTTTTTTGAGGTGTGGGCACCAGCCTTACCAGTGACGTGTACAAAGGCAGTATAACCTCCTTTCTCCTGTTATTGATCCCCCTAGCTATGAATCCCAGCATCTTGCTTGCCTTTGCTGCTGCTTTCTTGGCAATGCGTGGAGTGCTTCAGATCACTGAATTGATGGGCTCTAGTATAGGCGTGTACATAGTTTACAAATATAATCAGTTGATAAAAGCAAGGGATAATGGTAAACTGAAAAAGCCATAGAAGTAGGAGTACACAAGAATCATGGGTATATACTGCCTGAAAATTTTTATTTTTGTTTTAGTCTTTGGTAATCGGGTAAGGCCCACTAGGCACAAGTACCTGTTTTCAGGGGCGATCTGGGAGCACTGGGCAGTTAAGTGACTTGCTCAGAGTCACACAGTATGCAAGTGGAGGTTGTGGGAATCAAACCTAGGTCTGGTCTTCTGGATGTACCAAACTCGTTCACAGCATGTTACTCTAACCTCTAGGCTATACTGTCAGCACAGTTATGTTGTTCCTTTGAAAGGAATGATATGCTTTTTACCAGCAGTACTATTACATATTCAGATGCAGGGGACATCCTCCCCAATCGGGGAGAAGAAATAACCTGGTCTGATTTGCTTGAAAGTTAGACAATGGTCAGAATAGGGTGTATGCAGAGCTATGGAGCGGGGACACCACCCTGGCTTTATGAGGCCACTGATACAGTGATTTTTTAAAATTTATTATGCTTTTTTCTGAGCCACCTTCCGCCATCCTTCAGCCTCGGTCACGGCCCCTCAGTTCCCACCACATAGCTGCGTGACTCCCGACCAGCAGGGGGTTGTGCACCAGCTCAAGTGCCACAAAGTCGGGATAGATCAGGAGCCAGCCTGGGAGCTCATTGAAACGGAGGGGCAGGCTTCATCCGGGTGGCAGGCAGCTGATTTTTCTCCCCTGTATGCAAGGGGTTGGGACGTGCAATGATGGCCAGCGTCCGCCCCACCCCTCAAACTACATTCTGGTGCCAGCTGCTGTGGTGCCCCTGGCCTCTGCCAGGGGTCCATCACACACTGGTCACCCCCCCCCCCGAGAGGGAGAGCAGTCCTTGGGATGCTTCATCCTTCTCCCCTGGCCGGCCCTCCGACGTCCTGGGTCCGTTCCTGAACCTAGGTCACCGACGTTACAAGTGGAAATCCAACCGCTGCGCTGATGGGTCAGCACTGATAAAGTGATTTATCCCCAATAAATGAAATACTGAAGGGGGCTGGCATACAGATGTACATAACTTAAAGGGTGAGTAATAGATAAAAGGTGAGCTGAATTTGTTTAACAAGCTCAAATGAAAATGAATGAAGATACACCAGTAGCTGCAAGGACAAACTGAATACACTGAGTTTTTCTGCAGGTTAAGGTGACACAAATTATACAGATACTAGAGGCAGTGATTTCAGTAAGGTACTCTGTGATACACAGCCTGAGGAAGGATCTCAGAGGTAGGGGAGTGGCCATTTGTTTTAATCCAACATGAGCCTCTCAGTGCTCCCGGTGGGTTCTACCAGGTCCTTTGAGTGAGTGGCCGTGCAGGGGGATCCTGGTGCAGGCTGCAGGATCCTGCTTAGTTACTGACTGCCTGGCTGGGAGAGGGAATTCCTGTAGGAAGTTGGAGATTTCATGGCTGGCCTGGCGTTGGAGTCCCCCAGATGGCTGATTCTGGGTGACTTCAATGCCTGGGTCAACGACAAGTTCTTGCCATTTGGTCGTGACCACCTACAAGGTATGGAAGTATTAGGCCTGTTGCAGGTAATTACCTCAGTGACACACTTGCATGGGCACACTTTGGACCTGGTGTTCTCACTGGGGCTTGTGATAGACGATCTCTGGATTGATCTAGTGATACGGTCAGATCATTTAACTGTAAGGTTCATGTTTGCACCCCGCCCACGAAAGTCCCTCCTCTGTGGAGATGATCTGGTACCGCTCATTACAGGGACTGTCCCCAGTAGGACTGCAAGCGGTGTTGGACCTATTAAGTGTGGAAGCTGCGTGCGCAATGGGTGTGGAGGGGGCAGTGGCAGCCTATAATATGGCGTTCACTGCTGCCTTCAATGCTATCATGCCTGTCCATGTATGGCCCTTGTCTACTCACTGGAGACCCCCCCTGGTTTGATGGGGAGCTCTAAGACTTAAAGATAAAGGGCCAGAGGTTAGAGCGTTGCTGGAGGAGCTCCAGGTTGATGGAGGACAAATTGGCCTTGAGGTCACATTATCACGACTATCAAGGGGCAATCACCTGAAAGAAGGCAGATTTTTTGTCCAGGGAGATTGCTGCAGTGGAGAACAGACTGGCTCAGCTCTTTCATACGGTGGACAGGTTATTATACCTGGCCTGTCTCCATACTGGAGGAGCTTTTTCAAACACTAGGTGTGATGAGTTTGCTCTGTTCTTTGCTGACAAAGTGTCCTCCATCAGATCCAATATCTCCTCCAGAGCTGCTCAATTGGCTTGCGGAGTCGGGCTGATGGCATGGAGAGGCACCCCTCTTATGTGGAGTGAGTTTGACCCTGTTGAAGCAGAGGAGGAAGGTAAGATAGTCTCAAAGCTGCACCCCACCTATTGTGGTCTAGCCCAGGCCCAACCTGACTTTCAGTTGGATGTGGGGACCTGGTTAGTCCTGTGGTTGCTGAGATGTCGGTGTTCAATGAGGAGTGGAATCTTCCCAGTAGCCTTGAAAGAGGCCCTGGTGAGGCCCCTTTTGAAGAAGCCCTCATTGGACCTGGACTGTCTCACCAACTACAGACCGGTCTCAAACCTCCCATTTTTAGGGAAGATTTTAGAAAAAGTGGTGGCTGTTCAGCTCAATGCTCGTCTCACTTCCTCTGCCATTTTTGAGTCATTCCAGTCCAAGTTTAGACGACGTAGCACAGAGACTGCCCTGGTAAGGGTGTCTAATGATCTCCTAAGAGTGAGCGATAGAGAAGAACAATCTATTCTTGTCCTCCTCAATCTCTCTGCGGCATTTGATGCCATAGATCATGAGGTGTTGTTGAACCACCTGTAGAACTGGTGTGGACTGTCCGGCAAAGTCATCAGCTTGTTCAGGTCCTATCTCATGGACAGGGTGTAGAGGGTTGTGATGTGATTATCTTCATCCAGCCCAATGCCCCTGTGCTGTGGAGTTCTGCAGGGTTTGGTCCTCTCACCTCTTTTGTTCACGTTGTACGTGCTGCCTTTGGGAGATGTTATGAGCGATATGGCTTGGGTTTTCATTGCTATGCTGATGATGCCCAGCTATACCTGTCCTGTGCACCCAAAAAACAGATGGCAGTCTCTGTGTTTAACTCCTGCTTGGCCAAGATTCAGGACTGGATGACTTTAAACTGGCAATGACTCAATCTGGACAAGACAGAAATATTGGTGGTGGACCCAGGTCATCGGTGAGGCAGAGGGATACAGGGGAGTGATCTGAGTTTATAACTGGGTGACTTGCCCTTGATCCCCTTCACTCGGGTTAGGAATTTGGGTGTTGTTCTTGATGACGGTGTCAGCAGTCATCAAAAGTGGCTTTTATTGTCTGAGAAACATTGCCCAGATCCGTGCCTTAATTCCACTTAATGACCTGACCACCCTAATACATGCCTTTGTCACATCGAGGCTGGACGACTGCAATGCCTCATACTGGGGCTTTCAGGAGGAAGTCTCTGCCAGCTGCAGCTGGTACAGAACATCGTGGCCAGGCTACTGGCGGGTGTTCCCAGATGTTAATATATTATGCTGGTTCTCCATGGGCTGCACTGGCTGCCGGTAAGGTGAAGGATTGCCTTCAAGGTCTGTTCGTTGACCTATAAAGCCCTACACAGTCAGGAACTTGACTATAGTACCTGCAAGATCTCCTGGTTTCTCATTGCCTGTCTCGCTTCCTTCGTTCCTCTGAGGGTGGCCTCCTGATGGTACATCCAGGCAAATGGCATCAGCAGTGTCCCTTAGGATGTTTGCCTGGCTCAGAACTACCAATCTGATGCAGGACACACAAACCAAAGCCATGGATTTCCACCGTGACCCAATGTCTCAGTTTGATAGAACAAACAGAAACATACATAAAAAAGATGGATGAATATAAGGCTGCTTATAAGAGTGCAGCAGCAGCAAAAGAGAGAGCATCTACACGCCAGAAACACCAGGCCAGAGATGGCAGGGGCAGAGCTCACTACAGGCCTTTTTTCCAGCTTCAAGCTTTTCTCCAGTGCCAACGAAGAGGATACTTTAGAGGCAGGGGCAGAAGGGGCAGTGGACGTACTAGTCCCGATGTGCAGCCAGCAGCCCAGACAAAGCAGACACCCTGAGGTGCCTGCTTGGGTTGCCTCCCCTGTCCCAGTAGGGGGTAGGCTGGCCCACTATCTCCAGGAGTGGAAAAATATCACCACAGACAAGTGGGTCCTGGAGGTAGTGGGCCAGGGGCTTGTCCTCAGCTTCAAGCTCATACTAAAGCTGAGGTCAAGACTCTTCAAACCCTCTTCCCATTAGAAACAACTTTGTTAGAAAAGGAAGTCTCAAGCCTTCTGTTATAAAAAGCAGTAGAGCCAGTTCCCTCAGGCCAGAAGGGAAAGGGCTTGTACTCAAGGTACTTCCTCGCAATAAAGAAAACAGGGGAGTGGTGACCCATTCTGGATCTCAGACACTTAAACAGTTGTCAAAATCATAATTCAAGATGGTTACTCTGGCTACTATATTGCCAACCCTAAGGCTGGGAGATTTGCTAGCATCAATGGACCTAAAGGATGCTTACTTCTATATTCCAATAAGGAGATCACACAGGAAGTACCTCAGATTCAGACTACCATTAGGCCATTACCAATTCAGGGCAGTGCCCTTCCGACTAACATCTGCTGCAAGGGTGTTCACAAAATGTCAAGCTGTGGTCGTGGCACACCTAAGGTGACAAGGGGTATCCATATTCCCCTGCCTGGATGACTGGCTGATAGTAGGCCAGTCATATCAGCAAGTGATAGAAGCCTTGACACACACAAGATCCCTGCACTCACTGGAGTTCTTGGTGAATCAGAAAATGTTTGTTCTGGAACCGGTTCAGTTGCTCAGATTCATAGTGGCAGAACTAGACACAAGACATGGAAAGGCTTTTCTCACTCAAGATAGAGCGGATAACCTTATTCAGGTAGCCAGTTTCTTCAAGCTTCATGTCCCAAGGCCAGCAAGATGCTTCCTGCAGCTGCTAGACTATATGGCAGCATCCACAGTAACTGTGTCAGCAGCCAGGTTCCAAATGAAGGACATCCGGTTCCACCTGAGAGCTCATTGGCTTCAAAAAAGGGATTCTCTGTCAAAACTAGTACTCGTCACATGGACATTTCTCCAGGCTGTACAGTGGTAGCAACAAAATGCCAATCTCAGGCAATGGGTGCCATTTTTGTAGCAAGCTCCTTCTCTGGTACCGACTACAGATGCATCCCTCCTAGTATGGGGAGCACATCTGGGGGAATCACACAGCACATGGCACATGGACAAAGCAGGAATCACTCCTGCACATCAACTTGGAGCTCAGGGCAGTTCTCCTGGGTCTCCAGTCATTCGCCAATCAAGTAAAGGGAAAGGTGGTTCAGGTCAGAACAGACAATGCAACCACCATGTACTACATAAACAAACAAAGGGGCACAAGGTCAACTGTTCTTTGAACAGAGGCAATAAACATCTGGGCCTTGGCATATTCCCTGGAGATTTCCCTCTCAGCTGTACATCTCCAGGAAAAGAAAAAGTTTTGGCAGATGCTCTCAGCAGAATCACCACGAGTGGTCACTGAACAAGCAGGCCCTGGAGGCCATCTTCAGGAGATGGGGCACTCCAGAAGTGGACTTGTCTGCAGCTCCAAGCAATCATCAGCTACCACACTTTTGCTGAAGACCCCCGTTTAAGGGCACAATCCCTCTGGATGCACTTTTACTGGATTGAATGGGGAGGTTTCTGTATGCATTCCTACCCTTCCCTTTGCTATTAAGGGTGCTGAACAAACTCAGAGCCTAGCTGGTAACAGTGATTCGCATTGCCCCAGACTGGGCCAGACAACCCTGGTATTCCATGATTCTATCAATGTCAGTAACCAAACCAGTATCCCCAGGAGGCACAACCTATTGTCTTCCTCACAGGGCAGGATCATGTATCCCAACCTGCAATCCCTCAGGCTCAAAGCTGGGCTCTTGAGGACTTAGACTATGCAGATCTGCACCTGTCAGAAGGGGTTATGGAAATTCTGAGAGTATCCGGAAAGCCATCCACTAGGAAGACCTGTTCTTCCACATGGAAGAGGTTTTAAATTTGGTGTCAGGGCAGGGGCATGGACCATAACCAGGCCAGCCTGTCAATAGTCCTGGACTATGTTGCCCATCTACTTTCTACAGGCTTAAGGGCCTCCACTTTGAAAGTGCACCTGGCAGCTGTCTCAGCTTACTTATCTGCTGGTATGAACTCTTCCCTAGCTTCAAACCCTGTGTTTAAAAAGTTTTTTAAGGGATTGCTGCATTTGCATCCCCCCCACACAGGAAACCAACTCCCATGTGGGACCTGAATATCTGCATTGCCCAACTCATGCAACCTCACTTCGAACCAATGTCTTCAGAAGACTTCAAGTATATGACTTGGAAGACAGTATTTCTGGTAGCCATAACTTCTACCAGAAGGATTAGTGAGTTTCAGGCATTGTCCACAGAACCTGGGTACATTGCTGTCCACAGAGACAAAGCAGTCCTTAGGACTAATAGAAAATTCCTGCCCAAGCTGGTTTCAGGGTTCCACCTAAATCAGTCTATTCCATTACCTGTCTTTTTTACTGATCATTCCACCTCAGGTGAACGTAGGTTGCACAGCCTGGATGTAAAAAGGGCAATCAGCTACTATCTTGACCACACAAAAGGTCACAGACAGGATCAAACTCAGCTTTTCCTCACCTATGGAAATGTGGGGAAAGGAAAACCAGTCACTAAAAGATCCATTGCATGATGGATTGTAGCTTGCATTCACTTTTGCTATAGTAAGGCCCATTCGACCAGAGGTACAGCAGCTTTTTTGGCAGCTGCTAGAGGCATTCCCCTAGTGAACATCTGTAAGGCAGCTACCTGGAAGACAGTACACACATTTACTAAGCATTATTGTTCGGACGTTCAGGCCAGAGTGGATGCCAGGTTTGGTACAACAGTCCTGCAGAGCCTGTTTCCAAAATAGGTTTAGGCCCACTTCCAAAGGTACTGCTTGGATAGTCTGCATAAGTCAGAATATAGTAAGATTTTCTGGAGTTTGAAGAAAAAATTACTTACCATAGTAATCTTATTTCTTCCAAAGGAATCTTACTGTATTCTGAACTCCCTCCCTCCCTTCCTCCCCTACTAGAAACCTGCAGTATGGTCACTGCACTCCAGCTGTAATAGGGATGTTGTAAACCTGTGGGTATGGTGTTTCCTTTTGGGCATCTGTTTCTTGAGTCTTAGTGGTGCCACATTGAATCGTTTGAGGGGGGAAATTGATAATTAATAATAGGGGGACTATTGTTAGTATTACCATAGTTAGATAGTTCTTTGTGCATGCTTCATAAGAATCGGACAGTTTAGAACTGTTTACCAGGGACAGGGGTTTGAAAACTGAGCTCGAGCCTAGCATTCCATCATTTGCATAGGTTCTATTAACCATTTCAGCTCCGCGGCAGTCCTATGGTGAGACCATATTGCATAAGTCAGAATACAGTAAGATTCCCTTGGAAGAAATAAGATTACTATGGTAAGTAAATTTTTCTAACCTGACAATTTTATTGCTCAGGGTTAAGAGCTACTACTGATAAAGAATGTTATAGCTGATGATTTGTTTGGGGAGGGGGTGCAGGGATGGGAGATATGCTCTGAAATATGTTTGCAAAAATATTTTATGAATAATTTTTATGTGTGTGTGTTTTGTTACATGTGTATTATACTGTACAGTGCTCTAAGCCCCCAGGAAGGGGCACTTTAGAAATAAAATGTTGATTGAGTGAGATAAAGTATGCAATCAGCACTGAGCTCTGTGGTAAGAAAGGTTTGAGAGCTGAAGACATATAGTGAAATGCAGGAGTTTAGACTTGAGGTGGTTTACACAGCTCATTATGAAATTTCTGGATTAATGTATATTGATTTACAGAACTTAATGCATAAATATAGGATTAAATAAAAGCGGATGGCAGGAGTAAACCACAACAGAAAGAGTAACAAGGTTACCCTAATAATAAAGGGGTATGCTGCCTAAATTTGATTTTCTAATCTCCTTTAAAGGAAAGCTTTCCTTATCTGAGATGTCTACCCCGGAAAGCCTTACCCCCCGATTAGAGGTTTTGTGAGTAAAATGCCCTTGTCCATGCGGGTTAACTTATATTTTTTTACTTTTAAACTGATCGGTGCAGTGCCACACTTTGCCTTAAAATGGAGGTGCGAAGCGTGCACCGTGTTGCGGAATACCAGACTTTTTAAAAGTAAAAAAAAAAGTAAGGTAACCCACACAGAAAAGAATGTTTTATTTGGGAAACCCTTGATCAGGGGTTAAGACTTTTGGGGGTGGGAAATTTCGGATAAGGATAGCTTTCCTTTAAAGGAATTAGGCAACATACACACATCTATGCTAAGGGATTGATCACTCCTAAGGAAAGCTGGCAACCTCCTGCATTTAACTTTATAATGTTCTGAACACCCAAAACAATACTGAGTATGGGTCTCGATGGGGAAAATACACCCCCTACGGAATGAAGACCCCTGATGAGAAGGATGCCCTGGTAGATATGACACTAAACGAAAGGGTGATAATAAGAAATAAAATTACACGTAGAATTTATTGATCAAATAAAGAGATCCTACTGGTTCATAGCACTGAAAGCAAAGGAACTGATAAAATCTTGCCAAGATGAAGGGTGCTGAATACATTAGATTTTAATGATTAATTGAAATGAAGGAATTGCATGGCTTGATTTGGCAACATTTAGAAAGCTCTGCCTAAACTAAAGTAGCTCACTTCATACAATGAAGAAAAGTCCGCCCCTCATGGATTTTAGACTTGGGACAAAATGAGAAGTAATAAGGTTACAGAACTTGAGATGGGAGGATGAGATAACTTCCAAGTTTCAAAAGACAGTTGGTGTGACTACTGATGTTATTTACGGGGGAACTGATGGGGTTACATAACCAGACTTCTAAGCTACACAAGTTATGGGAACAATGTGACACAGTATACAAGTACTTTACGGATAAAGAGGTTGGATAGATAGATAGATAGATACTTTATTTCTATAGCTCTCCTTTCAAGAGACTTTGAGTGCTTCACAATTAATACACAATACAACAATTTTTAAATATTCATAAAGTACAAAGTTGGAACAAGCAGCAATATCCAACCAACATAATATATATAAAACTATCTATCCAATCAATTAAAATCTAATTTATGCTATCTACAAATTAAAAGCTTTGCTAAATAAATATGTTTTTAGTCCTTTTTTGAAGGTATCTACCGAGGGTGCCTCCCACAGCTGTTTAGGTAATAAGCTCCATAGGGTAGGTGCAGCCACCGAAAACGCTCTATCACCAGAGTGACGCAACCTTGCCCTAGGAACACTAAGGTGGAATGGAGAGCTTGGATGGATGGTGAAGCACAAAGAGATCTTGCAGGTAGACTTGTCCCCCCTTCGTGTAGGGCTTTATAGGTTAGTAATCTGACCTTGAAGGCAATCCTTCACCTAACCAGCAGCCAGTGCAGTCCGTGGAGGACAGGTGTAATATGATCATACCTATAAGCACCTGTCAGTAATCTTGCCACCACATTCTGCACCAGCTGCAGTCGATGGAGGTAACCTCCAGATAGCCTTAGGTACAGGGCATTGCAGTAATCCAGTCTAGACATCACGAAAGCATGTACTAGTGAGGCCAGGTCCTCAGAGGGTAACAGGTTCTGAATCCGGGCAATGTTCCTCAGATTATAGAATCCGCTCTTAACAATGGCCGACACCTGAGCATCAAATGTCAAGCCACTATTGAGGATAGAAACATAGACTTTGATGGCAGATAAGGACCGCTTGGCCCACCTAGTCTGCCCATTTCCCTACCTACAGGATAGGCTGCAGATCCTAGTTAACCAACAGACTATTTCTTCCTAGCCCCCAACAGAATTGCCTTATGTCTGTCCCATGCATTCTTGAATTCTCCCACAGTTTTAGACCCCCACAGCCTCCTCAGGAAGGCTGTTCCATGCATCCACTACCCTCTCTGTGAAAAAATACTTCCTCACATTGCCCCGGAACCGCCCCCCCCCATCTTTAAATTGTGTCCCCTTGTTCTTGCACATCTCTTTTTCTGAAAGATGCTACCTTCTTGGACTTTGTTGATTCCACTGAGGTACTTAAAAGTTTCTATCATGTCCCCCCTCTCCCTTCTTTCCTCAAGGGTATACATATTAAGCTCCTTTAGTCTCTCCTCGTACGGCTTTTCTTGCAGACCTTGCACCATTTAGTTGCCCTCCTCTGGACTGCCTCTAACCTGTCTATGTCCTTGCGGAGATGGGGTCTCCAGAACTGGACGCAGTACTCCAGATGGGGTCTCACCAACTGTCTGTACAGAGGGATAACAACTTCCTGTTTTCTGCTGGTGATGCCTCTTCCTTTGCATCCCAGTATACCCCCAGCCTTCCCTACTGCCTTCTCACATTGCTTACTAACCTTAAGGTCATCTGATATGATTACCCCCAGGTCCCTTTCCTTTTTTGTTGTTGTTACTATCTCCCCCCCCAATTGTGTCATCTTCCCCTGGGTTCTTGTTTCCTAGGTGCATTATTTTGCACTTCTTTACATTGAATCCTAGCTGCCATACTTCTGACCATTCCTCCAACCTTGCCAAGTCCCTTCTCATCCTTTCCACGCCTCCTTGTGTATCAACCCTGTTGCAGATCTTTGTGTCATCTGCAAGAGGCATACTTTCCTTCGGTCCTCTGCAATGTAACTTATAAAGACATTAAAGGACTGGACCCAGTACTGAACCCTGCGGTACCCCACTAGTAACCCCTCTTTCTTCAGAGTGGACTCCATTTACAATTACCTTCTGTGTCCTGTTGTCCAGCCAATGTTTTACCCAGGCTACCACCCTGGGACCCACTCCCAGGCTGGTTAATTTGAGTATTAATCTTTTGTGTGGGACTGTGTCAAATACCTTGCTAAAGTCTAGGTAGGCCATGTCCACAGCCCCTCCCAGGTCTAGTACTTTGGTCACCCAAAGAAATCTATTAGATTCGTCTGACATGACCGTCCCGCTGTGAACCCATGCTGGCTTGGGTCCTGTGCCCCACTGGCCTCGAGGTACTCAACTATTCTTTCCTTCAGAAGTGACTCCATCACTTTCCCTACCACAGAGGTCAAACTGACAGGTCTGTAATTTCCTGCCTCTGTCTTGGTCCCACTTTCGTGAAGGGGAATCACATCTGCCTTCCTCCAGTCCTCAGGTACCACACCATCGTACCATGATTTATTAAAAAGAGTAGTCAGTGGTTTCGCTAGTTCCCCTCTTAATTCTTTTAGAAGTCTGGGGTGAATTCCATCAGGCCCCATTGCTTTGTCCACCTTCAGTTTTAGGAGTTCTTGCAGAACCCTTTCTTCTGTGAAAGGACTGGGATCAACCCCCCTATCAAGAGTGCTTCTGTTAATTGGATTAGGCACTTCCCCTCCTCTTTTGTGAATACTGAGCGAAATATTAGCTCAGTATCTGTGCTTTCACTGTCCCCTCTGCCCACCCACCATTCATTCTATTCAGCCTCACTATCCCTCCCTTTGTCTTTCTACACTCTCTGATGTACCTATAAAAGGTTTTATCCCCTTCTTAACCAAGTTGGCTATCTTTTCCTCAGTTTGGGCCTTTGCTATTCTGACTTCCCTCCGGCTTCCTTCTGCCTTAACTGGTACAGCTGTCTGTCCTGCTCCTTCTGTGTTTCCTTATACTTCCTGAATGCTATCTTTTTCTCCCTGACTTTCCCAGCCACCTCTTTTGAGAACCATAGTGGCTTTTTCTTTCATTTTGATTTGTTCATTTGCTTCACACAAAGGCTCGTTGCCTCTGTGATGGCAGTTTTGATGATTCCCCATTGTTGCTCCACCCCTCCTTCTAGCCCACCCAGATCACACCCAGATTCTTCACCTGTTTGGATGGGGTCAGTGCCATCCCCCAGTGCAAGATCAGGGGGTTTCCACAGACCCTCATCCCCCCGCACGATGACCTGAATCCACCACCAGCATCTACATCTTGTCTGGGTTGAGTCTCAGCCAGTTATGGGACATCCAAGTCCAGATCTCAGACAGGCAGTTGTTAAATGCAGAATCCACCATCTGGTTACTTGTTGCACAGGACAAGTATAGCTGGGTATCATCTGCATAGCAGTGAAAACCCAGCCCATACCACCTGATAATGTCTCCCAATGGCAACATATACACTGTGAAAAATAAGGGTGACATGACTGACCCCTGCGGAATGCCACAGGTTAGAAGCTTCGGGCTTCGGGTTAAACAGCTGAACCACAGATTAGAAGATGGTTGGGGGAGACAGGGACTGCTACAGTTCTCCTTCACTTAATAATGCTGTATATGTCAAGATTAGGTTATCTAATGGGCTCTTTTCTTATTGGATTGGCCCAGATAACGGACCACTTCATTGGGGAACCTCAACCACTATTAACCTGGATGAGGGCATGCAAGAAAGCCATGTGACTTTCCCCCACTGGGTCTAAAGACTGCCAGTACACACTTTTCTCATTTGGAAGTGTTAAAGGGTATTACCATTTCAAGGCCCAGTTGGACAAGATTCAGAAGATTTTTATAGGTTTAAGTATTGGAGTGGCAAACAATAGTGAAATTCATGCATTTATCCACAGGAGGGCACCAGAGTATAAGCTAAGACCGTTTCAAACTGGGCTTGCACCTATAAGCCACCATGAGTAATATAAACACTATTTTTGTTTTAACACATGGTGTTAATGGCCTCACACACCCTGTTAAGAGGAGGGGAAAAGTTACGGCATATTCAAAGAAAACTAAAGCAGATTTTATTATGTTACAGAAAACTCATTTGTTAGATTGAGAACATAAAAACTGAATAAGTTTGGCTATGACCAGGTCCACTCCTCCTCCTATAAAGTTGGGTGGAGGAGAGGGGTGGCTATCCTGGTGTTGAAGAGAGTTTCGTTCACTGTCAAAAATGTCCACCTGGACAGGGAGGACAGATATGTCATACTGATTGGGCACTATGAAGGCCAGACTGTAACTCTGGCTTCCATTAATGCTCCCCCGGGTTCTGATTATGGCTTTTACAGGAGATTATTTCCACTCATACTAGAAAAAGGAGGACAAATAATTTGCAGAGGGGATCTTAACCTCCCCTTATCTCCACAGCTGGATACCATGTAACGAATACCAAAAAAGGAATATGGAGTAGCTGAAAAGGTAAAAGCTCTGTTTGCTGAATTGGGAATGGTAGACCCCTGGAGGCACATACATGGCTCAGTGAGAGGATATGTGTTCTGTTCTGCAGCTCATAAAATGTACTCCAGACTTGACCTTTTTATAACGTCTAGGGAGTATTCTGACAGATTACATAGCTGTATGGCGGGACCTATAAGCATCTCAGACCGCGCACCAGTAATACTGGCAAATCAATTAAACATGATTAAGAAATCCAGCTTTTGGAGGCCTAATGTGTCTTTGCTTCAAGATGGAGAATTCCAAAAGGAAATACAAGAATTTATGGAACAAGCAATACAAGAGAACCATACACCAGAGGTTAATGCAAGTATCCTCTGAGATACAGTTAAGACTATAGTTAGAGGCAAGAGTATAGCCATATTGGCAGATCGTAAAAAAGAAAGGCAGCAGAAACAAAGGGATTTAGAAACCAAAATAAAAACACTGGGACTATTACAGCAAGTCAAATCAGATAGACATAGAGGCCAGGAGCTGATAAAACTTAAGAGGGAGTTAAATCAAATACTAGTGTAACCCCCAGGAGGCGCTACCCTTAGGGCTACTACCCCTGCCTGCCTCAACTGTGACAGGGTGAGGGGCCCAGATCCGTTGACTGGTGCCTCCACCCAGAGGTCGGGGTCAGAACAGTCAAGATTGACTCGGTCACAGCCCTCTGGGTTACTGCAACCCCCCTTTTGTCACTCTAGTGGCTCACTCGAAGTACAGACAGTACTTTTTCCGGTCCCTTACCCCAGTTGTGTCTACTTGCTCACTCTGGGAACCCCTGGAAAGTAAGGTACCGTTGTTACACTTTCACTGTACAGTATATCCTCAGTAAAACACAATCCAGCCAGGGTATAAGTGCAAAACAAACAATCTGATTTATTTAAGGGAGAGAAATAACAAGGCCAGGGGGAAATCAAGGTGATTGGCTTATCACTATACTTATCTACCTAGGGCTCTGTGCACAGGCCTAAACCTAGTAATTACTGTCCCTGGGTACCCAAGCCCTAATGGCTAGTCCCTCATGGCAGCTGGTTGGGGCCCTGACACAAATGAACCTTACTGTCCTGAACAGATCAGAATGAGCAGGAGGCTCGCTTAGTGCAGGCAGCAGTATACTGAACTGATTGGGTTTGTCTTGCCCCTTTGTCTGAAAGATTACCAGGGAGCTACCCTGACCCAGTACTCACACCTCCAGCAGATAACCACTCCTTCACCACTTGCAGGGCTGAGCCTGAGCTTCGAAAACCTCCTCACACATTTATATGGCAAACACAGAGGGGTACCATACCAGGCAGCTGCTTCCAAGACCCACACGAACTCACAGCAGACTCGGGTGCTACAACAGCAGCTTTAACTTTCCGATGGACTGAGTGCGATTCAGCAGATTCTCCAGCCCTCCACAGGTTGAGCCTGGTAGGTAGCTGTGCTGGACACAGCCTCCTCTGACCACCCATCGAGATAGCCGATAGCGCTGGCAATTCAAAACGGCCGCCTCAGGCCTTTCACGCGCTTCCCGTGCAAGCACTCAATGGCGCAGAAGCTCAGATCTCCTTTCTCCTTCTCAGTCACAACGCATCTGCCCCCTTACAGCCTGGGGCACTCCTTTCAGTTCGGGCATACTCGATTCCATTGGTTGGCAACACCTGCCAGTCATTTGCTCCTGCTCTCAGTGGTGCAAAAAAGTGCCATAGCCCATAATGCCTTTCCCAAATTACAAGCAGTGTCTCTATTGGTCAGATGGCTCTACAAAGGCCCGAGGTGCTGATTGGTCCAATTCGGCAGTTCTGGACCAAAATGGAGGAGATAGTCGGAACGTCGTGACTGCAAAAAAGGCAGGTTAGAACAAACACATTATCAATAGTACTCTGCACTATTATCAATAACCAGTTGCATCATTTCAGAGAGCTTCCCCTGCACAACTAGCGATGGCAGAATGGGATGCTTACTCAGTAGACCAAGGCGGGACTTGGGCATACAACCACACAGCCCCCCCCCCCCTCACTTTAGCTAAAATTGACTGCGAACAAGCAGCACTTAAAGAGACAGTATACGGAGGCTTTAAAGGGGCTCACTGGCTACCCATTTAAAATGGCTTAAATGCCGAACACCAGCCAGGCATGGAGCATTCAAACGAGCTCCGGGGAAACTCTTAGGAACCCCCATTTGTAGGGGGGTTACACTAGTTTATTAAGTAGAATTAAATTTGAAATATTTAAGGCAGATATATTTTGAGGGGGTCCCCGAGTGTTGAGATTATTAACCCGTTGAATAAGTGCAAAGAAGCAGGGCACATATCAGTAAAGTATTTCACCAGGGGCTGGCTAGGCAAGTGGTGAATACAGCTGAAATCACTGAGGCATTTCAACACTGTTACAATATGTTATATTCAGCTAGACCCATGAAACCAATTGAAGAAATAGACTCCTTCTTAAGATTCCTTTCATTACAGCAAGTATCAGAGGCACAGAACAGTTTGTTGTGTGCACCCATCCATCAAGTGGAAATTCTGTGGGGAATCCAGAGAAGTAAAACTAGAAAGTGGCCTGGAACAGATGTATTTCCAGTTGGGTTTTATAAAACATTTGCCCAGACCACAATACAATACAAGGATCCTACGCAGAAAACATGGCAGAAAAAAGAAAGGCTGTCCCCATCATGGAATTATGCAGTAATATCCATGACATCCAAGAAGGCAAGGACCGTATACTATGCCCCTCCTATAGGCCCATCTCTATCCTGAAAGTGGACTATAAATTCTTTACAGCCATATTCATGAGGAGGCTGGAAAATATTATCCCAGAAATTGTAAAGTTAAATCAGACTGGATTTGTTCCAGGTTGACCGGCCCAAGACAGTATCCACAGGACCTTAGACATCATTGACCATCTTAAGGCTCACGCAACTCCAGCCATCCTAATGACTATGGATGCCAAAAAGGTGTTTGATCAAATGGACTGGAAATATCTAAATAGGGTCCATGTGGGGTTTGGATTCTCCTCCACTTTCCAAAGCTATATACAAACTATATACATAGTACCAATGGCATACATCTGAGCTAATGGTCACTTATCAAAGGGATTCCGGTTTGGACAAAGAATGAAGTAGGGCTGTCCTCTGTACCCAGTACATTTTGCCCTATACATTGAGCCCCTAGCACAAATGATCCATAAAGATCAGGGGATTAAGGGAGTACATCTTGCTTACATGGAACATAAGATAGGCTTATACACAAATGATGTGTTGGTCTATCTTACAGAACCAACCACATCATTGCCTTGCTTGATGTCTCTGGTACAAAATGTTTCCCTACTATCAGGCTACACATTAAATACAGAGAAAGTGGAAATCCTAACACTCTTCTGTGATCCATCCCCTGAATTTCAGATACAATTCCCAATGTGGTGGGGACTCCTAAAACTTAAGTATTTAGGAATCTACTTGGGCAGATAACGCTCACTTATATGAAAACAATGTTGCCCCACCTATCATTTCCTCTTCATGATTATATACAGATCATAAAGATGAATATACTCTCCAGATATTTATATTTATTCCAGTGTTTCCCAGTATAGCTAACCAGAGCTTGGTTCAAACAAATGCAAAACAAATATCAACATTTGTGTGGGCAGATGCTCAACCTCAGGTATGGAGTGGAGTACTTCTGGCCTGCAAGGAGTGGGGAGGATGGGCACTCTCAGATCTGGAAGCCTATTGGATAGCAGCTTAGGTTAAGAATGCAATATTATAGTTGGAGAATAGGTACCAGGCCCACTGGAAAGCTATAAAACTAGACACAGTCCAAGCAGGTGCCAATTCCAGCCATGATATTTGATTCCAGACTAAGTAAAAATCTTCTGCAAAACTATCAGGCCATGCATGTTACATGAGAAGCAGGGGGTTGCTTCTGCAGAAACCTGCAGGTAGCCTGAGATCTTTGGAAGTTTTCATAGATGGGTTGAGATTCAAAATTTACCTTGGCAACTCTAGACCCCTGGTATAGAAGACAAGCTATAGGGGGACTTAAATACCTACACCAAATTTTAAAAGAATCTATCATTACAACATTTGAAGAACGTTGCAAGGTCTTTGGCTGGCCTACATCAGATAGATATTGATACTTCCAAATCAGAAATTATATTACAACTCTACTTAGAGACAGCAAGGATCTACTTAGAGAAAGCAAGGAAGTGGATAAAGAACTAACGCTAAGTGAATCATCATTGACGACTGTGTTACAGTCAATCCAGCAAAAAGGAGCAATTTTGCTTCTTTATCAGATTCTTAACTTGGTAAAGAAATCACAAGTACAACATATAAATAAATGGCAAACAGATGTACAAATTCAATTGACATCGTCAGACTGGGAAGAAAATATGGCAAGCAACCTGTAAAACAGCATCTTCCCTGCAGTTGCAGAAGTTTGCCTGGAAGGTGCGAGTTAGATATTTCATTACCCCAATAGCTCAATCCAAATGGGATAACCAAATGCAGGCTAGTTGTTGGAGACAATGTGGAGACAGGAGAGCCACACATTGTCATATATTCTCAAGCTGGTCTGAATTGCTGACCTTTTGGGTGGAGGTGATCCGAAGCCTGAAAGAGTTATTTACAGTCACAGACTCACTCATATTCCAACACTTGGTACTGGGAGCCCCCGGTGATTGGATTGAGATAGTAAATCAGATCTCAGAGATGAAGAGATTAATTTTTCAGGTACAAGGTAGAATGTAAGCCTATATATCCGCTGGACAAGGTGGGAGCTGGCACAGGCCAAGGAGATGAAGGGGAAATTCTAGGTGCTAACATACCTGTCCAGGACCGTATGAGTTCCAGAAACAATTAGATTAAGAATTAGGTAAGGCCATCATTTATAACTGAGGTCAAGTCATTAAAATGGTACCATCCAACCCCCAAAAAAAGACTGGGGTTAAAACAATGGAAATTAAAGGATAGATGAATTTTACAGCCCACTCCACAGTATTTGTAAATAAGTTGAGGCTTAGAGATGTATATAATAATTGTATAAAAGAGAGATACACAGAGAAAATACTGTTATGCTTGTGTATGTAAGACAATGTCAAATATTCTGTTAATAAAGAAAATTAAAAGAACCTAGGGGCCCTAGTCCCAACATACATTCTGTTGTCCAACAACTGCAACATCCCCAGTTCTTCAGTTCCCAAACCTACCCCAGCAACCCCCACCCCAAACAAAATATTAAAACAAATTTTAAACCTTCTGTCACACCACAAACACACTTTACAACTATATACCTACACTCCCCAAACACTCCAGCCTTAGAAATAACATTTTTGAAGTAAAGGTTCAGATAAATTAATTACAAGTGCAAATGACACGTAATAAAACAATGTCACTTTCCAACCAGATAAGTCTTTGTTGAAGTGCTTCCAACCCCCCCCCCCCCAATTCACCTTTCCGTCTCTCACCAGAGCAGGACATATAGGAATCTGTGTCAGGGACCAAGTTATACTGTTTGCAGATGATAAACTGCTCTGTTGTAATCAGAGCAGTACAAATGCTAAGTAAAACAGGGTTCACAGTGCTGCCATTACTGATAAAAAGTAAAATAGAGTTTGCAGTATGAGTAAAATGGGATTCTCAGTGTCACAAGCACACCCCACAGGTCAGGCCCTCTGCTCCCACAGTGCCAAACCTCGAAGTGCAATATGTGAACAGGAGACAAACAGGGTAACCCTCCTGTCTGTTTTGGGTCCGAATCACCTACTAGCCTCAAGTCCTGGGGGTCAAATGTGAACCTTTCTGTTAGCACACCTAGTTAACAGGCTCAAATATGTACCCTCTTCAGGGGATGCAGTACAATACTTCACCCAGTGGGTACCCAGCCAGGTTCACAGGTCTACCCTTATGACCCAATTTGAGGCCTAGGTAAATTCTCACCTTAGCAAGATAAGTAACACTTTTGTTTAAGCAATTAACAGTTGCCAGAATTATTAACACTCATGTAGATCGTGTACCCTGGTATATTGACATCCCAGTCATGGTTCTCTGTGTACCATGTTTTTGTGACTGCCATGATATCCAGGCATCCCTCTTCCATCAATTCCACAATTTCGGGGAGCTTTTTACCTAGACTATGGGCATTGGTACTCATTACCCTCCATTTTTTATGGCTTTATTTCTTTTTGCCCCATCCCTGTTCTTTCTGCCTTTGTCTTTTTCTCCATTCACCTCTGACCTTCTCCCTATCGACTGCTCTATTTTGGTGTTTATGTCACTAACTACCTGGATTTGTTTTGGGGAAGGGCCTAGGATTACCCTTCTCCTTTTCAGTGCCTCCCTCCTTGGCCAGTTTAAATGCTTGCCAATGAAGCATTTAAACCTATCACCCAGGATCCTGGTTCCCCTCCTGGATAGATGTAGACCATTGAGCCAGTATAGGCCTGCATCCCTCCAGGTAGAGCCCCAGTCCCCAATGAAGCCAAATTCCTGAGCTCTGCACCAGTTTTTTAACCAGTCATTGAATCCCATGGTGTGGAGTACCCTAGCCTCATCCATGCCATAGACAGGTAGCGCTTCTGAGAAAGTTACCGTGTGTGCTACTTATTTAAGGCCCCTCCCCAACTCCACAAACTCCTGTTGCACTGCTCTGATCCCATTCTCAGCCAGGTCATTTGTCCCTAGGTGGATAATGACATCCAGCTCACTCCCACATGCAGCTGCTCCCACGATCCTGAGGATTCTCTTCCTGTCCCTCCAAGCCATGGCACCGGACAGGCACCTTACCTCCCTTCCTCTCCCTCCCCCAGTTCTACCCCCCCTAACAATTGAGTCCCCCACCAGGAGTTGTTTCCTTCCCCTGTGGGGTCCTGTGCCACCCTCCTGTGGGTCTCCATTGTGGAGATTCCCAGCATCCTCCTTGGTCTCCACTGCAGGTGCCTCCATAGAGGAACCAAGCTCTGCCAGAGTGGCGAATGAATTGTGGAGAGGCATGACTGGAGGGATGCCCTCTGTTTCACCACCCTCACTCTTCCTGAGCCCACCATAGTCCAACCACTCCTCTTTCTTGGCAACCTCTGAGGTAGTGGCAGTGGCCTGGGTTGTCCCTGGGCAGGGTAGAAGGTTTCCCAAATCCTTGCCAGGTTAGCATGGAGATGAACAACCACCTCCCTCACACCAGAGAGGTGCCTGCAAATAGGGCAGCAACGCAGTCTCCAGATTGTCTCCCGGTAGACTGCTGCTCCACAGCCAGTGCATTACACCACTCCCCACATGTCTTTGTCCCTTCCTGTTACAGATGCTTTTCTTTTCTTTTTTCTTGTTTCAGTGTGTGCAAGCTTGTAAGTATCTTTACCCCCTATTCAGTGTGCTGTGCCTTTAAGGATATGAACAGGTGTATGTTGTTAGCAGTTTTGGGGAAGTGATGTCAGAACCTCTGCTATAAAGGAAGTTATGCGCTTGGGGTGGGTGGGTTGAGGAGCAGAGCGGGTGGGAGTAAACCTGTGCCCTCCAGAAACAATCGACTACAACTCTGACCCTCCACCCCAGGGAGTGCCTTCCTTCCTTTTAGACACCTATTTCACAGAGGTTAAGTAACAGGTCTAGTCACAAATGACTGCAAATATCTCCCAGCTACAGCTCCTCCCTGGCAAATGAAAGTTAAACTAAGAAAAGTCAACCCCAAAAAACAGAGAATCAATACTAGTTACTTACACAGGTACACCACAGCGTACTCCTCAGCACCATTTAACACCTGGTTCACCAACCTTTGGAAGGTGGCAGGGGTATTCTTCATTCCGAAAGGCATTACCTTAAACTCACATAACCCTATTGGAGTGATGAAGGCTGACCTCTCCCTAGCTCTGGCAGTTAACTACCTGCCAATACCTTTTCATCAGGTCAGCAATGGTAAGGTATGTCGCCCCTCCCAACTTGTCCAGGAGTTTGTCCTTCTGAGGCATTGGTGGGCGTATGACTTCATGACTGCATTGAGTCCACGATAGTCCACACAAAAATGAGTAGAGCCATCTGGCTTGGGAACAAGGACTATGGGTGAGGTCCATGGGCTGTGGGATTTCTGGATTGCCCTAAATCCAACATTTCCTCCATCTCCCTCCTAATATCCTTTTGGACAGCCTCTGACACCCGATATGCCATCTGCCATATGGGTGCTTGCATCCCCGTCTCTACTTCGTGCATCGCTAAGGGGGTTAGTTCAGGCTTGGCACTAAACAATGGGTCAAAGTCTGCTAAAACCTCCCTTACTTCCTGGATCTGGTCTGGGGTCAGCTGGGGCAACATTTTAATTGCCTCCACAGAGGACTTCCGCTTGCTTTCTTCCAGCAAATCCAGAAGGGGTTTCCTTTGTCCGTCCCCTCCCCAGGACTTCACACCTGCAAACACCATGTCAGCCCTGTTAGCATATGGCTTCAACATGTTGACATGGTACATTCTTTGGGTATGTCTCCTGTCAGACAGTTCTATAATGTAGTTTACGTCATTCACCTGTCTGACTACCTTGTACAGTCCTACCCACTCGGCCTGCAGCTTGTCTTTCTTGACCAGGATTAGGACCATGACTTCCTGACCCACAGTGTACCAGCGAGCTCTGGCTCTGTGGTCATACCACACCTTTTGTTTTTGTTGGGCAGCTGCCAGGTTGCTGTGGGCTGTCTTCATAAGTACTTTCAGCTTTTCCCTAAACTTAGGGACATAATCCACTATGGGAGTTCCCTTGGTGGCGTGCTTGCCTTTCCAGTCCTCCCGGATCAAGTCTAGGGGCCCACGTACCTTGAGCCCATATAAGAGCTCGAAGGGGGAAAACCCTGTCGACTCTTGGGGCACCTCCCTGTATGCGAACAACAGGTGGGGAAGGTATTTCTCCTAGTTCCTCCCATGCTGTTCAGCAAACCCTTGGAGCATCAATTTAAGGGTATCATTGAATCTTTCCACAAGCCCATTGGCTTGTGGGTGATATGGTATCATGCATCTCTGCACCACCCCACACTTCTCCCACAAACATTTCATCAGGTCTGACATGAAGGAACCCCCTCGATTGGTGATAACTTCCTGCAGAAACCTAACACGGGAGAAAATCTTTATCAAGGCATCTGCCACTTTGTCTGTCCTCAGGGAGGATAGGGCGACTGCCTCTGGGTACCGGGTGGCATAATCCACCACGGTTAGGATCAGCCTCTTCCTGAAGGAGCTGGGGGTATTCAAAGGCCCCACAATATTCATTCCTACGCTCTGGAATGACTTCTCCACTATGGGCAAGGGAATTAGGGTGGCTTGGGTTTTCTTACCCACCTTCCCTATTTCTTGGCACCGGTGACAAGACCTGCAATATTCCTTCACCTGCTGGGTGAAGTTGGGCCAGTAGAAATTCTGGGCCAGTCGTTGCATAGTGCGTGCAATTCCCAGATGACCAGACATGGGAATATCATTTGCAGTCTTGAGCAACTGCTCATGGTACCCCTGGGGAACGACAAGCTGCCTGCCCATCACCCCTTCCTCTGTCTTTACATCCTGCATATACATCGGTCCATTGTCCCAGTAAACTTTATGTTGCCTGTCACCTCCCTGTGCTCCATCAGAGTCTGCCCAAGCCCTCAGCTTCTCTAAACTAGGATAATTTTTCTGAACAGCTGCAAAATCCTTACACATTCCCAAGGCATGGGACAGGTCCCCTCCAGTTTCTAAACTAGGGTCCCTAGCTCTAGCGTCAGGGCATTCAGGGTCATTGCCATCCCTAACCCTCTGACTGTGGGTCACAGCTTCCTCCTCAGAGTAATCCTAACCCTCTGTAGCTGTTCTGTTAACTGCTACCTGGGAAATTCCTACCCCCCCTTTCATTATTCTCTGTATCAGGAGACACAGGCTGGGGAACCAGCCTCCCAGTGTTTTCCACAGGGGCTTCTATGGGGTCCAGTGAACTACAATTTACCTTTGCTGCTTGGCTGTGGGTAACTGCACACACCATCCCCTGTTTGAGATTGTTGCCAATAATTATATCGACAGTAAGGTTCTCTGCTATGGCAACCTTTTGCACAGTCTCCCTGTCTCACCTCAGTCTAGGAGGACACTAGCGAGTGGCAATGTTTTCTCCTCCCCAGTGAATCCCCGTACAGTCACAAATTGATTAGGTATAAGCTGTTCAGGCTGTACTAAATCCCCTTTTACCAAAGTCAGGGACACCCCCATGTCCTTTGATCCAGGAGTTTGTACCCCATTCACAGTGACTGGGTGTATGTGTTCCCTCATGTTTACTGGCATGCTTTCAGGGACACACAAACAACCCACTTCTCTCCTAGCACCACTTGACACACTCTCTGTCATTTTTGGACACTGCCTGGCAACATGACCAGGTTGTCTGCAGACCCAACATTCATTTCGTGTAACAGGCAAATCTTTTCTTTGTAACCTGTGGCTACCTGTTTTCAGTGGAGGCAGGGAGGGTTTTAGCTGCCCTGAAGGCACGCTTTTCCCTTTCTGCGCTGCCATACCTGCCCCATTCCCTCTCAGAGCAGGTCTGTTCCTGGCATAGTGGTCCGAGAGTTCAGCAGCCTCTTGCACTGTTTTTGGATCTCGGTCCTCTAGCCAGGTTTTCAGCTCTGTAGGGCAAACCCAAAAGAACTGCTCTAACAGTACATTTTCAATTTTTTCTACAGAGTCTGCTTCAATTCCTTCCCACCAACATTTTAAAAACTGACGTTGTTTAGTGGCTAGTTACTTGTAGCTCATGTCAGGGCTTCTCCTGAGCTTAGTAAATTTAACTCTGTATGCCTCTGCTGTTAAATCATACTTTCTTAGCAGGGCAGCTTTAAGTTTATTATAATCATTACTGTCCTCATTTTCCATTTGACTCAGTACGTCCTGAGCTTTACTGGTAAGTAGCGGGGATAGCCGGAAGCTCCAGGACTCTCTGGGAATATTTGCCTGAATACATAGTTTTTCAAAGGAATTTAGAAAGGCATCCATATCTTCCCTCTGTTTAAATTCAGCTATCAATTTAGAATTTAATTTGTAACCCAGTTCTCTAGTTCCAGTTAAACCCAGGCCACTTACCTGCTCTGGTGCTGGTCTTGGGAGTTGTAGCTTCTCCAGTTCAAATTTCTGCTGGTGCTGTCTATCCTGTTGCTCGGCCTCTCGCTGTTCTCACTCAGCCTCTTGCTTTTCTCGCTCAGCCTCTCGCTGCTCTCGCTTCTCTTCTCTCTCTTTCTTCATCTTCAGCTTCCTCTGTTCAAGCTCCCTTCACTGCTGGGCTTCAAACGTCTTCTGTTCAAACTCCAACTTCATCCTCCGCAACTACATCTGCAGCCTGATCCCTTCTGGCTCCAGAATGTTGGTGACCTTCCCCTGCTGCTTTGGATCTTGGCTTGCACTGGCTCTGCTGTCCTCCTCCCTTGGTCTGGACACTGCATTGGACCCTGGCCCCTCCATGCCCAAGGGCTGGTCCTTTCCAGTCACAGACTGTGACTCGAGGTCTTGGGCTTTGGATGTCACAAGAGCCTCCCTGAGATGCTGCTTTTTGGTTCGGCCCTCATGCTGGACTCCTCTCTCTTGGTACAGCTGCCTCAGGTAGTCTGCCGTGTACTCGCCGTAGTTGGAAGCCATCTTCTTCCCTATCTACCGCTACGCTAACTTACACCCCCAAAAAAATAAAACAGGTAGGGAACTTAAACTGTAAACACAATGATACAGTTCTTTTACTTTTTAAATCGCTGCCTTGTTTTGCATGTGAGCTGTACAGTATTTAATCTGACACACTGGACTGTTAATACTCGTGTTACCAAATACTTTTAAATCATACTGCTGCCAACCAGATCTGTCACAAATGCACCCCGCTGGTCAGGCCGTCTGTACCCACTGTGCCAAATCTTGAAGTGTAATATGTGAACAGGAGACAAACAGGGTAACCCTCCTGTTTTGTTTTGAGTCTGAATCACCTACTAGCCTCGAGTCCTGGATATCAAATGTGAACCTTTCTGTTAGCACACCCAGTTAACAGGCTCAGATATGTACCCTCTTCAGGGAATGCAGTACAGTACTTCACCCAGTGGGTACCCTGCCAGGTTCACAAGTCTACCCTTATGACCCAGTTTGAGACCTAGATATATTATTCTCACCTTAGCAAGATAAGTAACACTTTTGTTTAAGCCCTTAACAGTTGTCAGAATTATTAACACTTTTCCAGCATTCACATGCAAAAGAAACTGAGAAGGCACAGGCAGAATTTCAAGGAAAATAGTGTTTACTGAAAATCAAAAATAGATAAAATACAAAACACAGAACATATAACATAAATACTTAGTCAAAATAAAAGGGAATTTCGGAAACAAATACGCCTGCAACTGAATTTCTAGTTTTAATCTAGTTTCTAGTTGGTATTACCTAATTGTACAGAAGTGCCTTTTTCTTTCAGAACACAGGGTGTGTGTTCTCTTAGGAGTCCAGAGATAAAAGTCTGCACTGCCCCATCAGATGCCGGGCAATATTGAAAGTCAGTCTCTCCACCTCTTTGTGATGTCACAACACATAAGATCACTGTTAGTCCAATTCATTTTGTAACCTGACCAAGCATATTCAGGAGGGTGTCATTTTACTGTTGGCTGGAAATCTGCAAAATTAGCAATATCCAAAATATGACAGTCCTTTTGATCAGAGCATTTCCTTTGATGTTTTCAGAACACACATCCTGCCAGCAGTTCCATTCTAGGTGTGAAAGCCAACAGGAATCAGCCAAATGTCCCCTTCCTTCAAGGGTTATGAAATGCATACCTTGTCCCCAGCAGATCAAAGTAGGAATATTTCAAACCTGGCATTTTGGAAGGAAGCTCTATCTCAACAGAAAAGGAAACTAGTCATCTGGTTTCTGCAATTACTGTGTAAGGGGTCAGAAGGTCAAGCCCCTAGAACTGCTAGCAGCTATCCCCTAAGCAGACATTCCCATAACATCATATTTATATCACAAATATTGTACAGCATCACACTCAGCACTGCCATTCTGATGCAAAGTAAAGCAGGATTTGAAGAACTGGAAACCATCAGTGATGCTTTACAACAAAGCATCTTCCTGCCACAGTGTGATGCCTTGGATATAGATCTTTAATACTGACTTTAGAACTTAGAATATAGGTTCAAACTCTGTACTGTAGTCACATTCCCCCTAGTGTACTAATGTCAGATTTGTTTCTCTGCTGAAGAGAGCAGTTGTCCCGAATCAGTTCCAGCATTCTGCTCAATTATGCACTCATGTTTACTTACTGTTTTATTTTTTTATATGTTCAGTTAGCGTTCAATACTCTGTGTCAGTTAGAGTATTAATTTATTTTAAAAACTTTTGGTTTTCTCCGGCTCCTGATTGGTTCTAGGAACCAGAAAAGGCTGTGCTACAACACAACTGACTGTGGTTATAAGTTTATATTTAGCATTTTGTTTACTGATTTATGTGTGCGGTTCCCACCTGATGGAAACTGGACAATTTTTTTAGGTTTAAATTAGAACCGCTTTCACTTTTGTCCTACTACCTAGTGATTTTACATTTTCTGAGAGGAAACATTATTTTTATTGGCTGCATTTGTGAACTGAGAACCAAATCATTGTTTTAAAGGTCTTTCACTGATTGACATGACCGATGGACCAAAAAAATAAACAGAATCAACAGGCTTAAAAAACTGTGTTATTTGTTTTCGGCTCCTGCAAAGGCAGACTGCCATGAGCTTTATTTAAGTGCCTGGGTCCAGATCATTTTATTAACTGCTGCTTTGCAAAATGTTCCCCTCAAACCCAAAAGAAAAGGGCTAAAAAAACAGAATAATTTACAGCTTCTTAGTTAGCCTCTATGTCACCAAAGCACAATAAAGGCTCTGAGAGAGCTCCTAATGATAATGGCAAGCACACATCAGAGGGGTTGTCTCCTTATACGCAGCAGTAGTCATTGTCAGAGTGAACAGATAGACAAGATAAAGCTGATCAGCCATCAGATAAGCATGCTAAACATGGTAATGATAACAGGCGGTCTGAAAGGGAGAACCCTGATTCCAGTGATGGCTACAGTACAAATAAAAGAGCATCAGAGCAGGAAAAACACGTTCATGCCATTCCTTCTGCAAAGAAAAAGAAGCAGGCAGTGGACCAGAGAAAATGGTCAAGCTGCCTTATTGTTCCACTTCCCTAAATGTGGGACTCTCCCCCTCCTTCCATTCCCTCTGCTCCTTCTCTTCTCGCTCTGAACTCTCTTCTCTGTGATTTCTCTATTCTCCCCTGCAGCTGCTCCTGATGCTCTGTCACCAGCCTTTCTCCCAACCCTGACACTAGTTTATTCCCTCTTCCCAGGTTAACCAGTCATTATCAACTCTTCTCTCATACTATTGTTTTGTTTAGTTGCTCACAGTTTAAAGAGCTGCTGATGCCATCTGGCCAAAAGTGCTACATTGCAGAATTAGAATAAGCATATCCACAGTAAATCTCATACCAAAAAGTAGATTTCTATGTTACTTCATTTTAAAGTTATTAGCCATTTTGTAACCCTGATTTCACTACCTATTCAATGAAAGCCTGTCCCAGTGAAGAGCTGCTGCTGATGTCATCTAGGGACTTTATAGTCTAACTTTTCCTGTCAGCAAGCTTATAGGACCTGTCTCTCTAAAGCTGTAAAGATCATGTGCAATGGCTTTCATAAGTAAAACAGGCAGCATGAGTTAGTAAACACTGCTTTAAAAATGATGTGTTTCAGGCTTTGTAACAAAACTGACAATAATTTGTCTGGCTGCCTCTTTATTGAGGTCCTTTTGCTGAATGCTGGATCATAGCACACTGTGAGGTTTGCAGACTGAGTAAGTTTCTGACGAAAGGCTGAGCTCATTCACACCTATCAGTCAATTGAGGCAACTTCTAAGAATGGCAATTTAAAACAATTATCTCATCTTTTTGTTAATGGGGGTGGGGCAGACTAATCTATGTTCTACTCTAAATTACAATGATCATTTTACCAGAGCTAACACTTCCACCCCTACTAGGAATTAACACATATAAGGCCCCTATTAAAACATATTGTAAAGCAGACAATGACAAACAGCAGTAAAATTAGTAGCACTCTACTTCAGCTTCAATTTCAGCTTCAGCAGTCTGGAGGCGTGCTGACTTAGTATCCAGCAACCCTGGAGAAATGGACCACACAAAAACAGCATTAAATAATACAATTTTATCAACTTTGTTACAAAACCTGGAACATATATAGTATTTATAGCAAAGTTTACTGACTGGTGCTGTCTGTTTTACTTGTGAAAACCATTGCACATGATCTTTACAACTTTGGAGAAATTGGTCCTATAAGCTTGCTGACAGGGATTACTAAACTTCGAGCTCCCTACATGACAACACCAGCAGCTCTTTACTGACACCTGCTTTTATTGCACAGGTAGTGCAATCAAAGTTACAAAATGGCTAATAACTTTAAAATAAAGTAATGTAAAAATTTAGTTTTTGGTATGAGATTTACTGGGAGTATAATCATTTGGATTCTGCAATGTAGCACTTTTGGCGTCAGTGGCTCTTTAATGTTCTTTTGCCTGTTTCGAAATTTGCTGTAGGTTAGTTCTACACATTGTTTTCCTTTCTCCATATTGCTGTATTATTTTTGTATTTGTTCCTTGTGCCGTGGATCTTTATGTTTCCCTTCTCTTTCCCTTCCCCAAGGATGCATTTGGGAACAATCTGATACCACCTCAGCATGACTTTCCTGGATATATTTTTGAAATAAATACAAGCCCACAGCAGGGGACATTGTTAAGACATGGCAGTACCTCTTTCTCTATGTTCGGCAAACAGATGGTGAACACCCTGAACATCCCCACTCACAAAACAGAAGAGGATGAGGAGGCGGTAGATTTCATGGATGTGATGGGACCAGCCCCCACAAGGAGGCTGCTACTCCCCATCCACATATCACTCCAAAAATCTACTTCAAAAATCATGTCAGCACCCAGTTCATCCGCTGGTATTGATAAAAAAGTCAGTAAAAAGTATCAGGTGGACAGACGGGATGGAATAGCTGTATGCTCACCCTGATCATAAAGGAGTTGTTGAGGCAGCTGCTTGTCAGAAGGCCAAGGGGCCTTTCTCTGCACAGCTCCCTGAGAGGGATTCCATGAAATTGGATACTATGGCCAAAGTGACTTTGGGCTCCATGGCCGGGAGCAAAAATTATAAATTAAAAAAAAAGTGTACATAATAGCTTCCCTGCTCCTTAGGCAGGCAGCTTATTTGGCATATACAGCTCAGTACCAGAAAGCACTGTGGAATGCAGTGATGCACTGACTGATAAGATAGATGGTGAAGTGGCACAGGGCATGGCTACTATAGCAAAGCCAGCTCTGAATGCCACTAAATACCAGTTCCATATGGCTGTTGACTCCATTGACTCAGCCCATTTGACTCTGCCTCATGAGTCCTGGCTCATGCAGTGGCTCTGAGTAGGTTTTCCTGGCTGAGGGCTGCTACCTCACTCAGAACACTCAGGCTAAGGCCATTGATTTACCCTTTGAGGTAAATTTCCTGTTTGGTGACAGAACAGAGGCATACATGAAAAAAGTGGATGAATACAAGTCCACTTATAAAAATAGCACTGAAAAGGAAAAGGCCTCCACGGAGCTTCTGTCCTAGACCATATGCCCCTACGAGTGCCATACCCAAAGAGGTTACTACAGAGGCAGAGGCAGAGGCAGGAGGGGCTCCAGATGTATTACAGCAACAGCTCCCAAGCCATAGCCAAAACAAAATCCCTGACAGTTCCCACCAGGTTACCAGTTCACAGTTACCAGTGGGGAGAAGGCTGACCCTCTACTTTCAGGACTGGGTAAAAATTAAACCAGACAAGTGGGTCCTGGAAGTAGTGCCTAAGGGATTGGCTCTGCAATTCAAAAGGTTTCAAAAGCTGCAGAGACCAAAAAATTGTCCAGCCCATTCACCAACAGAAAGAATTTTGCTGGAACTGGAGGTAAAGAAATTGCTGCAAGGAAAAGAGGTAAAAAAGGTCTCTACCTCATGATTGGGAAAGGGCCTGTTTTCAATATACTTCCTGACCCACAAGAAAAATGGGGAATTTTAGATATGAGATATCTGAAAAAACATATCAAAAAGGAATGGTTCAAGATGGTCACACTGGGTACAGTGATACCATCCCTACAGTCAGGAGATTTGTTGGGGTCACTGGATCTGAAAGACGCCTACTTTCACATTCCAGTCAGACCCAGTCACAGAAAATATCTCAAGTTCAGGCTTGGAAACTGCCAGTACCAAATTATAGCCCTTCCCTTCAGCATCACCTTAGCACCAAGGGTCTTCACAAGGCCATGATGGCAGCACACCTGAGAAGGCAAGCCGTGGTGGTTTTTCCCTATCTAGACAACTTCCTAGTCTCAGGGAAAACAGAGCAAGAAGCAGGTGCTCTATTCAAAAGGTAAAGTACTTCCTTGAGAACCTGGGATTCAGATCAATCTGCAGAAGTCTCAGGCAGAACCAGTTCAGATGTTGGACTTCATAGGTGCAGAGCTGGGTGCCCTGCAAGGGAAGGATTTCCTTCCATGGGAAAGGGTATCAAATCGGATTGCTACTGCAGAATCCTTCACACTGTGCCACCCAAGGCCTTTAAGGGATTTTTTGCAGTTACTGGGCCACATGGCCTCATCCACAGCAGTGGTGCCATGGGCCAGATTTCAGATGAGGGACATTCAGTACCACCTACGGGACCACTGGTTCGAAAGGTAAGATTCACTGTTCAGGTTATTGCCAGTTACAAAGACCTTTGTGCAAGCACTACAGTGGTGGAAGGAGGAAAACAACCTTAGAGAGGGCATTCCCTTCCTCCAGTAATCCCTAACAAGTATCCTCACAACAGATGCCTCATTGCTAGGGTGAGGTGCCAAGCTAGAGGATTTCACAGTAAGTGACATCTAAAGCCCACAGGAGACTCAGAAGCACATAAATCTCCTAGAGCTCAGGGCAGTGTTGCTTGTAATGCAAGCCTTTTCCTCCCAGCTTCAAGGTTAGGCTGTTCAAATTTAAACAGACAATAGAACAACAGTGTATTACATAATCAAGCAGGGAGGAACAAAATCCTCAAAACTGTGTACAGAAGCCATGAGGGCCTAGTATCTGGCTTATTCCATAGATGCAAAATTTCTGCAGTACGTCTGCAAGGCATGAGCAATGTGCTAGCAGACTACCTAAGCAGAATTAGCCATGGAAACCATGAGTAGACCTTGAACCAGCAAGTGCTGGCCTCATCCTTCAGAAAGTGGGGCATTCCAGAAATAGACCTGTTTGGCTCTTGGGAGAACAATCAACTCCCTCAGTTTTGTTGCAGACCACCAGCAGGAAGCACAGTCCCAGAGGACACCCTAGTTCTGGATTGGACAGGAGGATTTCTATATATTTTTTCACTATTCCCACTGATACAGAAAGTGCTCATAAAGCTCAGGAGAGAGCCAGTAACAATGATCCTAAAAGTCCTGGACTGGGCCAAACAGGCTTGGTACTCAACACTTCTGACCCTGTCCAGCAGGATTCTAGTCAATCTACCACTGAGATAAAACCTGCTGACTCTGTCTCAGGGCAAGATAATATTTCTAGACCTCAGAACACTACGCCTGAGGGCATGATTCTGGAGAGCTAGAATCTCTAGTTTGAATCTGTCAGAGGAGGTACTGACGGTGTTGAAGGTTTTCAAAAAACCAGCAACAAGAAAAACATACTTCTTCAAGTGGAAACAGAGAATTTTTCAGAGGATAAGGACCACCTGACCCACCTATTCTGCCCATTTTTCTCTGCCTACAGTATCTCCGTAGATCCTGCTGGAGTAATCTCTGGTTCTTTCTCCCTCTCCCCATTCCTTTCTGCCAGAATTCTCTTATACCTATCGCATGCATTCTTGAAGCCCAACACTGTTTTCACCCCCACCACGTCAGCTGCTTGGAATCCACCACTCTTTCTGTAAAGAAGTACTTCCATCTCTCCTGATGCTACCCCCTCCAACTTCATAACATGACCCTTTGTTTTTGTGCACCTTTTTTCTGAAGAATACTTCCCTCCTGTACCTGATCTACCCACTTGAGGTATTTAAAGGTCCCTGTCATATCTCCCCCTCCCTCCTGTCTTCCAGGGTGTACATATTGAGTTCCTTTAGTCTCTCATTGCAGCGCTTTTGATGCAGACCCTGCACCATTGTATTTGCCTTCCTCTGGGTTGCTTCCACTCTACAGATGTCCTGCTGGAGATGTGGCCTTCAGAACTGTACACAGTATTCTAGGTGAGGTCTTGCTTACCAGCTAGCTATACAAATGCAGCACCACCTCCCTCCTTCAGCTGGTGATACCTCTCCCTATGCATCCCAGCATCCCACTAGCCCTCCTAACTGCTTTTTTTTGCACTGCCTGGCCACCTCTAGGTGATCAGAGATTATTACCCACAGATCTCTCTCCTACTTGGTGGTGGTCAGTAACACCCTCCACCTTATTTGGTCTGCCTCTGGGTTTCTGTGCCCCAAGTGCATAATTTTGCACTTTTTTTTTGCATTGAAACCCAGCTAATATACCCTTGGCCACTCCTCAAGTTTTCTCAAGTTTCTGCTTACCCCCCCCCTGTAGTGTCCATCCTATTGCAGAGTTTGGTGTCATCCGCAAAGAGGCAGACCTTCTCCTCCAGATCATCTGCAGTGTCACCTATAAAAACATTAAAGAGGACCAGTCCCGGTACTGATCCATGAGGCAACTGGCTGGCCAAGCTCTCCTTCTCAGAATTAACTCCATTTACCACCACCTTCTGTCACCTATTCCCTAAACTGTTTCTTACCCAGTTTACCACGTTTGGTGAAGAAAACAAAACATGCTCCAAATATGAGGCTGAGAAGCAGGTATGTAGTTAAAAAGTGGCTTTACTGAAAATGTGGAAACATACGCGACAACAGCAAACAAAAAGGAAAAACACACTTCGAATTTAACGGTTCTTCCTCAGGGGGCGGTGCCACAGACATCAAACACTAGTTAAATACTATGAGGGGATTTTCAAAGCCCTAAGACGGATGCCAGGTACCTGCATCAAACATTTCTGATGCAACTGGCACCTTGCGTCCAAAGATGCGGCCAGGAGCTATTCAGGAAAGCGTCCTACATCAAATGCAAGTTGCTTGTGGCAAAGGGGGTTTACGCCAGCCTTGCGCCACAAAAAGGACTGTGGCATAGTGCTAGGGGGCTTGCGGGAGATGCAGGCTGCCATATACCCTCAAGTGGTATTCAGAGAACCCTCCCAGAGGACAATCGTCTAAGTACTGTTAGACCAGCCAAAGTTGGTCTAACAGTACTTGGACACTCTCTGAGAAGGTTGGTAACTGTGGATCACTGTGTCGCCCCCAAGCCCCAATCCGCCCGTTAGTGGAAATATGAGCCACAATGCAATCCATGGTGATCTAGTAGTCCCCCTCCAGCCCCAATATGCTTGTAATGTAAAGACCTGTCACCTAAAAAAGGCAAAGAATAGTGTGCAAGGATCCCCACCCCCAAGCCCAATATGCCCAAATATGCTAATATTGCCAGGGTCCTTACCTGGTGGTCTAGTGGTCCCCAACCCCGATCCCCAGTAGGTAGTGCCCACCTCCCGGCCCCCCCATCCTGAACCCCGATCCAGCAACCGGTATATTCCTCTGCACACCTTCACAGCCAGCAGCCGAATGAACTGTCAGAGCGCATACTGTATACAGGTCCCTGAGCCAGAACAGCCTTAGATGTATTAAGTACCAGTTTCATATGGCAGTAGATGCAAGTGATACTGCTGCCTGGCTTATGGCCCTCACTGTGTCTATGAGATGGTTTGCCTGGCTCAGAGCTACTAATCTGTCCCAGGACACCCAGACTAAAGTCATGGACTTTCTCTGTGAGAATAAAATCTCTCTTTGGGGACACGATGGAGGCCTATATGAAAACACTAGAGGAGTACAAGACTACTTACAGAAGCAAGTCAGCTCGGGACAAGTCCTCCACATCTTTCAAGTCCCTGTTGGCAGGGGTAGGAGCACCTGCACCAGGCCCTTCTTTCAAGCTCAAGCATTGCCAGATTGCCAGCAGTCCAGGCGATACTTCTGAGACAGGGCAGAAGGACTGTAAGAAGGTCTGAGCCAGTACCTCAAAACAAATCTCAGCCAGAGCAGAACCCCTGACATGTCTGCCCTGGTCACCTCCCTCTTCCCCGTAAGAGCCAGGCTTGCTTAGTTCCTCCAAGCATGGTAAGCCATCATCACAGACAAGTGGGTCTTGGAGGTAGTCAGCCAGGGTCTGTCCCTAAGTTTCAAAATGCTTCCCAGACTGAGAAGCAGGCTTTTCAGTCCAGCAACCCAAGCAGAAAGGATTCTGTTGGAGTCAAAAAGTTGCCAACTCACTGCTCATCAAAGCAGTGGAGCCTGTTCCCCTGTTCCAGAGGGGCAAAGGCTTCTACTCCAGATACTTCCTCACCCAAAAGAAAAATGGAGATTGGCGAACCCATTCTAGATCTCAGACTTCTGAAGAAACACTTAACAAGGCCAAAGTTCAGGATGTTCACTTTGGCCATGAGCCCATGATCATTCCAACTCTCCAGCAGGGGGACTGGCTGGCATCCCTAGATCTCAGAGATGCCTACTTCCACATCCTATGCAGACCCAGCCACAGAAACTACCTGAGGTTCAGACCACTTTCAGGCCATTACCAGTTCGCAGCCATGTCCTTCAGCCTAACCTCTGCTCCCAGGGCATTTACCAAGTGCTTAACTGTGGTGGTAGAACATTTATAGTGGCAAGGTGTCACAGTGTTCCCTTACCTAGATGACTGGCTAGTTGTAGGACAGTCCCTTCAGCACACCAGAGACTCTCTTGCTCTCACTCAGAGCACCTTGGAGTTTCTGGGATTCCTGGTAAATATCCAGAAATCCCAGATGGAGCCTGTTCAGGCCCTAGAGTTTATAGGAGCAGAACTGGATGCCCTGCAGGGGAGGTCCTTCCTCCCTCAGGACAGGGTGAAAAACATCCTGGAGCTGGCAAGTTCTTTCAAACTAAACAGACCAAGGGCAGCAAGGCACTTTCTACAGCTCTTGGGCCACATGGCATCAGTCACAGTGGTGGTACCAGGTTCCAGATTTCAAATGAGGGACATTCAGTTGCATTTAAGGTCTCACTGGTCCCAGAAGAGAGATCCTCTCTCCAACCTAGTGCCTGTCACAAAAACCCTTATACAGGCCCTGCAGTGGTGGCAATACAGGGAGAACCTCAGGAAGGGAATCCCTTTTTGGCAGGAAGCTCCATCTGTCATACTTAACATAGATGCCTCCCTCTTGGGTTGGGAGCACACGTGGACAACCTGACGGTCAGCAGTACATGGTCCCCTTAGAAGTCTCTTCTGCATATCGGCCTCCTACAGCGCAGGGTGGTCCACCTGGCCCTGCAGTCATTCGCCCCTCAAGTCAAGAGCAAGGTGGTACAAGTCAGGACAGACAACACTACCACCATGTATTACATCAACAAACAAAGAGGCACCAGGTCTATCTTACTGTGCACAGAGGCTGTGAGGGTCTGGAATTTGGCTTACTCCATGCAGGTGTCTCTGTCTGCAATCCATCTGCCAGGGAAGGGCAATGTTCTGGCAGAATCTCTCAGCAGAATCAGTCAGAACCTCCACGAAAGGTCCCTAAACAAACAAGTACTGACTTTGGTGTTCAGAAGGTAGGGCACACACCAGACATAGATCTCTTTGCTTCCACGGACAACCATCAGCTGCCACACTTTTGTTGCAGGCCTCTGGCGCAAGGCTCAGTGCCAGTGGATGCCCTGGCACTGAATTGCTTAGGGAGGTTTCTTATGCCTTACCTCTCTCTCTCCTCTATTGCTCAGAGTCCTCATAAATCTCAGAGCACAACCAGCAACGATGATCCTGGTGGCACAAGACTGGGCAAGGCAGCCATGGTATTCCCTCCTGCTAGCCTTAACAGTATTACAGCAAATTCACCTCCCTTAGAGACACAATCTCCCAACATCCTCACAGGGCAGGATCCTGTATCCCAGTTTCAGGTCTCTCCCCCCCCCCTTAAGTCTTGGCTCTTGAAGACGTAGAGTTTGCCAATCTACAACTCTATGAAGAGTTCCAGAATGTGCGCAGGGTTCCTCAAAAACCCTCAACCAGGAAAACTTATGTTTCAAATTGAAGAGGTTTTTAATCTGATGTGAGCACAAGCGTATTACTCCCTCTCAGGCTGGGCTACCTGTCCTTCTGGACTACTTCACCCACTTGCATTCACTAGGCCTTAGGCCTTCTACTTTAAAGGTACACCTTGCTGCTATTTCAGCTTATGTTTCAGTTGGCAAGGGCATATCTATGGCCTCCCACTCTGTTTTCATGAAGTTCTTTAAAGGACTTATTCATCTCCACCCTCCCCTTAGGGAGCCAGTCCCATCTTGGGATTTAAACATTTGCATAGCCAGGCCCATGGAATCCCCCATTTCAACCCATGGCAACTGCAGAGCTGAAGTATTTATTTATTTTATTTTGAAAGGTTTCATCAGGAAAGGCATACTGAGCTACAGTAGCTTGTTTCCAGATGCGCCCTGTGGGAAAGGGGAAAAGGGGATGCAATCATGAATACAGAATCAAATAAAAATATACATAGAAATAAATCTTTACCAGTGATGCTGAGGGTTGAGGTGCTGGATGCCACGCCTCACGCCATGCCTGTGACCTGGGGTCAGGAACGATACCAGGGTGCCGGGGATTGGCAGGAGAGAGAGAGAGAGAGAGAGAGAGAGAGAGAGGATCAAGCGTCCAGAGGACTACTCTTCTCTCTCAGGGAAGGAGGGACTGCCATCCCGCTTGTTGATTGCCCTCTAGTAGTGGCTGGAGGGTGCTACGGATCGGGAGGCGATGTACAACGTCAGTGGGGAGGTTGGGGGGGAGAAAACCGAGGAGGAAAATGGAGCTGGCAGACTCCGTGATGGCTCCACTAGCGCCCATCCCAACCCCCACGGAATCTGGATGGTGGTGTCCGGGGGGGGGAGAGGAAAGTCGATGCCCCTCACCTCACCCTATCATGGAGGGGTTGTAACCATGGGGGATCACTGGGAGGCTCGGGTGGGGAACAGGGGGCCGGAGATCAAGTCCCCCCTCTTTGGAGGGGGAGGGGCAGAGCCGCCTGCCAGGCTCCCGGAGGGAAAAATAAATAATAGAAAAATAAATAAATCTGTTCATAAAACATTAAGGCAAATACAAACATTTTTGTGGAATAGGCAGGAAGTACTTGCCAACATATGTAGACCATATAAAGATATTTATCCGAAATTCTAATAAATAAATAAATATACATATATCCTTTTTTTACATATGAACATATATGTTTATATTTGTCATTATCATTTACACAGGCATGTACTTAGTACTTATAAACATAAACATACACACAAAACACTTCAACACAGATATATTTTATGTTAGCTGGAAGACTGTCTTCCTGGTAGCTTTCACCTCAGCTAGACGAGTGAGTGAGTTACAGGACCTATGCACAGATGTGAATTATATCTCCTTCTACAGGAATAAGGTGCTGCTTAGGACTAAAAGGAAATTCCTTCCCAAGGTGGTCTCAGATTTTCATCTGAACCAGTCCATTACACGGCCAGTCTTTTTCACTGCCAACTACAGCTCAGGGGAGTGAAAGTTGCATAGCCTGGATGTCAAGAGGGCACTCAACCATTACCTTGACTGTACCAAGGCTTCTAGGCCAGAATACACTCCGTTGTTCCTAACCTTTGGAGAGGTGGGTAAAGGTAAACCAGCTTCCAAGAGAATTATTGCATGCTGGATAGCGGCTTGCATACAGTTTTATAGAAACATAGACATTGACGGCAAATAAGGACAGCAAGGTCCATCCAGTCTGCCCATTTCTTTTTCTACCTTATAAATGTGCCATCGGCCTTTGCTCTGTCAGTGGCCTATCTATTCATACTCATTTGTATTGCTCCCTTATGCCTATCCCATGCCTGTCTGAAGTCCTGCACTGTATTTATATCCACCACTTCCTGAGGTAGGCCGTTCCATGCATCCACCACCCTTTCTGTGAAAAACAACTTCCTCACATTACCCATTAATCAGCCTCCCTCTAATCTCATGCTGTGTCCTCTTGTCCTGCTATTTTTGTTATATTGAAGCATGTTAGACTCTTTCACCTTGTTAATGCCCTTAAGGTGTTTGAATGTTTCGATCATATCACGTCTCTCCCTCCTTTGCTCTAGGGTATACATATTGGGCTCTGTTAATCTGTCCTCATATGTTTTCTGATGCAGTCCCTGCACCATTTTGGTTGTCCTTCTCTGGACTACCTTAATTTGATTAATGTCCTTGTGAAGGTGTGGCCTCCAGTACTGCACGCAGTACTCCAGATGAGGCCTAACCAGTGTCTTGTAAAGAGGGATTATTACCTCCTTCTTTCGAATTGTGATACCCCTACTAATACATCCCAACATCCCCCTAGCCTTACCTGCTGCTTTAGTGGTCTGCTTGGATGATTTCAGGTCATTGGTTATGATGATGCCCAAGTCTCTTTCTTCTCTTGTGACTGCCAGCAACTCCACTCTCAGCCTGTAGGTGGCTTCAGGGTTTCTCTTCCCTATGTGCATGATCTTGCACTTCTTTGCATTAAACCCCATTTGCCACTCTTCCGACCATTTTGCTAGTTTATCCAGAGCTCTTCTCATTCTGCCCACCCCATCTGGGTCATCTACTCTGTTGCAGATCTTGGTGTCATCTGCAAACATACAAACCGTACCCTCCAGTCCATCTGCAATGTCACTGATGAAGATATTGAAGAGGACTGGCCCCAGGACTGATCCCTGAGGTACCCCACTTTTGACTTGCATCTCTTCTGACTGTATACCATTTACAACCACTCTCTGCATTCTGCCCGACAACCAGTTTGTCACCCAGTTGACCAACTTCTGACCCACCCTGCGCCTACCCAGCTTATTAATCAATCTTCTATGTGGAACAGTATCGAAAGCTTTGCTGATGTCAAGGTAGGTGACATCAACTGCTTCCCCTTGGTCCACCACTCTGGTTACCCAGTCAAAGAAATCTATGAGATTAGTTTGACAGAACCTTCCTTTTGTAAACCCATGCTGTCTTGGATCCTGTTCTCCTATGAATTCCAGGTGTTGCACTATCCTTTCCTTAAGGAGTGCCTCCATAATTTTGCACACTACTGAGGTAAGACTGACTGGTCTTTAGTTCTCTGCCTCCTCCCTGCTACCACTCTTGTGGAGCGGGATCACATGAGCCCTTTTCCAGTCTTCTGGGACCTCTCCTGTGCTCAGAGACTCACTAAACAGTTCTGATAATGGCTCTGCTAGTTCCACCCTTAGCTCCTTTAGTACCCTGGGATGTATGCCATCAGGTCCCATTGCCTTGTCCACCCTGAGCTTATCAAGCTCTTGTAGGACCCTTTCTTTTGTGAAGGGACTAGTGCACACCTCCCTCCCCCCTGTGTCCATGGTGCTAAGCTGTGGGCCCTGCCCTACCTTCTCTTCAGTAAATACTGAGCAGAAGTATCTATTTAGGATAGATGCTTTTACATGGTCCTTCTCCTCAAATGCCCCCTTATCCCCTTTGATCTTAGCAATACCCCTCTGGACTTTCTCCTTTCACTAATGTACCTATAGAAAGTCTTGTCACCTTCTTTTACTTGTTTGTGCTAGTGTTTCCTCAGTTTGGGCCTTTGCCTGCCTTACTGCTCTCCCTGCTTCCCTTAGGGAAGTTTGATATGCCTCCCTATTTTCATCCCGCTGCGTTCCCTTATATTTCCTGAAGGCCAGCCCCTTGGCTCTGACCTTTTCTGCTACTGTTTTTGAGAACCAAAATGGTTTCCTTCTTATTTTGCATTTCCTTTTCTCTCTAACACAATGGGATGTTTGCTTCAAGTATTGCATCCTTAATGCTTGCCCACTTTGACTATACCCCCTCATCTGTATTTCTTTTTGCCAGGGCTAGCTTAACTTTGTTGGCCATCTTATCAAACTCAGCTCCTCTGAAGTCCCATATTTTTGCCTTGGAATGGGATGATTTAGTTCTAGTGGCCAAATTGAACCATACCATGTGATGGTCACTGGCCCCCAGGTGACCTTCTACCTGGAGATCTGAGATCCTTTCCCTTTTAGTACTAGATCTAGGATAGCCCTGTCTCTTGTGGGTTGTTGTACCAATTGTTTGAGGCCCTTCCCCTGCAGGGAATCCACCATGTGTCTAGTTCTGGCAGATGTTCCTGGTGCTATTGACCAATGTGTATCTGGCATGTTGAAGTCTCCCATTATCAGAACCTCCCCTTTAGCTGTCATGTTTTGTTTATCTTCTAACAGTAATGTGTCTATGTCCTCCCCCTGGTCTGGAGGCCTGTATACAACCCCAGTTCGTATGGCTGTCCCATTTCCTGTTTCCAGGGTGACCCACAGTTTTTCTGGCTCCTTATGCATATTTTGAATTTCTGTAGCTTTTATATTTTCATTGACATAAAGGGCCACTCCACCCTCCCCTTTTTGCACCTCGGTCTCCTCTGAACAGTACGTAGCCAGGTACTGAAGTCTCCCAAGTGTGGTTACTGGTAAACCATGTCTCGCTAATGGCTACTATGTCCAGTTTAGCCTCTGTCATTATTGCCTGCAGATCTGGGATCTTGTTTCCCAGACAGCGAGCATTTGTGTACACAATTTTCCACTGGCCAGATTTCAGTGTGTTAGTTGTTGGGTGAGGTCTGGTGTTTCCTCTGTGTGTCGTATGAGGAGCCGGACCTTCTTCCTTACCTGGTGATGCAAATGAACTACAAACATGCTGAACTCCTGTTTGACCACTAGCTGAGGGGGGAAGGGTGTTCTTCCCATTCAATGTATAGGGTGCTGCGCCCCCCTTCCCATTTGTTAGTTTAAATATGCTGCCAAGATGTCAAACTTCTGCCCCAATACACTGACTCCCTCCTTAGTCAGATGCAGTCCATCAAATTTAAAGAACTTTCGCTCCCAAAACTGTTGCCAGTTCCCTACAAATTTGTGTCCTTTTTCCTGGCACCAGCCCTTGAGCAACATGTTTAGCTCCCCTATCTCCCCTTCTCTGACCTTCCATCCATCTGCCTCCCTCTCCCAGACTGGCAGGATCTCAGAGAAGGAGATGAAATGGATGATAGTTTGTCACCCAGCCTGGTCAGGTGTTCCTTGGTCTCCATAACTGACCGGCTGGCGAGATCGTTAGTCCCTATGTATACCAGAATAACAATGTTTTCTCCTGCTTCCTGAACAATTTTAGCAATCGGATCAGTGTCTCTCCACGCTGATGTACCTGGGAGACATCTGACTGTTATCCTTGGCTGGAGATAGGTATCAACTCCCTGAATCATGGAGTCTCCTATGATCAGAAGTTTTTTGGATTTCCTTTTTGCTTTTTTTGTTTTGGTTCCTGTTTTGGGTGAGTTTCGTTGTGCTAGCTCTTGTGCTGCAGTGTACTGCTGTGCAGTGTTCTCTGCCCCTTTGATTTCGGAGATAGAGGCAGGTACCTGTTTGTAATTTTTATATGGTTTGTGGAAGTGATATGTTGGAGAGCACCAAGTGATGGGGCAACCGATTTGCCCCTCCTAACCACCTACCAACCTACTGGACCAACTACCCTCTGCAGTCGAGGTGCTTCTGTTGGATGTTGGGGAAATGGCGGGTGGTTCTTATAATATATTTCCTCTTGAATATGGAATTTGAGGCACGAAATCTCTGCCCATGCTGCCTGGAGCTGAGCCCTTAGATCTCCCATGGCCCAGCATGTAGGACAGTGTCCTAAATCCTGTGAAACTGTCCTTCTGAAAAGTGTTCCACAGTACCTGCAGTTAATGATATCCATTCCAGACAAATTGCTGGGTTTATAACCTGGTCAGAGTAATTAGAAGAGAGAAAATGAAAGCAAAAGTTTGATTTTGTGCTTTGTTTGTTTATGTATAGCTTGCTATAACAAGTTAAATTACTAGTGCCTCTGAAAATGAGGTAAATGTGTGGCTACCCCTCTGATCCGCCCCTTCCTGCTTTGCTACAGGAAATGCCATGACTGTGCTATCCTATAAAAGGAGTGTAGTGTGGAGTGGTTGGGGATGGGGGTTGGTGGCTTGGCCCTTCCCCAGCTTAAAAAGAAGAACCATGGACGAAAGAAACAAGGAGGTAAGAGCAGAAACAATCAGCCAGCAACAAATGCAGTAGCCCTGAAAGCTTATCCTAATGATAGATAAAACTGTAAGACCTGTAAAGCACCACTTGTAATAATTTCAGAGAAGATATACCCTCTAAGAAACACTTTGCTGCAGAGAAAATAAAGCAGTAACTGAAGATATACCTTGCAAAAGACAATTTGAATCAGAAAAGTACAGCTGTAATCTGTAAGCACACACCTGTAGGCACAGCCTGTAATAATGCAGCAGAAGGTATACCCAGCAACAACAATTTGAATCAGAGAAAAATAAAACAATAAAATGTTAACAACAAACAGTAACGATCCCTGTGAGTACAAAATAAAAATAATAACACACAGTAAATCTGCCTAGCCAAAAGAAGCCTTAATCCTTTTTCTTGGTCTGGTAAGGTTCTTTGCTCTGTCCTTTCAAGCAACCTAGAAGAAAAGAGCTCAGGTGAAACTAGGTGCCTTGGCCAGCAAACCTAGTCCTGTTACAGTAAAGCTGGCAATCAGCCTCCCTTGGGTTTCAGAGCACATTCTATCCATGGCACAGCTGCATTAGTGGCTGCAGCAAAGGACATCCAATTGTTGAGATTTGTAAAGCAGCCACATGGAAAACTGTTCATATTTTCACTAAGCACTATTGCTTGGACATACAGTCCAGAAGTGATGCCAGGTCTGGCTCTGCAGTCCTGCAAAATCTTTTCCCTAAGTAGGTTATGTACCCAACCTTCAAAGGTACTGCTTGGTAGTCTGTGAGAGTTTAAGCATACTGAGGGATTCCTGGGGTTTGAAGGAAAAATTACTTACCATAGTAATCTCTTTTTCCAGGAGATCCCTCAGTATGCTTAAAGCTCCCACCCTGCCTCCCCTTCCAGAACCAGATATAGGGTTTCTGCATCCCTGCTGGTCACTACCTGTCCTGCCTGCCTTACTTGTTACTTGTTAAAGTCTGAACCAGTCGGTGTTCTTTTTGTCCCTTCTTACAGGGACTGATGTTTACATTTTGTTTAAGAATATTTTTTATTATGGTAGGCTAGTTAGAGGATCTTTACCCTGTTTGGCTTCGCAATGAATCTGAGTGTTTCTCAGAACACAACAATTACTAGGGGCAGCAGTTTGAATAGTGACATGAGCCAATGAGGGTTCCATCATTAACATACGATCCATATCTCTGGGGCAGTTCAACACATGAGGCTAACTGCAATAGTTTTTGCATACTGAGGGATCACCTGGAAGAAAAACTATTACTATGGTAAGGAATTTTTTCTTTTACTCTTACTTTAGCCAGTTTTATACCTTTTGGGGGGACATTTTACACAGATATATGACAAAAGCCCGACACTGAGAATCCCAACACCCAGGATCCCGAGCCTGACAAACCAGTGTGGCTATTGCCTGACAGACCACCATCCTGACCACAGAAAGCCTGATACTGGACTTATGCCGTGTATTTGGGCTGCAAGTAATATAATCAAATCTGAGTCCTGGCAAGTTGTAGTGTCAACTTTCGGTGATTGGGATAGTGGTCTGTCAGATGAGCATCGTGTCGTGCTACTGGACTCGGGATCCTGGGTGTTGGGATTCTGAGTTTTAGGCCTGTAAAATACTCCCTTTTACACACAAGCTGTCATTCCCCATTTCTCTCCCAGAACTGAGTCAGACTTTTAATTTCACTCTCAGAACTGAGTTCCCCAAGGTCCCCCTCCCCCCCACTGAGGTGTTGTCTGCCTGAGATTCTGTGTTTGAGCTTCCCGTTTGTTGCTGTTGTGTTTGTACTGTACTGCTGCTCTTTACATTTGTTATTGGTGACCACTGTTTTTGCATTTGCATTTGCATTTTACACCTTCCAGTATACCCACTACTGGCCTTGCTTCTTACTTAGTGGGTTCAAATGGAACATCGCACCTGGGTTTGTGCTCATTTCATTGTGGTGCCCTATGTACCCAACTCTGCAGGTCTCAAGCCTCCCCATCCTATCTCTTTCAACTAATAAGCATGATAGAGGTTTCCCAAAACATGCATACATTCACTAGACTGTTTTGGGTTATAATGGATACCTATAGACTCTTGGGAATGAAGCTGTGTTTGAAAGGAAGTTATGCTACCTTCAGCTTCAGGCATTAAAGCCCCATCTTGGTTATTATTTTATGTCTCTATTCTTCCTGTCCACCTCTTTATTTTTCATCCAAGAAAAGCCAATAATGATTTGTCTGTCTGATGTAAAAATACTTTTCAACACCAGACAAAATGACAAACATGCGTGGTACGGTACATGTGCTTTATACTGCCAGATAAAGATGCATTTGGTATAATTAACTGCAATTCTTTTTATGACTGCGAGAGGAGCCAACAGGAGTATTGTATTCAGAAAAGGGATGATGTCATCTTTGCTACCAAACAACATGATAGCATGTTAAAAATAGATTCCTCCACTGAAGCCTCATTACTACGCTACGCTGCCTGTGCGTGTATAGGAAGCTTTAGAGCTCTATTTTTTCTCTGGCTTGAGGAGTTAATTGAGCCCACAGAAAGTTAACTCATTATCTTCTGGGAGTCATTCTGTGTCAGATTACTAATGGATAGTGCAGACATCATAGAAATTTATTGGAAGTAGACTGGGTTAAACATTTCCTGGAACTTTCTGCATAACAAGTTCCCCATGGCACCTCACAACACCTCATTAAGCCATTTGATGCCACCATCCTAAGAACAGTCAGTGTGCTACTTTGCAGGACATTACATAGCAAGAGACCCAGCCTTGCCTTTTTCCAAATAATATACCAACTTCATTCTCAGGCAGGCAGTTCTGGGCTACTGTTTATATTCTACTGAATCTTCTTAACTTGCAGTTTGTGACTATAGCTGTTGACAACTGAATGATAGTAACTACTTTTGCTTCACTTGCAAATAGGTAGGCATTTGTGTGTCTAATTTCTGTTCAACTTGCTGTACAGTAGGTTACACATAGAATCTGAAAAGTTCATAACATGCCGTATTGTGATACAATGAACTGATAAATGGGGATTTTCGTTTCTTTTACAAATTCATTTTTCCTGACAATGGATATACTAAAACAAAAATTTCTCAAAACAAAATGTTTTTAAATAAGGAGTTTAGCAGTAATTTAGTTGATACAGTGTAAAGAGCTGCTCCCTGGAAAATTATCTGGTTGGGGGGGGGGCTGCCACAAGCAGAATGGGATTTCACAGATGGGGGAGCTCATAGTAGCAGAAGAGGCATGTTGGCATTTTACAGTTTAGTGGTGTGGATGTAAAGGCGCCAGTATTTAAGCATGACTTTGGTAGAAGATTAATTGTGACTGGGGGGGTGAGAGAGTGAGTCTAGGTATTTTTAGTATAATAGTTTTCTGAAACTTCAGCCTTCAATGGGTTTGACTCTGCAGCCATCTATACAGTATATCACTAAGCCACATGCAGTGGGGTATGGGTAAAACCCAGATCACCAGACCCGGACCAGTGCTGTAAAATCTGGACTGAGCACAGCTTGTGCAAATATTGCTGATCTGATGGAGCAGCAATAGAGTATTGCATTCAGAAAAGGGATGAAGTCATCTTTACTACCAAATCTCTGTCCATACGCTGTGAGACACCTTAGTGGTGTGAGACAGTATTGGCTGAGAGAACCTGACATTCGTTTTGCTCTGTACTGCAAATCTACCTTCTACTGCTTGCAGTTTTTAAGTGTGTATCAGGGGGGTGTTTGTTGGCATTTGTTTACAGGATACTACTCTCATTCAGCTAAAATTACTACTCTGGCATAGCGTAGCATACAGAGGGATTTAAACTAAAGTAAAATCTAAGTCTCTGATATTACGGAGATTAAACACTCACTACGGGGTCACGTGACCTCATTCTCACTTCCGGGCTGTCTGGGTTAAAAAGCGCTGTAACGTTTTGTTAGTTTCAAATCTCTGTCCATACGCTCTGAGACACCTTAGTGGTGTGAGACAGTATTGGCTGAGAGAACCTGACATTCATTTTGCTCTGTACTGCAAATCTACCTTCTACTGCTTGTAGTTTTTAAGTGTGTATCAGGGGGGTGTTTGTTGGCATTTGTTTACAGGATACTAGTCTCATTCAGCTAAAATTACTACTCTGGCATAGTGTAGCATACAGAGAGATTTAAACTAAAGTCAAATCTAAGTCTCTGATATTACAGAGATCAAACGCTGCCACGGGGTCACATGACCTCATTATCACTTCTGGCTGTAAGTTAAAGCGCGAGCGGAGCTTGTTAACGGTAGTAGCGAGCGCATTTCGTGCGGTGGTGCAAAGATGCGCGCTCAGACACTCGGATCCTCACGCGTGTTATGCATGTTTAAGCAGTGGAAAGCAGGGGCAAAGCAAGGTAAACCTCTGAAGGTATCAGTGGTATAGTTGCATTCGGGGTTGTAGTATATGAATAGATTTGTCATTATGCCATCAGTAATGTTGAATATTATTAAAACTTTAGAGGGGGACATTGGTGTTAAATGTTCTTGTTGTATGATGTATAGCCTGATGTTAGTACCAGTACCACAAACGCCATATAAATGCATTAAGTGTATTGAATTTCAGACCCTGCTTAAGGAACTGGCAGGTTTTTATAATCGATCTAGATGTCTTGAATTCACACAACACTTTTCTGAATGTAGTGGTGTAGATAATGGTTTGTCAACAATCGGAGTACCCTTAAACATAGCTTCATATGTAGAGCCTCCTACTTCTCAACATATCATTGCCCCCTCTCTCATGACATCACACCAATATAAAGAAGTTGAAATTAGGGAAAACAATCTAATTAATAATGAAACATTTCAAAGTGGCCAATTTTTAACATTATTGGGTGAGGGTAGCAAGAGAAAGCGAGATTCCGAGGAAGATCTTGGTGTTCATAATGATGAGGATTGGTATGAGGTGCAGACTAAGAGAGCAGCTAAGAAAGAAAGGAAGGAAGGCTGAAGTTTTCACATTACCTCTCCTAAATAGTTTTGACCCTCTTAATTCAAGTGATCAGGATGTTGAAATAAATAATGGACCCTTGCAGGAAACCGATAGACCTCGCGATCGCATAGCGATCCCAAGATATGCTCAGAAGGAAAATCTCAGTGACATAAATGAAGAAATCATTGAGGTCCATGGTGATTTTGTCAGTAATAATCTTCCAAACAATCAAATGGTTGAGGTCCTTGGGTTAGATGAGGGTTCATATAACCATACTAATATAAATTTCTCCCAGAATTTTATGCCATCCCCCCATCTAAAGGACTTGAACTATTCTGTTACTGATGACAACAAATCGTTTTTCATTTTGGGTGATTCAATTATATGATATACAGATCGATATTCTACTAGGGGCAACAAATCTAAAGTCACCAGCTGTAGTTACAGCGGGGCTTTAATAAGGGATATTACAGAAATGTTGCCTGGTATTTTAAACAATCCTGATGATCAAAACACTGTTATTTTGCATGCTGGTACGAATAACATAATTAAATCTGAAATACAGAAATGATTAATGAGTTAATTGAGGCAGTGTCCGTAATGAAGAATTTAAAAGTTGAATTATTATCTCAGAGATTTTACCAGTACATGAGCATCTACTGCAAGATTACAAAAATAAAATCTTTCAATAATTGGCTTCACAGGTGGTGCTTGGAAAATCATATTAAGTGTTTACATACATGGGAATTGTTTTCTACTAATGATCATCTTTTTTGCTCGGATGGTTTACACCTGAGCAAGTTAGGCTCCAGGTTATTGGGGAATATCTTTTACCAGTCAGTTAATGGTAAAAAAGTAAATTCAAAAAACTAGTGAAGGTGGGGCAAACTGAATTTGCAAATCCTCCTATAACATGTTCAATTTCTTCTATGATATACAGGCAGAATGGTAATGGGAATAAAAATCAGTCTATTAAATTTTTGTTAACAAATGCTAGAAGTCTTCATCATACAAAAAAGGATGAACTTGAGTCTATTTTGGTTAATAATAAGGTCGATATTGCTGCAATTTCTGAAACTTGGTGGGATGATACTTCATCGTGGAATCATTCTATCCCTGGTTATAATTTAATTCATAAAGATAGAAATTATAGAAGAGGTGGTGGTGTGGTAGTTTATTTAAATCAGACAATAACATTTAAAGAACTTAATTTAAATTCAATTCCAAATGATTCATATGAAATTCTATGGGTTGAAATACTGTCTACTTCCAACAAAAAATCTTTTGCTGGGCATGTGTTATAGGCCTCCTGATATTTCCCACGATGACCACTCTTCCTTATTAAAAGAAATCGCTAGTAATTTAAAGCATAAAGATGTTGTACTACTAGGAGACTTTAATGTCCCAGGAATTGACTGGAATGAATATACTGCTACTACTCTTCAGGAACATGAGTTATTGGAACTTTGTGTGGTTAATGGTTTGCAGCAAGTTGTTGACAAACCAACACGGGGAAAAAATATCTTAGACCTGGTTCTTACAAATATACCTGAAAAAAATTGCTAATTTAGAGGTTAGTGATCCATTGCTCAATAGTGACCATAATATCATTACATTGAATATCATATATGAACAGATTAAGCAGATTGGTGTTACTAAAGTTTTGGATTTTGGTAAAGCAAACTTTGTGACTATAAATGAAGAGTTGCAAAGCTATTCTAAGTTAGACTACACTATCCTTGTAAATGACTTATGGAATAAATTAAAAACTAATATTCTTGAACTTACTGAAAAACATATTCCGAAACGTACCATATATAATCACAGAGGAAAGCTCCCTATGTGGTACACATATAGGGTTCGGAAATCAATATCAGCAAAAACAAGAGCCTACAGATTAATGAAAAGAGATTCAACTGATTATAATAAAACAAAATATAAGGAGGCACTAAAATCTTGTAAACTTACCATCAATATGGAAAAAAGGAATGTTGAATTTAGATTGGCTCATATTAAAGATGGAGGGAAATCCTTTTTTTCTTATGTCAATAATAAAAAGAAGGACTCCAGTATAGTGGGCCCAATTAAAACTTTAGATCATATTGTGAGTAATCCTGTTGATATGGTTAATGAGTTTAATAGTTTCTTTTGTTCAGTGTTCTCCGATAAAGATACTTGTTCTTTACAGGATATTGATCCTATTAAACAAATTATAATAACTAAGGATCAAATACGTTGTAAATTAAACCAGATTAAAATAAACACCACACCTGGACCAGATTCATTGCATCCGAGGGTTTTGAAGGCTATAGGATGGTGGTTGGTTGATCCACTATTTGTCCTCTTTAATAGATCTTTACAGATGGGAGAGGTTCCAGCTGACTGGAAGCAAGCTTTAGTTGTCCCTATTTTTAAAAAGGGGGATCGTACCAACATGACAAACTATCGACCAATCAGTTTGACATGTATTCTGGGTAAAATTATGGAATCTATTTTAAAAGACATACTTATCACTGACTTAAAATCTATTGGTTTTGTTGATGATACACAGCATGGCTTTAGGACCCAGAGATCATACCTTTCTGAAAATCTTTGCTTCTATGAGAAAATTAGTAAACTTTTAGATGAAAAAAAAGCAGTGGATGTTATTTTTTTGGACCTTTGTAAAGCTTTTGACAAGGTTCCGCATTTAACACTTCTTAAAAAAATGAGAAAACTAGGGATAAACGAATCCATTATAAAATGGGTTCAGGAGTGGTTGATGAATAGAGAACAAATTGTCAGGATTAAGGGTTATACTTCTTATGTGGGTAAGGTCACTAGTGGGGTCCCCCAGGGCTCTGTTTTGGGCCCTTTGTTATTCTCAATTTTTGTTTCTGATCTGGATAGACATACTAAAGGAATATCTGTTAAGTTTGCTGATGATACTAAAATTGCATTGGATATTACTAATATGGATGGATATTCTGATCTTACCAGAGATCTGTTAATAATGGAGTCATGGGCAGTTTCAAATGGTATGTCCTTTAATTTGGACAAGAGTGTGGTTATGCATTTGGGTAGCAACAATCAGTGTTATAATTATTCTCTATATGGTCATCAATTAAAGTCTGTGGAATATGAGAGGGATTTAGGTGTCCTGATATCAAAGGACTTAAAATTTAGCAGCTATTGTACCGAATTAATTCAAAAGTCTAATAGACTAATAGGCTGTATTAGACGTTCAATCACTTCTAGAGATAGAAATTGTATAATTCCCTTGTATAGGGCCTATGTACGACCTATCTTGGATTATTGCTCCCCCTTTATGGAGCCCCCAATTACGTGGTGACATAAAGAGAGTTGAGGGGATACAGAGGAGGGTTACTAAGATGGTTCGGGGCCTTCATGGGGAATATTATGATACTAGACTGGTCTCTTTGAATCTCTATTCATTGGAACTTAGGAGAAAAAGAGGTGATCTTTTATTGATCTTTAAAATTACAAGGGATCCTATATTGTTTTTAGACTTGGGCATTATTCGTAGTCAAAAGTTGTTTTCTTCAAGAAGTCATAGTTATCAACTAGGACTTACATATCCTAAATCTCAGTTAAGAAGAAATTTCTTTACACAGCGGATTATTGTATTATGGAATTCTTTACCAAAAGATATTGTTGAAGTTGATTCTTATAACACATTTAAATTAAAGCTTGATAGATTTTTGTTAAATTAGGGAAATGGGAACTATTGCCTGCTAAGGCAGGAGATGTATACTTATGGGCTTCGGCCTTCTGTACATCTATACTTCCTAGTATGACTCCTAGTAAACAACATGATAGTGTGCTAAAAAATAGATTCCTCCACTGAAGCCTCATTACTATGCTGCCTGTGTGTATAGGAAGCTTTAGAGCACTATTTTTTCCTCTGGCTTGAGGAGTTAATTGAGCTGACAGAAAGTTAACTCATTATCTTCTGGCAGTCAGAACTTTCTGCATAACAAGTTCCCTATGGCCCCTCACAACACCTCATTAAGCCATTTGACACAACCATCCTAAAAGCAGTCAGTGTGCTACTTTGCAGGACATTGCATAGCAAGACACCCAGCCTTGCCTTTTTCCAAAAAATACACTAACTTTATTCTTAGGCAGACAGTTCTGGGCTACTGTTTATATTCTACTGAATCTTCTTAACTTGCAATTTGCGACTATAGGTGTTTATAACTGAATAACAGTAACAACATTTGCTTCACTTGCAAATAGGTAGGCATTTGTGTGTCTAATTTCTGTTTGACGTACTGTAGATTACTCATAGAATCTGATAAGTTCATAACATGCTTTATTGAGATTCAATGAACTGATAAATGGGGATTTTGGTTTCTTTTACAAATTATATTTTCCTGACCATGGATATATTACAACAAAAATTTCTGAACAAAATTTTTAAAAATAAGGAGTTTAGCAGTAATTTAGTTGATATGGTGTAAAGAGTTGCTCCATGGAAAATTACCTGGTTTTGGGGGTGGGGGTTGCCACAAGAAGAATGGGTCTTTCTGGAGGCTGAGATGCTGCCCTATTTGCAGACAACTCTCTGCCCTGAGGGAGAAAGTTGCCCGTCTTCAGGCCACACTGGACAGTAGTAAGGGAACCTTCCCCCAGGCCACACTGAACAGTAGGAAGTGAACCTCCCCCATCCAGGGAGCACCAGAGCCACCACCACTACCTCAGAGGTTGCGAAGAAAGCACAGCAGTTGGACCACAGTGGGCTCAGAGAGGGTGAGGATGGTGGAACAGAGGCACACCCAGTCAGTTATTCCACTCCACAATCCATACACCATTCTGGGGGAGCATAGTTCCCCTATGGATGCACCCACAGAGGAGACTAAGGAGGCTGAGGACAACTGTCACAAGGGAAGCCTACAGGAAGGAGGCAGAGGACACCACAAGGAAAGGAAGCAGCTCCTGGTGGGGGACTCAATTATTAGGGGCATAGAACTGGGGGGAACAGGGAAAACTGAAGTAAGGTGCCTGCCTGGTGCCATGGCTTGGAAGGACAGGAAGCGCATCCTCAGGATCACGAGAACAGCTGCACGGGAGTCTGAGCTGGATGTCATTGTCCACCTAGGGACAAATGACTTAGTTCATCATGAGATTAGAGCAGTGCAGGAGGACTTTGTAGAGTTGGGGTGGGGCCTAAGACAAGTAGCACACACATTTTCCTTCTCAGAGGTGCTGCCTGTCAATGGCATGGGTGAGGCGAGGGTACTTTGCAGCATGCAGTTTAATAAATGGTTGAAAAAATGGTGTGGAGCACAGGGGTTTGGCTTTATTGGGGACTGGGGTTCCACCTGGAGGGACACCAGCCTATACTGGCAGAATGGTCTGCATTTGTCCAGGAAGGGAACAAGTCTTTTGAGCAATTGGTTTAAATGCTTCATTGGCAAGCTTTTAAACTAGTCAAGGGGGGAGGCACTGATAAGCAACAGGAAAATCCCAGCCTCTCCCTACAAAACAGGGTATTAAATGAGAAAAAGACTGAGGTAAAAAGGTCAGTGGGGGATGCTGCAACAGAAGGTAAAGCCATCAAAAAATGGAGAGCAATGAGTACCAATGCCCATAGTCTGGGTCACAAGCTTCCTGAATTAGGGCCTTGATGGAGGAGGAACATCTGGATATCGTGGCAGTCACAGAAACATGGTACACACAAAACCATGACTGGGACGAAACATACCAGGATACATTATCTACAGGAGGGACAGGAGGGTAAAAGAGGAGGCGGGTAGCTCTTTTACATAAGGGAAGGAATCAAAGCAACAGAACAAAAGGGTAAACAGGGAGGAGAAGAAGCACTGTGGGTCAATTTGGAGACAGGCAATGGCACCACAATCCGCACAGGGGTTGTATACAGACCCCTCCTCTCAGGGGGAGGAAATGGACAAGGAAATGATAGAAAGTATACTTAGAATGGCAGAAAAAGGGGAGATATTGCTGATGGGTGATCTGAATATGCCAGATGTTAACTGGAGTGCAGTTGCAGCAGCCACTTGGAAGAGTGGGATTATTCTAGATGCCCTACAGGGGGCATGCCTTAGACAACTAGTATTGGAACCCACTCGAGAGGGAGCAATCTTAGACCTGGTTCTCTCAAATGGAGATGGAGAGAGGATCACAGATGTAGAAGTGGGTAGCCATCTGGGAACTAGTGACCATCGAACAGTATGGTTCACAATAAACACAGCAATAGAGTCAAGCCATACAAAGGCAAAAGTACTGGACTTTAGGAGGCTGACGCTAGTTAAATGGATGACTGCCTAAGGAAGGCACTAGCAAATGGGCAGGAAGGAGGGTGGAAGAACAATGGGGAATAATAAAAACTGCCATCACAGAGGTAACAAGCCTTTGTGTGAAGCAAATAAACAAAACAAAACGATGTAAGAAACCACTATGGTTCTCAAAGGAAGTGGCAGTGAAGGTTCAAGAAAAAGAAAGCATTCAGGAAGTACAAGGAATCACAGAAGGAGCAGGACAGAGAACTGTATCAGTTAAAGCAAAAGGAAGCTGGCAAGGCAGTCAGAACAGCAAAGGCCCAAACCGAGGAAAAGATAGCCAACTCACTTAAGAAGGGATAAAACCTTTATAGGTACATCAGAGAAAGGAAGATCAAGGAGGGATAGTGAGGCTTAATAAAGGGGAGGGGGGTGGGCAGAGGGTGACTGTGAAAAGGCAGAGATACTAAACAAATATTTTTGCTCAGTATTTACAAATGAAGAGGGGGAGGTACCTAAAACAAACAATAGAAACACTCTGGATACAGAAGTTGATACCAGCCCATTTACAGAAGAAAGGGTTCTGAAAGAACTCTTAAAACTGAAGGTGGACAAAGCAATGGGGCCTGATGGGATTCATCCCAGAATTCTAAAAGAACTAGGTAGAACTAGTGACACCACTGACTACCCTCTTTAACAAATCATGGGAGGATGGGGTATCCGAGGACTGGAGAAGGGCAGATGTGATTCCCCTTCACAAAAGTGGGAGCAAGGCAGAAGCAGGAAACTACAGACCTGTTAGTTTAACCTCAGTGATAGGGAAAATGATGGAATCACTTCTGAAGGAAAGAATTGTCGAGCATCTAGAGGCCAGAGGGGCACAGGACCCAAGGCAGCATGGATTCACAGCGGGAAGGTCATGCCAGATGAATCTGAGAGATTTCTTTGGCTGGGAGACCAAAGTAGTAGATCAGGGAGGGGCTGTGGACATGGCCTACCTAGACTTTAGCAAGGCATTTAACACAGTCCCACACAAAAGATTAATATACAATTTAGCCAGCCTGGGAGTGGGTCCCAAGATGACAGCCTGGGTAAAGAATTGGCTGGAGAATAGGACACAGAGAGTAATAGTAAATAGAGTCCACTCTGAAGAAAGGGGGGTTACTAGTGGGGCACCGCAGGGTTCAGTATTAGGATCGGTCCTCTTCAATGTCTTTATAGTTTACATTGCAGAGGGACTGGAAGGAAAGGTATGTCTCTTTGCAGATGACACAAAGATCTGCAACAGAGTTGATGACAAGGTGGGGTGGAAAGGATGAGAAGGGACTTGGCAAGGTTAGAGGAATGGTCAAATGTATGGCAGCTTAGATTCAATGCTAAGAAGCAAGTAATGCACCTGGGAAACAAAACCCAGGGAAGAATACACAATGGGGGTGAGATACTAACAACAACAAAAATGGAAAGGGACCTGGGGGTAGTCATATCAGATGACCTAAAGGTGGGCAAGCAATGTGAGAGGGCAGCAAGGAAGGCTGGGGGGATACTGGGATGCATAGGGAGAGGCATCACCAGTAGAAAACAGGAAGTTATTATCCCTCTGTACAGACAGCTGGTGAGACCCCATCTGGAGTACTGCATGCAGTTCTGGAGACCAAGTCTCCGCAAAGACATAGACAGGATGGAAGCTGTCCAGAGGAGGGCAACTAAAATGGTGCAGGGTCTGCACCGGAAGACATATGAAGAGAGACTTAAGGAGCTTAATATGTATAGCCTCGAGGAAAGGAGGAAAGGGGACATGATAGAAACTTTCAAGTACCTCAAGGGAATCAACAAAGTCCAAGAGGGTAGCATCTTTCAAAAAAAGAGGTGTGCAAGAACAAGGGGGCACAATTTGAAGATAGAGGGGGGAAGCTCAGAGGTAATGTAAGGAAGTATTTTTTCACAGAGAGGGTTGTGGATGCATGGAACGGCCTTCCTGAGGAGGTTGTGGAGTCAAAAACAGTGGTTGAATTCAAGCATGCATAGTACAGTCATAAGGCAATTCTAGGGGGTGGGGGTAAGAAGAAGTAGGCTGCTGGTTAACTAGGATCTGCAGCTTATCCATTAGGTAGGGAAATGGGCAGACTGGGTGGGCCAAGCGGTCCTTATCTGCCATCAAATTCTATGTTTCTATGTTTCTATGACTTCACGGATGGGGGAGCTCATGCAGCAGAAGAGGCATGTTGGCATTAAAAGCTTAGTGGTGTGGATGTAGAGGCACCAGTATTTAAGCATAACTTTGGTAGAAGATTAATTGTGACTTGGGGGTGAGGAAGTGAGTCTTGATATTTTAAACATAATGGTTTTCTGAAACTTCAGCCTTCAATTGGTTAGACTTTGTAGCCATCTGTACAGTATATCACGAAGCCTCATGCAGTGGGGTATGGGTAAAACTCAAATCACCAGACCCGGGCCAGAGCTGTAAAATCTAGACTGGGCACAGCTTGTATAAATATTGCTGATCTGGTGGAGCAGCAATAAAAGATAAACTATGCAATACCCTGAATAACACACCTACCCCAGTTTACTTTTACCTGATGCCCATTTTTAGGCCTTATACAGTAATATCTTCCTTCAAGAGAACAGCTTGTAATGAAATGTGTCGAATTTACATTGGCATTTGGGCATATGGACTTTTATATTATATGAATTTTGCGTGTGAACTGTATATCAGTCTCTAAAAAAAAACACATCAAATGTCTTCAGAAACTTGTCTCAACATTGTGTTTATCTTCCATCTTGTCACAACATACAGCTGTCTCAGCAGTGTTTTCAGTTAGGGTACAGTATCTTCATGTATATGAAGGGCCTGGTTCTGTTGAGTTGATTGCTATAACAGTGCATAGAATAAAATGTGAAACATATAGGTAACTGTAATACATATGGTGGCATTATTTTTAAATATGCCCTTTCTCAATGTACTGTACTTTGATTCAGTTAGTGTATGCAACAGCAATTCATGTTTCTGTGTAAGCCCATGAAATAACCTTATCTAGTTAATGCATTCACAGTCATAGCGGCTCTGCCAGAGCTTGTTTGCATTGTGATAACCTTTTGGTAGGATGTAACTCAAATATTTTTTATCCGAGCAATGTATACCACTAGGTGTCAGTACATACTCATCTGAAACACCAATTCCTTTTAAGGACCTGAAGCATCAAGAAAATATGTCACATGATAAACTATTTCTGTATCATGTTTGCAGGTGTTGGATAAAGGAAGCCCAATGGCTTGTACATTATAGCCTCTGCCACAAAGAAATACAGAAGACAGAATGCTATCCTGTACACGATGCAAATCTAGATTCTATGCACAATGTATTTCATTAAACAGTATGATCCAGAAGCAAATGATTTGATACCTTTTAATGGACCAACATAGATGTAACAACAAGAACAAAGTGCTCTAGCTTTCGGACCAACCAGTCCTTCTTCAGAAGCTCATGGCAGTTGTTTAGAAAATACAATACTTATAACAGCTAGATAATGCAGAGAAAAACAGAAAAAAATTCCCATTGGTTTAAAATACTCATTTGAAAAAAAAAAAAAAAAACAGAAGATGATGTCAGAGAAGTTAAACAGTACAATACTGCCCTCAGTCCGAATGAACCTTGGGTTAAGATGTGCTTCTGCAACAAACATAAAGAATCCTACTGCACATAAATTTAATTGACATAAGATAACACTGCTGAAGCAGATAACTCCCAAATCAAGCCATGAGTGTCACAGTCAGTATAAGGATGTATTACTGAAAGGCAACCCCACCCAGCTTAAAGACAAACTAAGATAGTTATAGGGCTCATGAAATTACAATGTATGCATTAAAGACAAGAATACCAGTAAAGTTGTCTAAAAAACATCAGTGCACACTGTGTGATGTGTAAAATCTAGCTAGACATGTCACCCAGCTGTATTCTCAAGCTAAATAAAAGGCCCAAGAAATTACAAAAACCCACATTATTGTGATGTGGGGTGGGTTAGGTTGTACTGTTTGTATGAGCAGGAGGAGATAAATTACTTTTTTATCTCTTTTTCAGATTCCCTAGACACTTGTGGTACATGTAGTTGCTACATTCTCAGTATATATTGACATCAGTACATATCAGGATGCATGGTCTGAATTCTTTGAGGTTCCTCTACTAGAGTTTTTTGTTTAACACTAATATTATCAATTTATATTTATATTATCATTTATATAGTCCTGAGGTTTTTGTAATTTCTTGGGCCTTTTATTTAGCTTGAGAATACAGCTGGGTGACATGTCTAGCTAGGTTTTACACATCACACAGTGTGCACTGATGTTTTTAGACAACTTTACTGGTATTCTTGTCTTTAATGCATACATTGTAATTTCATGAGCCCTATAACTATCTTAGTTTGTCTTTAAGTTGGGCGGGTTGCCTTTCAGTAATCACATCCTTATACTGACTGTGACACTCATGGCTTGATTTGGGAGTTATCTGCTTCAGCAGTGTTATCTTATGTCAATTAAATTTATGTGCAGTAGGATTCTTTATGTTTGTTGCACCAAGCACATCTTAACCCAAGGTTCATTCGGACTGAGGGCAGTATTGTACTGTTTAACTTCTCTGACATCATCTTCTGTTTTTTTTTTTTTTCAAATGAGTATTTTAAACCAATGGGGATTTTTTTCTGTTTTTCTCTGCATTATCTAGCTGTTATAAGTATTGTATTTTCTAAACAACTGCCATGAGCTTCTGAAGAAGGACTGGTTGGTCCGAAAGCTAGAGCACTTTGTTCTTGTTGTTACATCTATGTTGGTCCATTAAAAGGTATCAAATCATTTACTTCTGGATCTATTCTTGCAAGGACCAATACGGCAACTACTAAATCAAGATTTCATTATTAAACAGTATGGAAATACAGTAAGTACTGTGTTTCAAATGTTTCTCTAGGTACCACTTCAGTTCTCTCACAACTACATAGCACTAGCTTTCTTGACACCATCTCAGGGTGCTTAAAGCACCTTCAGTGTTTGAGGGGAAACTTTGAAAAAGCACTGAATTTTTAGACACATTTCATGTTATATTTCGTATATTTTTAAACACATTTTATGCTATTTTTTTTATTTTAGACACATTTCATGTTTTGTTTCTTTTATTTTTTAGATACATTTTATGTTATTTTTCATTTTCCATGGGCAGCATGGGCAGCAAGATGGCCGCGGTGCTGCTCCGCTCCCCACAGTTCAGCATTCTTGAAGCGTTTACGCCTCAGTTTTTAAAAAAAAAAAAACATCTCCCAATTCTCTTTTTGCTGAATGAAACTTCAGCTCTTTTGGTGTGATATACCTTACAATTACCTGCACTTAGTTTTTATTGTACTGAGTGCCAGAAAAAAGCAACAGTGGATTCGAACTGTAAGTTGATATGCTGGGCTGATAAAATGTTACTCTGCTTTGAGACACTGCACTGCAACTTTTTATTTTTCTGGGACTGTTAAGTTCTTTTTGTTTTGTGCTCTGCTCACCTTTGAGCAAACAATAAAAGTGGAACTCGGTCATTGACTTCTGCCCAAGCGATAGATTGCTGTTCTTATAAGCTATTGGGACCCTCTTAAGAGGTTCTTCGGGGTTCTTCCCTGAACTGGAGAGGATCTGAGAGGAGAAGAGCTGAATGCCAGAATCCGTGGAACTGCAATGGCACGCCTTGTGCTGACATGCTTGTTATTATCATTAAAAGGCATGCTAACTTTGCCTACGGGCAGGGGTTCCACTGTTACTGAGCCAAATCACCCCAAAGTTATTATGCTCAGGGGAGTGTTTCTCTCTGTTTATTTTTCAGGTATTCCAGTAATCTAATGATGTCAGCCAAAGAGTGGAGGAGTTACAGCTGGATCGGTATGTTGGTGGAGACCAGGAATCATGTAGTTCAGACAGAGGTTGGGACTCTAGAATTGGGACAGAAGCATAGTAGCACCGGACACCTGGACGTTGGCGAATGGGGAACTTTGGAGCAGAGGGGAGCTCAGTGAGTTTTTACTGATCTATGGACAAAGTCTCCAAGAAAATTTTGCCTTGCCCTCACCCTGTTTTGCTTTATTAAGATTTTCATTAATGGGGCGCTGTTTTAGCAACATGTGGTTACGGCACAAGGTTTAGGTTTCCCTCATCAGATATGGTCTTTTACAGTATCATGCACATGGAGGGAGCCTTTGGTTATTTTAACCTCTATTGCTCAGATTTTATCTTCATTTTCCAAGGTAATTAAAGTAATTTTACCACTTGAAAAAAAATTGAGTTTTTGAAAAGATCTGATGGAGGATTTTTGGTAGCGAAGATGTATCTCTCAATACTCAAAATTAATTTTTACATATATGTATATGTATGTGTGTCCTAACTGTTCTTGTATTAACCTTTTTCAGTTTAAGGGAAAGTCAAACACTCTGTTGGTTGCCCACAGCTGAATCTTGATTTCTGAATTCTGATCAGGCAATTTATCCTACCAGGTGTATTTAATTTGGCTAAATACAGTCAGTTGCTATAGTTATTCTATTGGTGTCTTTGATATTTTAAGTATTGTGTAAGTTTATAATTTTCTTCTTAGAACTTGACTTAAGGCTAAAGTTTTTTGTACTTATTTGGCATAATTGTTAAGATAAAATGCCCCAAATGGGTGAATCTTCCTGAAACATGAGTTCCCATTATATGCCCCAGGAGTGACCAGTAGGAGTGGCTGGATCAAGGCTAATTCTAGGGGGCACGGAGCAGCATCAGTTGCGTGGTGCCCCATGGACGTGCTGTATTGCCAGTGTGTCTGACTGGCCATTAGGTAGGTGCAGATGGGATATGGTGTGATTGGCTTTACCTAGACTGTGATACATAGTTCCACTATATGCCTCAACAGTGGCTGACAGGAGTGGATGGATAGGGGGGTGGTCATTGGGTCACAGAGCAGCACGCGCTGCATGGTGTCCCAAATGGATGTGCCCCCAAGGCTGGCGTGTTCTGTTAGTGACAAGGTAGGCACAGTTAGGACATGGTGTGAACAGACAGGCCCTTCTCATAGCACATGGTCACATTAGGCACCTCAGGTATGGCCGACTGGACTGGCTGGTGGAGGTGGTCTAGGGGGTACAGAGCAGTGTGCACTGCATGGTACTTCTGAGAGATTTGCCCTTTAAGATTCAGTGTGTCCAACTGGTTTCCAGAAGGGTGGATGGGACACAACATGATCTGGTAGGGTAAACTCTGTGGGACAGAATAATCTGATTTAGTGCCATTTGGTTTAATTTTCACACTAGGCTCCACTCTTTGAATGATAGCCTGAGTTAATATTTGTCCAGGTCTGGAGAGGCTAGAATAGCCCCTTTCTGAATTGAAAATGAGTAATGGGACCTAATGAAATATATACTGGCATTGAAGCCCAAGAATAGAATCAAAATGAATGTTCTATTAATGGTAATGATAACTAATAACACACTAAGGCCCAGATATTCAAAAGGGTTGCGCCATGCGCAATAGGGTTGCACCTGCGCAAGTCCGAAATTGTGCCATTCTGCGATATTCAGCAGGAGGCAGTTGCGCCACTGAAAACATGCTGAGCAACAGCGCAATGCAAATGAATGCATGCTGAACTGGAGGGGGAGGAACCATGCATAAACTGCACAGCCCAATATTCAGCCGGGCTGTGCAGAGTTGTGCAGGTGCAACCCCCAACCTGCGTATGCATAACTTTGAGCCAAAAAAAAAAGGATCAAGTCGAGGGCCACCCACAGGTGAGCTGCTGCATTGCAGGGCACAACACAGCAGCTGCCACCTGTGGCTGGCCCTCAACCTACTCCCTGTGCCCCTCCTGCAGCCCAATCGCAGGCAAGAGTGTAGAAAGTCCCCACCCCCGACTGACCCGATCGCGGGCAGCAAATGTTTAAACACCCCAGACATATCCTGGTGGTCCAGTGGACGATAAGTCTGACATTATGGCAGCAAATGTTTACACCCCCAAGAACACATCCCTGGTGATCTAGTGTCCCTCCACCCCAACCACCCACCACAAAGCCCCACCACCCGCCCCGCTGGCGTAGTATCCACCTGCACCCACCTCACGCCGCTGACTGATTGCTCGGGGACAGCGCCACAGAGCAAGAGTTAATGGTCGGTAGTTTATACCGCATAAGGCAGTTCAGATTTGTGAATGGAATGAATTCATTCACACATCTGGACTGCCTTGTACGGTATGGGCTGCACACCCTTGGCTCTTGCTCTGCACCAGGGGCAGCCCTACCAGGCAGTCAGTCGGTGGGCGCAGGCGGGTGGATGCTGCCACCCGCCGCCGCGGGGAGGAGCGGGTGGTGGGCTTCGGGTGGGTGGGTGGGGACACCAGATCACCAGGGATGTGTTCTTGGGGTGTGTAAACATTTGCTGCCCGCGATCGGGCTTATCGTCCACTGACCACCAGGATATGTTCGGGGTGTTTTAACATTTGCTGCCCGCGATCGGGCCAGTCGGGGGTGGGGATTTTACTCTTGCCCGTGATCGGGCTGCAGGGGGCGTCGGTCCCCGACGGCTGCTGCCTGGCAGGGCGCCAGGTGCAAGTCCTCAGGGATCGGCGCACCGGCATGCTAATGGCATGCAAATGAGGCCATAAACAGATGCAAATGGCCCCCCCGCACCTTGCATGAATTATGGCCCCATTTGCATGTCACCTTTTGAATATCGGATATTTGCGCATGGTGCAATGGTACTTGCGCCACCGCAAGTTGAATGCTCCACCTGACCACTTGCGGTGGCACAAGTTCCACTGTGCCATGCACAGTGGCTGTGGCCAGAGGGTGATATTCAAAGGAGTTGCTCAATAGCGCAACTCCTTTGAATATCGCTCCGGCCACACCCCTGCGCAATTATTTTGTGCAGCGCAAGGGCTTGCACCACAAAATAGTGCAGTTTGAATATCTGGCCCTAAATGCTTTGTTCTAAACTCTGTTATAAAATGTTTAAAAACATCATTTTTTTTATTAGTCAAGGTTGTTTACTACAAGAGAATGCTATGTATTTTTGATAATTCTAACTTTTTAGGCACAGACAAGAGAAGTAGCTCAGAAAATGATTTGTTTCGGCTGGAAAGGTATATGTATTCAAAGCATATTTAAAGTATATTTAAAGTATGTTTTAATGTGATATCAAATTTTATATTATGTATTTGTATGGAATGATTGTAGTTGTTGTGGTCCTTTTTCTTTTTTGTATATTGTAATGGCTTTTTAGCTGAACAGTAAATCTGTACCACTTTGAAAAAATATATACTGTATATTTTTCAGACATTTTGGGGCATATTTCATGTTGTAGTTCTTATATTTTAGACACATGTCATGTTATATGTCTTATATTTTTAGAAACATTCATGTTATATGTCATATATTTTAGGCATATTACATATTATAGTTCATACTTTTTTTTACGCATTTCATGTTATATTTCAGATATTTTTAGACACATTTTCATGTATTGATAGACATGTGTATTATAGTGCATATATTTTAGGCAGAGTTCATATTATATAGTACACACATTTTTAGACACATTTCATGTTATATATCTCATATAGTTTAGATACATTTCATGTTATGTTTCATATATTTTCAGTATTTAGCTTCCCTTTTTGCTATGTAACTAGGTACATTAACAAGAAAACTGGATCTTTGTAGGTTCGACTTCAACTACTCTCACTGCTTTCTGTACCTGATATTACGACACTCTGCTTGTGAAATCACACTCTTTTTCCATAGCAAAGGGTTGTGATGTTACAAGCAGGGAATGATGTCGGATGTAGAGAAGCAGACAGAGCAGATGAGATCTAAGGGATAGGTATTCTAATTTCAGTGTGACATGCATTGTTATAATTACAAGCTCTGGCAGAGCCACTATGACTGTGAATGCATTAACTAGATAAGGGTGTTTCATGGACTTAAACATAAACAGTTATTTATTTATTTATTTTAAAAATATCAGATTTACAAACCTTTGAGTCAGAGAATCATTTACAAAGGTAGCTCATCGAAACTAATAAAAGCACAGTTAACAAGTCAAAAAACAATGACTTGGAGAGCAGACAGTTATAACAATCATTCACTGGAGATACATGGGTAGCAGTAGATAAATAGATTACATAGTTTAGGCACACAGGCACCACATCAAGAAGACCAAAGCAGTTCAAACAATATACAATAGTTAAAGCAAATAGACATCAGGAGTCAAAGAGAAGCTCAGAGTGTTCACATGAAGGCTGTTGCATATACACTAACTGAATCAAAGTACAGTACATTGAGAAAGGGCATATTTAAGCAGCAAGGCATGATAGGGTATGTGTTATCATGTAATAATGTCACTCCAGGGGTGGGTTGAAGCATAAGGTGAAGCTGAGTGCTTCCACCACCCCAGGAGTGACATTATAACAAGATAACACATACCCTGGAGTGCCTTATTGCAAGTATGCAATGGCTTGTTGTTATATACAGAATAAAAAATACATTTTAAAGGATGTTTTTGTTAGTGTGGAAAAATATTTCTTAAGAGAAAATGCAAGAAATGATCCAAATCCAAAACCTCAGTGATGTTATTGTGTAATAATATCACTGTTTCAATGGGTCAGCAGCCAATCAGCTTCTTATATTTTTCCTTGCCATTGTATAATTAAAAATAATGCCACCTTCTGTATTACAGTTACCTATATGTTTTGCATTTTATTCTATGCACTGTTATAGCAATCAACTCAAAAGAACCAGGCCATCATATATGTGAAGGTACAGTACCCTAACTGAAAACACTGCTGAGACAACTGTATGTTATGACAAGGTGGAAGATAAACACAATGCTGAGACAGGTTTTTGAAGACATTTGATGTGTTTAATTGTTTTTTTTAGAGACTGATATACAGTTCACACACAAAAACCAAGTAATATAAAAATGCATATGCCCAAATGCCAATGTAAATTCGACACATTTCATTACAAGCTGTTCTCTTGAAGAAAGATATTACTATATAAAGCCTAAAAATGGGCATCAGATAAATGTAAACTGGGGTAGGTGTGTTATTGAGGGTATTGCATAGTTTATCTTTTATTGCTGATTTGCACAAGCTGTGCCCAATCCAGATTTTACAGCTCTGGCCTGGGTCTGGTGATGTGGGTTTTACCCATACCCCACTGTATGTGGCTTAGTGATATACTGTACAGATGGCTACAAAGTCTAACCCATTGAAGGTTGAAGTTTCAGAAAAACATTATGCTAAAAATATCAAGACTCCCTCCCACACCCCCAGTCACAATTAATCCTCTACCAAAGTCATGCTTAAATACTGGTGCCTCTACATCCATGCCAGCAAGCTTTTAATGCCAACATCAGGATTTTATTTAACTCTAAAAATTGATTAGCATTTTGCTCATAAAAGTGCTAAAACTTTGTGAAAATGAATAGCTCTTGCCTCACTGTGTTTAACAAACACAGCACTTCTAGAAAATCTATATAAATACTTTCTGTAGAGTTAGCATCGTCCCAAGAAAAAAAACTGCTAATCAATTATTTAAAACCCTGCAACATGCTTCTTTTTTCTACTGCTGTGAGTTCCCTCATCTGTGAAGTCCCATTCTGCTTGTGGCAGCCTCCCCCAAACCAGATAATTTATTTAAAAACATTTTGTTGAGAAATTTTTGTTTTAGTATATCCATGGTCAGGAAAAATGAATTTGTAAAAGAAACCAAAATCCCCTTTTATCAGTTCATTGAATCGCAATACAGTATGTTATGAATTTTTCAGATTCTATGTGTAATCTACAGTAAGTCAAACAGAAATTAGACACACAAATGCCTGGCTATTTTCAAGAGAAGCAAATGTTGTTATTATCATTCAGTTATAAACACCTATAGTCACAAATTGCAAGTTATTTATTTATTTATTTAAGAGATTTACCAGGAAAGGCATACTGAGCAGAGTACCACTCGATTCCAGATGCACCCTGGGGGGAGGGGAATTACAAGGGAAACGTAGTGCAAAGAGAAATATACATTGATACGTTTAATACAAGCAAAACAAGGAAGAGACTGTCATAGTGCAAATTGCAGATACATTTACATTACAGATAAAATCAGTTCAACAATAGGAGCTGGCAGCAACACAACTAATGAAAATGGAGAACCAGACAGGTGTTTGCAGCAGGTAGTTAGGAGTTATGAGGGGTACAATGGGGGGGGGGTTACAGGAACAGTTGGTAGAGAAGTATGTTTTGAGAAGAGCATTCCGGTGTGGGGTAGTTGTGGCGTGTCTAATATCGGGTGATAGGGAGTTCCATAACTTGGGCAACCTGAAACTGAAAGCAGCCTGGCCTAACCGGGTGGATCTGTGTGGAATGTGCAGGAGCCTGGAGTCAATGTTCCTGAGTGCATAGGCTGGTGGGAGGAGGACAGTTAGAGAGGACGACAGGTAGGAGGGGAGTGTCTGCGACCAGAACTTGGCTGTGGTTTTGGTGCAGTATAGCAATCGCCGGTTTTGAAGAGAAGGGAGGTCCAAGGCTTTGTAGAGGACACAATGATGAGTATTTGGAAGGCGGTCCAAAGCGAACCGACAAAAGAGTGGAAGAGGGGATCAAGCCTAGCTAAGGAAGTTTGGGGGAGTAGACAACGTCAGCTGTAATCCATGATCGGGAGGATCATTTTGGACTATTTCTAGCCTGGTAGGTAGAGGTATGCAGTTTTTGTTCTGGAAGAGAGCCCCAGCATGGGATTCAGTTTTGTGTAGAGCATCTATATGCGCTGAGAAGTTGGTGCTGATCTAACCAGACACCGAGATACTTTATATGAAGTACAGGCCTCTAGTGGGGAGCTATCCAGAGTGTAGAACGTGGGGGGGGGGGCAGTAAGGCGGGTTAGTTTGGCCCGAGAGCCAAAAGTGAGGGAGACAGTTTTCTTTGGATTCAAGAATAGTTGATTTGAGAGGAACCAACGTTGGATGGAGTCGAAGTCCTTCTGAAGACAGGCAGTCACGCCATTAGTGGATGGGCCCAAGGCAAACAGCACCGTATCGTCCGCGTACATATGGATAGCCGAAAATGGGCAGGCAGCAGGCAGGTCGTTGAGAAAGATAGAGAACAGTAGAGGGCCAAGTACAGACCCTTGAGGGACTCCACTAGTGACAGGGAGTGAGGAGGAAAGAGTCGTGCCAATACGGACCGATTGGGACCTACCTATAAGATAAGAATGGAACCAGTTAATTGCGTTCGTAGAGAGACCAGCTTGGGGCGAGTTTAGCCAGCAGCAGGGGATGAGAGACTGTGTCGAAGGCTTTAGCCAGGTCAATAAATATGGCTGCTGTTATATCCCCATTGTCCATACTCGTAAGGATAGAGTTGGTGAGGTGAAGAAGCGAGGAGGTGGTGGTGGTGGAGTGTTTTTTTCGGAAGCCGGCCTGGAAGGGGGTGAAAAAGGATATGGTTTCTAGATAGTCTTGGAGCTGGGAAAGAACGAGGCGCTCTTGAATTTTGGCTAGGATGGGGAGCAGTGATATGGGGCGGTAGTTTGATGGGCAGGAAGGGTCCCCTCCTTTAGCAAGGGGGAATGACTGTGGCTTGTTTCCATATTATAGGGACTGCCCGAGTCTAAAAGACAGGTTAAAGAGCAGGGATAGAGGGTGGGCAATGGCAGGTGCTGAGAGCAGGAGCATTTTTGAGTCAAGGCCCGATGGGCATTTACCTTTGGAGGGGTTTAGCGACTGCAGTATTTCTAGCACCTGGTCAGGTGAGACCGGGCCGAGCAAGAAGGAGGCCTGGGAGGATCCTGTAGGGAGAGCAATGGGTGGGGAGTGGGGGTGGGAGGCGAGAAGCAAAGCTGTTGAGGTGGAAAAGTAGGAATTGAACTCAGCTGCAACTAGGCTAGGATCCACGATGATTTTTCCTCCTAGGTTTAGATTGGGAGTAGGGGGTTGGGCCGGTGGGGAAAGAAGGGATTTTATTAACTTCCAGAATAGGGTAGGGTGAGCGAAGTTGTTATTGAATGCAGTTTTAAAGTAATTAGATTTGGCCTGGCATATGAGTCTTGTGCAGGCATTTCTTAGGGTTCTGTAATGTTGCTGAGCCATTAGAGCCCCTGTGGCCTTGAAAGATTTCCAGGCACGGTCTCTGGCTCGTAGGTGAGACATGAGGTAGGTAGTGACCCATGGTAAGTGGGCTCCTCTTACCCTGGATTTCCTGAGAGGAGCATGGACATCCCAGATGTCTAGGAAGTTGGTAGAGAAAAATTTCAGGGCCTCGTCCAAGGAGGTGGCCCTAGGGATGAAAGACCAGTCGATGCTGTAGAGGTCATTTAGGAGAGCAGTCAGATCAAGAGATTTGTAAACCCTGTTGTAAAGCGTGTGTGGTGGCGGGGCCTTGGGACGGAAGATTTTATGCACCATGTAGATCATATGGTGGTCACTTAGGGAGTCAGGTAAAAGGCCAGCTTTAACTATCCGATGGGGGTGGGTGGTAAGGGCCCAATCCAGTAGTGTGTGTTTACTGGATTTATGATTTAGGTGAGTGGGTTCACCTATTTGCTGGTGCAGGTTTAGGGCTGTTATTTGGCATTGTATTTTGGAGGCTACATTGCCTAGCCAGTTCTGGTTAAAATCTCCAAGGATATGGAGTTCACCACCTGCCGTGAGAGACCTCAGGTTACCAATGTGTTCAAGGATGCTGCCCAGAGGTGTGTCAGGCCGGCAGTATGACCCAGCAATGTATACTGGGATAGAGTGTGGCAGGGGAATTTTAATTAGAAGAGAATCTATAGATTGTATGGGTACTGTAGGTGTGATTTTGGAAAACTGGAGTTTAGAGGAGATATACATGGCAGTGCCGCCACCCTTCTTTCTGCCCTGCCTGTCTTGGCAGATTAAGGAGAACCCGGGGATTTGGAATTCCACGTCCAGGTTATGGGGCTTCTGCCAAGATTCAGTAATGACTACAATATCAGGGCGAAGGGCTAGGACAGTGGTTTGCAGCGCGGCTGTTTTGTTTAGGATGCTGCATATGTTTAGGTGGACAATTTTGAAGCCTCTAGGGAGGTGCGTAGCTGGGGTGGGGAATTGGCCAACTATAGTGGTTGGTGGACCTGGGTTACGTTCTACATCCCCGGCTATAAGGAGAAGGAGCGCCAGAGTGTGTCTTACTAGACACATGGTCTTAGGTGTTGTCCAGCGTCGAGTGGGACGGTTTGGAGATTCCGAGTTAGGCTTAGGGTCTGAGTAGAAGGGGATATATAGGGATGGTAACTCCACATGGAAAGAGGGAGGGAGGATAGAGGACCCCAGGGACCAATTATGCCAGTGGTGTTGATTTTGGTCCACTGGTGCAGAGGAGGAGTGGAGGGGAGGCATAACAGCTGAGGAGAGAAGTGGCAGTAAGTCAGTAAGGGCAGGGTAGGATGAGGGTGGAAGGGAGGCTAGGGTTAGGCAAAGCAATAGAGTTGTAAATGTGAGATACTGCATTTTTTTTGTAGTAGATCTGAAACTGCTCAGGGGGCCACTAGTGGTTGATTAGTATAAGGAGCTAATGGGAAAGTGGGCTGATTGGTTCACGAGCTCACCTGATTGCACCTTATATAAGGAGGAGCTCACCAAGGGTGGTGGTGGGGGTGGTGGGGAGCCTGTCATAGCAGGCGGGGCTAGAGCTCCCTGAGGCAGCTAGAAGCTGGATTGCTACCTGGGCGCTCCGGTGCTCCGTTTTCCATGGGGGGGGGCAGTTCGGTGGCTGTGGGGAGGGCTGTGCTTGCTTGCCTCATGACCGCTTCTGCTGCAAGGAATAAAAAAAGGCAGCTTTAAATAAAGGTAGGAGAGGGGAGGAGCTATTGCAACAAAATGCCTAAAACGACTGAATACAAGTTAAGAAAATTCAGTAGAATATTAACACTAGCCCAGAACTGCCTGCCTGAGAATGAAGTTGGTATATTATTTGGAAAAAGGCAAAACAATTGGGTCTCTTGCTACAGTATGCAATGTCCTACAAAGATGGTGGTGTCACATGGCTTAATGAGGTGCTGTGAGGTGCCTAAGGGAACTTGTTATGCAGAAAGTTCCAGGACCACAGTCATAAAAACTGGAATAACTGGTTCCAAGGAGTAATTAACTCAAAAAGAATGTTAGGAAAAACTACCCCATTCATTCAGAGGTGTTAATGAATGTATTTGTTAACCATGCTGGTTTATCTTCTGCTTCCCTCATGGTAAAAATGTGAAACTGTATTTATGTTGTTTAAAATGAAAAAAAAAATAGTGATAAATAGATTGTCCAGTTGGATGGCAGCTCTGATAGCTGTTCCAGTCTTTCTTTTCACTGATATAAACTGAGCCAGGAAAAAAAAGTAAATAGGAAAATAAAACAAAAACCAAAAAAAAACAGCATTTTGTTTCTACAACTAGTTGCTAATTGCAGCTGGTATTTTTAACATGTGCAAGTCAACTCCACTTCTCAAAATTAAAAAGAAAAATACACTTCATCACAGACTGTGTTTACCAAGTACTGTACCCATTTTAGTATATAAATGTTTAGGAAATACCTGAAAGTTGTCTGTTTTCCTTGATGTTGAATCCTTAAGCTGTAGTTTCAGACATTTCTTAATGTTTCCTTTTGAGACACCAGGTGACTGATAATCATTTGTTCCAAGGGTTTTTAAGTAAATTTAAAGACAATTTAAGTATCTTCTGTTCTCTTAGTCCTTAACAAAATGCAGGGACTCCACAGATTTGTTGTTCCTTGGTCCACACTCCAAATTCTAGTGAGTCTTCTTTCAGTATGATAGATCCACCTCATGCCCCTCCCACATGAATAAAAAAAATGGTGGGATGGACCTTTTGGAGCTTCTTGGGTGGAGGTGGGGTTGACCTTACTTCCCCCAAAAAAACAATGCTGCCTCCCACTACTCAGGTTCCAGTTCTTGTAACACCCATTTAAGAAAGAAAATAGTACCCTGCAACCATTGACTAACATGAAAGCATATTTATTTGAGGGTGGAAAACATTTCTTGTAGGAGGGTAAGGTGGAGGAGACTATTTACACCTTCAGTCAGTTCCACGGACAGAAAATATGACATCACTCCTTTTGTACATGCAATAGTCCTGTAGGCTCCGGCCATAGTCATAAAAAGGGGCACTAAATCAGAAAACATGACATGTAAGATGAATGTGTCTAAAATTGATTATTTTCAAAGATTTGTGTGAGATGTCAGCAGCTGTCAAAAAGACAGTGTCATGTCTCTCATGTGTCTCTTTGTAGATGACTCACAAACTATATGGCAGGGCAAACAGTGAAGAGAGGATGAGGGAGCTAAACAGGGGCTTAGAGAGGCTGGGAAGATGGTTCAGAATATGGTAATTTAGATGAATGCCAAAAGTGCAGAATGTTGCACATTGGACAAAAAAACTCACATACAGAATACTGGATTGGGGGGGGGCTGTTGGCCACATCATCAGAGGAAAGGGACTGAGGGTCAACATTAGTGACTCCCTCAAACAATCCAGTCAGTGTAGCAAAACATACATCAAGGCAACAAAGATGCTGGAATGTTGGAAGAGGATGTAATAGTAGGAGAAAGAGGCGACATTGCTCCTGTATAGGTCTCTGGTAAGGCCCTACCTGGAGTACTGTGCCCAGTTCTGGAGTCTACACCTGAAAAAGGACATAGGCTGGAAACCATACAGCACAAGGTTACCAGGATAATACAGAGCCAACAGGACAGATCCTATGAAGCATGACTGGAGGCCCTTAACATGTACACTTTTTTTCTTGGTCTCTCCCATGGGAGAGGACCTCCTCTCCCCCGGCGAAGGGCTACGCCAGGTCAACCGCGGAACAGCATGATGAGGGGCAGCAGTCGGTGGTCAGGAGGAAGCAGTGCAGCGGGACTTGACCACCCAAAGGAGTGGGCAGTTGGGCTGGAAGAAGGGGGCATAGACATAAAAAAAAAAAACATGTACATGTTGGAGGGCAGGAGGTATGATATCTTAGAGATATACATGTTTCTGAGAGAAATTAACAGAGTAAAGAGTGATGACCTGTTCACCAGGAACAGTAGTGCATGAGAGGACACAAATAGAGGCTCATTGGTGGGAATCTCAGGAGAGATGTGACAAAGTTCTACTTCACTGAGAGGGTAGAGGAGCTATGGAACAGATTACCAGTGGAAGTGGTGTTGGCAGGTCAAAAATGGGTGGAACAGCTATAGAGGACTAGCAATACCAAAGGGGGGAGTTAGGGAGGTGGGGAGTTAGGGGGGTAGTCTGGAATAGATAGTGTTAAATATTGCTTTTAAGATGGTAGGTCAGAATTATAGGTAGGTATTTTTTCTCAGCAGACTGGATGAACAGGTGGTCTTTGTCTGCCAGCAATGTCTATGTTTCTGTGTTGTCCTGTTTATGTCCTTACTACGGTGTCCATACTTCAATAAAATAAAACTGATAAAGGGGGGAACTGCCACCCAAAAGACTGAAGTTAAAACAGACTAGGGAAGGGAAGTAAAACTGACTATGTAGATTGTACAATAGCACAAGCAGTTCAGCTCATCAGCCTAAGGATGTCAAACAGAATAAATCATGGACTACTGACCTTCTAGGGGAGGGTTAAAAATTAGGAAGGAATATACACTGAGTACTGAGGGGACATGATCTCAATCTTCCGCTTACTCAAGGGTATCAGTAATAGTGAACAGACAGAGATGTTTGATCTGGCATGCTTCATCAGGACGTTGGGACATGCCCTGAAACTCAGAGGTGGTAAATTTGGGGAAATGTTAGGAAGTACTTTTGCCCCTGAAGGTGGTATACTTATGGAAAAGCCTACCAGCTGAGACAATAGCATGAAGATAGCACAAGCCTTTAGGCTTGAGCAAATTTCTACTTAACAAGGGAATGACAGGGTGCCCTGGACAGTAGAGTGAGTAGTGAAGTCCTTTAAATTTATACATATTTGCCTGGCATACTTACTCTTCTCTCTGCTTATGAAGGAGGAGCAGGCATGATAACCCTATATTTATTCTGACCATAAATTGCTTTTTTCTGTGTTACAGTATTACTAACCTCCTATGGAGTTTTAAATAGGAAGAAGTGATAGTCTTCATTTTGTTTGTAATCTAGTTTTCCACTCTGCACTCAAAAATCGAGCCATGTGCCTGTGAATGCACTGGGCAGAGTTACATGAGCAACTGCTGCTGTAATAAGCAATCCCTCATATAATCACAAGGCATTTTCAGGATGGCATTGGATCTAGGGAGTCTGTGGTCTACATTTTGGGTGCACCTCAGAACATTAGGGGTGGGATATTCAAAAGAGTTGCGCCATGCGCAACCCACCAATGCGCCCTGGCACGATATTTAAAGGGGCATGTTGTGCTGCGCAACTCCCGATGTGCCAGGTCGCATCGGTAATTTATGTGGTGCAAGTGCAGGGGGTGTGCCCATGCATATGCGGCACATCCCGATATTCAGCCCAGGATGTGCGGCGCATATGCAGGCACAACTCCACCTTGTGCCACTCATGGGGGCGCAAAGATGTGCCTGGTGAAACCAGGAGCAAGTCCTGGACACCCACAGGTGAACTGCCATATTGCAGGGTGCAACACGGCAGCCGCCAGCCGTGGGTGGCCACCCGCCCACCCAGAACACTGTACACAAGCTCCCTGCACATGGAGTGTTGTGCCTCCCCCATCACCCTATCACGGGCATATGTAATAACAATCCCTGGTGGTCCAATGGACCGCTCTCCATCGCCCGATCATGGGCATATGTGTAATACATCCCTGGTGGTCCAGTGGACCACTCTCCATCGCCCGATCATGAGCATACATAAATTAAATCCCTGGTGGTCCAGTGGACACCCCCCCCAGTGCCCGATCATGGGGGAAATATATACGAAAACCAATCCTGGTGGTCGGTGGTACCCCTCCCCACCCGCCCATGGAGGTGTCCCCTCCACTCAGCACCCCTCAGCCAGCGGTGGGTGGCAACACCTGCCACATGCCACCCAGCTGCCCGCTGACTGACAGCATACAGTACTGTCTGTATGCCCTACTGATCCACTAAGTGGGCCAGTGGACCCGTACAGAACCGTACTGTGCTACACAGGCCGGTATGTGAATGAACACGTTCATTCGCATATCGAAACTATACCTAATCATCTATATGTCTGGCTTACAGTGTTTCGTGTTGAACAGTACTCGCCAGTTGGCGAGAAGTGGCCCGGCGGCATGCGAGTCGGTGTTACCCGCCACTGACTAGGGGTGGTGCTGGAATGGTGGGACCTCAGTGGGTGGGTGGGAGAGGGAGTACCACTGACCACCAGAACTAGTTTCGCTATATCCACCCGCAATCGAGCGCTGGGGGCTGTGTCCACTGGACCACCAAGGATGTAGATTACTTATGCCCACAATTGGGCAATGGAGAGCAGTCCACTGGACCACTAGGGATATATTGAACATGTGCTCACGATTGGGGGTGCGGGGTCTGCCAAGGGACTGCAGGGCATCGGTCCCCGATGGCTGCAGCCTGGCAGAGTGCCAGGTGCAAGTCACCGGAGATCAGCGCACCACATGCAAATGGGGCCATAATGACATGCAAATGGCCCCATTTGTGCCTTGCATGCATAATGGTCTCATTTGCATGACCAGTGCTGAATATTGCGGTTGGAGTGCCTAGCGCAACTGCACTTGTGCTGGTGCATCCCCGGCTCCCCTCCTGCCACTTGCGCTGGCGCAATGCCACTACGCCGTGCACAGTGCATGCACCCTCAGTGCCATATTCAATGGTGCTGAGCCATGGCGCAGCACCGTTGAATATTGCCTGGTCCATGCCCTGGCGCAGTTCAGTTGTGCTGCGCCCAGGCTTGCGCCCCTGCCTGGCGCAGTCTGAATATCCCACCCTGTATATTTATTACATGAAGGATAGTCTTCCTTTCATTTTTGGCTTCCATAACTGATAAGTAATCAATGATTTGACAGTTGTTCCTTCAGTTCTGACTACTGCAGGAAAGGTCTGTTGATGCTTCTCAAAACCTGACAGTGTACCTTTAACAGCAAAACCAATAAATACAGTCAAATTAACCAAAGATTTAATTAAAGGGGCAGTGTAAACCCTCTAGAGGCCAGTACTGATATTTTTTTTCTTTAAAACATACTTTTTGCTCCTGTAGCTAATCCACTTGAACTCCCCTTCAACTGCCACCAATGTTCTTATTTAGCTGCAGAATCTCATTCCCAGGTATGTCCTCAACAATGCAGTACCTCCACAGATTTTACCTGATGAAGTAGGACTCCTCTCATGCCAGTTCCAGCCCCAGGCATGCTGCACCCCTATATCCAGCCTACAACCAGTGGGAAAGAAGTCTGTTTGGCTGGGGGAACAAAGGTAGTGAATGGGTAGAGCTTCATCCACCCAGATGGTAACTAACCCTTTATCCTATTTACTCCCCATGGTCCCCACTCAGAAAAGTATGTGCTGTGATACCCAAGGTGCTGGCATGTTATACCTGCTGACATCCACACGTTGTCTTCTCCCAATGTGCGCAAAGGCTCCCAAGCTATACTGGCATCTGTGGTCACCTAGGTGAGAAAAAGGCAGTGAGCATCATGACTCACCCTCCCCAGAGGGGCAGTGAACATCATGACTCACCCTCCCCAGAGGGGCAGTGAGCATCATGACTCACCCTCCCCAGAGGATTAAATTGTCTCATAGGATGCTCAATCTCCTCTCTCCCTCATTAACCCTCTAGTAAACCAAGCTCAGAACACAAACCCAGGTCACTAGTGCCATAAGTGGCAGTGCTGTCACTTCATTGTGCTGCCTGCTGCACTTGTGCTACCAGTGCATTGTGATGCTGCTGCTACATTGTACTAGCTCCTGCACTGTACTGCTGTTTACACTGAGCTAGCTGCTGCATTGTGCTATGGCAGCACTGTGCTGCCTCTGCATTATGTGGCCATGGCATTGTGCTACTGCTACATTGTGCTAGCTGCACCATTGTGCAGCCACTGCAGTGTGCTGGCCACTGCATTTTGCTGGCTGCTGCATTGTGCTATCACTGCATTATGCTGGCCACTGCATTCTGCTGCTGCTGCTGCAGTATGTTAGCAGCTGGATTGTACTGGCCACTGGATTATGCTTGCAGTTACATTGTGTTGTCATTGCATTGAGCTAGCTGTTGCACTGCACTACCACCGCAGTGTGATGGCTGCTGCATTATCTGGCCACTGAATTGTGCCACCACTGAATTGGGTTGCCATTGAATTTTTCTGGCTGCTGCATTGTACTGCTGCTGCAATGTGTTTCCACTGCATTGTGCTGACCATTGCATTGTGCTGGCCACTGCATTGTGCTGACCATTGCATTGTGCTGGCCACTGCATTGTGCTGCCAATGCACTGTGCTGGCCACCATGAGTTGCTGACCACTGTATTGTGCTGGCTGCTACACTATGCTGACCATTGCACTTTGCTGTCAGTGCATTGTACTATCACTGAATTTTGCTTCCACTGCATTGTGCTACCATTGCATTGTGTTGCCACTAAATTGTGCAACTACTGCATTGTGCTGCCACTGCATTATGAAGGCGACTGCATTGTACTGGCCTCTGGCCACTCCACTGTAATTTTACTGCATTGTGCTGAGCACTGCATTTTGCTGTCCCTGCATTGTGCTCGCCATTGCATTATGCTGGTCACTTAGTTGTGCTGCTACTGCATTGTGCTACAACAGCATTGTGCTGCAGCTGCATTGTATTGCAACTGCATTGTGTTGGCAACTGCATTGTGCATGTCACTGCATTGTGCTGGCATTAAATTGTACTTGCATACTGGATTTTTGCTGGTCACCATATTGTGCTGACTGCTGCTTCTGCATTGTGCTGGCTACTGCATTGTTCTTCCACTGCATTTTGCTGGCTGCTGCTTGTGCTGCCACTGCATTGTGCTAACTGCTTTATTGTGGTGACCACTTCTACTTCATTGTGCTAGCTGTTGCATTGTGCTGGCTGCTACATTTGTACAGGCTGCTGCATTGTGCTGTCACTACATTGTGTTGGCTACTGCATTGCACTGGCTATTGCATTATGCTGGCTACTGCACTGAGCTGCTGCTGCATTGTGCTGGCTGCTGCATTATGCTGGCCACTGCATTGTGCTACCACTGCATTGTGCTGCTTCCGCATTGAGCTGGCCACTGCATTGTTCTGTCATTGCATTTTGCTGGTTGCTGCTTGTACTGTCACTTCATCGTGTTGGCTGCTGTATTGTGCTAACCACTTCTACTTCATTGTGCTGGCTGCTGCATTGTGCTGCCACTGCATTGCACTGGCTAATACATTGTGCTGGCTGCTGCTTTGTGCTGGCTGCTGCATTGTGCTACCACTACATTGTGTTGGCTGCTGCATAGTGCTGGATACTGCATTTTGCTGGCCACTGCATTATACTACTGCTGCATTATGCTGGTTGCTGCATTGTGCTGCTTGTGCATTGTGCTACTTCTGAATTGTGCTGGCCAGTGCATTGTTCTGACCACTGCACTGTGCTAACTTCTGCATTGTGCTGACCAATGCACTGTGCTGGCCTCTGCATTGTGCTGGCTGCTGCATTGTGCTTCCACTGCATTGTGCTGCCACTGCATTGTGCTGACCAGTGCACTGTGCTGGCCTCTGCATTGTGCTGGCCACTGCATTGTGCTTCCACTGCATTGTGCTAACCTCTACACTGTGCTGGTGTCAGCTTTGGATGCTGACCACCTTATTTTGTTAGAGCATTACAAACTCTACCAAACAGAAATTTCCCATAAGAAGGCAGAATTCCTGTCCAGGGAAATCGCTGTTGCATGGAATTGACTGGCTCAGGTCTTCCGAACTGTGGACAGGCTGTGCAACCCAGCCTGCCAGCAGTTCCATCAAGTTTTTTCACAAAGTGAATGTGATGAGATTGCTCGTTTGTTTGCAAATAAGGTGGCCGACATCAGGCAGGAGTGCCATCAGCTTCACTCTACGGGGGATGCTGTTGGTCAGCGATTGGCCATAGAGCCCGGAGTTTTCTGGAGTACCTTTGACCTGCCGGAGTTCATGGACATAATGAGGTTTATCCAGGGGATGCATCCCACTTGCTGTAGTTTAGCCCCGGGCCCTACTTCCCTGATTTTGGGTTGTAGTGATATCATCGGCCCGGTCTTAGCTTGGATTGTCTGGTGCTCTTTGGATTCTTGTGAGTTTCCTAGCTCCCTGAAGGAGGCGGTGGTGACACCCCTCCTGAAGAAAGCTTTAGACCCGGGAACCTAGCGACATACAGGCTCATTCTAACCTTCCTTTGTGGGAAAGGTTATTGAGAAAGTTGTGGAGGCTCAACTGGAAAACCACCTAACCATTCATAATTTATATGAACCTCTCCAGTCGGGTTTTCGTAAGAGGCATAGTACTGAGACTGCTCTGGTTCAGGTGCTCAGTGATCTCCTGATGGTGAGAGATCGGAGAAACCACTCCATCCTGGTACTCCTTGATTTGTCATCAGCTTTTGACACTGTGGATCATGGGGATCTGCTTGAGTGTTTGAGGTTCATCTGTGGGCTGTTGGGGACAGTTCTCAGATGGTTTACATCTTTCCTCACTGGTAGATCTCAGAGAGTTGTCTTGGGAATATTCCACCCCCCCCCCGAGCTTTTTCTCTCTGCCTTGTGGGGTACCTCAGGGCTCGGTGCTGTCGCCCATGTTATTTGCAGTGTATATGCTGCCCCTTGGAGACATTGTAAGATGGTATGGGCAGAGGTTTCACTGCTATGCTGATGATACCCAGCTCTACCTGTCTTTTGCCCCCGACCAGGTTAGTGATTACCTGAAAGTGCTCCTGGTTCTTTACACCCCTTCGTGACAGCTCCGCTCAGCTGATGAGGGGTTGCTGGAGATTCCGAGGGGTAGTTTAAAGTCTTCTGGTGCTCGCGCCTTTGGGTTTGTTGCCCCTACCCTCTGGAATTCTCTGCCCCGTCAGCTACGTGAGTGCAGAACAGTGGGGCTTTTGGCATCATTGAAGACCTTTTGTGGGGTAAAGCTTACCCCGAACTTCTGTGATTTTATCGGTATTTATTGTATCTTTGATTTTATCTGATTGTGCAGTGCCTTGATTTGTGAAAGGCGCTATATTAAATAAAATTTATTATTATTATTATTGTGCTGGCCACTGCATTGTACTTTTTCTGTACTGGCTGTGCCTCCACTGCATGGTTCTGGTTACTGCATGGTGCTGGCCACTGCATTGTGCTAGCTGCTGCAATGTGCTGGCCACTACTTTGCACTGATTGTGCATTGTACTGGCTGCTGCATTGTGCTGGCCACTGCTTTGTGCTGACTGCTGCATTGTACTGGCTGCTGCATTGTGCTGGCCTCTATGTTCTGCTGACTGCTGCATTGTACTGGCTGCTGCATTGTGCTGGCCACTGCTTTGTGCTGCCTGCTGCATTGTACTAGCTGCTGCTTTGTGCTGCCACTTTCTTGTACTGACCACCACACTGTGCTGTCCACTGCATTGTGCTGGCCTCTGCTTTGTGCTGACCACTGCATTGTGCTGCTACTGTATGGCCACTGCATTGAGATGCCACTGTAGTGCCACTGCATTGAGCTGCCACTATTGTGCTATCTGCTGCCACTGCATTGTGCTGGCTGCTGCATTGCACTGACTGCTGCATTGTGCTGCCACTTCACTGTGCTGACCATCGCCTTGTGCAGGTCTCTTCATTGTGCTGGCACTGCATTTTGCTGCTGCTTTGTGCTGACTTCTGCATTATGCTTTCCACTGTATTGTTCTGGCTGGTGCACTGTACTGCCACTGCGTGATGCTGGCCACATCACTGTGCTGCCACTGTATTGTACTAACTATTGCCACTGTATTGTGCTGGCTGCTGCATTGTGCTGCCACTGCATTGTGCTGGCTGCTGCATTGTGCTGGTCACTGTATTGTGCTGTCACTGTATTGTGCTGGGCACTGCATGGCGCTGACCACTGCATTGTGTTGACTGCTGCATTGTGCTGGCTGTTCAATCAATCAATCACTTATTTATAGACAGTGCAATTCCAAAATTATCAAAGCACTTGTACAATTAAATAATCCTAAAAACTATAATATAATTATAGACAATTACTGTAAAATCCTTGAATTATAAAAACAAAACAATTAATCAAAATCAGGGAAAGCCATACCAAACAGATGTGTTTTAAGAGCAGATTTAAAGCTCTCAATGGTCAGGCACTCATGTACCTGATAAGGTAAAGAGTTCCACTGGGTAGGGGGCATAAAAGCAAAAGAACGGGCCCCCAAGGATGTTAATCTTACCCTGGGAACCTCTAGCAATCCCTCATCAGAGGAGCGGAGGGGGCGCTAAGGACAAAGAAGATCTTGCAGATACTGAGGTCCCCGTCCATGTAGGGCATTGTAGGTCAGTAAACCGACCCTGAAGGTGATCCGCCACTGTATTAGCAGCCAGTGCAGGTTACAGAGCACAGGTGCAACGTGACAAGTTCTTGATAGACTAGTCAACAGCCTGGCCACCGCATTCTGCACCAGCTGCAAATGGTGGATATCAACCCCCGAAAGCTCAAGGTACAGGACGTTACAATAGTCAAGGCGGGAGGTCACAAAAGCATGGACCAAAGTTGGAAGGTGTGATGGCAGAATAGGACCCTGTCCCATTTGTTTTGGAGAAAATGTTTAAATGCAAGGATCTGTATTCTTTCATTTTCTGTCTCTTCTGTCTGGTTGTGCAACCAAATTTTCCTGTGAGACCTTGGACTTGATCAACCTGACCAGCCTCGCAATCCTTTGCCTCTAACTGTCTCTCAGTTTTCTCTTGCTGTCTTTCTTCCTTGCATATCTATATCTACTAATATAAAATATATGAGAATCAATGTATGGAAATGTAGCTGATATTGGGATCACTTTTGTTTAGAAAATTGTGTTACTGTTGAAATGTATATATTTATAATTTGAGATAACTGTAAAAAAGCTAGAGGTTACTTGGGTGCAAATGCCTGAGTCTTTTGCAATTGCTGTGGGGACCAGTGACCAAAATACATTGAGGTTGGAGGTCCAACTGAAGGCCTTCAAGGGGACAAGTACAGTAAAAGTGTGGTATTTTAGTAAGGCAGATTTCGACAAGATACAAGAGCTGTTGAGGAAAAGCATGAAGAGAATAAAGCAGTTGTAGTAAATGGGGTAGAAAAAATGGGAGGCTTTCAAAGAAGGAACATTAAAAGAAGAGGCAGTTTGCACTGTGAATAATCTAATGGTAGAAGAGCAAAAGGCCCCCAGTGCTTCATGCCAGATGTGAAGAATGCAGTGGAGAAAAGAGGAGGGCATTCAGGAAGTACAAGGCAGCCAAAGAGATGAAGCTAGGAAGGACTACCTAAAGGATACCAGAGTGGCTAAAGAGACAAGGATAGAAAGGACTACCTAAGAGCTACCAGAGTGGCTAGCAGGAGGGTCAGGGCTGCTAAGGTGGAAATGAAACTCAGATGTGCAAGGAAGGTTAAGCAGGGGTACAAAGCATTCTTCAGCTACATCTGGGAGACGGGAAAGGTCAAGGGCGGCATAGTGAGAGTAACAAGCATTTGTCAATGCCGAATGTTTGCTTGCTGGCAGTGGCAGTGGTAGTGTAGAAGTTACAGAGCTGCGTAATAGGAATGGCAGTGAAGTACTGAACTGAAGCCAACCCCACCACCACCCTGCAGAGAGTGACAGGCATTGGGGTGTGCCTTTGGGTCGTCAGGCATAACGGCCACGCCATTTCACCACACCCCACCCTGCAGACACTGACAAGTGTCACGTGTTCCTTGGGGTCTGCCTTATGCGCACTCCCCATTCCATTAGGAAATACGGTGAGATGGGTGCTATATAGAGAATGGGGTGAACTTTGGGGTCAAGAGTCCAAGGCATACCTCGATGCCTCTCACTGGGTGCAGGATGTGGAATGGTATGAGCATTACAGGCAAGAATCCCAAGTCACACCCCTGATGCCTGTCATTCTCTACAGGGTTGGGCATTATGGTTGGAAACCCATACCTCAGGCATTCGTTGGTATTTTCACCCAAATGTTCAACATGTTTTTGTGACCCCACCATGAATAGGGGGAATATCAGTTTGTTAGCTGAAAGCTGCTTTTACACAGCGACTCACGGCATTTAGCACCACAGGTGCAAAACATTCCGAACAGGATGTAAAAATGACAGCTGTACTGTTCATGGGAGGTGAAAATGCAATGTTGCAAATCTGCAGTAAAAATATTTAAAAAATGGTGAAGTCTGCGTTATAGAAACTGCAAACTACACCCATAATATAATTAGGTTGGGATTTTTTACAGCAGATTGTCAACTCAGGCATTTTGGTGCCTCCGATCATGAACAGTGTCACTGTGATTTTCTTTATCTGTCCCGAACAATGATTTCCTCAGCGACCACGCATCTCTGCACTGAAAGTGTGAAACACACTTCGGCCATGTTGTGAAATGACAGCTGTACTGTAAATAAGAAGTGTGAAGAAACGCCACTGGTGAAAATCTGGACTTAAAATATTACAAAGTCATGAACTTACGAGGTGCGTGGAAACTGCGCAATGCTCACTCGTAACACAGTCATTTTATGGACTTTTGTCACCAAATTTTCAACATAGCCATTTTAAGACCTCTGCTCATGAACAGTGTAACTGTGATTTTCTTAATCTGTCCCAAACATTGCTTTCAACACCAACAGCACCATTGTGCGCCACATGTGCGAAAACACATTTTGGGTGGCATATGAAAATGGCAGCTCTACTGTTCATAAGGAAGTGTAATAAAATGGCAATGTTGAAAATCTGGAGGAAAACATTGAAAATTTGCGAACTTACGAGCCGTAGGAACTGCGCATCCATTCAGTAAACAGTCATTTTAGGAATTTTTATCAAATCTTCAACATAGCCATTTTAAGACCTCTGCTCATGAACAGTGTCACTGTGATTTTCTTAATTTGTCCCGACATTGATTTTGCACACCGACTGCGCCATTGTGTGCTACATGGGCGAAACACGCTTTGGGTGAGATGAAAATGACAGCTGTACTACTCATAAGAAGGTGTGGTAAAATGGCAATGTTGAAAATCTGGAGGAAAATATTGAAAATTGAACCTATGCAAGCGCATGAGAACTGCGAACGACGCTTGTAAATAAGTCAGCACTTTTCAACTTTCAAAATAGGCTTCTTTGAGAGTTTCCACTTTATGAACATTGGCAGTATTTCGTTAATCAGTCCCGAAAGGTGATTTCGCGCAGTGACTGTGAAATTGCCCTTCAGGCCTGAATAACGCCATGACAGTGACAGCATTCATGAGAAGGGGTCCCAAAAACCCCATGTTGAAAATTTGGTGCAAAAATTCCAAAAAATGCCTGAGATATGCAACAATGTTGAAAAACCCCTATCTATCCCATTATACAGCTTACTGGCATTTCCTCAGTTCGCGGTCGGCTTTGAAAAGTGCAGACGTGTTCCCGGTCCACCAAGATCGTCGCCCGAGGTCCGGAGGTAGGTATGGGGTGAAGGGGGGTGGGGAGGCGGGTGCGCAGTGGTGGGTGCGGTTGTGGGAGGGGGCAGGAGAACGCTGTGGGACCATTTTTAATTTTCAGGTATTTAAACAAAAAAGATGACGTGGACGCTTGCCATGCTGGGGTGGGCTCCAGCGTGGCACAAGCATGGTTGGGGGCCGTGGAGCCGGCGGGGATTGGGCACCCCGTCGGCCAAAACATCTCATTGCCACGCGCTGGGGTGGCCCAGCGTGGCACCCTGAACTGGGAGTGGGGAACAGTGGAGCCGACGGGGAATTGGGCACCTCACGGCTATATCGATGAGTTGCCACCGCTGAGGTGGGCACCCAGCGTGGCATTTGGAAGGCTTTGGGGGGCAGGGGAGCGTGAGAACAGCCGACGGGGATTGGGCGCCTGCCGGCTATACAGTGTGTGCGTGGGGGAGCGCGCGATGCATGGGTGTAGGGGAGTTGCGCATGAGCAGGCGTATATCTTATCGCTGCTCACTGAAGCGTAGCTCCTTTCAACTGTATGCCACTGCATTTTGGAGCTTGTCATAGACAGCTCCAGCATGCATTGGCAGACAGGGGCCGCACCTGCCAACACACTGACTGAATTGGAAGAGGGGGTGACACACCTCCGAAAACTTGGATGATGGCACTATGTTTCTTGCACATGCATGCAAGCAAACATAAAAATGGAGGACTGATAGGAGGAGAGGGACAAAAGTAAGGCAGACATACCGACCCAATTCTCTTTTTTGATATTTATCAGGGAGGGAGTGTGGGGGCCAAAATACTATGGGCTGTATAATGGAGGAAAGGGTGCTGGAGGGGCTAAAATGCTGAAAGTGAAAAAATCTATGGGATTAGATGGGCTGCATCCTAAGATTCTCAAGGAGGCAGTGGAGGCAAAAGCAGCTTCCCTGGCAGGCATTCTTAATTGCTCTTTCTACTCAGCGATGGTCCCCAGGGATTGGAAAATGGCAGATGTGTCTCTCTGCAGAAAAGCGGAAGGAAGGATGAATGAGGTAACTAGACCCATCCGCCTGACGTTTATAGTGGGGAAGATAATGGAGGCCATACTAAGGGAAGAAGTGGTGGACTTCCTAGAAAGGCATGGGCTGCAGTATGCCAGGCAGCATGGGTTCACTAGGGGGGAGGTCTTGCCAGGTGAACCTTATTGAGGTCTTTGACTGGGTGACCATGGCAGCTAACAAAAGGAAGGCAGTCTATATAGTATACACATAGAAATGCGGGCTGAACGGTTCCAAGAACACTCCACCACACAAATTCGTGTATGAGGAAAAAGATTTACAAAGTATAAAAATGGAATAGTAGCGCCCCTCAGAAAAATGTTGTTTCACGCATCCCTGGTGCTTTTTCAAGACCTTTCACTCAGTCCTTATAGGAGACTTGTTAAAAAAAACTAAAAGATCTTTGTGCGGAAGAAAGACTAGAGATGTGGGTGGATATCTGTCTGGCTGTTAGGACACAAAGGGTAGTTTTAAATGGGGAGTTTTCGAGGCTAAGGGAGGACACAAATGGAGTGCCACAGTGATCGGCACTGGGCCCTGTACCATTTAACGTAATCATATGTGACCAAGAGGAAGGCAAAAGGGCAAGATCTGCTTGTTCACAGATTGCACTAAGATCTGCTCAAGGCTAGACTCTGAGGAAGGGGATGAGAGAACTAAGGGAGGATGTGAGTAGGCTCGAGAAGTGGTCAAAAAGTAATGCACATCAAGAAAAGGAACCCATGGGTGCCATTTGCAATGGGGGGTCTGGTACCGGAAAGCACAGTGGAGAAGAAGTACCTTGGGGTTATAATATCAGTTAATCTGAAATCCATAGCACATTGCAACAAAGCTGTGGGGAAGGCAAAAAGGATGCTGGGATGAATAGGGAAGGGAAATCAGCCATAGAAGCCAGGAGGTAATCCTTCCACTGTACAGATCACTGGTGAAGCCTCATCTGGAGTACTGCTCAAGGTACTGGAGCCTGTACCTGAGAAAGGACTGAAACTATGTGGATGCAGTACAGAGCGGGGTGACTAATATGATCCAGGAGCTGGGTTGGGGGCAGGATGTATGAGGAGAGTCTGCAGTATCTCGACATGTACATCCTTGAGGTGAGAAGGGAAAGAGGTGACACGATAGAAATTTATAAGTAGCTACATGGGTAAACAGAGTAGACTGAAAGGTCATATTTGTCTTGAGCACGATAAATACAGGGACAAGGGGAAACTCACTGCAGCTGGAAGGTGGGAGATAAAGAAAGGTTGTTTATAGACATTTTTCACTGAAATGGTGGACAAGTGGAAACAAATTACTGGAGGAAGTGGTACAAGTGAAATCAGTGAGTAGTTTCAAACTTGGGTGGAACAGACACATGACTTTAGTAACAGGAGAGGAAGCAGAGCAAGGGGATGGGGCGGCCACTAGGGCCAAAGAAGAGTAGTCAGGTAGGATGGGCCGTCTGGATTGGTCGATAGGAATTTATCTCCTGTCACTTTCTATGTATCTAGGATGTGCATAATTGTAGGATGAAGGCACTTCTCATATGCTTAAGGCACTTGACTTCACCTCATGCCTTACTTCCCAAGGCATACCATTATCCTACATTATAAAATGGGCAAGGAAAATCAGTAAATCTGATTGGCTGATCGGACTTCACAGCTGTGTCCTTATCAGCCCGTAACGTATCCAGCTGGCACTAACCTCCCCAGTGTGACCCCATAACAACAGAATATCACTGACCTATAGGCAGACAAAACCATAACAGAGGTGGGCACAGACTTCACGCAGAACATGCGGAAAACACAACATTGCTCTCACATCTGTCACAGAGACTAGCACAAGGCTGCACTCTGAAGAAAAGTCATGTCAACAACAGAGAAACAGCCAAAAAAACAGTGAGCACAACCGAAAAAGAATTTTAGAAGCAGCGGAAAATGCAGTTGAACTTTGACAGCCCAAACAAAACTCCTGTCAGTGACAGCCACGGTGTAACAGGCTGAACAAAAGTTCTGTCAACGAAAGCCATACCACGATGCCATCCTGAAGAAAAAAATCATAACAGACACAGCAATACAAAGCAAAGCCATCTCTTACCAAAACTAACTAAAGGAAGCTAAAGAGTGACAAACCGGCCATTCATTTTACCATGGATGCAGCTGAAATACTTAACCTTCTTCGAAAGGAATGATAATGAACCCACCAATGACAGGACCACTTCACAAGGCAATCTGAACCGCTCCATGACCGATAGTACAAATGAGCAACTTGCCAAAAAGAAGAGAAAGACAAAAAATGTCACAGAATATCCATCACTTACAAGTCAGCAACTAGAAAAACTTGAGAATCAAAATGATGAGGCAAATACACAGAGGACAACAAAGTGGGCGCTGCCTGTCTTCGAGAGCTGGTGCACAGCCAAAAGTATACAAGTGGATTTACAGACAGCGCCTGTGACAGAGCTGTCAAACATACTAAGCAGATTTTATGCTGAAATAAGGCAATCAGATGGCGTGGACTACAGTTTAGCCAGAATAGTAGCACTGAGAGCTGGCCTGATCAGGTACCTCAACGGCCCTACCATCAGCCGAAACATCAGTTTATACAGCCATCCTGATCTGCAGCCAGCAAACAACATTTTCATGGCTGTCATAATCCAACAAGACTTAGAGATCCTACAAAAATCACCAGTACTATCACCAGACAACCCCTGCAGCCTCCTCCTAAAAGTCTGGTTTGGTGTGCAGCTATGTATGGCTCGCAGGGGCTGCAAAGGACTAAGCCAACTAAAACCTGAACACGTCGAGCTAAAAAAGGATGATGAAGGAGGGGAATGCATCACACTCACCTTCAATGAATATACAAAAAAAACCACACAAAAAATGACAGTACCAAGCAATGGTACAGAGGGCACATATATGAGATGCCAGACAACACTCTGTGTTCTGTGACCTCATTTAAAAAATATCTTGCAAAACTACCCCCCTGATCCACTGGCATTCTGCTGCCATTCGCAGAAAATACCTTCACTACTTGATTCTGAAGACATTTGGTACACTAGAGAACCTGTTCCTGTTGTTCATTTAAAAAAAGCCATCAATGGAAAATGAAACCCTATTTTTCATTTAGTTCAGAATTGCCATATTGCCAATGTATTTAATTTGTAATCTATTTTATACATTTAAAATGCTGTTAATTACGTAAATGTTAAGTATTTTCATATGTAATAAAGCTATACCTCTGAACAAAGTATGACATTGCATTCCATTTTGTCACCATTAGGTGGCTGCATATGACTTTCAGCATGCATACAGCTACCTAGGGTAGTGATGCCATCCCCCGCCTTTTACTGGTAACAGTAACAGATCAGAATGCAATTTCATGGATTTGTATTGTTCACTTTCATTATGTATATAAAATATAAAAACTGTGTTGTTTTATGTTACATTATAATAACTAGGGAGCGTTTTCTCCCGCAGGATAACCAGGTTATAATAAACCATTATAACTAGTCGGTTATAATGGCAAACATGTGCCAAGTTTCCTTCACTCCACACGTGTACACTGCCTCCCTGATTTGGCATGATCATGGCTATTGACATGGAGGGCAAGTTTTTTTTTTAGTTATTCTTTTGGTAACCAGGTAAGGCCCACTAGGTACAAGTGCCTATTTTCAGAAGCAACTCAGGAGCACTGGGGAGGTTAAGTGACTTGCTTAGAGTCACATAGTATGACAGTGGAGGTTATGGGAATCAGACCCAGGTCAAACTCATTCACAGCTCGTTACTCTAACCTCTAGGCTGTACTGTTAGCCCTCAATTGCTGTTGCTGTGCTATTGCAAAAGAACGCTGCACAGCAATTATATAAAACAAGATATGGGGTAGTGTGTAAAACACAAATTTTACACACACACACACTCTCAGAGTTGGATGCTTGCATAAACTCAAGTTTCGCTCTCGGAGTTTATGTAGCATCAAACACTTCGTGTGTGTGTGTAAAATTCTCCTTATATGCACTACCTCATGTCTTATTTTATATATACTAACTTGGTAACATTTTCTTCCATAGGGAAATCTGGTTATAATTTGCCGTCAGACGCTGCAGGTTATAATGGTGAACATTTGCCGGGTTTCCCTCATTGCGCGCATGTGCGTACTGCTTCCCTTGAGTACACAGTACTTCTTTTCACACCTCCTTTCACAGTTCTTTATAAAACACTGCTAAGTGTATGGCGTCCCATACACAACAAGGCTAGTCTTCCCTTGAGTGTTTTTGACGATGGCTGATGACCTCGAGAGTGAAGATTGAGAGGTCACTCTGCCATCATTGAAAACACAAGGGGGAAGAATAGCTGAGTTGTGTTCTGGATGCCATACACTATTCCTTACAGTGTATGGTCCCAAAAACACATTCGCTTACTTTTTGGGGACCAGCCTTTGTTGTCCGTGACCCACATTTCACCACCATTAGAATCACTGTCCAGCTCGTGCACACAACTCTTCAACCGGCTCCGTCCTATGATCAGCACTGATGGGGCCGACTGCATTATGACATAGCTACTAACGCAGAACTAAAAGTCGTTCTGCGTTAGTAGCTACATCACTACTGAAGCAGAACCACTTTTTACAGTGTATGGTTTTCCATACACAACCACACTTGACCATATGCTATAATACATTGGTAGGTGTGCAAAGAAACTCAAATTCACACCCTTGGTGTGTGACACCATTATAAACTCCTGAAGCTTCGCTTTCATGTTTGTTAAGCATCGCATACCTCAGGTGTGAATATAATTCTCGTTATGCAGCTTACCTATGTATTCTATTTATATTATGTTATTATATGATATATCATATCATATCATATCATATCATATCATATCTATTCTGGCAGCTGTCATCCCCTCTCTAAAGGGGTTGATCCTCCTGTCCCGTGACTGCCATCCAGTCTCCCACCTTCCCACTCTGGTCAAGCTTCAGGAACTCCTTGTACTTTCTCAGCTTCTCCTCTTCTTCCTCACTCCTTTCCACTCTGGCAACAGAAAGTCCCACTCCACATCCACTTCCTCCTTGATTACTAACTTAATCATTTCTAGTATGGACCAGAGCCAGATCACCTTCACCATCTTTGTGGACTTGGCTAAGGCTTCAAGGCTGTTGCACACCCCCTTTTCATGGACAAGCTTAAAGCAGCAGGACTGTCTGCCTCCTCAGTCATTTGGTTCTGATCCTACCTTGAGTGCAGGTCTCAAGCTGTCCATATCAGGGACACCCTATTTCCCCTACTCTTTATTGGCTCAGAAGTGTCTTAAGGGTCTGTCCTTGGCCCTATCATCTGCTCTGTCTTCCTAAATGCTCCTTGTTTCTCTGCATCCATCCACATGTATGCAGATGATACTGTGCTCTTTGCCTCAAACTCCTTTGCCCCTGGCCTTGCTGCCTGGCTCCAGCTGGATATTGGCAATATCCAGTGCTGGTTCTTGGCAAACCTGGTGTCCCACAATGCCAAGAAAATTGTCTTTATGGCCTTTGATCCCCAGCAGAGGAATACCAGTCTCACCGTTCTGCCTTCCTTTCTTACCATTGATGGCACTTTAATTGAGGATGTCTTCTCCTTTAGGTACCCTGAAGTCTGGTTGGACCACCATATCGAATTCTTGGCACATGTGAATGTCATCCACCACAATCTCCGCCCCAAACATGGTGCACTCTACAAGAATAAAACATATCTTTCTTCTTGCCCACTGTGAGATAGTTTTGAAGAGGATCCTCTCCATCATCAGCCATGGCAGCATTGTTCTTAGCGCTGCTCCCAGGTTCACCCTCACCAGACTGGACCCCTTTCTTGCTTTTTCTGCCATTTTGCCATGGACTGTCCCCCTTACACCCACCACTGCTCCCTATACTTCTTCCTCTCCATCCCCTCCCTTGCTGCCAAGTGCCTTACTCACTGTACCTCCTTCATTTCCAGATTCTGGCTTGGCTCCCTTCTGATCTTACCTCTTTTATCTTATCCACCTAACACACTCATAATCTCGACAACACAGATTCTCATTCCCTTTCCCTCCCCCAGGAAATCTATTGCTAGTCAGACAGCCTTCTGCCATCATATCCCTAAGCTCTGGTCCTCTCTTCCTCTGTCCTGCTACTCTACCTCTTCCCCTTTTCTCTCTTGGGTCTCTTCTTTGTGATTTTACAACTCACTCCTGCAACTGTTCCTAATCCTATTTCCCAAGTGGTCACCCACCTGCCCCCATGCCTCGGCTTGCTCTAGGCTGACGTCTGCACAGCTGATTCCTCCCCCTGCCTTCCCTCCCTAATTTCCAGAATTGTTCACTGCTGCTTACTATTGCAGATTTACTTTACCATAGGCACCTCTTGTTATGCTGTACTATTCTGCACTGAATAGATGTTGTTTGCACAGCTGTTAATTTATTGTAATTATTGCACCTTGTTTTATTATCTACTCTCCCATCCCCATCTCCCAGGACACATCTGGAAATGGGCTGTTATTAGCTCAGTATGTCTTTCCTGGTAAAACTTTTGAAATACCTATCCTATCCTGTCCCGTCCTGTCCTGTCCTGTCCTGTCCTATCCTATCCTATCCTATCCTATCCTATCCTATCCTATCCTATTTGATGTGTGTTCTGCATTTATTGTCCCCTTTTTCAATATAACTCTGCACATTATCTTGAAAGCAGGATCACTTTCTGTTGCAGTTCATCTGCTCTGGCTGCTGGTCCACTACCAGACATCACAGTCCTCCGATTCTGACGTCATAGTCATTTCTGTAGCAACAGATTGAGTAAGATAATATAATCGAATGATTCCTTGTTTCATTCTTTTAATTACACATAGGCTTCTGGAATGCTTTATAAACCAATTTTTCATTATTTGATCCAAAATTGCCATGTTGCCTATTTATCCAATTTTTAATTGTTTTCTACATTTTAAATGATGTTAATTATGTAATGTTAGGTATTTTCATATGTAGTAATGCTTGGTGTCACACAGTGACAGCGGCTGGGGACTGAAAACATGGGTCCAATTTTACCTGCCATGCCTACAAATGTGGGTCAAAATGAAATTTTTGTTGGGGTCAAAAATGTTAAAAGCCTTAAATTGCTCTTAAATAGATACATTTTGATTCCTTTGTTATTATAGAGTATTTATCTGTATTAAATTGATAAGCATATGCAGCCTGTCCCCTAGGATGTCTTTAAAGTGGATTGGCCTGTGTCACAAGGAAGGGCACATGATAATTTTAAATTAAATATCAGCAAGGAACAAAACCTAAATTGCCACCAAGGTGTCAGTTGCAGAGTTGCTCAAGAACTGCTGTCTCCTGTCCCATGATGGCATTTATAACGTCACATGATAATGATTTACCTAAGACATGTATCTGGTGTTTAAGGGGAATAGTCAAGATGAAGAAAAATGAAATGGGGCAGATAGTTTATGCTTGGGTATTATATAAATGTATTGGACAAAGAATAAATAAGAAGGGGAAAGTACTTTAATATTTTTAATGCACTGTTACTACCTGACAGTCAGAAAGTTTCAGATTCTTACCACTGTAAGCCATGTAATGTATGAAAGAATATGTACCTTTAGAGTAAACAAAATAAACATAAAGTTTAAAAGAAAAATAAGAACTGCTGTCTCCATTGCACTATGATCCTGCACCACTGAGAAAAGAGACTTACCAACAGAAATTAGGATTAATACTGTAGGCTGCAGCTCTACTTTCCTTGTCATCACTCTATGAAGATGTCGATCTGGTTGTTGCATCTTCCGTCACCCTTTCTGGTGCTGGATACCCCTAAAAATGGCAACTTTACCATTGTACTGAAGCCGCCTATGAAGAAGGTGCTGTATGTGAGGATGAAGAGGATGAGCTGAGGAGTACAATTAGCAACATAATGATTGACCAGTCACTGTTACCTGGCAGACATGTGCAATCATGATGGCCAGTCAATGTTCCTCTGCTCCTCCTAACCCTCTGTCGTGCACCCACCAGTTTCTACTGAATGCTGCTCAAACCATTCTACATGCGCATTCCTGTTCAGCAGCACATTTACACTGGGGGAGTGATTTAAAAGAAACAGTATGCATGCAGCTACAGGAGGGCTTCATAGTGAAGCATGTCTGATGTACTCATGGCTGAAGCATGCCTAAATTGAAAGTCAGGCATTTATTTCCCTTATGGCGCATGCCACTCTTGTTACAGTGGATCCTTTCCTTGAGTTTTTCTCTCATGTTCCCAGTATTTGCTGGTCTGTAAATGCCACATTAGGTATGATCTAGAGAGCCAAAAAAATCCTTATCCTACCTGCTTGTATTGCCCTTGCAACAGGTGTACTAATCCCTATTTTAAACTATGGTATGCTGCTCCTTCCTTAGCACTGCTAAATCTACAATGACTAGGTGGGATGTCACCTATAACCATATCTACAGTTCTGCAGTGTCATCTTCCCATCTTTCACTCCATTGTGATATTTATGGAAAACTTGGCTGGCTATCCCCATCAAAGTGTCATGTGTTTACCATGGGATGTTTTGTAGACAAGCTCCTTCGATTCCCAACCCCGGCTCCTGGAGTTTCTTAATTATCTCACCAGTCCTACACTTTAAGGTCCAATGGCAACCCCCTGTTTGTAGTCCCCAAAGTAAACAACAGTATGGGGGACCAGGCTTTTGCTGCCTTTGCCCTAGACTCTGGAAGTCTCTCCAATTGCTGGTCAGTGACTCCCCCTCCCACTACTTTTTCTGGAAGCCGCTTTGGGGCCATGTACTGACCGATTCAGCTTATAACAGCACCTGATCTGTCCCTCATGCTCTACTTGTTTACTTTTTGATGCTGCAGTTACTTTTTATTTGTCCTAATGTGTCAGCTGTGGCAGCTTCTTTAATCTCCTGACAATATGCTTGCCACACACTTTTCTGTATAAGTTTATTACTGTTGATTATTGTAACTCGGCTGATGATATAGCTTGCCACTTGTTTATTTGTTTATTTTATATCTGCTGTATACTTGATTGTTTTATTGCTATTAGCTAGATGCCTTTTCTGGTTTCCCTGGTTATTGTATTACTATTTCTAGTATAGTAGACTAGGTTTCCCCTTTGGTATGAACTGATAATTTCTGTAACGTGTTTTTCCTGTGTTTTGTTCTGCAGTAATCTCCTGGGTTGTACCTGGAAATAGGCAAATAATTGACTAGTGTGCTTACCTGGTTGACAGTAAACTAAATAAATGAACACATAAATAAATACTTTTCAACAAACATGATGCCGTATTCTACTCTGTCACCAGTAGGTGGCTGCATATGACTCCCATATTGCTCTCTGTGGTGGTAGTGATACCATAAGCTGCCCTTTACTGATAAGAGTAACAGATCAGAATGTAGTTAAGTGGATTTTTGTCTGCCATTTGTGTTATATATGTAAGATATAAAAACAACTATATTTTAAATTTATAACCCAGCTAAAAAAAAGAATAATGATAAAACTGATGGATCATTTTTGAATAGATACTGCAAAAGGTAAGACCTGTTAGATTTTCATTGCTAGTTACCTTTGAAAAGTTGTTAAAAGTCCACATGAAAGGTAAGTGTAACCGTCCCTCATGACATATAATGTCATGTATTTCAGTATGATTAGATATCTCTGCTTTTCTGTTGCTACTGCTGCTGCTAAGCTTGTTCCTCCATTCTGTTCCAGGGATTGTCTTCAGCAAACCCCTTGACACTACCACTCAGGAGAGTGGTTCATAAAATGGACAACCGGGGTACAGTATAAGTAGCTGTGCAGTGCAATGGATTAGAAACGGATTGCAGGAAAACATGCACATAATTTTAATAACTAGAAATTGGACTGGAAATTGAAGATCCTGTACTGGGGCCAGCATTGTTTATTATACTGTACGTGATGCAGCTAGGTAAGAAAAAATATAAAGTCAATCTACTACTTAAACCACACAAAGATTACTGAAACTCAGCAGGAGAGGGGCCATGAGGTAATGATCAGTAACAATTTACAATACGGGGGACAATGTGGTGCAGCAACTAGCAAAGCAAATGATATCATGGTATGAATCGAATAAGCATTAAGCCACAACATGGTGTGTGATAAGACAGATCATTCCATCTGCCCCAGGAGGGTCGTGAAACACGAGGTGTAGGCAAGTGCCTTCTACCCCCCAAGAAGTGCAATATCTCTCATACTGCATACCCTGATGGGGTACTGCACTTATTAAAAGGCTCATTTAGGCAAACAGATGTCTGAATGAGACATTTATAAGTCTAAATGACAAATCGTAATGTATTTTATTTATTTTAAGTATTGCGTCGACTCACTGGGACCAGATGCTTTTTACAGGAGCAATTCATGTGGAAAGCATTAAAGAGAACAGAAAATACAGAGCAGAAATAAATACAAAAGATATTCAATAGAAATATGTACCTGTTACATCAAGAAATAATGTGTATACAGTTAGTTTAAGCAGATGCAAACCATGTTTAAAGACAGATATTCCTTGAGTTTTGCTTTCAATTCCCTTTAATTGGCAGTCAGTTGTGTGGTAAGACAAATGTTGCTGTACAGTCACAAGATGCGGTTCAGCCAATAATGTTTTTGCTTTTCTCACTGCCATTTTATACAGAAACTTCATTAGTAGATTGAGAGATACTGTGACCCCTTTGTACAGATCACTAGTCAGAGTCCATCTTGAGTTTAGCATACAATTCTACTCCTCATATCTCAGGCAAGATATTGACAAGATTGAGAAGGTGCAGAGAAGACTGGCAAAGGTGGCTGAAGTTGTAAACAACAAAGAACTTTGGCTCATGCAAAAATGGCAACAGATACTGAGATTGAAAAGAAACTTGCAAAGGCAAGTTCACACTTGCGTGCAAGGAAACAAATTTAAAACTAGCACAAATAGCACCGGGCTATGACCGGTGCTCCAAAAGAATTCAGTTCACTCTTCCCTTCAAAGGCAGACATCAGGTCCAGCTAGCAGAGAGTGAATAATTACTTTACTAGCCACAGCATTCTGTTTTCAAGACAACCAGTTTGACTCAGCCACAGACATTATAATCCAAGGCAGCACTTCCTTGTGAAATTCCCGGATGTACTGAGTGATAGCACTCAGTCAGAAAAAGTCCAGTTTGGGTAAACTGAAGCTGGAGAACATTCTGTAACATGCAAACAATACACATAGCAGCAACAGTAACAGCACCAAGGTATGAAATGCCCACATGTGCTTTAAAGTGCATAAAGCTGAAAATAAAAGTACTATCCTGACTGAATGTGATGTCCCACTGCATGAACATCCTCCTGCTAGTGGGTGGGGTGACAACTGACATTTTGACAGGCAATGTGCAATCTTCCATAGTGCTCTAAGTAAGTAAGATCAAGGACATCCTTCAGCATTTAAACTTGCCAAAAGCTCTGGCTGTGGCTAGCTAGGGGGGTTTAACCAGGCTTAGGGACAGAAACATAGAAACATAGAAGTTGACGGCAGATAAGGACCGCAAGGCCCATCCAGTCTGCCCATTTTTATGTTTGCTTGCACGCATGTGCAAGAAACATAGTACCATCATCTGAGTTTTTGGAGGTGTGTCACCCATCTTCCAATTCAGTCAGTGTGTTTGCAGGCACGGTCACAGTTCTCCAATCAATGCTGCAGCTGTCGATGACAGCAGTTGAAAATGCAATGCCGTACAGTTGAAAGGGAGAGCTCCGCTTCAGTGAGCAGAGCTCCCCTACACATGCACGCATAATGTGTGCTCTAGCTCCCCCATCACACACACACACTCTGTATGGCGTCGATCGGGTGCCAATCCCCAGGTCCCCCAAACAGTTTTCTGCTGCCACACGCTGGAGCCCACCCCAGCGGCAAACATCCCACATTGTCAGCTTTCCAGGTGCCACGCTGGAGCCCACCCCAGCATGGCAAAAATGGTTATGGCCAGTGGGGTTGCCCAATCCCACGTCGGCTCCAGGCCCCCCAAACAGCCTTCCAGCTGCCATGCTGGAAGCCTACCCCAGCGTGGAAAACATCTCGCGTCGTCCAATAAAAAAAAAAACCTGTAAAGAAAAAAATGTTCCCTCGACGGTCACCCTGCCCACCCACGCCCACTCTCTGCGCACCCTACCTCCCCACACTACCACCTCACCCCATACTTACCTCTGGAGCTTGGCGCAACGATCTTTGGTGGACTGGGAATACGTCTACACTCTTCAAAGCTGACCGTGAACTGAGGAAATGCTGGTAAGCTGTATAATGCAATAAATAGGGTTTTTCCAACTTTAATGCATATCTCGGGCATTTGTTGGAATTTTTGCACCAAATTTTCAACATGGGGTTTTTGGGATCCCTCCTCATGAATTATCTCACTGTCATGGTGTTACTCAGGCCCGAAGGGTGATTTTGCAGTCACTGTGTGAAATCACCTTTTGGGACTGATTAACGAAATGACAGTGCCAGTGTTCATAAGGTGGGCTCTCAAAAAGCCTATGTTGCAAATTTGGTGAAAAAATTCCTAAAAATGACTGTTTTATGAGCGTGCATTGCGCAGTTCCTATGCATGCTCGTAAGTTCTCAAATTTGTAATATTTGCACTCTGAATTTTTAACATTGCCATATTACCATACCTCCTTTTGAGCAGTACAGCTGTCATTTTTCACATTTCGCCCAAAATGTGTTTCCCTGCATGTAGCACACAATGGCACAGTCAGTGTGCGTAATCAATGTTTGGGACAGATTAAGAAAATCACAGTGACACTGTTCATGAGCAGAGGTCTTAAAATGGCTATGTTGAAAATTTGGTGAAAAAATTCCCAAAAATGACTGTTTTAGGAATGCACGTTGCGCAGTTCCTATGCACGTTCGCAAGTTTGTGAATTTTTAATATTTGCACGCCAGATTTTCAACATTGCCATTTTATTACACTTCCTTATGAGCAGTACAGCAACCATTTTTCACATCTTGCCCAAAATGTGTTTCCGCACATGTAGCGCACAATGGTGCAGTTGGTGTGCAAAAGCAATGTTTGGGACATATTAAGAAAATCACAGTGACACTGTTCATGAGCAGAGGTCTTAAAATGGCTATGTTGAAAATTTGGTGACAAAATTCCATAAAATGACTGTGTTACGAGTGAGCATTGCGCAGTTTCCACGCACCCTCGTAAGTTCATGAATTTGTGACATTTTCAGTCCAGATTTTGACCAGTGGCATTTTTCCACACTTCATTATGAACTGTACAGCTGTCATTTTTCACAACATGGCCAAAATGTGTTTTCACACTTTCAGCGCAGAAATGCGTGGTCACTGTGGGAAATCATTGTTCGGGACAGATAAAGAAAATCACAGTGACACTGTTCATTATCGGAGGTCCCAAAATGCCTGTGTTGACAATCTGCTGTAAAAAATCCCCAAACTAATTACATTACGGGTGTGCATGCACAATTTCTACACATGCTCGTGACTTCACCAGTTTTTTAAATATTTTCACTGCAGATTTTCAACATTGCCATTTTTCACACCTCCCTGTGAACAGTACAGCTGACACTTTTCACATCCTGTTCAGAATGTGTTTTTGCACCTGTGGTGCTAAATGCCGTAGCCACTGTGCAAAAGCAGCTTTCGGCTAACAAACTGATATTGCCACTGTTCATGAGGTTGGGGTCACAAAAAAAAATGTTGAAAATTTGGAGTGAAAATACCAATGAATGCCTGAGGCGTTAGGGTTTCCGACCATAACACCCCACCCATGAGAGAATGACAGGCATCAGGGTGTGACTTGGGATTCTCGCCTGTAATGCTCATACCATTCCACACCCTACAGCCAGTGAGAGGCATTGAGGTGTGCCTTGGACTCTTCGGCTCCAAAGTTCACCCCATTCTCCTATACTGCACCCATCTCACCGTATTTCCTGATGGAATGGGGTGCACATAAGGGCCAAAGACCCCAAGGAACACTGTGACACTTGGTGTCTGCAGGGTAGGGTGTGGTGAAATGGTGTGGCTGTTATGCCTGATGACCCAAAGGCACACCCCAATGCCTGTCACTATCTGCAGGGTGGTGGTGGGGTTGGCTTCAGTTCAGTACTTCACTGCCATTCCTATTGTGCAGCTCTGTAACTACTACACTACCAATGCCAATGCCAGCAAGCAAACATTCGGCATTAACAAATGCTTGTTTCTACTTTATGAATGTGCCATAGGCCTTTACTCTGTCAATGGCCTATTTATTCATACTCATCTATATTGCTCCCTTATGCCTAGCCAATGCCGGTATGAAGTCTTGCACTGTATTCATATCCACCACTTCCTGAGGTAGACCGTTCCATGCATCCACCATCCTTTCTGTGAAAAAAGAACTTCCTCACATTACCCCTTAATTGGCCTCCCTCTAATCTCATGCTGTGTCCTCTTGTCCTGCTATTTTTCTTATATTGAAACAGGTCCCAAGTCTGGCATGTGGCACGAGACTCCCATTGTGACTAGTCCCTGGAGAGCCATCCTGCACAACAAGAAGACACTTAAGTTAGAGCGAGGGGCATGTTGGAGGTCCCCCCGAAGTGGTTCATTCTAATGGTTTCCACTACGTGTCCCACTTCTGATTAAACTAATTAATTTCTTTACAATTTTTGACCAGGAAAGGCACACTAAGCTGCCATAGCTTTTTCCAGGTGTGTCCTGGGGGTGGGTTACATGGACCTGTTTTATTGATGGGGAAATGTTGACCATAACCCTGGGGAGCTCCCCTACTTAAAAATACCCACAAACACAAAAAAACCTGAAGAGCGATATTGCCCCAGAGAACTGCGTAACATGATTCTGGAGACTCAGGAATATTTATTCTTTTACTGTTCTTATGTTGCTTCTTTTTCGACTATTTTTAGTGCAAACAGTGCAGGATATACATTTTACTACAGTGTCTTATGAGGTTTTGATATTAGGACTATACATAGTCCCCTGGGTAAAATATCCTCACAGCACTCTGCATCTCACATGGGGCATTATCAAACATCACATTTGGCAATCTAGATGTTATTGGACTCTGCAACAACAGCATATATCCCAGCAAGAGTTGGTCAGAATAATTGTAGGACAAACACACAGATATATAAAAGAGAGAAGAAAAAGGAATCTGAACGAACACTGGGGAAATTATGAAAGCACTGTATGGGGTGGATTAAATGAAAAAAAAGGATAAAAGACAAAAAAAAAGAGAGAGGATAAAAAGGGATATAAGGTTGATTATATTACTTGAGATAGTAGATCGGCCATTGCTAGAGGGTTAGAAACTAAGTTTAGCATGTTAAAGGAGAAGACTACTGTATATTTCTGATTTGGATATGTCTGATGTATTTATTATACATTACATCAGTTACTGTACAAATGTCAATAAGAGATCAGTCATCTCTGCTATTGCAACACATATCTAGAGAATGAGGCTCTGACACAAGGTAGTAAAATGTCAAGCAAGCTTCCATTTACATGCAAATGGGTCACTTGTAATACAGCCCCTCCCATTCCCTGATGTCACTGCAGCAACAGTGCAGAGGTACACATAAGGGTATCAATGCTGTCTATCCTGATTTTAGTTTAAGTTTGCAATGGCTTAAGACAGTTCTGTCATGCAACTCACACAGGCAGTGGTACTTGTAGCCTTAATACTGCATGTGTAGAGCAAATAATACATCTAATAGTATTTCATTCACAGGCAACAGAATGTTTCTTTGTACTGCTCATTTCTCTCTGTGAGACAGTTGCAACATGTTGTGGAAAGCAGTAGAAAGAATCTATCAATCAGCCAGTCTAGCAGTCAAAGAGTCAATCAGTATTGAACCAGGTGAACACCCTTGAGAGGATTCATTTACAAAGTTAGGCCTGAGCAGTTTCCCAAAGGATCACACAAGACTGAATTCCTCCTTTGCACAAATTATACACTCCCCTTTCAGCAGCCTGAAAGTGGAGAGCTAGATCACTTACTTTATAAAGTGTATTGTTTTACATTTCAAATGCTCCTTATATCTGGGTTTCTGACTGGAAATACCAAGACACAGAATGAATGCATATGACATGGGAGGAATGAGCTAAGCAAATACAGAGTACTACAAACACTGACACTGGTTAGTTTCTTTACCTACAACAGCTGAAGTGTAGCATCTGATTTATGAGGGACATCCTACTTCAAATGCTGGCATTACAAAGGGGGGGGGTGGGGGCTGCCACAGCTTGTTTTCAGTACCTTCAAAGTGAAGTGCTGTAGCTCTCACATCACTGCTAATGATTTATAATGGGAATGGGGGCACTTTTAAAGTCATGGACCTGAGGGACCATCACAGTTCCCAAGGAGGTTAGGGGAACTTGTTAAGGGGTTAGAGAGTAAGGGACTTTAGTAGGATTTGAACCAGAGTTTCCCAGTTCTTGTGCCTGTGCTTCAACCACTAGATTACTCTTCTTCCATATGCTGCAGCTGATGTTGCCCTGGTAACCTATTCCTTGTTATAGCTGAACTCTTTATTGCCTTACATCAGCCATCCAATCACTGACCGCATAGTTACAAAGGGAAAGGGGCATTTTTGCAAGATTGTGCCACTGCTGGTGTCAATCAAAACAGAGAATGCTAACACACACAGAACATAATACAACAGCTATACAGTACCACTTAAGACTCTTGTACCCAGAGTCATTTATTGGGTAAACTATTTTTGCTAACAGAAACATTAACACAACACATACAGGCACTTCCTTATAGGCATACTGGCCCAGATATTCAAACTGCTCCCAAAATGTGCGCAACAGCAGGAGCAAGCACAATTCAATTGTGCATATGCGCAACAGACGCGATATTCAAACATGGAGCAGAACAAATTGCGTAAGCAGCCAACGTCTAAATATCGCACAAACTGCGTTATAGCGCAACCAGGAAGGGGAAGCTGAGCAGAAAGGTTGCGCCATAGCTGCTAACAAGGGCAGCACAGCTGAGCAGTCCAGAGGTGCCATAGCACAAGCAGAGCCCCCCCCCCAGCAGAGCAATGGAACTGCACAACCAGGGAGGCAGGCTAGGGCCCACCGCCAGCCATGCCACACATGGGCACAGGAACACACTGCAGAACCAACAAGACACCTGCACACCCCAAGCACAGCATTACTGGGGGTGGGATGGATGATCTACTGGCCCATGGGGACAAGCCAACAAAGCACAGCAGGACCATGATGCCCCAGCACAACCACTGGCATGCTGAGACTGCCACACACAGGGGGTTGACAACCACAGTGCACATCAGCCCCCCGTGCGCACAGCACACCCTGCACTGTGACCCCAAGACACCACCCATGTGCAGTGACTGGCACTGCAGGAAACACCATGCATCCCCCCCCGGCACACGTCAACCCTGTGTAGCAGAGAAGCATACAAGCCAGACCCACCCTGTGCACCCAGCAGTGGGTGGCAGCAGATGGCAAGACCAACAGAAAGTCACTGCCACACTGGAGACACCTCCCCATGCACACACATGCGCGCACACACACACACACACACACACACACGTACCCAGGACCATACCACCCCAGATGGCATGCACACCACTGCAACTGAGCAACCATAGCCAGCTGCAAATCAGAGACCAACACAGTATTCATATCAAAATATAAATGTATTAGAAAAATGTAAATTACAAAATCAACAACAACATAACTATTTACAAGGGGTAGGGGGTACAAGGTAGGGGTGTGCAAGGTAGAGGATGAACAACTTGGAGAGGGAAGGCAGGGTGGGAGGGATGGGTGAAGTGGAAAGGGGAATCCGGCCTAAGGCTTAGCAGGCTGGTCCTCTTCCGCCTGGTGCCGTCGTGTCTGGCCGTGCCTCCTCCGGAGACCATGGCGCTGGATGTTGGTGAGGATGGTCCTGTTGTCCATGGACACCTGGGTGAGCTGCTGCAGTGCCTGCTCTATCCTCCGGAGCACAATGAGGCCTAGGAAAACGGGAACACAGTCAATGGCTGTGACTGACCACAACCCTGAACACCACCCAACCTGCAAGCCATATAGCCCAATGTCCCGCACCTGTGATGGTATGCACCCACCCACAGTGAACATGCACATGACCAGCCCAACCAGGCGGCGCCAGCTATGTGCACCACTGCACACACACACTGCCCATGTCCATCACAGCACAAACAAGGCTGTCAAGTGACGGGCAATGTGTGCGTGCCAGTTCCACAGCCATGTGCCCAGTGCATGCATGGACCACCAGTGACGCACACACAGACGTGCAGTGACACTGGACAGTGATGAATGTCGCCTGTGTCGTGCATGGTTGTGTTGTGCATGGCTGGTGGTCATGCCCACCCCCTCCAGCATGCAATAGCATCCATGATGTAATGATACTCACACTCCGCAAGCAGCTGTGGCTGCTGCTGCTGCTGCTGCTGTGGCCCACCCCTCGCAGCACCACCGACCGCCACTGGGGCCCTGCCATGGCCCTCCTCACCCCGTGCCTGCATCCTCTCTGCCCGGCCTGTGGGAGACAAATGTTGAGAAAAACATCAGTGTGACTCCAAAGCAGACTGCCCCCTGCCCCAGTGAGAGTGCCTGCCCACACAGCCAGACCCATGCATCTCACACCTGCACACACTGACACAGCCAACCATGTCAGAGCCATCACCCATGCACAGCCACCAAAACACACTCACACCCCTACAGAGAATACAGGTGCATAGATGGTACACCCACCTGGCCTAGGCACCACACCCTCCTGGCACGTGACTGTAGCTCATGCAGGTCAGGCTCCTCTCATGGAGGTCACTGTACCTGTGCCAGCACTGCTCAGCAGACCGGGCGTCGCCTAGTGACCCCACCAGGTCATTGGCCACTTGCAGCCAGACCTGGGTTCTAGCCATGGTGAAGGGCTCCTCACCATACAGTGCCCCATAGTGGGGCTCTACCAGGGCCACCAGGTTGGCCACCTCCACTGGGCTCCATTGCACTGCCCTCCTGCGTGCCATGCTTCCAAGTTTACAGCAGGCAATATGGCGCCCCACAGCGTGGCAACCCCACGTGGAAATGTTGCCCAATAGACCACCATAGGTTCCAATCGCGCTGTTCGTACAGCGCCGTTGGTCCACATAGCGCTGTCACCAGACAGTGCAATAGGGCCGCATACATGGCAGCCGAACAGCGCCGGGGCAAAGGTTGACACCAGGTCAGGGGTCTATGACGCAGGCCACGCACAGCGCCATCTGGACGCCTCACGCATCCTGGCGCAACCGACCACCCGCGTGACAGTGCCACAGTGGACTGTTGCGCAGTAGTGCCACAGCGCCATAGTGCCCAGTGCTGTAGCGCCACTGGCACAATGGTGGCCATGGCCTGAATTGCCGATCGCGCACAGCACGTCATCAGCGCGGCAGACGCCCGCGTAAGCTACCTGGGCATGCGCAATGCAGTGTACCGCACAGTCACAGATCTGCGCTTATTACCAGCCGGCTCAACCGTATAGTGGTGCAGCAATGGCACGATATTCAGCCGATACATGCAGATCATCTGATCAGCCATTCAAAGGCGCAGTGGCGCGATTTGCATCTCATTACAGTTGCTCCACTCCTCATTTGCATGCATTGTGCTATAAAAGTGCAACAGTGGGCTGCGCTGGCCAGATTCGGTTACTGCAGGTGAGAGGTGAGTTGCATGCTGTGGGATGTTCTGGACAATGGGCATGGGATAACGCTGTAGACTGCACAGTGACAGGTGTCCACTTCCTCCCATACAGAATGCCATGACCGAGCAGAGCCAAGGTGAGGGTGAGGATGGTGGGCGAAGGAGGAGGCGGCCCAACTTCACCACGGCAGAGACTGAGGCCCTCTTCCAGGCCTACCTGGAGGAGGAGGCACTACTGAGTGGATGGCGGGCACCCTCAGGTCTGCAGGCTGCATGGGAGGGTAGCCGGGCAGTGAACCTGCATGGAAGCCACCAGCGCTCCGTGCAGGAATGCAAAAAGAAGATTGGGACAGACCACAGGAGGGTGAAGGAGAAGGTGGCAGCCCTCAGGGCGGCACGTGCTGGCACTGGCGGGGGCCAGCCAGCGGTGGTGGAGCTGACCCAGGCTGAGGACCGACTGGCTGCATCAATGCAGTGCAGTGCTATTGAGGGTGTACCAGGAGATGGATTCCAGACAGGTGGAAGCCCATCACTGCACGGTATGACATGGTGGTGGTGTTGGGGGGAAGGTTGTTCACATGCACTCACATGTCCTCTCTTTCTGTTACAGATCCTGTTCGCCTTCAGGGGACGGTGGTGGTGGGTCCAGGCAGTGAGGATGACCTGCTGGACATGGAGGAGGGTCCATCCACCTCTGTCACCAGCCAGCATGCACTGCACCAGCATGCACGCTGGGCTGCCAACTCTGGTGTCGGTGATTCGGGTGTGGGGGGTGCACAGCCTGTGTTTCAGCAGTCTGGCATGCAAGCATGCCAGCACACTGTGACTGTGGCTGTAGCTCGTAACTGCACCATTGATGATGCAAGGACTGCAATGGGCAGTGACATGTGTGTGTTCCATGACGGACACACAGCAGGCCAGCACGTGCCCCTGGGCCTTGCTGGTTCTGACTTGTGTGCCAGCATATCGGCACAGTCCCAGGCTGTGCCTGTCAGCCGGTGGCTGTGCAGGTGTCTGGCACTGTTGCGGCCACAGCGGTGGAACGAGTGGTCCCTGGGGCACAGCGGTTGAAGGGGCAGCAGCAGCAGTCACCCACCAGGTCTGGGGGTGCAGTGTCCAGCGGTGGCACATGCCCGCTGCCATTTGATACGCCCATTCCTGGTCCTGGCGAACAGCGCCCACCCTCAAGGGGTGTTGTGCATCAGGACCTTCCACACCCTGGGGGACAGGATGCCGTTGTGGCAGAGTACCCATTGGATGAGCACACCCACCTGCTGCGGGAATCAGTACAGCAGCAAAGGTGGGTTGCAACATCTGTGGAGGCACTGTGTGCGGCTGTGGAGTGGCACAGCAGGGAGTGTGCTCTGGACCATGCAGAGATGGTCTGTATGCGGATGGATGTGATCGCTGCCATTGACAGGCAGACCCAGGCACTGGTCGCTGTCGTGGCTGCATTGGGCACACACGCAGGTGCTTCTGTACCGCACACCCCACACAGTACGCTCTCCACTCCCTGTTCCTGGCGTCATGCGACCCCAGGCCTGTCGACACCGGGTTCTGCTGTGGGCATCCCAAGCACCCCTGGTGCAGGTATGTTTGGCATCCTACAGACCCCAGTGCGGACAAGGTCGCGATCGCGCAGTGGGACCCCTGGTGGTCCATCGGTGCCACCCCATGTGGCCCCTGCTCAGCCTGCCAGTGCTGTTGGGTCATGGAGGGCTGCCCAGGCATCCGCGTGGCCGGTGGAACGGTGCAACATGACTGACCTGTCTCCCAGTGCGGCCCTGTCTGCTGCTGCCCTTGTGCACTGTGCGTCATGGTGGGCAGTGCACTGGTGGGTGCCCTGCCCATCACGCCGACATCGGACCACCTGCACACCATCCCGACTGCTGTCCACAGGTGCGTATGCATGATGATGCCTGCATTGTACTGTACACCAAGGTGCAAGGGTGCCCAGCATCTGACACACGTGCTTGGACAGTACAGGTGGTGGGTGTGGTCTGTGGATCTGTGTGTTTGCCATGTCTGTTCCTGCTCTGCTGTGCACCTGCCCATGTACGCTTTGTGCCTGGTGTGTTTGTGTTTGTATGCGTGTGTCCATATGACTGTTCGCCCCTCCCTGATGGTGTGTTTGTGTGCCTTCCACCCTCCTTGCCGTCATGCACCCCTGGTGTGTTACTCTGTGTGCCTGTGGGTTGCGCCAGGACAGTGTTGTTTGCACATGGCCCTTGACTTACCTGTGTTGTGCATAATGCTCCCGTGATGGTGTCCGTGCAGCTGGGCCTGCCGGATCAGTCGGGGTCCCGCCCGTCAGGTTGGGCTGCACATCACCATCAACACCGGCGCGCTGGCGCCCCATCGCTGTCCCCTCTTCAACCTGTACGACTATCCTGACAGTCATTGGCCATGTTGTGCAGGATACAACAGGCCAGGAATATCCCACAAGCCTTTGAGGGCTGTACTGTAGGGCACCGCGGAGGTGTCTAGGCATCGGAGCGTGCCTTGAGCATCCCAAACACCCGCTCAATGATGTTGCGTGTGGCGGCATGTGCCTCATTATAGCGTTGCTGCGATGGGGTTATGGGGCGCCGGTACAGTGTGAGCAGCCAGGGACGGAGTGGGTATCCGCTGCCACCTGTGTGGAGATAGTGGAGATCAGTCTCATGTTCAGGTCCATATTGCCCATATCCCTGTGTGCCACTACCATGGCACCTGTGGCATTCCCACCCTTGCCCCGAGTTTGCATTCCCTACATGCATAGTCACCCACTAGATGGCCTGTGGGGATGTCCCCACTCTCGAATCGATGGCACAGTGTGGACTGATGCCACATGAAGGCATTCTGTGCTCCACCAGGGTGTGTGGCACAGATATTGATTATACGCCCAGTGGCATCACACACCACCTGGCAGTTGACACTGGGGAAGCCCTTCCGATTCATATAGGCGGCCCCATCGGGGCCAGGTGGCGTGTGAATGGCCACATGGGTGCAGTCTATGGCCCCTAGCTCGCCAGGCATACGTGCTACCCTGTGGAACGCCTGCATGTTTGCTGTACGCTCTGCCGCGGTGCTGGGGAAATGGATGTGCTCCGCAGCATGTGGCAGCAGTGCGCTGAGGAATTGGGTGAGGATGCGTGACGTGGCCGACTGTGTGATGCCTGTGGTGTCTCCTGTTGGCCTCTGGAAGGTGCCCGTGGCGAGCAGGCACATGCAGGCTGTCACCTTGGTCTCCACTGACAGAGCATGACTCCGTCGTGAGGGTGCCTGCATCACATCACTGCACAGCTCACAGAGCCGCCTCAGTATTGCCCTGTTCAGGCGGTACTGGCCCACGATCTCTACATCTGTGTACAACTCAAAGCTGATGCGGGCACGGTACTGCCTGTTGGGGGCGTACTCACGACGGGCCCCTCCACGGCCACGCCCCTGCACCTTGCATTCTCACCCCTCATTACAGCTTCCATGTGGAAGCTGGCACTGTCCATCTCCTGGCTTGTGCCCCCGCTGATGTTGCTCTGTTACCCCCGCTGTCCTGACTGCTACTTCCACTGCACCGGGCACCCCCCACTGGCCTCTGCAGCCTATGGCCCACACTGCTTCCCTTGCCTGCCCTGGCCTGTCACTGTCTGTCTTTCTCTCTCTCTCTCTTCCCCACTTGGCATCCCTGTGGTGTTCTTGCGCGCTTCCTTGAGCCTTTTATTTTAGCTCATTTCCGCTGGGGCGTAACTTCCGGCTGGTCGCGGCTGCGCGTGCGCCGTCTTTACAGATGTCGATTGCGCTCTTGTCGCATGGATCCACCCTTCGGCTGCGCATGCCGCCATTTGCATTGCGTTGTTGCTCAGCATGTTTTCGGTGGCGCAACTGCCTCCTGCTGAATATCGCAGAATGGCACACTTTTGGACTTGCGCAGGCGCAACCCTATTGTGCATGGCGCAACCCTTTTGAATATCCCACCCACTGTATATACAGGTCAGATCAGTGCTGCATTACACTCATATGGTCCTAGTTCCTATTAGACCTGCAATTCAGGATGTGCACAACACTTAAAGAGTTCCCCCATTACTCAAGTGGGGGACCAAACATTGTGGGTTCTGTTTACTGATGGAACTGCATTTAGTGCAGCACCATAATCTGTTGCTCTGATGACATCATCCTCCAGCAGCATTGATGGTAAAATGGAGGACAAACACATTGATAACTTCTGGGGGCTGTATATTTTTATTTATGTAACCCCTGGGTGGCACCACCCCCCAGTGTTACACCCCTGCCTACTACCCTGGACATAGGCTAAGGGGTTTGGGTTCGCTAACTTATAGCATTTTTTAAAACCTTTGGGCAGTGCCTCCACTCAGGGTGCTTTATGTGGGTGAGATGGTGCTGGGTGTAGCCCCCTGAGCTGCTACACCGCCCACGGTAACCAGTTACCTTCCCCAGACATGCCCCAATACACAGTTCCCCACATTTCCACATTTTGAATTAAAGGCTCTCTCTAATAATATGCTCACACAGGATTTCAAACAACAACAACAAGATATTTATTTCGGGGGTAATAAAGGAGCTAGGAAAGGGAAACAGGAGGAGTAGAGGATATCTTACTGTATTTACACATGTACAGAGATCATTTTGGATTTTGCTGGTGAACCTCCAGCTGGGTGGCTACATATTAACAGGCAGACATAAATCACATTTTACCATTCGACTTAAGACATCCAGAGCCCTGGCTATCTAGCTGCTGATAAATCAGATGTTAAACATAATTATTAATATTACCCACACTGGTACCAGTCCCAGATACAGCAGAAACCCCGGAATCTCATACCATACTGGTTAAACAGATACCACAGTCCAAGATGTTGCAGGCCTGATGGAGTTGCAGCTGGTCAAGGTGGCCGGCTATTAATTTGAGGGTGGGGGCAACTTGGAAACAGATTTTTGTAAAGTAGCAAATTATTATTTACAACCACAGCAGGGATTGCCCTGCACTTTAGCAGACAAAGCAGGCATAGCCCTGCACTTGTAGACAAATCAGGGATTGCCCTGCACTCACAGACTTCTGAACATTCCAGAACGAACTATGTGGATCTTACATCCAGAACATTCAGCACAATATTTGAAAGTCCCATCCAATGCAATGAGAGCGATGCTTCTGTCAAGCATCCTAAACGCAGTTTAAACATGGTCACATCCAGTACTTTATATGCCAAAAGGCATCCATCCAGAGTAAGTTGGCAACAACACTTTATCAAGCATCCCATACTTTAGTCACAGGCAGTCACATCCAGTACATTCTATATACCAAGAACATTATCCACAAGCGGAGTCCTATCCAGCACGCCTAGCCATTTAACACTTATACCAAGCGCCTTAGACAAAATTCTGTGCAGACACAGGTACATTCTCTTTTAAGGTATCTTAGACATTATGCTCTAGGGCCTCCTGTCTCATGAAGTGAGGTGCTTGGCAGACAGCTCCACGATAGCAGGACTCTAACCCACAGCTACACATTTATATGATTCACTAAGCCAGCATCTTGTTACACCTGCAACTTAGTCATTTGGGCCACAGACAAGATGCATCCATTACTTGAACTAGGCAGTCTCTTATGGGGTTAGTAGCCCAGACTGATGACTTCAATACTTCACACTTAACTGCACACATTTCTTATGGGGCATGGAGCCCCAAGATTAGTTCCTTAGCTCCCTCGCACCGGGGGGTAGGAGGGTACTCACTCAGGTCCTCCATGGGTCTCATCCACAATCGAAGGCATCCTGAAGACTTCTTCAGCTCTCTCACCACTGAGGTACTTGGTCAGCACTCTCACCACTGCATAATGTCATCTGGTCTGGTCAGTGCTCTCACTGCTGCTGGACATCTGATTCTTCGGTCCACATCTTTCCCCGATGTGGGAGGGAAGGCTAGCCTCTGGAGGACAGTACTGGCAACCTCCAGACTAGCCGTTGCAGAAAGCCCAATTATTGTAACTAGTTAACTGCTAACTGAAGAAAATAACAAATGTCCTCTGAAGACTGAAAGGGCTTGAGTTAAGAGGCCCAGGCCTGATGGCATGGCTGGAGCCTGAGCCCCTTCCCCATGGGGGGCTCCCAGCAGGCTGGAGTCTGCTCTGCTGCTCTCTGTCTCTCAGCTGTGCATCTCTGAATCTCCCGACAAACTGGCAACATTGTCTCTTTATAGAGCCCCTAGCTCGACTCCTGATTGGTAGCAGGGATGGGGTGACATGTCTCCAAATTGCTGAGAGACCTGTCAATCAGAATACTCGAGGCACAATTGGGTTGTGGAATTTGTGCCTAAAATAATGTCCCTGTAAGCCTCCATAAGCACTTGGGTGCTTACCCATGAGATGCAGTGAATGTCCCACAAGTCCTGGCTATCTATTGCTGCAATTCCAATTGGCTGTATTGCTGGCAATGGCTGCTTAACTCACTGTCCCTTATAGCAGATTAGATACAGTCCTGAATAATGTCCTGGTGCAGCCAGAAAGAAGTAATTATTTTCCTCAAATGCCCCACAGTTCTATAGCTTAAAGGCTGGACTTGCAGTTGCTGCACAGATGAAAAATATGGTGCTTTTACTTTTCCTGTCGCTACTGCTCTTATGCAAGCTCCCCTTGCAGCAGCTGACAGGCTGACACACAGAGTCCCAGATACTGGAATTGCCAGGGAAACAGTACTCATTTTAACTTTAAGCACTTTTCCCCACATGCACAGTATATTCCCAACAACAACAGTTCCATTATTTAAAACATTTTAATTCTTTACTTTTTGGCTAGAGCTGAACATAGCTACCCTGGAGGCAGCCAGATACACTGTTATGCATTATTCAGATGACCGGGGCCCTGCACAGGCATACTCAAATGCGCCCTGGTCAGGACTCCTTTAATTCCCATCTGAGCAGTCCCCCAGCAGGCTGTCCATGGTCATCGGGTCCCAAATAGGTGGAAGGGATTCTGGGACCCACGGCACAGTCCCCAAGGTGGCCGCAAAACAAGCGGCTCCACATCAAAGGCGCTTTGTGCGCTAACGTGACTTCCGCTGTCCTGGAGGCAGCACTTTTGCAGCGGGAGCTCGCGGTCAGCAGTTTAAGCCCCAAGGGGCTGGATTTTCATTTGACAGCAAGCTGGGGCACACACGAGGGCAAACAGGACCTGGGAAGCCAGAAAAATTAGAGGCCAAGTCAGGAGAAGCCCGAGAGACAGTGAGAGAAGGACAGAACAAACCGGGCTAAGGTAAACCCAGACTGGCATTTCTAGGAACCCCTATTTGCAAGGGGGTTACATTTATAATCTAGATTTGGACAGCAATAGGACTGCTGGCAACTGGAGGAGGCACACACCCGTTACACATAAGGAGTTGGGAAAATATGGGTGTGAAACTATGGGAGACTTCCCTTTTAATATAACTCATAGGTCAAATTCTTAAGACAGTAATTAGATCTGCATATATTGTCTCTAGTATTGTGTGATTTCCACAATAAAAACTTCCCCTACTCTTTATCAATAAGTGCCATGGGATCTTTTACTTCTACCTAGACAGTGAACAGAGATGGGCAGAAGAGACCTTGGTTTAACATCTCATCCAAAAGATGGCACCTCAGTTATGCAGCACCCCTCTCATACTGCCCAATAGTGTCAGTTATGGGTATTATCCCAAAGTGCAGTACCTGGTGTGGGCTAGAACCCATGACCATCTCATCTTATATTCCCAGTGGTGAGCATGCTATCTACTGAGCCACTGACACTGCCATTTAAAAACATGGAAGATTGGAGGCTTTAGTAAGACACTGAACCAGGCAGAATCCATGTACATAAGTATCTTCACAAATCCCAGGAGTCTGGAATCCCATTGTAAATGAACAGTACCTTGATGTCTGTTTTGGAACAATGAGTTGGAGTCCTCGATGACAAAAAGTACTCTGCACAGGCTTGCCTGCCTGGTAAGCTGCCAAGGTAAAGACCATGTTCAGAAGGTAACCACCTAAGAGGTGAGAGACTCAGTGACCTGGGAGAACAGAGTGATCAGATGTCAAGGGTACCAATATAATTCCTGCGGAATTGTAGGAGAACGGTTATGCTCAAAAGCCCACCTAAGGGTGGAAAAGAACTGTGCAGGGCGGTAACAGCAGTGCCAGGCAGGAAGTTTATACAGTGATGGAGAGAACTTGTAATTATTAGTGTCAGAAAAGAAATGTACATTTAGAGGTACAAAGCACTTCATGTTCATGAAGTTGTGGAACCTTTAAAGGAAAGCAATCATTATCTTTAGCTCCCCACCCCCCAAAGCTTTACCCCCCGATTAGTCTTTTAGGCTTTTCGCACAGAAACATTTTTTTTACATGTTCTTACTTACTTTATTATTTTTTTTGTAAAGTCTGAGATTCCCAAACGTGGTGGACGTTGTGCGGTTCCATTTCATCTGAAAGTGCGGTGCCGCACCACTCGCCTCAATATATTTGTATTAAAGCAAGCAGTTTAGTGCTGCACTTTCAGATGAAATGGAACCACACAGCGTCCGCCATGTTTGGGAATCCTGGACTTTACAAAAGTAAAATAAAGTAAGTAAGAACATGAAAATTTTTTTTTTCTGTGTGAAAAGCCTAATTGGGGGGTAAGACTTTGGGGGGTGGGGAGCTAATGACTGCTTTCCTTTAAAGGACCACAGTGAACTGAGACAAAAATTGATTTGATTAATTAGTCTGCATGTCAGAAAGCACTGTTTTCCACTGTAAGTGTTGTAAAGCATCACAAAATAAGACCTTTTCTAGTTCAGGAGTAGCAAATATACACTCTATAAATGGGCTGGCAGTATAGCCTAAAGGTTAGAGGAACGAGGTATGCACAAGCTTGATACAGCCAGCAGACTAGACCCGAGTTTGATTCTCACAACCTCCACTTGCATACTGTGTGACTCTGAGTAAGTCACTTAACCGCCCAGTGCTCCCAGGTCGCCCCTGAAAACAGGCACTTTTGCCTAGTGGGCCTTACCCGGCTACCAAAGACTAAAATAAAATAAAGAAACTAACACTGAGCACCTAAAAGGGTTAACATTTAAACTCATCACATTTTAAAATGGTGTCAAATTCTTCTGCTATTAGTGGCTATTTTTCCTTTCTGTTTATGAAAGGAAGGTGAGCAGTGGGTCACTTTCAAAGAAGAACAACAGAAAAAAAGTAAGCATAAGGTAAATTATTAATTTTAAATTGCATGATAAGAAAAGCCATTCATTAGAAAATGGTTAGTCTATTAAAAGAATTCAGTTGTCATAGTTAATTGCTTGGGTTGTTTGACAAAACAACTAAGGGCTGAATGGGTCTGCCTCTGTTTTGTACAGAGAGCCAGACTCTTTTGAGAATAGGGCTAAAACAGGGTTGCCTGATGAATTAATCAGTATTAAAAAATCAGGCGCCCGGATATTCAAAGCAGTTGCACGAGGCGCAACAGGGTTGCGCATGTGCAACTGCGGAGATGTGCCAAAAAGCGATATTCAGCGGGAGCAACTGCGCAGCACAAGGTGCAGTGCACCAATGCACAATAGTAATGAATGCATGCGCAAGGGCAGGGGGCGGACCCATGAATATGCGGCACAGCATAATATTCAACTGCCGAGCAATGGCGCAAGCGAGGAGCGACTGCCAATTGTGCGGAGCAGTCTTGAGCCCATAAAAACAGGGAGCAAGTAGGAGGAGAGCACTTGGTCAGCGGGGAGCAGGACGGAGGGTGACAGACAGACCATCTGAGACAGGATGAGGGAGACAGGGAGAGGAGGGGAAGGACATGGAAAGAGAGAGGGTGAGGGAGGGAGAGAGAGAGAGTGGGAGAGAGAGAGAGAGTATGTGTAAGAGTGCCACCAACGGAGGCCTACTGAGGGAGGGAGGGAGAGAGAGTGGGTGCCAAAGGGAGCCACCGGACCCAAGGGGTGTGACACAGGCACTCACAGGGGTGGCAACAGAGCCTGCAGGCAATAGCCAGCCAGGGGCAGGATATGCAGGAGAGGGCCTGCCAAGCGACAGGCACTGCCCCACAAAGCCGGGAGGGCCAGTCGAGCCAGACACCCAGGGGGTGACAGGACAACAGGGGCCATGGCCAGTGCAGCATTCCAGATGGAGGCCGTAATGAGGGGTGTGAGGATGCAGGAGGCAGAGTAACGTGACCTTGGAAGGGCCTGGAGGTGGCACGCCCGGAACAGGCAGCACCAGCCCCACATCAGCTTCGAGACCCACGCTGACACAGAGATCGTGGGCTGTTATCGCCTGAATCGGGTGAATCTGAGGCAGCTCTGTGAGCCGTGCAGTGACGAAATGCAGGCACCCACTAGACAGAGCCACGCCCTGACAGTGGAGACAAAGGTAACAGCTGTTATGGGCCTGCTCGCCACGGGCACTGTCCAAAGACCAACAGGGGACACCACAGGCAAAACCCAGTCGCCCATGTCACGGCCCCCCACACAAGTCCCCAACACCCTGCTGCCACATGCTGCAGAACACATCCAATTCCCCAGCACACAGGCGGAGTGCACAGCAGCCATGCAAGAGATCCATAAGGTAGCATGTATGCCTGGCATGCTGGGGCCATTGACTGCACCCATGTGGGCATCTGCATGCCACCTGGCATGGAAGGGGTAGCCTACATCAACAGAAAGGGCTACCCCAGCATCGACTGCCAAGTGGTGTGTGATGATGGGGGTACATAACCAATGTCTGTGCCACACACCCTTGGGGAGCACATGACGCCCACATCTGGCACAGCTCGGCACTGTGCCACAGGGTCAAGAGTGGGGACATCCCCACAGGACATCTAGTGGGTGGGTATAGTGAGCCCACAGGCAGCAGGGAACAGCAGAGCATGGAAGGGGGTGGCAGGGCAGGGGAACAGCCGTGTGTGACTGGGAGGGGCATGGGGCACAGTGACAGGGTTCACCAGGCTAACCATTACTCTCCCTCTGTCCCTTCCCACACACAGGTGACAGTGGCTACCCACTCAGGCCCTGGCTGCTCACCCCCTACTGGTGTCTGTCATCCCCAGTGGAGGAGCAGTACAGTGGGACACATGCCAGCATGTAGAACATCATTGACCATGTGTTCGGGATGCTGAAGGCACAGTTCCATTGCCTGGACAGGACTGGTGGTGCCCCACGATACAGCCCCTCAAAGGCCTGTGGCCTCCTCCTGGCCTGCTGCAGGCTGCACAACATGGCCATTGACCGTAGAACAGCTGTTGAGGCTGATAAGGGGTACAGCGGTGGGGACGATGCATGCGTTGGGCCGGGAGATGGTGGGCAGCCCCCCCTGAGCAGAGGATCCCCGGCCCATGAGGCTGGCACGCCACCAGAGAGACACGATAGCATAGGAGCACTATGGTGCATGCAGGTAGGTGGACACACACATGTGCACAGAATTGACACAGTGGCAGGACACACAGCCATGTGTGGGCATGGCCAGGGCCATGCACACACAGATGTGACGCAGTGGCGGGCAGTGCCACACGGCCACACGCAACTCCACACCACACAGCACCACACAATGGCATGCACACACACACACACACACAGAGTGGCACCTGCATGCACGCGACCGTGCGCCAGCGTGTGGCGTGGATCAGGACACAGGGCACTGGTGCACAGGCACAACCAGTGGTGAGATGGCATCATCATGCACATGCCACACTGGCCAGCGGCTGTGCAGGTGCACACACAGGTGGTGAGTGGCACACCACACGGCTGCCACGACCGTGCGATGCACACACACACCACGATGCCCACATGCACAGGGCGGTGGCTGCAAACAGCTGATGGGGGCATGCAGCAGGTCTGCTCCCGCAGTCAAGGCTGCCACTATGGACACGGGATGGCTACACTGTGGCCACCAGCTGGCGCAGGCTGCGCAACTGCCAGGGGGGTCTGCGACTGACCCCCAAAGGGTGGGACTGCGGGACCATGACCTGGTCCTCACAGGGGTCTGCAGGCTCCCAAACAGGCCCACACCAAGCATGACTGGGATGCCCACAGCAGAGCCCGGTGCTGACACAGATGGGGTCGCCTGACGCCAGGGCTGTGGGGTGGACATTGCACTCCGCGGTGTTTGTGGCAGTCAGCCACATACTGTGACAGCCAATGGGGCAAGGCTGACTGAGATCGCATCGCAGTGCAGTCCAGGGCTGTGGTCATGTCCTCTCGCAGGCGTTGAATGGCCTCTGGGACCTGCGCGGTGCCCCTCCCACACTGCTTGGCTGCCTGGTGCACCTCTGCACGGAGTTCCCGCACCCCAGCCATGAGCAGCACCTGTTGCTCAATGGAGGCCCGCAGCAATCGGGTGTGTTCGGGCCAGGGATCGGCGCCTTGGGGCGCATGGGCATTGCACTGACCCACCAGTGTCAAACGACCGCACTTCATGGCCCCCCACTCAGGCAGGGACCTGACAGCATGGACCTCATGGGGATGGGCAGTGTCAGGTGTCCCAGTGGCAGATGTGGCGCCTGACCCTCCAACAACTCCAGCTGTTTGCTGCTGCCACCCCTCCGACCCCTCCACGCTGGTCAGCACCTGTGTGGGTGCCCCGCCACCCTGCGTCCTTGTGCCTGTGCACACAACAGTGCCAGGGTCAGTGGCAGGCAGCTGTTCCACTGCCAACAGGCCACTAGCCACGCAGCCGGTGCTGATGATTGGTATGGGTGACTCCCCTCCAACAAGCCTTCCACCAACCAGGACAATGGTCTGATCATCATCAGTGTCGGACCCTGCCCCGATCTGTGCCTCTGTATCGAGCACGCCGTGGCTGGCATCTTGCTGGAACACAGCCAGGGCCTCATCTGCCACCATGCCCGGGACATCTGGCTGGACAATGGTGATGGTCCCCAGCCTATCGGGCCCCCTGATGCCTGTTGAAGTGGATGGCCGGTTCTGCGGGGCTGGGCAGGCTACCACGACAGCCGTAGGTGCCCCAGCCACCACATGCTGGTGAGCCAGTGCTGTAAGGGAACACAGATGCATTAGAGCTGCCGACCCAACAGGCACCCCCTCCCCCCACTCCCCATCCCCCACTCCCCCACCTGCCAGACCTACCATGCGGTGATGGGCTCCCTCCAGTCTGGAAGCCACCGCCCGGCACACCCTCCACCGCAATATGCCGCATGGTGGCCACCACCATCTCCTCCTGCAGCGTGAACTGTGACACGGCGGCCTGGCCACCACCCATGGCCGACCTGGTGACCTGGATGACCGCCACCTTCTCCTTTGTTCGACACGTGTCGGTGCCCACCTTCTTCTTGCACTCCTGTGCTGAATGCTGGTGGCTGCCCTGCTGGTTCACGACCTCCGCTACCTCCTCCCAGGCCGCGGCCCTGGCTTAGGGTGTGCCAGTGGCGCCACTCAGCAATTGCTCCCTGTCGAGGTACACCTCGAACAGGGCATCCGCCTCCACTCTTGTGAAGTTGGGCCTGCACTTCCGGACAGACCCACGCTCCACACCCTCCTCGTGCTTGGACATGTTGCTACCTGTGGACATGGACACGTGGTTAGTGGCTGCAGTGGTCCACCCCGGCCATCGAGCACCTTGTGCTGGTCCTTCCCTGGCAGGCGCATCCTACCTCTGATGGTTGCAATACCGGTCCATGTCCTGTGATGTTGTGCAGTGCTTTATTAGCGCATTGCATGCACATGAGCTGATGCACAACTATAATGACATGCAAATGTTTTCATTGCACTGTGGATAGGCTGATGAGCTAATCTGCATATGTCAGCAGAATATCGCGCTGTTGCGCATTGCACAATGGACTTGCTCCGGTGCATGTCATTGCGCAATGCCGTGTCATGCGCAGTGCAGACTCGCCAATGCGCATGTGTGACAGCAGCAGCTGCCGCCTATTGTGCAGCATATGCTGTAGGATCCATCCTGGCCATGCGCCATGGGCCCTATTACGCTCGAGCCCTATACAGCCTATAGCACTCGTGCGCTATTGGGTCTAATGGTGCTCAGGCGCCAATGACTCTATGGTGCATGGGAGCTATCGGGCCTATGGCGCACAGGCATTATAGGGTCTATGTTGCTGAAGTGCTGTTGGACCCATGGGGTGTGCTGTCCACATGGCCCCATTGCGCACTATGCGACATGGGTCCAATAACGCACCTGTGCACATTGAGCATGCTGACCCCGACCCCTGCCATGCCCTATACAACCCAGTGACCCCTGCCTCATGTGCCGGTGTGGCCACACCCATGCTGCACATCCATGGGGATGCGTGATTGCTGCAGATTGAGCATCTCCATGCGAGGTGTGCATCTCGTGCACATTGTGCACATGCACCACCAGGTGCCATATTGCCATTACACACTGCTTAATGACAATGCCACATTGCACTGTGCCCCGTGCCCGCAAGTGGAGTCAGGTAGAGCTCGTCCAGCTGGTGGCCCAAGTGGAGCCCCATGCTGCTGGCCTGCTTGGGCAGCAGCCCCTCACTGGGCCCAGGACAGCGGTATGACAGGCCATTGTGGATGGGGTGGTCCAGGTCACTGGGGTGCTGTGCACCAGGAAACAGTGCCGGCACCAGTATTGCAGCCTGCTCAGGAGGGACCTGGAGCAGCTGAGGGCAGTGCAGGCACGTGTCCGCAGGAGGGCCGTGCCACGGCCAGATGAGTGGGCTCATACTGCATCTGTGCACGATCACTGTTCCGTGGGGTTGGCAGGGCTGCATGCCATGCTGGGGTGGGGGAGGTCTGTTGTGTGCCCTGTGGCTTGGCATTGTCATTCACTGGGTGCGCTGCACCACAGCTCTGCGGTCTTGCCCAGCCAGGGTGCACACTGTGCTTGGGGGTGGGGGCAGTGGGCTCATGCTGTGGCTGTGTTCTGATGTGTGCTTGTCTGTGTTCCTGTCCTAGGGCCTGAGGACCAGAGACATGCCAGAGTGGCAGGGGCACCTGGTGGGCCGCTGTGGGCCCTATGGCTGGGGTCACGGGACTGAGCGGAGCAGCAGTAGTGGGTCTGGCGTGCACAGCACCACTGCAGACAGGTAGGCACTGTGCATTCCCACATAGTTGTACTGGGTGGTCTGCGGGTGTGGGGGTATGGTCTTGGCCTCCTGTGCCATGTAATGTGGCAGCTGTGTGCAGCACATGGTGCAGTGTGCGTTGCGCCGTGGGGCAGCCATTGCACATGTGTGTCAGCTGTTGGTGGGTTGGGTGTGCATCTGTCTGCCATGAGTGCCGCTGGGGTTCTGCTGCAGCACCATGCCACCTGTCTGCCACTGTGCTGTCAGGTGGCCCTTGGGCAGCGGTACCCAACTCTGTGCACTGCCATGGCCTGCTGGGTTGGTGGCAGGTGTAGGCCCGCCCACTGCGGGTGGTAGGGGTGCCACTCCAGGGGCACGTATTCCCACTGTCTACTGCACACGGGGGGGCTAGGGGGCTATGGAAGTGCACTGATCACCTGTCCCTTCCTCTGCCATAGGTGTCCAGAGAGGATCCCGCCTGCAAGTCTATATGCGTCTACTGCGTGAGATCCTCCTCATCACATCCCACACCTTGGAGATTGTGGGGCAGACCAGGAGGTTCGTGCTCCAGAACCAGTGCAGGGGGAGGCGCCAGGCACCAGCAGGCCATGGCCGGCCTTGAGGATCATCAGCCACCATTCTGCCTCAGTCCTCTCTTCCCCCTCCTTCCCCCTTCCACCTGTACAGACCATGTCCCCTGCCCCTTCTTACCTCTGCCTCCCCTCCCATTTGTTACTTGCATTTTGTTTACCTGTGTTGCTTTCTTCCATTATATTTTATACCTGTTTACCCTTCTGTGTCCGTGTCTGCTTTGCAGCTGGTGAGTAGATCCATGCTGCAGTCGTGTGGTGAGTGGCCATGTGGTGTGCCTGTGTCATTGGGAGGTGTGTGCATGGTGTTAGCATGCCCCTCGGTCAATGGCTGTGCTGTGGTGCAGCCCTGGGATGGCAGTTTGGGATGTGTGGTGTGTGGTGGGTGCCATGTGTTGGGGTGTTGCTTGTCATTGGCCGGGTGGCCACGTGCCCACCGGTGTGTGGTGGTCTAGGGTTCCCACCCCTGTACATCAGTGCCACCTGTGCCTGCGTCCTCCCAGGGGGGCACCACTGCATGCTTGCACTCCATATGTGGTGGTGTCCTGTGTGCTGGCTGTGTCCCTGCCAGAGTTCCTGGCCTGGTGCCCCCGCCGTCCTGCACTGTTCCCCCCTTCCCCCTTGCCTGTCTCCCTGTTGTGCCCATGGCTGTTCCTGCTGTGCCTTGGTGCATCCTCCTCTGTCCCGTGCACATCCCTGGTTGCGCTATGGTGCATTTCTGGTTGCTTCCTGGTGCACCTCTTACTGCGCCATGGTGCAGTGCCTGTGATATTCAGCCGTGTTGTGCTGGCTCATGTTGCGGTGTGCAACCTTTGAATATTGCAGTCACTGTGCCAGTGTGCAGTTGACTTGCACTGCGCCAGGGTTTTGCATGCTTTTGGCGCATTTCTGAATATCCCACCCAGGGTATTTTGGGTCAACAAAATATTGGTGGACTTTGTCCATAAAAGTTCAGTGGAGGAGTTTCATGAGCTTTTGTGGACCTTCATGAACTTTTATGTTCATGAACATTTGAGCACAGGAGTGCAATTTAGAACCTGTCTACACTGGCAATAATTTTACAAAATGTTTTTAACCCTTAGTCTGCTGACATAATTAGAATGTATAGAAAGTTTGGACTGATATATCAGTCTGTGGCACAGCAGGGGTTTAAGTGTTTTAATTTCATTGCTTGAATACAATGTTCAGAGTGTTCACATTGCACTCCAACACCATACTTGCCTGCTTGAGTTCCCAGGAGTGATTGTAGCAGTACCACAAAACTTTGCTGGTGCTGCAGTGCATGTAGGGATACTTGCAATTGGGTGTGGCAGTGGATCTGGAGTACAGTTCCATTATTCCATTTGGGAACTCATTGTGAACTCAGCAGTGTTTGTGAGTCTCTCTTTTTTTTTTTCCCTGGGTGCCCCAAAACAGAGATTGCAGTATGGAGGTGGTTGCCTTAAACTGTGTTACAGCATGGATCACATTGACACTGCTGTTAACACAGTTAAAGGCACTAGGAAGAACAAAACTGTGCTAAAACCCTGCTCTGAGCAGGGTTTTAACACAGTTTTTGAACACAGATGGTAGCATGGTTCTGCCATGCTACCATCTGGGTGCAATACTTTCAAACCATATTAAAAGAGTTAACACAGTTTAAAACATGGAACATCGTCTGCTGGGGACAGGGCATCTATGTTCACACACAGTTCATGAACATTCATGCACAATTTGATGAACACTTGAATGATCATTGGCTGAATTCATGAACTGTTCATGAATAATTCATTAACATTCATGAATGGTTCATGATCATTTCAACTGGATAGACAGTATTGTAGACATGGAGTTGCACCAAATATCCAATAATTCCACTAGAGATGTTGACTGCCAAGAACCACTGTAACAACAGCACATTTTCCTATGGGGCAGCAACCTCTGAGTCTGCTTTATGAAAGGAGCCATCTCAGTGGAAGCACCATGTGACAGATCAGCTATCTGTTGAATCAGGGAGTCATATGAAGTCTTCCTACAAATCTACAAAAGTTAAAGGTAGAAGAAATCCATTTACTAAGATCAGAGATGCCTTAGAGACAAGACCGATTAAGGCCTACCACTTAACTTTGAAACATCTAGATGGAATAATGTGGGTATCCCTGGTACTTTGTGGTGACATTGAGATAAACCCTGGCCCAGGAAACCAAATGATTTCCATCTATCATGATAATGCCAGGAGCTTAATTAAAAAAAATGGACCAATTTAAAATGTGGGTGGAAACAGTGACTCTTGATACAATCATATTGACTGAGACATGGTTAAATATTAAAATAGCCTCACAAGAAATTGAATTAAAGGAACATTATAGATTAGATAGAAGAGTACGGGGATGATGGATCTTAATATACATAAAGCACAATCTGGGGCCATCAACTCGGCTATTCTTGAGTATGCCTGAAGGCACTGAATGTGTGCTAATATACCTACAAGCACTGAATGTGGTAGTTGGAGCTGTGTATTCCCCCCTGAAATCAAACCAGCTGCATTCGAACCCTTCTCCCAAATTGTACTTGAACAGGTCAAAAATAAACCATTATGTTGGGGGGGATTTTAATGTAGCTTGGGGTGGTTCAAGGGGCAAATGATTGGATGAGGCATTTCAAAAATTACATTTAAGACAAATAATAGATACCCCCACCTGTAAAAGTAGCCTCATGAGCTCAGGAAACACCTTAGATCTGATATTTTTCTCCCAGACATGGAAATATTAACTAAAGAGGTTTGTTCCCCTAATTTAGTGACCATTGTGTTATTTCATGTAAAATTAAATTAACAGGTAAAATGATAAAAGCACCCCTCCCCTCTAGGATTACAAAGAGAAGTTTTCAAAATTATAGTTCTGAAGCTCTTATGAGAGAACTAATTACTCAAAACATACAGAGAGTTGCATTAATTACTGACGTTGATCTAGCAGTAGAAGAATTCACTGATATTTTTCTAACTGCCTGTAACAAGTGCACAGCAGAGAGAGAGTTAAAAAGTAAATCCCACCGTCTTCCTTGGGTAACTGAATATATCAAGGAACTAATAAAGGAGGAGGATAAATTATGGAAAGCTGCAAATAAAACTCTGGACAAAAAAAATTGGGAACAATTTAAACAGATTAGGAATAAAACAAAACAAGAAATTAGGAAACTAAAAGAGACATATTATAGACAAAAAATTCAGAATACTACTAATCCTAGAAACTACTGGAACTTGATTAAAAGCTTAGTGAATAATGGGAAATGTCGAAAGGGTTTAAATTTAGTCGAAATGGTGTAAGTGTAACCGAAGATAGGGCAACGAGGATCTTGAATGATTATTTCAGCAACCTTCCAGACCTTGATTGGAATGAAAATACGTAACATTTTGATTACTTGGAAACAAGGGTAGATGATTGTAAAATGCAAAATGTTCCCAGATTTTGGTTTAGAAAAATTGCCACCAGAGAGGTTGTAAATGAAATAAACAAATAAAAAAAATTAAAAATAAAGCAGGAGGTCTGGATAATACTGAGGCTAGATTCTTGAGGGACAGTGCTGCAGTGATAGGGCAGTCTTTAGCTGACCTATTTAACTTAAACTTAAGCCAGGGGGTCTTTCCGAGGAAATGGAAAATGGCAAAAAGTTTTCCAGTTTTTCCGAGGAAATGGAAAATGGCAAAAAGTTTTCCAGTTTTTAAGGGAGGGGATGCATGAGATCCATCAAATTTTAGATCTGTTGCCCTTTTGCCAATAGTCTGGAAGTTGATGGAACAATTGGTCCATTCTCAGTTGATGGAATATCTTGAAAAGTACAATAAACTGACACCAGTCCAATTTGGATTTGGGAGGGGACAGTCCATGGAGACTGTGCTCACAGACTTTCTTGACCAGATAGCTTCCCCCTTAGATAAGGGACAAGCTGTGGGCAAAGTCTTCATGGACTTGTCAAAAGCTTTTGATCTGGTTAATCATCAAATGTTATTAGATTCACTCGAGGACATAGGAGTGTCAGATCATCCTTTAAGGTAGTTTTCTTCGTACTTGTGTGAACATATGTAGCTGGTTTCTATTGGAAGTAACCACTCATCCCTAGCCTCCATTTCAAGAGGTGTCCCTCAAGGGTCAATTGTGGGCCCCCTAATGTTTTTAATCTGCATGAATTCTCTACCAAAATGTATTCTGTATTCCAACATTATACTATATGCTGACAATATTGCGCTTGTAGCTGAGGGAAGAGATTTACCTGAAGTGGAGCAAAAGTTCCAAGCTGATTTTGATATATTAAAACAGTGGTTTAAGGCTAAAAAGTTATTAATGAATTAAAAAAAAACTGATATTTAACTCACAACGGAGTTACTGAGTCTGCACTTCAGGCTATGTCCTTAGATGGGAAGATTTTAACACAGGTAGCAACCTACACATATTTAGGGGTGGAGTTTGATTCAAGTCTTACCTACAAACAACATATAGATAAATTAATAAAGAAAATGAATATGAAATTAGGTGCCCAAAGAAGGGTGCCCTTCTGCATGACTAAAAAGGATTGCTTATTAATATCATCAGTTGCTTAATCCAATACTGGACCATGAGTGTCAGATGTATAGCTTTTCTACTAAGAGATTACTACATAAGCTGGATGTCTTATATCATAAGATAGCGAGATTTGTTTTGCGATATGATCCCACTGTTCATCATTGTAATCTTTACAAATCATTGTTCTGGAACTCATTACAACATAAAAGAGACAGGGCATGGGCTATTCTGTTATATAAAATTCTAAAACCCGAAAAACCAAACAGGCTTTTAAATCTTGTAAGATGATCTAACCATAATTTTAGTTTGAGGCATTCAAGTAAAACTCCCATGGTCCCTATGCCTCGAAATAACTATGGAAAACTTAAATTTAAATATCATGCTGCTAATAATTGGAGTAATTTGCCAACTAATTTGAGAACTCTCAAATTAACAGTTAAAGCTTTTTGAGATAAAATCAAACAAGATTATGTGCATGTTTGTCAATGTTTTTAAAAATAATTCTGATTTGTATATGTGTACTTGATTGTGTAATGTATGTATATCTGACTGTTAGTTTATCTTTATATTATAAATGTTTTTTTAGACTTGTTAGTGATAAAACTTGTAACATCAACAGGACTCCATGGAAACAGGGCTTTATTGACCTATGGAGAAATTTGATTGTCAAATTGAATGCCTGTATAAATAAAGATGTTTTACATACATTACATACACATGTGCCAATTGAACCAGTAACTTTTAACACCTTGAACCCTGGGCCCTCTGCCCAAAGGCCCAGGTACACTAAACCCCTTGCAGTGACTGTTGAGGTGCCATTTGGACCACCAGTGTAGGCAGGGAGGTGTGACACAAGTAAGTAAAAAAGGAGAATGATTTGACTGTTTTTGTTTATTCAGAAAGGGATTTCTATTACTTGGGCCCCAATGTTCAGAGCCAGCTGATAGTGATGCAGAGCCTGTAAGTGCTGCACCAAAAATAGCACATGGTCGGCTCTGTGCTCTATTCAGCCAGTTTGTGCACCTTGCCAGAGAGCACTAAATGACTGAATACTGGGCTGTGCTAGCACAGCATTAAGTGAATGTGGGCTGCACCACAATGGCCCAAGCCTGCATACAGCCCATAGGAGATAGCGTGCCCAATCAGGGAGAGTGTCAGGGCTCTATGTGGGTCACATTCAGCCCTAGCATGCAAATGAGCCCATTGGGCATGCAGGGCAATAAGAGGTCATTTGTATGGCCATTACGGGCTCATTTGCATTTGTGCAGCAGCCCCTTAGTGCCAGTGCAGGAAATGGGATGTATGGATGCCTAAGGAATACCTGGTGTCTAATGGACCCCCTTCCCCCAATCACCCAGGATAAAGTCATAGCAGGTATCCCTTATGGGCTAGCAGCCCCACTGACCAAGTCACCCCCCTATCTGTGATCTGACTCCTCAACCGCTGTGAACCCCCCATCTCACACTCCCCCTCACTGCAGTCACCAGTGCTGCAGTCAATGACATTGACTGGCGCAGCCCTCCATTCACTTCCTTGACTGGCCACCATCTGACCTGCACATAGTGTGATCGTGTGTACAGACACCTGTTATGACTTTATGCTGGGTGATCAGGGAATGGGGGTTCAGTAGACACCAGGGATATGCCTGTTTGCTAGGGTGTTCAGGGAGAGTAGGCCCACTGGACTACCAGGGTGTTCGACTTCAGTTCTGCTGCCCAGCTCTCGAAGGTGGAGGCATGGCCTTAGCACACAGTTAAGGCTAGGTTTCAGTGCATGTTTAGTGCAACCGAAAACCTCTGAATATACCCTTGTGCCATAGTGCTGAGGGATCCCTCATTTGTATAGGTGCAGCGCAATTGTTAACGTGATCATGCTGGTAGGTCACATGATGGTCTGCCTGGATTGACGCACTTTTAGCACTCTCCCAACCTCTCGCCAATAAACTTAGTTTTATTTGCATTTTCAACATAATAGTTGCAGCTGTTTGTTGTTTCTACTGTTACTGAGCACTGAAATCCTTGCGAGCTGGACTTACCTTGTGTGGAAATGGAAGTAGACATGAAAAATGCTCCACCACACCATACACCTCCACAGAGGCCTGAATGAGAGAAGGCTTCTAAGCAGTCTAAACAACAGCCTACTACCACACCCTGCAGCAATGCTCCTCCAGCTGCTTTAACTGAAGACAAATTTCTCCAAGAGTTCAGCACCTTACAATCTGCCTTACAGGTGCTAATGGATGAGTTTAAAGGTCTTCATTCTTCCCTGGATACTCTTTCCTGCTGGGTGGGTGACAGCAAGGCTTGCACTGGCTCACTGAAAGATTGGAGAGTCAGAACGGAACAGAAGCCTGGTGTCCCTATGGCAGAAATTCAAAAGATTTTGTAAGCGCACCTAGAAGATCTGGAGGGATGCAGTCATAGAAACAATGTGGTTATAATGGGGTTGCTGGAGAAGGAGGAGGGTCTCCAGGTAATACAGTTTGTTCAGAAACTATGCGAAAAAGTAGCGGGACCCTCCCCCAATGGTCCGACATACATTATTGAGTGAGCACATCGCTCACTTCGCCCCATGCCAGTGGAAGACTCTCTTCCCAGACCACTTATTTTCAAGTTTTTGAATTTTCTCGACCGTCAACATTTACTTGCAAGAGTTCAGGACCCAAAAGAAGTCACTTGGGAAGGTACCCACCTCATAATTGTGCAGGATCTTCCGGCTTCTGTACAGCAAAAATGAGCCGCATTCCACCCGACAGTGTCTAAACTCATAGCAGCTGGCATTAAATTCAGGGTTAGATACCCTGCCATTCTGCAAGTGCTACATGGAGACATCTGACAGAGTTTCGAGTCCTTGAAACAAGCAACACTGTAGCTGAAAAAGGTGTCTCCATACTTGTTTAAAGCTCCCTGATTCTGATTAGCTACCTATGGAGTAGGTACTGACTTTATTAAATCGGGGTCATTGTGCTGATTGACACTCTTTGTATGGCATTCTTTAATACAGAGCTCCAGAGAACTTTCCTGGGTCCTTTGGTTCAGCACTGTTTCCAGTAAAACTGCCCGGGTCAGGAATACCGATTATTGGATTGTTCTTGTTGTGCTAGTGCGTTGTTCTCTCCTGGCTGCTTTTTTCACCTACGATCTGTTTTTTCTCCGTACTGAACACTCGTAGTGCTTGCAATGGCTCAGGTCCCTGGAGCTCTAATTCAACCTCTGGATATCCGATGAAGTTGTTATACCAGTGTGGGTTTAGTTCTCATTTTTTTGTCTGACTGATTTGACCCTGTTATGGAATGTGCTCAGAGGTTCAGTTTGCCCTATTTTTCAAGTTGGACCACTCATTATTAATATAGATTTTTACCCTCCGGTACCTGTCCACGAGCGCTAAATGACTTCAACTGTTGGATATTGATATTTGTTGTGTTCATCTCCTCAGTGTGCCTGCAGTGACTCTGTTTCACATAGCCAACATCGAGGGATGACTGAATGTTATAATCACAGGCTAGGATCGGGACTTGTCATAGCTCAGGGGCATTCTACTGTCAAGTTTGCTACCCTAACTTATTCATCCATTTCTTTTCTTTTTATTTACCCTTTTCTGTTTTTGGTCATTTCTGTTATGTTTCTACATTGAAGATGTCTGCAATCTGATGGACACTGGATGACATTTACTTTCCGATTATATTATCTGATATTATAAAACTGCTTTATTGTGATGGGTCTCATACGATGGAAACGACTCCCTTCATTTCATATGTCTGGCTTTTTTGATTGATGGATGGTCTCGACTACTGCCTACTGTGGGGGAATTATTTTTTTTTTAGCTGGAGGTCTACATATATCATACGATATGGGCATATTTCATAGATTGTAGAAGCGGTTTACTCTTTTCTTTCCCTTGGGGCATGTGTCAGGAGAATAGTAATGGTTCCTTAGGTTTCTGCATATTACAGCCAAGTTTTTTTTTTTTTTTCACAGCTATAGTTATTTAATGCTATTTTGATAATGTTTGTTAGCCAGTTATATTGCATGTCTCTAATAACTTGCCCCAAGGGTTTGGGTTCTACAGACTTGAACAGAGTCTTTTTGCTCATTATTTTTGGCTTTATTGATTGGTGACTGGAACTGTTCACTGCTCACTTGTGTCGTTCATTGGAATTTCCCCTTTTGTTTTTTCTTTTATTTAGAAGAAGCCTATATATAATATGCTGTAAGAGCAGGTTTAATGGTGCATTGATATAGTACGTTTTTCTATTATCCTTGGAGCAAGTATCAGGATTTTAGTATCTTTTTCTCTAGAATTGTACGCACTGGCTACGATCTTTATATATATATATATATATATGTATATTGCAGCCACAATAAGATTGAGCTAATTCTGATTAAGTTGTTAGTTGTCTTTATGGGGAGAGGAAGAGAAGGAGGGGGCGGGTAGTCTTTCTTGGCAGTGAATGGCTATCATCATGGGCTGGGTATTGTTAGTAGGTTGGTCACCTGGACTGGGGATAGCAGTTTTTTCTTTTTGGGATTGTATTACAATGGGGTTGTTTTGTAGTCTTTTGGGATCTTGAAATTTGGGTTTTGGGGGATATTTTTGTTTACATTTATGGTCATTCAATGTACGGGGTTGGGGGTGGGTGATGAAGTGTTAGTATTATGGGCTCTTTCTATGCTCCTGGCCTGGCTGGCCCCAAATGTAATTATCTTTTTGTGCATTTCTTATGGCTAATCCCATTATATATGCTGCCTGGAATGTAAAAGGGTCTCGCTCCAGAGTTAAAAGATATCAAATTATTAAACACATGAAACAGTTACAATGTAGTATCACATTTCTGCAAGAAACACACTTGTTGGCTTCCGAGGGTAACCTCTTTCAAAGACAATTAGTTAGCCAAGTTTTTGCTGCTGGTAAAAGCGCTAAAGATAAGGGATAGCCATTTTAATTTCCAGAAGTGCTAATTTTCAGTGCATTCAGAATCTCAAAGATCCTCAGGGCAGGTACATTTTTGTTAAAGGTATTTTGGACCATGTGGAAGTTCTCTTGGGTAGTGTCTATGGGCCCAGTGCAGAGACACCTTCCTTTTTTATGGGTCTGGTCACTCTTCTATCTCCATTTCTACCAATTCCAGAATTATGAGGGGGAAGGGGACTGGAACATTTCCTTTACTTTAGACAGGTCTAGTAAAATGAAAGCTGGTTTACCCCCTGCCCAGTATGCCATCTGTGACATGGTTGATCGCTTTGGGTTGTGTGATCCTTGGTGCATATTCTACCCAATGGCCCAGGAGTATACTTTCTACTCCTCCGCACATGGTTCTTACTCCTGGATGAACTATTTTCTGATCAGTCAGAATGTCATGAATGGTTTGCTGGGTGGCAAGATAGCCCTGAGGGTACTCTCATATCACTCTCTAGTGTGGTTAAAACTTAGTTTGCTGTTTAACATCCAAATGGATACACTGTGGAAACGAAACAATCAGCTTTTGAAGGAGGACTTCGTAATTAATAGACTTAGGGAACAGATGGAGGTCTTCACCTTCCACAATATAAATTATATAGATGAAGGGACATGGAATGGCGTGCCTTTAAGTGTTTTGTGTGTGGAGAATTTATTCATCTCATGGCCAAAAGGAAACAACGTAGGGAAACAAAGGCCTCTGTCATTTTGAGCCATATTAAGGAAATAGAGAGGCATTTGAACCCTAATTCTCCGGAGGAACTCCATAGTGAATTAATATCCCTGTGCTATAAATACGTGGACTAATTACATGAGAAGGCCGAATATCTTTAAAACCCACTCCAAATATGTGGATCAGGGGGAGAAAGCAGGGTGTCTCCTGGCCTTATGCATCTGGAAATATGAGGCCTCACATATAATCCCCTCTATTAAATCTGCAACTAATAATTCTGTTAAAACATAACCAAGGTATAGTGTCCAGGAGTTCGAGGCATACCATTAATCCCTCTATGGGACTCTATGTAATCCTTCCTCAACTCCAGACCTCCTTGCTTACCTAGCTGGGATCCCTCTTCCCACATTAACAGAACTTCAACAGACCTATCTGACATAGCCTTTAACCCAACAGGAAATTCTAAATACCATCAAAGACTTACCTTTTGATAAGGTACCTGGACCGGATGGTCTCACACTTAATTTTCATAAAGCTTTTGCCAAGGAATTAACCTGGCTATTACACCATTTTCTCCTTTCCTTATACAATTCAGTTGTCTCAGATGTCACCCGCCTTGAAGCCATGATTGTCCTGTTGCTTAAACCTGGCAAGTCTCCTGATAATTTAGCTAGTTATTGACCTATCTTACTCTTGAATTCTGATATAAAAATTGTAGCTAAAATCCTGGCTTCCAGGATCAATGCGGTTTGGTTGGGGCTCATAAGCCATAAACAAGTTGATTTTATGCCTACCTGTTCCTCTGCCGAACATTTACGCAAATTGACCCATGTTTTCTCCGCATCCAGGGATTCCAGTATCCCTGCAGCCCTGGTCTTCCTGGATGTGGAGAAGGCTTTCGATAGAGTCAACTGGGCCTTCTTGTTTGCCACTGTAAAGAAATTCTGATCCCCCTTGAGTTTCTTTGATGGCTTAAGGTATTGTATTCCTGCCCAAGCACCAGAGTTTATTGTAACGGTGTATTTTCTTCAACCTTCCACTTATTTTCTGGGACATGGTAAGGATGTCCCCTTTCCCCTCTGTTATGTAACCTGTATTTGAAACCTTTGATATTTGAACTCAAGAATAATCCTTGTGTGACTGGTGTACAAGTGGGATCTTGGAACCTACAGATTTTAACCTAATGCAGATTTCACTTTACTGCATGTGTCTTACCCTGAAGTGTCTATTCCTGCAGCCCTATCCACTTTTAAAGAATTTGGCTTATTATCTAATTATAAGCATAACCTTGAAAACTGCAGTTATGCCTTTAAACTTCACCATTTCCAAATCGGATGTTGTAGCGTCGGGTTTATCTTAGCTCCAAATCAGCTTAAATACCTTGACATTTTTCTTACGAGAAGTGTCGCTCAGCTTAAAAAGCTTAATCTCAACAATCTTTTGAATGTCATGCAACAGAACCTAACAGATGGAGGTCCCTACCCTTGATCTTATGGGGTAGAATAAATATTATTAAATTAATGTTCTTCCCTGTATTTTTTACCCACTTAACATGCTTAATGTTTTTCTCCCTGTAGCATGGTTTAAACGGATTCATAGGATGATTTCTGATTTTATTTGGTTGGAGAAGATGCCTAGGAGGGCATATAACCAGCTTTTGGCACCCTGTCATGTTTATACTCCTCCCTCTTTCCCAGTTTAAGTCTGGTGGCCTTCAGCTTCTGCACTTGTTTGTCTATTATTTGGCCAGCCATGCTAGCAAATACCTAAGGTGTCTGACCCAGACTCCACAGGAAGGTCAGTCCTCCTTTGTTCCTATTTGGCTTGCTCTAGAAAGAGATCTGATTAAGGGAGTTGGCCTGTCTCCCTCAGCTATGTTTTTTATTCCCACCAAGTCTCTCCCTGTAGGTCTTCGAGACTCAGTTATAAGTACTTCTGTGCAGATACATGTACAGTTAGGTATGTTTATGCACCATAAATTCTTTGAAGATGTCTCTCAGCCCATCTTTCACAATCATAACTTCAAAGTGAGTGGTTCCATGCTGACAGAACTCTGGCTACCTCAGCTTGCTACATTCAGGGTCTGTAACTTGCTCAATGGTGGCACATTAAAATCATGCCAGGATATCATCTCTTTTTACCAATTAGACAATAAGAAAATATTCAAGATTTTTCAACTTAGACATGTTCTGCTTCATTGGTTTGGCTCCATGCCCTGGGAGACAAATTACAGCAAGTTCCTGCAATCATCGACTGACATGGCTTCACTACCACATGCGGTATCGTGTTTATACCCCTTCCTCTTTCCCAGTTTATTCCCTTGAATCACCAGTGAATTCCCATGTGGGAATGTAGTTTTTCCACATCTTGTTTCCAGGTGGAATGAAATCTGACAAGATCTCCATGTGTATATATATCTCCTATGATAAGTCACATCTTGTCCAATTCTGATATCTGTGCATTTTTCCAGTTATACTTTAGATATTTGCAAAAATCAATGAGGTGTGTCTTATAATTGGCATTGATATACTAAATGTATATGTTTTGTTATTCTATCAAAGACAATATTTTGTTTTACTTTTTAATGTTTTTAGAGACTCTCTAATGAAAACTTATTATAGTTTTATGCAAGCATAATAGTACCCTATCATTTCTACAGTAAGTGTACAGTATGTTAGAAAACATACATTTTAAATATATTAGAGATGTATATTCTGAGATATATTTCATACATGTTAAAATAGGTTTGGCCTGATATACATCTGAAAAGTATCTGTAATATATGTAGCATTTATCATATATATATAGGGTTAAGTACCCCATTTAAGGTTTAACTGTAAACGTTTGCAGCTTAATAACTTTGCCACCATATGACAGATTTAACTGAAATTTGGCATGCACAGAGCAGTACCATAGAGCTCTGGATCTGCCAAGTTTCGTAATGGTCAGATATACAGTTGTGGAACTATATAGCACCGTAGAAAGTCATGTTTATGTTTTTTTGCGCATTCTTTGCTCGCGCCTACAGGTTGCACGGTTTGCACGACTGGTCTGAAAACTTCAGGAAACATGCAACCAGGATCCCTAATGTGCCTTTCAAAGATTTTGTGAAAAAATATTAAACGGTTCAAAGGTTATTCATAAAACAAGTTTCCCATTATAGTCAATGGGAAAAGTTAACAAAAGGTTCGACAGTGTCACAAATGCAGTTTTTAGTGTTGCAAATGACCCCTGTAGTGTCGCAAATCTACCATCTTGTTTTCAGTTGGTGGTCAAAGAAATGCTTGGCATTTAAATTTGGGACCTTCTAGGGATACAATTCTTGCTGTGTTCACCTAGTCGAGTCATCGGGATGCTAGCCATGTCTTTTTTGGGGGGTTAAACACCCCAGAAATATGTTTTTAAAATTTTTGAAAAAAGTAGTGTCGCAAAATAGTGTCACCCTTGTGACACTTTCATGCTTTTATTTGTGAAAGTGTTGTGATTTGAGACTCTACTTTGCGACACTATGCCTAAAATAGTAGGAAATCTTTGCCAACCTTCTGCAAAAGAACGGTTTGGACTTTTGGTCTGAAATTTGAAGGGAAGAAAGCCAAGAAATTGGTGGTTTGGTGACAAAATATTAAAGGGCTGCAAAGTTATGGTACTCCAAAGTTGATGGTTTTTCCCATAGGCTAACATTATGGCGCCCGCTGCACCTTTCAGGGCCCGTATCTCAAAAACACTTCGAGATAAGGACTTTTTGTCAGAAAAATGCTTAGCCCCCTGTTAAAACTAGTCAGGAAAGTCATAAATAATATGAGATTTTAATTTTTTTTCTACCTCGTACAGTTCCTGAGATATAAGCAATTTAGTATTCCAAGTGTTCATTTTCTGCTCCAAGGGCCATTATTATGCATACATTCATTGTACTCACTGTGCTTCTGAATGCACCTTTTTGGGAAAAAAAGTGTGTGCATTTGTATTACTGTTACAGTCAGTGTTTCCGCTTGCGTTTCCATTACCGTTTGTGTTAGTGTTTCCGTTTACATCACCGTGTGCGTTACCCTTTGCGTTTGTGCTTGCGTTTGCGTTACTGTTACCATTTGTGTTTCCATTACTGTTTTTGTTTGTGTTTCCTTTTACATCACAGTGTGCATTACCATTTGCATTTCCGTACACACTTCCATTTGCGTTTCCGTTTGCATTTCTGTTTCCTTTGGCATCATCGTTGGTGTTATCATAAGCATTCACATTTCCAAATGCGTTATCGTGACCGTGCATGTTACCATTTGCGTTTGCATACGTGCTTGCATTTGTGTTTGTGTTTCCTTTGGCATCATCATTGGTGTTACCATAAGGATTTGCATTTCCAGTTCCCTGACCTTGACCATGCACATTACCATTTGTGTTTGCATACACGCTTGCGTTTGCATTTCCATTTGTGTTAGTGTTCCCTTTGGTGTCATCATTGGTGTTACCATAGCTGTTTGCATTTCCAATTGCATTACCGTTACTGTTTGAGTGTTTGTCACCGTTGGCATTTGCATCTCTGTTGGCCTTAGTGTTCGGGTTTTTGGTAGGGTTTCCACTGTCAATTGCATTACTGTTTCCTTCTGCGTCGCCATTGCCATTTGCATTTCTGTTTGAGTTTCTCTTACAGTTTGCATTTTCGTTACCATTTGGATTTGTGTTTCTGTTGCCGTGAGCATTTGCGTTACCATTTGCATTACCATTTCTGTTTTTATTAATGTTTGCATTTGCGTTTCTCTTGCCATTTGCATTATCATTTACATTTGCGTCACCATGTGCGTTTCCGTTTGCGCCTGCATTTGCATTACAGTTAACATTGCTATTTTATTTTACCTCACTGTTTCCATTGCCATTTGCATTAACATTACCATTTGTGTTTTTGAGTTTGCGTAGTGCACTGCATTGCCTTCCATGACACATAGCACAGCCAGTGTGTGGTTGATTGGTCTGAAACTTGGCAGGTAGAAAGACATTTGTTCAAGGAACATGCCATTTTTGTTTGGTGAAAAAATGTTATTCTGTTCCAGAGTTATGGCCATTTAAAGTTGCCCCGCTTCGCAGTCTGCCATTCTAGTGCATTTTCGGCCACGATTTTCGCTGTTTTTTGTTGGAAGACTTCTTAAAGGTACAGAAACATAACAATTTAATATCTCTGGAACGGTTTGGTCTTTTCACATGAAATTTGGAGGGTGTTGAGTGGATGTCATGGAGATTTGAATTATGATGTCTACATTTTAAAAAAATAATTTGCTGCGGAAATACTGCATGACGCAGTTAACTTTTTCGCATAGCATTCTGCGTAGTGCTATTGCCTTTAAATTTATAGCATATGTAGTCCTAGTGGCTTGGAGGTGCCTTCCAGTGGTTTCGTGTGTGTAAAACATTAATAGGTGCAGAATTATGCCTCTCCAATGAATGAAAATTTCATTCATTATGCTTCAATAACTTCTGAACCATGTGTACAATTTGCCTGGCATTTGGAATGTACAAAGATTAATAATTCATCCTTCAGTGTGCCAATTTTCAGGTTGCTGGCACTTTCGGGCGCTGAATTGTGTATGTTATGTAGTTTGCACATGGTGCTGGTGCCACCGTTGAACAGATGTACACACAATTCTAGACACACAGTGTGCCATGGTACATGTCTTCATTTGCCAATTTTCATTTCACTGGGTCACACAGTTTTTGCGCAGCACAGTGACAAAAAATCACATGGTGGGAGCACTCCCACTATCACATTCCATTCACTATTTATAGTGCACATTCTCAAAAAGAAGGGAAATTCATGGCAAAAAACACTGTTTAATGCATCAGTAATGGTTGTTCCACAGCGACAAAAGTGAGGAAATTCAGTGTTAGGGTTGAAAACCCTAACTGTGCATCCCCCCCCCACCTCCAGCACCACCACACACACACACACACACACACATATGCAAGTAGGGGAAGGACCAAGACAACACAACCAATCACACACAACCAGCAGTAGGTAACAGGAAAAACATACAACTATCTAAAGCATGAAACTACACACCCATGCTCCCATTGAACTGTGGCATGGGGACGTCATTGCTAACTCTAAACCCGGACATTCCACGCACTGCAAAACACATATCACAACAGACAACTGGGCATGTTGGACCACATGCTGCCACCAACACATAACACAGAGTACACATATGGTATTTTGGGGTTCGCAAGATCCAAAAGAGGATTTTGCACATTCCCTGAAATACTTTCGAAAATCCCTTTCACAAATGCGACAGTGTCGTACTATGCATTTGAGACACTTTTGTGTTTGTGACAGTATTTTGTGACACTATTTTGAATGCTTTTGCAAATGCAACACTGTTGTGTCTTCCGTTTGCGACATTTTCGTGTTTGAGACAGTATTTTGCAACACTACTTTATATGTTTCCGCAAATGCGACACTTTTGTGTCTTCCGTTTGCAACACTTTCATGTTTGAGAAAGTATTTTGCAAAAGTATGCTCCTAATGACTGCACATCTTTGCCATCATCCTGCAAGCAAATGGTTGGATCCTTTGGGCTGAAATTTGCAGGGTGGCAAGACCTGTCCCACGGATGTGCGTTTCCTGCTTTTGTGCTAAAATACTTAAGGATGACAAAGTTACACTGTTCCAAAATTGAGCAATTTGCCATAGACTAACATTGCAGTGCCCATGATGCCTTTCACCACCCATATGTTGAAAATGAAGCGAGGTACACCATTTTCGCAACTGCCAGCTTGGTTCACCTTTACATGAACTAACCTCGTAGAACAACTTTGTAAATAATGTGTGATATCTGAAGTTGGATTTCTCCACTTCCTACAATAACACAGGTATACACATCCTGCTGGTTGTGTGTGATTGGTTGTGTTGCCTTGGTCTTTCCCCTACTTGCATGTATATGTGTGTGTGTGTGTGTGGTGGTGGGGGGGGATGTGCAGTTAGGGTTTCCAACCCTAATACCTAATTTCCTCACTTTTGTCGCTGTGGAACAACCCTAACTGATGCATTAAACATATTTTTTTGGCATGAAAATATATATATATATCTATATAAAATACACTTTAAATATATGTTTTACATAGCAAATAAAATGTTTTATAGTTTATAAATATGACTGGAATACATATTACATATACCTTTAAAATATAAATAGAATTCATTCTGTATATATATATATATATATATATATATATATATATAAATATAGTAAAACCAAAGCCAAAAGTAGCAATAGTAAAAGTCAGACCTCCTCACAGGACTGGCATTTCATGCTGTTCTTGTGCTTTTTCCAGATCAGTGCAAAATATTGGTCCTATGGTAATGTCTGTTTTTCACTATTACTACTTTTGGCTTTAGTATCACAATTTTTCCTTTACTGTACAAATAAATTTTGTGATGGAAAATCCAAGAACTGCCTTCTGGAGCTTCTGGTCTTGTATGCATGTGTGCCTAACTTCTGTTATCAGTAAAATATGAATCTTGTTTGCTTGCAAGATACATTATGTGCAGAATATATGCAGAATATGCCAAATATATTTTTGCAATTCACAGAATATTGACAAGATATTTCTATGAAATATACAAAATTAGTATCTAAGGTGTATCTGAAGTATATGCATTAGATATATCTCAAACATTACAAAACCAACCAATTTTAGATATAATGCATATATTTGGAAACTACTATGAAAATCTATTTATGGATGAAATTCAAAAAACTATTTCAAATATATTTTACAACATATATTCAAAATATATTTCTTTTCCATATTGCAGGTTTGGGTGGTGCTACGGGGGCCTCTGAATATGGCTCTTCCTGGAGAGACGATGCTACTCCAGGTTTGCATGCCACTAACCTTGTTAGTGCCATTCTAACCTTTTGAATATTGGGGTCTTGACGTACTGCTAGATCATGTTCATAAATTTATTTTTTATTTAGTTTGTTTAACTAGGAGGTGGGCTGAGTAAAAAACTATTTTTTAGTTGCCCCTGACAGTGAATACAATACAATACATGTTTACACAAGGAAAGTATTATAAATAATAACTAACAACTTAGAACTTAAGAAATAAAAGCAGTGCCACACAAAAACAATTGCACTTATGGAAGGGCGCAGCTTGAAAGGGTTCAATGACATTTCAACTGGGCAAGTATTTTTCCCCATATTTTAGACTTACATAGCTACATAGATGCTGTTGGCAGATAAGGACCTTTGGCCCACCTAGTCTGCCCATTAGTGTTAACAGTGCTTCTTCAAGCTCTTCTTAAAACATGAAAATGACATTTCAAGGTTTACATTTGATGGCAAGTGGTTGAATAAATAAGGTCCCATGAATGAAAAGGAGTTTTCCCCTTTCTAGGCTTCACTCTGCCTTTCTTTGAATCTCACCAATGTGGACTGTCTAGTATAGTGTTGCATCTGGTGAGCAGTCAGTTTGCCAAACAAGGAGACAGCAGGTGAGCTATGCTTAATTGTATTGTAGGCCAGTTTGATGCTACTAAACAAGACCTTGTTTTTGGATGGTTGAATCCCCAAATCCTCATAGAGATTACAATGGATCATGTGCTTTGCTGTTTTCCTCTTCAATGTTTACAGTGCACTAGTTCTACTCACACATTATACTGTAAGTCAATGGCATCAACACCTCATAGGACACATTTTTATAACTGGTGCCACTCACTGTGATGTCCTTATGCATGACACTGGATGCCTTAGTGTTGCCTATACTATGTAGGAGGCCCCCTCCCCATAAAAGTCAGTTCTTTTCTGCCTACCGTCAAGTACCATGTTGGACCAGTGGAGACATTACTTTGTTCTCTTTCATTTGTTGTTGGAAGTTCTTTTTTTCATATAAAGTCTGAATTTGTATTTTTTCTTTCTTTCAATGACACTATCCTGTGTCTCTTTGCACTTTATTATGTTGAGCCTGCTATCACTGCCAAAGGCGGCACTTTTTTCAGTTGGTCATTGGGACAACCAAATGTACCATGAGAACAAACGACCCGTGCTCATTTCTGAACATGGGTCACCGGCATGGAGCGAGATGTGGCATCCAGTGTTTCAACCTTAGCACCACTGGGCTGGCTACATTTTGAAATTTTTGTTTGTTGTTGTATGATGACCTGGTTAATCCTTGAGCTCATTTTCAAGGACAACCAGGAACATAAAGAAAATACAATAATGCAATACAAATTACAACAGGATAGTAACAAAAACATTTAGAAAAATTGCAAGACAATAAATGACTTTTTAGCAAATGTTTAAAAGATCGCTCATTTTGCACAGTGTCACAACAATGACCCCACTCAATTCTGTTTTTAGGGATTGAGCGCATTACACCACATTCCTGTGGTGGTGACCATCAAAGGAAGCTCTTACAATGTGAGTCCATGAGGATTTATACTCTCAATGTGTTGCACCCGAGAGAACTAAACGATGGTATTGATTTATTGCCATTTATTTAATGACATTTTTTGTCTTCCAGGTTAATCTTGTGAGAAGCTTTCCATCAGTCATCCAGCAAGATTTTTTTTTCCCTTAAAGATTTCTTGTTCAAGTTCAAATTTTGTATCCTTCATTCCTTTCTTCCTTACATTCTGCACTTTGCTTTCCTTTCCCCCTTGGCATTTCCTCATTTCCTCTCCTTTTCCACTTCTGGTTCTGCAGCTGTTCTTTTTATCTTACAAATGTTCTTGTTTAATTAGCTAGATAGAGAGATAGAGATAGGTAGATAGATAGAAAGATATATAGATAATTTAGGTGTTTATTTTTCTAATTAATTCTGGAGCCTGTACAGTGGTCTTACCAATGTATTACTCTTCTCAGCCTCCACAGCCTTTTTGTAATGAATCTGTAAAATAAATTGCCTGTATCTTTCAATTTCTGCTTGCAGTTAGATGCTGTTTTGTTTGTAGGGCTGGGGCTTGATGATGCACATTTTCTTGATGAATAAACTTATGGTTTTGGTTACATTCACACACTTTATGTGTGTATTCTCTTATATATCTTTTTGTATTTCCACTGGTTTGAGTGCTGCCTGTTCTCCATTTCAGAGACTGTTTCTTCGGTTACCACCCATTCTTTCTGTGAGCATGTGTGTTTGTTTGTTTCTTGGCCTGCCCTTTGCTTGTTTCCACATGATGCCTGGTTAGCATTTTGCAGACTAAACATTTTTTTGCAGTTGCGAATTTCATTTTTTTATTTTATTTTCTCTGCCTGAGTTTGTCTGTCAGTAGCAAGTATATACCAGCCTACTGTTTTCTTACCTTTTTTATTTTTCTGTGGCTCATTGTATTGAGTTGGGTATTACCCACCATCAAGTTGCAGCCCAGACCATCTTGTTCTTCCATTTGCAGCCAAAAATGAATAACACCTCATAAGATGGCTCAAACACAAACAAAATCAGTCACCAGTGACAGAGTTCTCATGCTTTGAGAGCACAGCAGCATCAGTAAGGTGATGTGCAGCAGCTGCAGCAACCACAGGGTCAGATGACTACTACCTAATAGTGACTTCACATTGAAAGATATATTCCAAAATTTTGAGAAACCTAAATTCCATTAGATTAACACAAAGCAAAACATCCTTGACACAATACAAGACCAACAGCTGGGCACCTCATGGACTTAGAATTGAAAACCCCCTACAGGTGGGTGGGTTTATTAAATATGTCCATACAAATCAATGTGAACAGGAACTGCTTACTTGCTCCAGCCTGTTGGTTAAGATACTGATTGACCTGGATGAAGGTATTTATGGCAGTCTTTCAGTAGAAACTGATGGCCTGAAAGAACAACTGCTTGCACATAAGAGTCACCCTTTCTGTTTAAAAGTTTTGAGGGTAACTTACAAAAGAAATTAGTCGCCTATGAAAAAGTGGTTTCAGACCTGAAAAAAAAGGAAAATTACACCATGATTCCAAAGATTATGATTCTAATCAATTATTTTCCTGGCAGTGACCAGCAAAGTCAGCTAGTAGAGACTGTTCGGGAAATAGGTCCAAATCAAGAAAATGGAGCAGGCCTAATAAGGCAGTATCACTTCAGAAGCCCCCTGATAATGAAGAAAGCACCAATGGACAGGTCACTTTTTAGAGCAAGAGCATCCCAGTCAGTGCTAAAGTATACAGAATACTAATGAGAAGCAACCCCCAAAAAATGTAAAACCTGCCAGGATGGGATAAGTTGCTGAAGTAGCCCTGGAGAGGTCTTTGGTAGACAATCTCAGAAACTTTGCTACTCGCTAGTCACTGTATCATTGCTCTTACTCCAAACCAGGTCCAGATTTTGGAAAAAGGACTAAGTTTAGTTCCAGACCCCATAGTAAGTGAGTTCCAGGTTTTCATCAACCTGAAATGCTTCTTTAGAAAAATCAGTTTCACAAAGTTTTACAGTAAATCTGCAGTCAACATGGGGTTTGGCATCATGGAAAATACCTATGACTTTAGCAAAGATATACAGACTCTTTTGGAACTTTTGGCTGTATCAGCAACCAAACAATCTATGGACAAATCAGTAGAGTTGCCTTCTAGCGATGATGAACACTTTCAACAACAAGACTTCAATAAAATACCTAGAAAAAAACTACCTTCAGCCCAAGTTCACCTTTAACCCTTCAGCTATTTCTTCACCAGCATTTCAAGCATACCAAAGTCTGGTGCTAAAGGAGGCAATATGTGCAATTGTTTTGGTGATATCCTATGAACCCTATACAATTTCTGGTTTGTTTGTTGATGTTATCCATTATGTGAATCTTTTTTTTGCAAATTCCTGGGTCGTGTCTGAAAATAGGCATATGAATGCCTAGTGCACCCTACCTGGTCAACAAAAACTAACTAAATAAATAAACTGTTTATGTTGAGATGGAAATACCATTCCTATAATGTCACCAAGGATGAACGAGCAGCCTTAGAAGAACTTAAAAAATTGGACAATGCTGAGATTAAAGAAGCATATTGGCCCAGTGATGCTGAGACCTGAGGTGCTATTCAAAATGCCTTGCCTCCTGCCATGCTGGTGACCAGAGTTCTGGAATGAGCTCTGGGTGCTGGGGGGCAATAGGGGGGAGGGCTAGGAGATGATCGAGTGACCACTAGGCATCTCCCATCTGCCAGACTGGTGTGGCAAACTTTCTCACTCTCAGCTGACACCTAGTGGAGGCTGGGTGTCAGAGTGGAGGTCTGGAGAGCTGACGTAACATCGGGTGGGTGGATGGGGCTGTGGTTCTGGGGGCACATGTGTCCCCCCACACACAAGTGCCTGCCACCATAGTTCTAGGTTTGGGAGAAGCAGAAAATACAATGTCTCTCTGCTGCCGCATGTGAGAGCCCCTGGTGCTTTTGGGCCCTGCTCCATGCAGATCCTTACCAATGCAACAGTAGGGGGAGTGGCAGATGTGGCTCAAGCACTGAGTCAAAGGTCCAAAGACAGGAGTAGGCAGCAGCGGAGGGAAAAAACATTGTATAGAAAAAAAAGGAGCAGATAAGGGAGGCAAAATTGTGATCCTAAAAAAAGGACAATAGGAAGCTGAACTTTATCGTCAGCTTGATGATGTTGCTAGCTATAGATGACTGCAGGAGGACCCTACACATGGTCTTAAATCATGTATTGATGCCTTTTTCTGGACTCTTTAAACAAGGGACATATCATTAAATCAGCACTCTCTTTTATGACTGTGGATTTTCCAACTATTCCCACAATTTATGTTCTTCCAAAGATTCACAAGGACCAGGTCAACCCCCAGGTTGACTGATCATATCAGGACAAGGCTCTTAGACAGAAAAAAAGTATCTACTTTTGTAGATCATTTTTTTAAAACAGATTGTCACTATCCAACCTTCTTATATCAGGGATTCAATTGACATTTTGCCCAAACTGGAAGGGCTGGCATTGTCTTTGGAACTTCTTTAGCTTACTATTGACATTCCTAGTTTATATACTAGCATACATCATTATTTGGGACTCATGGCCCTTGGAAGTCGCCTTACACATTGTCATGAAGCCAGCCATTTTACATCAGAATTCATCTTGGAGGCAGTGAGTCTTATACCCACTAACAATTATTTTGTTTTCAACTGGAAATTTTATTTAGAGGCAAGAGGTACTGCCATAGGGACCACAATGGCCTCCTCATATGTAAACCTTTTGTTGGTTTGGTGAGAGGAAGCCATTGTGTTCAGCCATGGCAGGAACCAGTATCTGCCCCACATATTTATGTGGGAAAGATACATTGATGATATTCTGATGATATGGCATGGTGACATGTTACTCTACTGAGCTGGCATCAGCTTATTTCCAGATGTATCCTGCAGTTGGGGAAGAGAAGAGAACAAATACAAAGTATAATGTATAAAAAATACAATAGTATGGAAATAAATACAACAAAATATACACTTTCAAGATTGCTTAAAGGAGTAGTACACCCTCCTATCTTGTAAATGTTATTTGTTTTCTTGTCAACAGATAACTCCTTTCGTGTAGCTGTTGGAGATATATGTGTTTGCTTTAGTTTGTGTTCCTTGTTCCCACCAGCCCCTGTAACTAGCTCGGGGGTATCCATTTTCTGGTTGTTGAAATCTCATTGTCCCTGAGAGCTACATTAGTGTATGTGAACATGATGCCACAGCACCCATTTACACCATGTTTCTCTATGCTGAAAGTACATATAACCTGAAAAAGCTCTCTCTAGAAACATACAGATTGACATTACATCTAAGACAGTTTGTAAAGCTAATTGAAAGTAATGGTGTTATTTCACACCTTGCTGTAACTCCTTTCGTTGAATTCTAAGTAAGCAGAAAGGCATACTTTGGAGTCTGAAGGGTGCTGAAGCATCATGTTCTCATATGCTAATGCTGCTCTCAGGCACAACGAGATTTCAACAACCAGAAAATGGAGACCCCCCAGGTTAGTTACAGGGGCTGGCATGAACAGTGAAAACAAAGTAGAGCAAACACATTTATCCCCAACAGTTACATGAAAATAGTTGTTTGTTGACAAGGAAACAAATGACATTTACAAGATATAAGGGGTGTACTACTCATTTAAAGAATAAACTTGCCATACAGTAAAATTACCATACAGTAAATAGTGGAATGGGCAAAAGAACGTTAACACGTAAGCAACACAACAAAATAAGAGGAATGGTGAGAGACTGAAGTAAGAGAGCAGGGCATGGCAGTTAGGGTTCATTGCCAAAAAGTGCAAGATCATGCATCTGGGACAAAGGAACCCAGCGACTGAGTATAGGATGGGGTGTACTGACAGGCACTAGACAGAAAAGAAATCTTGGGGTCATCATATCCGAGGACCACAAATTGGAAGGGCAATGGGGCAAGGCAGTGTTTAGGACTAGTGGGATGCTGGGGTGCATAGGTAGGGGTATCTCCAGCAGGAGCAGGAAGGTGGTGTTCCCACTGTATCACTCACTGGTGAGACCCACCTGTAGTACTGTGTCCAGTTTTGGAGCCTGCACCTCAGAAATGTTATAGACTGGGTGGAGGGAGTCCAGAGGAGGGCAACTAAAATGGTGGAGGGTTTGCAGGAAAAGCCCTAAGAAGAGAGAATGAGGGATCTCAACATGCACACCCTGGAAGAGAGGAAGGAGAGAGCTGACATGAAGACCTCAGGTACCTCACAGAAGAGAATTGGGTACAGGAGGGAGCCTCTTTCAAATGAGAAAGTGCACCAGGAACAGGGGGCATGCAATGAAGCTATGGGGAGTTCAAGAGAGGTCTGAGGAAATATTTCTTCACTGACATGGTGGTAGAAGCCTAGAACAGGCTGCCAATGGAAGTAGTAGAGGCTAAAACAGTGGGTGGCTTCAAGCATGCATATGATAGGCAGTGGGGTCTATTAGAAAAGAGACAGGGAAGTGGAAGGGTCCTTGGAGACAAGATAGGGTCAGTGGAGGCAGATTAGGCAAGGAAAATCTGGGCACACTAGATAGAATAAGAGATCCTTTTTTGCTGACAGATTCTGTTTCTATGAGAGTTTAAGTACTTTATAACAAAACATGAAAACAGACTGTTAAAACAAAAACTGGAGTCACTATTGTAGAAGGGAAACTACATGAGTACTGCCACTAAACTGTTGAAAGTAGTCTTGATGGGTTGTTTATGGCTTTCTTCTACCTCACAGACCCGAGTAAACCTGAGTAAACTTTACAGTCTTATAAATCAATGATCTCAGGCAAGGCACCATGTTTTCTGCAGTTCTTTGGCATGCAGTGATTGAAATCAAGACCAGCTACAGAACTTTGGGCTGGCTGCAGAATTTTGGTCAGGCCACAGAAATGACACTGCCCAAGTAAGTTAGACAGAGACTGACCCTACTCCTTTCTGCCCATTCTCTGCCTGCATTCAGCTTTATAAGAGCTAAAATTGACTCTTGACCATCTCGGCCCCTCAAACCCTCCCAATCCAGCCCTGACAGCCCCTTGAGACACCCTATTTTTTTTATAATGGCACCCTTTTTCCGGTTGAAGGCAACTAGATGATCCACTGCCTTTTCCTGTCACTGCTAATGGGCCAGGATTCTTGTTCCTCATCCTAGTAGAGTGTTCTGGGGCCCACACAAAGCTGTGCTGGGGATTGAATCCAGCATGTGAGCCCAGGAGTAACTGAAAGTGGTAGAGGATCATCCCACAGTGTTGGACCACAACAATCTGCCAGTATAAAAGTGACTCAACGAGGCTCTGTATGGAGTGACTTTTGTGGCTAAGCTATGCAGGTTAGATTTTTCTTGTTTTATGAAATGGTAGAGTAATGCCTAAGAGAATACATTACAATACTTTTGAGGGAGGAAGAGGCAGAGGATCATTGTACAGTGTTGGACTGGATAATGCCAAATTAAAACTACAAGGCTACTCAATGGCACTCTCAAGGTTATTTAGGAAGGTGGTATGGCTGAGATGGTCTAGATCACCACCTTGAAAATAGGACCTTGATCCTAAGGTGTGACATGAAATGTACCAACTTTATTTTCCTGTATAAAAATAAAGATGTTTACTACTACTACTACTAGATTAGGTTTTATCTGTTTTAAAACCATGAGAGGCCATGCCTGCCACCATTCCAGTAACTTGAGTTCGGGAGCAGACTCAGGTCATTGTGGGTCAGCTGGGGAGAGGAGGAGGACCAAGCATCCAAAGGACAGCTCTTCTCCTGTGGGGAGGGATGGATGCAGTGCCTGACAAAAGCTTGGCCCCTAGCAGAGGCTAGGGGCAAGGCAGTCATGCACCACATGTTGGGAAGTGGAGAACCAGCAGCAGGTGACATCCTATGCACAGGAGCATGCGTGGGGTTGTATGAATGGGATTGCATGTCTGCTCCTCCCAGGGTGGAAATGGAGGAGAAAATGGCCAGGAAGCAGTGCAGGATGGAAGAACAATCCCTCGCAGGCTCTGCATTGGCTACAGGGCCCTTTCCTGGAACTGGATCCATTAACAGTGGGTGGAAGCTATTAACGCTGCCATGGAGGGGGGGAGTAAACAATGGGGAAGCAATGGGACACAGGATTGGAAGGTAAGTGCCTAGGATGCCTGGTGATGGAGCTGGGGGGGGGGGGCTGTGTCAGAGTGGAAGCCTGCATCAATTGGAAAGAGAAAAGACTCCACTTCAAAGTTCATGGAGGATGGATCTCCTACGCTATCAACTCTGATATAGGTCAAAGATGAGGTGAAGGTAATGGCTTCCTTGCCCATTAGTTATTTTTACTTGTACTGTACCACGCGTCCATCTTTTCACTGCCAGTGCTTTTTCCTAGTCCAGGAGGTTGTAGATTTGTCATTGACATCAGTTTTTTGATTGATTGCCATGCCCTAGCTCTCTCCTTCTCTTTCTGCTCACAACTATTCATCTATTCCTCAGTGTCTCACCTACATGCCTGTCTGAAATAAAATACTGTGAAATGCAGAAACATAGACAATGTTGGTAGAAAAAGACCACTGGTCCGTTCAGTTTGCCCCGTTTTTCTTGTCCTACCCCAAGATCTAGTGTCTTGATTGGGTTTTAGCCCTCTTTCCCCCCTGTTGCCTGCATTACTGTTATCCTCAAGTCACTGTTAAGCCTTTTACTCTGTCCTAGCCATGCTTGAACACATTAATGGGTTTTGTACCCATCGCCTTTGCTGGTAAGCTGTTCCACAGCTCAACCACCCTCTCTGTAAAGTAAAACTTTCACACATCCCTCTTGTATCTTCCCTCCCTTGCCAACTTCCACTTATGCCTCTGTATTTTTGACCCACCATTTCTATTGAATATTTCCTCACAGTTTATCTTGTTTATTCCTTTCAGAAACTTGAAAGTCTCTATCATGTTGGCTTTCTACCTTTTGGCCTCCGGCCTCTGGTTAATACATGTTCAGTGCCCAAAGCCATTAGTTCTCAGACTCTGTCACAGTGAGCCTCCCCTGAGCTATGGAAATGATCTTGAGCCTCCCCACCCTCCCAAATATGTAAATAATCGAGTCTTCTCATAGGAAAAAATATCACACTTTGCACAGTACACAGGAATAAATTACAGTGCCTTTGAGTGGCTGGCTGAGTTTATTCTCAGTTTATTCAGTATATTGTTCTTCCCCTCTGTAACCCCCCCCCACACACTCCAAGTTATAATATTCATTTCACTCTTTTGACTCTGAGACACTTGTTACCCCTTGCTACAATACCTCCATGGGTCAGACTGCTTTCTCAGTCCATTTCTCTTCTGTCTGGAACAACCTTTCTACCCCAATCTGCCACCTCCCTACTCACGCTGCTTTTAAGCACCTTCTCAGGGATCATATTGCTCCCTCCTGCTCTTTGCTCGTAGTGCATCTCTGCTTTCTGCTTATTCCATGTATCTGTGCTGTTCTGCCACCAATCTAATCGCTCAGTTGTTGCCTCTCATATTTTGCATATTGTTCCGATTTGTTTGTGCTATTGTAAAAAAAGAAATGTGGTAGCCGTGTTAGTCCAGTCAACAATGTAGAGAAAAAAATACAACAAATATGTTGCAACATATTTGTTGTATTTTTTCTCTACATTTGTGCTATTGTGAATTCTAAATTATATTCACTCGATGTATCCTCCCTTGGGTTACACCAGGAAACAAGCCTTGACTCAGTGTGCCATTTTCAGTCATCAATTTTTACATCAATAAATAAATTACCTGGGAAATAAGCCTTTGCTCAGTGTGCCTTTCTTGGTCACCAGTTTGTATAAAAATAAATTCACCTGCCATGATCCACTTTCAGGTTGCCTCATCTCTTCACACCCAACACCCAGTACTCCAAACTGAAATATATTTTCAGACTTGCTTGAGCCTCCCTGGAACAAGTTGTCCCATTTGAGAAACAATACCCTAAACTGATCCTCGTAGGATCTGCCCTGTTCACCTTGAATCATTTTGGCTACCCTACACTACACTGTCTTTAGCCTGCCTCTGTCTTTCTTCAGGTGTGGACTCCAGAACTGGGTACAATATTCCAAGTGTGGTCTGTCCAGTCATATGCAGAGAGGCAATATAACCTCTTTGCTCCTGCTATCAAAGCCCCTCCCAATACACCGCAATATTCTGGTTGCCCTGCTGTATATGTTAATTAGTTTGTTTTAGGGAGTTGCTTATGATGACTTCCAAGTCCCTTTCCTTTGAAGCTGGCAGTATAGCCTAGAGGTTAGAGGAACAAGGTGTGAATGAACTTGATACATCCAGCAGATCAGACCTGAGTTTGATTCTCACAACCTCCATTTGCATACTGTGTGACTCTGAGCAAGTCACTTAAATGCCCAGTGCTCCCAGGTTGCCCCTGAAAACAGGCACTTGTGCCTAGTGGGCCTTACCCGGTTACCAAAAGACTAGAAGTAGTGCCCAGCTTAAAACCACCCATTCAGGATTACCTACTGGGTTCTTGTTCCTTATGGCACACCTTACACTTTTTGTCATTGAATTTCAACTGCCAAATCTTGGACCACCTCTCCAACCTTTGCAAGTGTCTCTGCAACTCCTTTATCCTCTCCTCACTGTCTATCTTGCTACAGAGCTTAGTGTCATCTCCAAAGAGACACATTTTGCCCTGTTCTTGAATGTGCTGATGAACATATTGGAAGGGACTGGTTCCAGGACTGATTCCTGCCACACCCCACTCATGACCTCCCGATCCCCCACTTTAACCTCATTAATCATCACCCATTGCTGTCCCCCCCAGCCAACTTCCCACCCATATAACTAAGTCCTTCACTGCCCTCAAATCCTCTATCTTTTTCAGCAACCTTCTGTGTGGCACTGAATCAAATGCCTTGCCAAAGCTGGAGTAAATCTACTGCTTGTCCTTTATCCACTGCTTTTGTTACCCAGTAAAATAATTCAATCAGGTTGGTCAGACAGGACATCCCAACCATGAACCCACGATTCTTAGTATCCTGCAGCCAATTTCTCTCTAGATCGTCTACTAGGTCCTCTTTAACAAGGGTCTCCATCAGTTTACCCACAATGGAGGTAAGACTGATGGGGCTATCATTTCCCAGTTTCTCTTTGTACCCTCCCTTGTGGATCAGAACCTCATCTGCTATCCTCTGATATCTTGAAACTACCTCTGACTGTAGTGAGCTGTTGAATAGCCCTACCAGCGGTTCAGCTAGTTTCATTGCCAATTTCCTGCACACCCTTGGGTACAGTCCATATGACCCTGGTACCTTACGTATTTTAGGGCTGCATGCCATTTTCTAACCCTTTCCTGTGTAATTGCCACCTGCCCATTTCTGGGATTCCCCTTGAAGCAGCCATTATGCCACTTTCTGGCAGAGGCCTGCTATCCTCTACTGTAAATACTGAGCTGAAATATTTAGAACAGCTGCCTTCTGCTCACCTGCCTATATTACCCTACCTCCCTCCAACTGCATTACAATTCCCCCTCTTGTCTTCATTTTTCCCTGATGTACCTGAAGATATATTTCCCCCTTCCTTGACCCCCTCCACAATATGCAGCTTTGTATCTGTTTTTGCATCCCTGACTGCTTCCTTGGCCTCCTTCATCTTTACCTGTTATTTGCTCCATACCCCATCCCTGTGCCTCTCCTTGTAGCTAATGAAAACCTTTTTTGGACCTCATTGCCACCTTGATGGCAGATGAATGCCTAGTGGCTGATCCAGTTTGCCAGAGCCTGTCTAATTTTGGGAAAGTGCTCCTGTCAGTCTTCCTTACTGTCCCCCCCAGTCTGACCCTTATGCAGTATTCCCATGTTCCTGTCTCACCTCCTTTTGAACCTTCCCACTGCTTTATCCCCAATGACCTCCTCTTGAAGCTAGTTCCATTCCATCACCACTTTTTCTGTAAAAATATATGTCCTGGCATCCTGCCTGAACCCCCCCACCTGTTTTGGAGGGGTTACCAATGGTGCCCACTTTACCACTCATTGTGAACAGCTTGCTGCTGTCCACCTTGTATCTTTTGCAGAGGTACTTAAGCATCTCAATCATATTGCCCCTCTTTCTCCTGTCCTCCAGAGTGTACATGTGATTCTTGAAGCACTACTTGTAGGACCAACCCTGTCACCTCTGTTTCATTTTGGTGGCTCATCTTTGCACAGTAACTGTCCCTATCCTTCCTCAAGTGTAGGGTCCAAGATTGCACACAATACTCCAAGTGAGGACAAATCAGTGGTCTATAGAAGGACTGTATTATCCCTGTTCCTCTGCTAGTGATCCCTTTTCCTATACACCCCAGCATCTGATTTGCCTTGCCATACAACATTGTCACAATGCCTTCATGTTCTCCATTAACACCCCCCAGATTGTTTCCTCGGATGTGCTTTCCACTACCACCCCATTCATCCTGTACTCCATTCTTGGGTTCTTGGTCCCTATCTGCATTACTTTGCCATTTTTTGCATTACATTTCAGCTGCCAGATTCTTGTCCCCCACTCCATATTTTCAGGATTTATGCCCCATATCCCTTCCTCAGGTCTACTCATCTACAGGTGGAGATGTGTGAAGTTGGCAAACTCCCCAGAAGGACTACTGGCAATAGTGGATTTTTCTGGTAAGAGTACTGCATGTGCGGTTGGCATGAGCAAGGTGATGACAGCCTATAATAGTGCTGTTTCAAATGCACTCAATGCCATCGCACCAATCCGTATACAACCCAGGTCATCTCGCTTGAGACCCCTATGGTTTGATGGGGCTTTCAAGGTGATGAAGACCATGGGTAGGAAGTTGGAGCACTGTTGGTGGAGGACCTGGGCCGAGGAGGATAAACTGGCTTTGAGAATTCACTATGGTGAATATCAAAAGACAATCAACCATAAGAAAGCAGAGTTCCTGTCCAGGGAGATTACTGCAGGGAGGAATGAACCAGCTCAGCTTTTTTGGACTGTGGACAGGTTGCTTCATCCTGCCTTTCCCCAGCCAAAAAGAGCATTTCAGTCACTTTGTGTGAGGCATTTACTCAGTTTTTCTCTGACAATGTCCTCTATCCAGTCTGGGATCTCTCCAGTTGGGCAAGATCAGCCCCGCAGTGGTGAGCATTATGTGGGCAGGGGCACTCCTATTGTTTGGGTGGAGTTTTGGCCAGTGGGATGGTGGAGGTCATTGAAGTAATCTTGAAGTTGCAGCCCACCTTTTGTGAACTGGACTCAGGCCTGACTTGTCTCTTAGAGGGATGTGCCAAGTCCATTCATCCAGTGTTTGCCAAGATGGTCCGGCGCTCATTTTCAGAGAGGTTCTTCCCTGATGCCTTGAAGGAGGCGCTGGTGATGTCCCTTCTGCAGAAACCATCTCTTGATCCTGATATCCTGGCAAATTATTGATCTATCTCCAACTTCTCATTTTTGGGAAGGTTGTTGAGAAAGTGGTCGCTGTGCAGCTTGAGGCACCTCTCTGAACCTTTAACATCTATGAGCCATTCCAGTCTGGGTTTAGGGCAATGCATAGCACTGAATGGGCATTGGTCAGGGTGCAAAATGTCCTCCTCAGGTCGAGAGATTGAAGAGGCTGGTCAGTGCTCATTCTCCTGGATCTCTCATCAGCATTTGACACTGTGGACCACATTGTGCTTCTTGATCACCTTGAGAGTATTGTGGACTCACTGGTACTGTCATCAACTGGTTTGAGTCCTACCTCATCAGCAGGACACAACGGGTAGTGATGGAGAATTTCTACTCCTGCCCAAAACCCCTGCCCTGTGGAGTTCCTCAAGGCTCAATCTTGTCACTGATGTTGTTCAAAGTGTACATGCTTACCCTGGGTTAACTCATTAGATGTTGCAGTCTGGGGGTTTCACTGCTATGCAGATGACACTCAGCTGTATATGTCCTTTGCCCCCGGGACAAATAACACCGTAGAAGTGCTAAATAAATGCCTGGCTGAGAATGAAGACAAGATGTCCTCTAACAGGCTGTGACTAAACCCAGACAAGATGGAGGTACTGGTGATTGAGCTTGGTTGCCGGCGTGATGTGGTTGCCATGGGTTTGGGAACAGGGTTGTTCCTTGGCCGTACTCCTTTGGTGGCTCCTACCAGGGTGAGAAATCTGGGCGGCATCCTTGATGATAGTTTGATGCTGAGTCTCAGGTGTCAGCCATCATTCAGAGTGGTTTCTACCACTTAAGGAATGTCACCCAGATTAAACCCCTGGTTAAGTCTGGTGACCTGCCCACACTGGTATGCACCTTTGCCACATCAAGACAGGACTGCTGTAATGCTCTGCACTTCGGGGTCAGTGGAGAGAAACTCCATTGATTGCAGCTGATGCAGAATGCAGTGGTCAGGCTGCTGCTGGGTCTTCCCAGATCTGGTCATGTGACCTCGGCCCTGCATGATCTGCATTGGTTGCCTGTCAGATGGAGGATCATCTTCAAGGTGACCTTGCTCACCTATAAAGCCCTATATGGATTGGGCCCTAGCTACCTGAGTTTTCTCCTGACCCCTGCCATCCTGGTGCACCCGCTCTGCTCCTCCACTGAGGGTCTTCTAGTGGTTCCAAGGGCTAGGCTAAAAACCTTGAGAGATCGAGCATTTGAGGTGGCTGACCCATCCCTGTGGAACTCGCTCCCCAAATCTCTGAGGGAGGCCCCGTCAGTGGAGGTTTTTAAAAGAGGTCTCAATGCACACCTTTTTAATAAAGCATTTTTTATTTAACTACAGTATTGATTTTATCGCTATTTATTTATTTGATTTTAATTGTTTGATATTTATTGACCCTTTATTTTTGTTGCAAAATGTAATGTGTATGCCCTTGCACTACCTTGTAAAGCACCCAGAGCCTCCGGGATTGGGTGCTGTATAACTATTAAAAAAAAAATTTTTCAAAGTTTTCCAAATCTGCGAAGTGTGAAGTGCCAATTTCATGAAGATTTTGGCAGGCGAAGTGGCCCTATTTCAAGCAAATTCATGCAAATTCACTGGTGAAGTTCTAAGTTAGTAGTCACATAAATTTAAGTTTATTTAAATGTAATTTATTGTTTTAGTAGTCACAGTCAGAAACTGGAAGAACATGGTGGCTATTTTTGTAAAAACATTTTCTAACTATACTGGCTGCAGCAGCAGCATACTCGAGAATGGCAGGGAAGGGTTACCATTTCTGCACACCATGCCAAGCAAGACTAATCCTTGGTAATATAGATTTGTATTAGGATAGATTATAGAACATAGAAAGTCTTTAAATATGTCTACGCACAAATGTGAGTACTCTAACAAGATAAATGGTATGCCCTGGCCACCTAGTAGTGTGAGTGAAGTATAACACAGATCATATTTTTGTTGAGAGCACATTATGAAGAAAATACAATTATATATTAATACGCATTTTTCATATGTCTAAATATAGATCCTCTACCCTGAAGAAGCCTTTAACAGGTGAAACATTGATTTAATGAGGATCTGATTGAAAACAGAGAAGAAAAATAAAAAAAGAAACTTTTTGAATTTTACATGGAGTGGCTGGCTACTTCTTTTCTTTCTTCATTGAATTCACCCACTGGCCCCCGAACTCTATGAACAGTATACAATTGGGAGGGAACCCACATTCTCTTCTTTGTTTAGAAGTTCCAACCTTGCCATGACTTCAACAGACTTTGCCTGAAAAAGTGCCATTTCCCCCCAGGAAAACACATTGTAAAGTGATAAAGTGGCAAAGGGGGCAATTTGCAAAGTTATTCTCAAAGATACATTTTTCAACTTTGCCGGTGAAATAAAACTTCGCTGCATCTCTATCTACAGATCTTGCTGTCATCTTCAAAGAGGCATATCTTTCTCTGAATCTCCTCCCCAATATCACAAATAAATATGTTAAAGAGAACCAGTCCTGGAACTGGTCTAGGTACAAGACATCAGCTGCCTGTCCTTTATCCATAGCCTTTGTCACCCAATTAAAGAATTCAATCAGATTCGTTTGGCATGACCTCCCACTGATAAATTCATGCTCTCTGGAATCCTGCAGAGCATTAGAAACACAGAACCAGAATTTGCTAGCAGATGAGGACTGATTGGCCCATCTAGTCTACCCATTTTCCCCTGCCTATAGTATCACCACAGATCCTATTTAATCTTCTACCCATTTACCCCCTCACTATCCTTAAGGTTCCTTTATGCCTGCCCCATGTATTCTTGAATATCACCACTATTTTCACCCCACCACCTCCACTGAAAGACTGTTCTGGGAATCCAACACTCTTTCTGTGAAGAATTACTTCCTCAAATTCTCTCCTGAATCTACCCCCCTACGTTTTCTTATCATACCCCTTGTCCTCAACACCTTTTTTCTGAAAAATGCTTCCCTCTTGTACCTTGTTTACCCCTGTGAGGTATTTAAAGGTCTCTCATATCCCCCTTCTCTCTTCCAGGGTATACATAGGTATTTAGGTCCTTTAATCTCTCTTAGTATCTGTCAGTGTCAGTGGCTCAGCAGGTAGCACACTCGCCTCTGAGGCCAGGAGATCAGAAGGGTGTGGGTTCTATCCCCACACCTGGCACTTGGGCTAAATCCCATTACTGACACTTTAGTGCAGCATGAGGGGGGTGCTGTACTCCTGAGGTGCCGTCTTTCTGATGAGATGTTAAACTGAGGTCCCATCTGCCTGTTCTGGTGGATGTTAAAGAGCCCATGGCACTTCCTGGAAAGAGTAGGGGAATTTCCTCAGTTCCCTGGGCCCTACATTCACAAACAAAATCACCAACAGCTTAATCTGGTTCATGTCAGTTGGCATTCATCTGTAACCCCCTCCCCCGGGTCATGCCTGAAAATAGGCAGAATTTGTCCAGTACACTTACCCCATCAACAAAGACTAAATAAATAAATAGCGGAACTTCTGATGCAGACCTTGCACCATTTTAGTTGCCCTCCTCTGGACTGCTTCCACTCTGTTTATGTCTTTTCTGAGATGTGATCTCCAGAACTGGATACAGCATTATAGGTGGGGTCCTACCAGTGATCTATACAGTGGCAACACCGCCCCCTCTTTCTGCTGGCGATACCCTTCCCAATGCACCCCAGCATCACACTCACCCTCCCAACTGCCTTGTTGCATTGCTTGGCCTCCTTTAGGCCATCTGATATGATCACCCCAGGTCTCTTTCCTGCTTGGTGGTCATCAGTACCACTCCCCCAATTTGTGCTCCATGACATTGATCTCCATGAACTCCACTATCCTTTCCTTAGTTATAGACTCCAGCAATTTCCCCAGTATAGATGTCAGACTGACTGGTCTATAATTTCCTGGCTGCTCCTAACTTCCACTTTTAAAAAGGGGGACCACATTGGCTGTCCTCCAAACCTCTGGCACTTCTCCTGTCTCTAAAGTTAAGTTAAAGAAGCACCAGCCCATTAGCACAGTGGTAGCACTACTGCTTTTTTTTTTTTTTTTTTTAGTTTTTGTTGACCGGGTAAGTGCACTAGACAAATCCTGCCTATTTTCAGGCACGACCCGGGGGAAGGGGATACAGATGAATGCCAACTGACCTTGAACCAGATTAAGCTGTTGGTGGTATTTTTTTTAGTGAATGAGGGAAATTTGGCCAGGACACCGGGGAAATTCCCCTACTCTTTTTTCAATAAGTGCCATGGGGTCTTTAACGTCCACCTGAACTACCTCCAATCCAGGCAGATAGGACCTTGGTTTAACATCTCATCCAAAAGATGACACCTCAGAAGTGCAGCACCCCTCTCATGCTGCATTATAGTGTCAGTACTATGATATTAACCTAACCAGATGTGGGAACTGAACCCACAGCCCTCTGATCTCCCAGCCTCAGAGGCAAGTGTGCTACCTACTGAACCACTGACACTGATGATGCTGGTGATCCGAGTTCAGGAACATGTTCGGGCAGGCAGGAGCTAGCTGGTGGGAGAAGGATCGAGCACCTCCGACAGCACTCTCCTCCTCTGTGGAGGGAGGGCAGCCAGCTCTGCTGCTGTATGGCAGTACAGCTGGAGTAGTTTGTGGGTGGGAGGATATTGACAGGCACGACACTACACAAGCTTGCATGCTTATGTGCTTGGTGCACCCTTGGAGTTGACATCCTGAGTGAACACAGGGAAGAGAAAATGGAAAATTTCCCTGATCAACTAGATGGCACTGACTGGCCCACAGACCCCACACCAGGCTACCTGAGCTCTAACTCCCACTAACCAGACCCATCTATGGCAGAGGTAAGGGGGACCCGCTGCCCCTACCAGAGGGGGAAGCTCTGAGAGAACATAGGGAGGCACAAAGTAAACTGCAGAGGATGCCAGGGTGATGTGGTTGGGACTTAGTTGAACAGATGGGGGCCAACCGGACATCAGAGGGCATAAAACAAATGAAGTGCAGTTAGAGAAATCTGAATATGGACATACTGTACCAGACTATCCATTTCTCCCATAACACCCTTGGGTGCTACCCATCTGAGCTGGTTGTTTTATTTACAGTTGGTGGTTGAAGTCCCTTCAGCAGTATGGGATCCTCATTGATACCTGTGGGTGACCCCCTAATCTCCTGATACCCTGATCCTCTGCTGGCTGCCATGCTGTAGACATACCCTAATTTATTTATTTGTTAGTTTTTGTTGACCGGGTAAGTGATCTGTGGTGTCTTGTTTGCCCTAAGCAGGCTGTCCAAACCCAAGTCTAGCTCTTGGAGATAGAACAATTTTTTTTTTTTGGATAAGGGACCAACCCATATTGACTGGTCTTTTACACCATAAACAAGGCTGGATTATCCTAGCTTTAAATTACAGGAAATTTTTATGACAGTTTTTCAAATACGAGATTTTGTCTACAACCCTGCCATCATCAGCCTAACAAATGCTTACATTTAATTTTTTGGGCAAAGTTGACTAAGTACTCTTTGCCCAACACTTATCCAATGCAAAACTTGAAGCCTTATCCAGGTTTGTCGGTTATGAAAGGACATACTTTCTGGAACCAGTGGCCCTCACTATGGGCTGGTTTACCATTGTCTTCAGTGCTTTGGCCAACATAACTCTTATATAAACATTTGATTTTTTTGGAGAAATTGGCCAGTTGGTCTGTGTTCAACACTTTTGTGTCATCACATTGTCTATCCTTGGCTTAAATTGAAGCCTTGTCCATGTTTCTCAGGGATGAATGGACATAATTTTTGGAATCAGTAGCCTACATTCTCAGGGGGCTGTTGCACTATTCTCATCTTCAGTTTTTATGCCTTTTTGGGATACATAAGCCTTATAAAATAATCTGGAAGATTCAGCTGGATGACTACTCTGTGCATCGAACACTTTTGTCATGGCACATCTCCATGATGTCAGTGCTGAATAAACCTAATTTCTGGACCCAGAAGTGTTTACTGTGGACTGCTGAAACATTCTGCTGTTTTGTGCACTTCATGTGACCTGGCAAAAAAGAAATACTCACTCAGTCCAGTCACAAAACAATGGCTTTTTGCAGTCGAACCAGGACAAACTAGTTCCAAACTAATTAAACTTTGTCAGACTTCAGGTGGTTCAATAAATATTTGCAGAAGATCGACCTTTTGGAGGTTTGCATACCTTTACTTTTTATACACACTATCCCAAAGTGCTTTAAAAGCAATTAGACAGACTGTTAGTGTAGTGATTGTAAATGTGTAGTGGCAGCCATACCATAATGTAAACAAAGTACTTGTTAGCATATTTTTATTTATTTTATTTATTTAGTTTTAAGACCAGGTGAGTGCTCTAGACACAAAAGTGACTATTTTCAGGCACGATCCAGGAGGTTACAACAATCAGAGGATAACAGTACAACAAACGGAAATGCAGGGCAATGTCAAAATACAACATAATAGAGATACAGCGGTACAAAATTAACCAAAAATAACACATTAGACTTCACAATACCAGAGAACAGTAGGTTGTTAGACATTACATAAGTGAAAAATAAATTTGCATTGACTCCATCTAGTGTATTGACCAAGTTACACAGTCACAAGTCTAAGGAGATGTTGAAAGATAGAGAGTAAAGGGGCAGGTTAGCAGAGGAGAAGGTCGGCATGGGATAGCATGTAAAGTGTGACAGTGTCGATGGAGAAGAAAACCAAGCAGAGGAGAAAGAGATAAGAGCAGGTGGATACAAGGAGACTATTAGCAGGGGAGAGCATGGCGCAGTACAGAGCGGGATGGCAGATCTAGGGAGGACTGAAGCAGGTGCATTGGGTACACTCAACAAGGAGTGAGTAATGCTTCTTTTTAAATGCAGCATGACTAGGAGCCAGGCGTACATCAAGGGACAGGGAGTTCCAATAACTGGGTGCCACACAGGAGAACCATGAAGTGCCTTTGGATGTTTTACATCTGGGAATGTGTAGTAGGGAAAGGTCAGCAGATCAGAGTCTGTAGGAGGTGGTCTGAGGGGTAAGCAGGGAGACAAGGGAATTTGGCATGTTAGATCTTGGTATACTGTCTAGTAGAGTCCCAAGCGAGAGGAGACGGTGAACTATTGGGGAGGGACAACTAAGTTCAGCATATAGCAGGAAGTGATGTTTAGCCTAGGGGAGGCAGAAGCATATCGACATATATTATTATAGGTCGTATCCCATCTATGTAGGGAAGCCTTGGATGCATTGCTGTAGATGATAGCTCTGTATGTAAGTGACAGAAGTAGGATGCCCCTGGCTGCAGCCAGTCTCACTGAGGGTGTTAGACCATGGCTTGTTTTGTAGGCTATCCCTAGTTTAGTATTGACAGACTTAGCGTAATCAAAATTAAGTGGACCCCCAGGTATTTGAAAGAGCTCTTGTCTTGTGTCATGTGTATTTGCATGCTTGCTTGCTGCTTTTGTCTCCAGAACACCCTTGCATAGGAGGTGCTTCACCTCAGTGGGCTTATCCTGGCTCTACATTTTTAAATAAATAAATAACTGCTTGTGCATACTGACACAACTGAAGTCACCAGTATTGCTCTGATGGTCTTTATTTTATTGAACCTTGGACCAAACAGTTTGTAAAGCAGGGAACGACACCAGTTCAGAGCCATTACAAGGTTGCATGGCTTCATTTGCTGCCCTAGCCAAGCAAATGCACATACTTTCCTGAATCAGGAATGCTTCTACTACAGGAGGTCAGCCTGCATGGAGAGAAACACTAAATATTACACACTTTCTGCTGAAAGACTAAGACATGCCTCTCTCTCTCTCTCTCTCTCTCTCTGTTTTGTTATCCCTTGTGTAACACATAGGAAAACAATTTGGAATTGGAACCAGGTGCAGTCAGCTGCATCAAGAGCCATGAAACATTTGATGCCATCCTGAAGAGCTTCTGCTACATCAGGTCAAGGCAAAGGTCAGTGGAAGCGGGTTGGGGATGTGTGTCCTGTGTTCTTAAATCCCGGATACTGTACCAACTCTGAGTTCAACAGTGGGGACTGATAGGCCACACCTGACTTGCTTGTTAAGTGGCGGGGGGGGGGGTAATGACAGTCTTCCATTGATCTTGGTAGCCTTCCATGTCAGTTGCCTAATAGCTGTCAAAGGAAAATGACCTCGTTTTTAATGGAGAGATTTCCCAAAGAAGATGGACATCAGATTACTGTTATTAGAGTGGTGGGAAAAAGGCCCTGTAACAATTAGTTGTCAAAAATCTTGACAGTCAGACTAATGTGGTACTTGAAATTTAGTTTTTTTTTTAAGCATAGTTTTCTCATAGCCAAACAAATGTTCAGAACACAGGGGCACTTACATGCCATTTTTCCAAATGGGTATAAAATAAGCTATAATTTGGATAAGTAGAACAATTTGAGCAATTTCAGCTAGGCACGAACCTTGCTGATTCAGTGTTGAAGCAGATTTTATTCAGACAGGAAGCATAGAAGCAGAATGAAGGTCCAGTCATCTTTAAGGCCGCAAAGACCATCATATTTTTTATTCTTTTTCAACTCATTTAACCAGGTTGGACTAACTAAGATGCAACATCTCATGTTGAGTGTTGTCCTGTTTCTGCCCACCTTTACAGCTGGGATGACTGCAGCACTGGGAGGTTAAGTGTCTTGCTCAGGGTCATACAGTGCAAACATGACTCTGGCAGAATTTGAACTGGTGCATCCTGGTTCCAGTGATTTAAGCAAAAAGACATGACAGGGTGCATTTTGTGGTTAAACAGCAAGCCTCAGGTGGGGGACCATTATCCCCCACAGTGCACACCCTGTACTGTCTTATTGCAATCATGAAATGGATTTCATTGTTATTGTTTTTTTTGTGGAGAATTCAAAAATAATTAAAAATAAACATTTTTAAAGTTAAAATTACAATTTTTAGCATGTAGGTTTTATCTTTATAAACCGTAATGCTAAGCTGTTATAGTGTGGGTCCACTAGGTGGTGGACACAGTACATTTAATTGCTGCACTTTCTGTGGCACTCTACATTGCTACTGAAGTCTTCATATCTGGGTAAAATGCACCCCTGCTAGGGACACTGGCACAGCTTCAAAGTGTGACATTAGCACAGAATGTTTGTGGCTTGAGAATTCTACAACCTCTAACTGATCAGTCTTTCTATGTCACTGTGAGGGACAGTAACACTTTTCGAGTAGCTCTTGATGCTGGCAGAAATCTTACGCAATTTTTATTGTTTTTTTCTCCCAAAAGTAACTCTAGCAGGAAGATACAGTTTGTTTCAACGTATCTACCACGGTTGTTGACTAAAATTTTGCAGAACGACCAGACAGTGAAACCGGCAGGTCGACCGCATTTTGCAGTTGGCTGCCGGTTTCATAGATACATAGACAGTGTCGGCAGATAAGGGCCTATGGCCCACCCAGTCTGTCCATTTGAGCTTGTAAGTTCAGTTTATGTTTTCCTAGAAGTCTATTGCCCCTTATCCCTGACCTCCAGAATTCCTTTATGTTTATCCCATGCATTCTTAAATCCCGTGATTGTTTCAGACCCCACCACTTCCTCTGGCAGGGTGTTCCACTTGTCCACCACCCGTTCTGTGAAGAAATTCTTCCTCATGTTTCCTCTGAATCGTCCTCCCTCCAACTTCATCCCATACCCTCTAGTCCTGGGACATCTTTTTTGCTTAAAAATAGTGTATTCCTGCACCCTGTTCCTCCCTGTGAGATACTTGTATATCTCTATCATATCCCCTCTCTCCCTCCTCTCCTCCAGGGAGTACATGTTCAGTTCCTTCAACCTGTCTTCATAGGACTTGTGATGCAATCCATGCACCATCTTTGTTGCCCTCCTCTGAACCTTCTCTACAGTGTCTATGTCCTTATGTAGGTATGGTCTCCAGAACTGTACACTGTACCCCAGGTGGGGCCTCACTAGTGTCTTGTATAGCGGAATTATGACCTCCCTTTTCCTGCTGGCGATGCCCCTGCCTATACATCCCAGCATCCTATTAGCTTTACATGCTGCCTTGTCACACTGTTTCCCTACCTTGAGGTCATCAGAGATGATAACCCCAAGATCCCTTTCCTGCTTGGTGCATGCTATATCCTCACCCCCCAACTGATATGTTGTGCCAGGGTTTTTGTGCCCCATATGCATTATCTTGCACTTCTTTGCATTGAATTTCAACTGCCAAACCCTGACCATTCTTCAAGTTTCTGCAGGTCCCTCTCATTCTGTCTGGTGTGTCTACTCTGTTACAGAGCTTTGTGTCATCAGCGAACAGTGAAATTCTGCCTTCTAGGTCTCGCATAATGTCACTGATGAAGATGTTGAATAGGACCGGTTCCAGCACTGATCCTGTGGTACCCTACTGGTCACTCTTCCTCTGTGGAGTGACAGCCATTTACCACCACCCTCTGTGTCCTGCCACCCAGCTAGTTACCTACCCACCACACTACTGTCCTGCCCACACCCATATTCCCCAGTTTGTGTAATAGTCTTCTATGTGGCACAGTGTCAAAGGCCTTGCTGAAGTCCAGATAGGCCATGTCAACTGCCCTCCCCTGATCCACCTCCCTAGTCACCCAGTCAAAAAATTCAATGAGGTTGGTCTGACATGACCTCCCCCTAGTGAAACCATGCTGCCTTGGGTACTGTAGTCCATTGACAACCAGATGTTCCACCAATCTCTCCTTCAGTAGTGCTTCCATGATCTTCCCCACTACCGAGGTGAGGCTGACTGGTCTGTAGTTCCCTGCTTCCTCTTTGTTCCCACTTTTGTATAAGGGGACTACATCTGCTGTCCTCCAGTCTTTGGGTACCTCCCCTGTTTCCAGTGATCGGCTAAACAGGATAGCCAGAGGTTCAGCCAACTCCTCTCTTAGTTCTTTAAGGAACCTGGGGTGCACCCCATCTGGTCCCATTGCTTTATCAACTCTTATTACTTCCAGTTCCTTCAGGACCCTTTCTCGTGTAAAGGGACTTGTGTCCATTTCTGCACCATTCTCACCCCTTGTACTCCCTTCAGACCCGTTACCCTCCTCTTCCTCAGTAAAGACTGAGCAGAAATACCGGTTCAATATGTCAGCTTTACTGTTGTCATCCTCCATGCGGCCCCATCCTCCCCTTCAGTCTCACTATCCCTCCCTTTGTCTTTTTTTTTCACTTATGTACCTGTAAAGGTTTTGTCCCCTCTACCCACTGATTTTGCAATGTGTTCTTCTGTCTGAGCTTTGGCTTCCCTTACTGACCTCCCTGCCTCCCTTTGCTTCTCCTGGTACTTCGCCCTATCCCCTTCTGCCTGTGTCTTTTTGTATTGCCTGAATGCAATCTTTTTGGCTTTCACTTTCTTTGCTACCTCTTTGGAAAACCATAATGGTCTTCTCTTCCTTTTCATCTTGCTAACCTGCTTAATGCATAATTCTGTTGTTCTTGTAATCCGTAATTGTAATTCATATTAAAACAAGTGTTTTCTTCATGGGCCTTTGGCCCCTGAACCCCTCACATGGAGGGCTAGACCCCCCACACCCCCCCACTTTGGATAGTCAGCTCCGAGTCAGAGCTTATTCGGGGTGGGGTGGGGGGTGTGCAGGACCCCTGACAGACAGTGCCGAGTTCCAGTGGGTTCCCTACAGTGACGTGGCACTGTTGTTGCTGTAGGGGACCACACTGTTGAAATGTCACTGTCAGTGTGGTATACCATTTCAACAAGCAGTGCTCTCTAAATGCAATTGTGCATGTCTTAAATTTAAATTGGCATGCCTGCTGTTTTCTCACAAATAGCTTTTTGAGTGCAGGTCTGTCTGAAGTCTCACTTTGCCTGTTTATACAGAAATTAAAGGTGTAAGCTAAGTATAAGTGACTTTTCTACAATATATGGTCTGCCTTTTATTAGGCTGGTACCCAAGGTAAGTCTGGGGAATTCATTTTCCCTTTTTGATAGTTTCTCTCCCTCCATGTCGAACTGCAGCTTGGTACATTCCTGTTGGGTGCAGCCTCATTTTGTGATTTTACTGTTAGCAGTGCTTTCTCAGCTGGGTGACTACTTTTTTGTGCTTTTTATTGTTTTTAACTTTAAAGGCTTTTGAAACTGTTTGCAAGCCTAAACGCCATTTTTTGCTTTCTGTTTTAAGTAACTGGAGTGAATGTGGGTTGCATGTGTTATCATCCAATGCTGCGGCTAGCATACACATGTACCTGTGCTGTTTGCAGCATTTTTTGAATCCACAACTGCTGTTGCTGCACTTTCTGCTGATGCTAACCAACTTTTAGGTCAAATCTTTCCTTCTTTGCTGGTGGCAATTATGGCACGATTACTGGCACAATCCTGATTATATGCGGTGCTGCCTACATTTTTATTTTTCACAGACTATGCTTACAGTGGATTTACTGACACAAACTGGGGATTTCAGAGTCATATGCTGTTGGGTAGGAATCAACCACAGTTTCAAACTCAGGAGTCTGTTTATTTCAGGAGACCATTCTTGGTTAAACTACCTTTGATTTTTGCACCATGTATTTTGGAAGACCAGTTTTCTCTCTCAGAGTGTAAAGGATGGATGAGGGACAAGAGGCATTCTTCCTTCTGTGCACCTGCCCTTCTTGGTGCAGAGAGGAGTGTAACCTTGACAAGAGGAGCAAATCTTAAAGAAGTGGGCCTTATGTTATCTTGAGCAGGAAATTTTATATATAAACTAGGAGACCCCACCAATCACAGACGCAGTGATCTCCAAACAAGAAGAAGAATTTATATAATGCTTTTTGTGCACATTGTATCCCAAAGTGCTTTACAAGCAATGAGAGACTAGTAGTGAAGTGACTATAAACATGTAGTGGCAGCCATTTCACACAATCGGCACCCACACACAGCCTTGGACAATTGCATGAGCTAGTTTTATGGGAAGGAGACTGTTGGCCAGGATACTGGGAAAATCCCTTACTCTTGCTCCCCTAGTCTGAGTCTGATAGGACCAGCCTAACAGAACACATTTCTCTTCCAGACATAGACTTAGCAATAAAATAACTGAAAAATAACTCGGTTCCAGGCACAGATGGTTTTCCCACACAATCTTCTCAAAACCTTTTCAGTTCACCTTTATCCAGTATTGCAAGATCTGTATAATCATATTTTGCTAACTGGGGAATTCCTCCTAAATCCGTGACTACAGCATATTTCATTTTTTTAATTCAAAAAAAGGGGTAGTTTCTGAGTTGGGTAATTAGAGACCAATTAGTCTCCATAATGTAGGTCAAAAAATCTTATCCAAAATATTGGTGAGACAATTGGCAAGAGTTTCTTTCAGAACACCTGATGTCCTTATTCCAGTCCTGCTTGGTCTCAGGGAGACAAATTTTAGGACAACCTGATCACCTTGTGAGAAATGGTAGAACGTGTAAAGACTGGGTCTTTAGTGGGGTGCACTGTATCCATAGATCAGGCTAAAGCTTTCTAAAACCTGTCAGATAATTAATTGCTTTATGTCTTAGAAGCATGTGGGGTTCTTTTAAACTCTATTAAATGACAAAAGATTCTGTATGCTCAAAACACACTATAGTCTTGTCTAAATGGCTGGTTTTGTTCTGGGTGGCAACTTCATAGGTGGGTGCAGCAGCGGTGCCCATTGAGCTCCCTGCTGTGCATTTGAAAAGAATCAGCACCCACAGGGGCCTCTTGGGTTTGTTCCCTGAAAAGGACTGGCCAGCAATTAAAATTATAGCCTAGGCAGATGATTTCTGCTTGCTTTTGTATGCTACCAATAGTGGCCCCATAATCAAACTTGAATTTGATTGATATGAAGTAGCCTCCAGTGCAAACATTTATTTTAAAAAAGTAAAGGTATTGATGTGGGGAGCTTAAAGAATTGTATGACAAGTATAGCCAGTATTGAAATTTCGTGGTCTTCCCTAGAAATAGTGAGGTTGACCTTTGGAGCACTGGATATGGTTCTAGAGCATCAGTTCTCAGGCTTTGTGATAGTGAGCCTCCCCCAAGCCATGGAAAACATTTTGAACCTCCCTCAAATTTTGGAAAAACCTTGTGCCTCCCCATTAAAAAATATATTTTGCGCAGTACAGCAGGAATAAAGTGAGACTAATAAAGCTTACTGAGTATATTCTCTTTTATTCCATTTACTATTCTCCCCACACCCAGGTTATCCTTGTCACTCCACTTTTCTGACTCTTGGACCCTTATTACTCTGTCAGTTTCCCCTCTGTCTGGAACAATGATCTGCCACCTTTAGCACTTCATCATTTACCCTGTTGCTAAGCAACTTCCTCTACCTTTACCCCAGGTCACACCTGAAAATAAGTGCTGGCTCAGTGTGTTGTTCCCAGTCACCAGGAGGGTAGCATCTTTCAGAAAAAGAGATGTGTAAGAACAAGGGGGCACAATTTAAAATTAGAGGGGGGATGGCTCAGGGGTAATGTGAGGAAGTTCTTTTTTTACGGAGAGAGTGGTGGACGCATGGAACCACCTTCCTGGAGAAGTTGTGGGGTCTAAAACAGTGGGGGAATTCAAACATGAATGGGACAGACATAAGGCAATTATAGTGGGGGGGGTTGCAGGAAGTAGGCTGTTGGTTAACTACAATCTGCAGCTTATCCAATAGGTAGGGAAATGGGCAGACTGGGTGGGCCAAGTGGTCCTTATCTGCTGTCAAAGTCTATGTTTCTATGTTTCAATTTACATATCAATTAACACCTATTCTATAAACAAGCCTTGACTCAGTGTGCCATTCCTAGTCACTAATTTACATATAAACATCTACTGTAGAAATGAGCCTTGACTCGGTGTGCTTTTCCCAATGACCAATTTGCATATAAAATACACCTAGAAACAAGCTTTGGCTCAGTGGGATTTTCCTGGTCACCAATTTGTGCACAAGTAATGAAATTCACCTGTCAATATACATATTTAGTTTGCTTCAATCCTTCACACACAAAATTAAAAACTTAACATTTAAATACTGTACATTCTCAAACTTGACGGAGCCTCCCCTTGAACAGTCTGGGGCCTCCCTTGGGAGGCTGGCCTCACCATTTGAGAACCATTGCTCTAGAGAACTGGATGGTATGTCTCAGTTCTGCACGGGAAAAATTTAACCGCTGGATGAACTGGAAAATATCAAAGAAGAAATGAGATTACTTGATTAAAAGTCTTCTAGTACTGTCTTTATACCAGTTACATATATATACAGTACCATTCACCCTGGAACCCAAACTGTTAAGTGTGTGTTTTTTTCTTTATTTTGGGGCAATAGGTTAAACCCAATTAAAAGAGAAACATAGAATTTGACGGCAGGTAAGAACCGCTTGGGCCCATTCAGTCTGTCCATTTCTCCCTACTTACACTATTATGACAGGCTATACCTGATCTACAGCTCTTTCTCCCTCCCCCTTTCCACTATGATTCCCTTGGGCTTATCCAATGCATTCTTGAACCCCACCACTGGGGACCACCTACCAGAGTGTGAAGGAAGATTGGGTAGGGATAGTCAATCCAGCAGCCTTTTTCTTCTATATTTTTTCTTAACTGTTAGTTTCCGAAGGGTATTAAATCAGGAACAGAAATATTTGACTCCATTACTCTCAGAATGGTTTGTGCATGTTTTGCTAGCATGAGGACAGATAGAAAATTTGATTTTTCGAAAGCACATTTAATGGGACTATTCTGGTGTATGTTCAGATTGCCTTGCAAAAAATTATGTCATGGCAGCTTTACACAGGGGTGGTCCAGACTACAGACCAGAAAAAACTATTTAAGTTGGTTCAGTTCTCATTCTTTTTTGAAGAAGTAACCTTCAAAGACTGCCCTCTTATCTGAGAAGCCAACAGTGTCAGATTAAGTTTATCAGGGGGCCCCCAGGCCCAAGAAAAAATCAGTCCCCCACACACACAGTGTGTTAAAAGAGTGTTAAAAAGTTTATTGTGTTTACCTGGCACCATAGCAACTGCAGTCAAATCAAATTTCCTTTTCAGGTGTGAGACAGATGGCTGGGTTTGTAACTCAGAGGTGTTACTGGTTTAATGAGGTGTTGATAGGTGCTGGAAAACTTGTTCATTGTTACAGAGATTACTCTGAAGTGTCCCATACAGGAATGATTGCAAGTTACAGTAGATTAGCTAAGGCTGCTTTCTGTAGCTGTTTGATGATTCACTCAGAGCTGGGGCCCCTGGCAGACAGGGCCCTAGGCCTGTGCCTTGTTGGTCTATGCCTTTCCAGCCCTGGAAGCTGAAGTCATAGCACTATCGGTGAACCCTAGGGTACCCACCACAGATGTGGAATGTGCTCTGGTTGTCAGCTATGGGTGCCTGGGAGTTAAAAACTCTTGAAGCATACAGAACTGGATGTTCCAAATGTCCCCAGATCAGCAAGTGCTGAGATACCAGAAACACATGAGCATCTGTATTTCAAGTGCTCTTATTTGATGGTTTCTAGCAGTTTCTAGCCCAAAGATGGCATGAGCTGGTGGTCACACAACTGACATACCAAATATTAGTTTTTTGGAATTGGGGTAATAATGATTTAGGCAAGCTGATAGTTTTATTTACCATTCTGAAATATTATAAGTGGCAGGCTTGGTGTGCCTTTTCTCTTCTGAAAAAAGTGGTCTGTTATGAGGAATTATCTCTTTGTTTATGACTGGTATATTTAAGCTGCCTTTTTTCTGTAAATGTTTGTAAATGTATTGTTTTAGATTTTTTAAATAAAAAAATTCCCTATTCTTTTAAAAAGTGCCTTGGATTATTTTACTTCCCCCTGGACAGCACCAGAGATGGGTAGAAGAGACCTCTGTTTAATGTCTCACATGAAGGATGGCACACCCCAACAGTACTGCACCCCCAGTACTGCACTCAGGTGACAGTGTTTTATAGTATGAGCTCAGTCTTGGTTTGGGACTAGAACCCATGACCTTCGGGTGCAGAGGCAGATGTGCTACCAACAAATAAGCCATGCTGACACGGGCTATACAACTGTTACAGTTGCAACAGCTGCTACTCTCTCAGACAGGAATAAGAGTATTAAGTTCCAGCTGTTGGTGAGCTTACTTAATTGAGGGCTGAGCTATTAGGGTCGCATCCCCTTCTCCTTCGGTGGATCCAGACCTCAGCAAATGGATAACCACACTGTCAGATGAGTTTTCAGAAATCTGTAAGGTAAGGAATTTGATCATCCTAAACTATCTAGCATTCTTTTTTTTTTTATATATTGCTTTTTTTCTCCATGGTTGTACTCCATTGCAAGGATATACCCTGGTCTCAGGAATATATCCTGATCAGACCATTTCCCCCCCTACCCCTCCCTTGGTTTGGCACCGGTCCAACATCAAAAAAGGCTTTCCCTCTGTGACAGGGCCCCAGAGGGGGCATCCTCCTCTGATGTAGTCCACTGTTTATACAAAGATCCAGTGTTGGTCAGTCCTAGGACCCAGAGGGCCTTGAGAGCCAGGCTATCATACAGATGGTGTTTGAATTTATTTTCTTGTATGTCCATCCTCCTTCCTTCCCCCTTGCATGGGGGGTTTTCAGCATTGCCTGCAGACAGGGGCTGAAAGGTGACATGATTACAGTCTTTTGCACACTCAAGGGTCTCAATATGACAGATTATAAAATGGGCAGAAAAAATCCTGCAGTCTGATTGGACAGTTTGGGTCTTGACCTATGAGTAAATCCCACAACCACACATGGCAAGAGTACCAACATTTCTCTGACAAATGCCGCTGACTGCCTTGTTACAATGCTACCCTTGAATTGTATTAATCTGTACTCTGTTTGCAATGTCCACATTGTTGTAATGTCTGTCTTGATGTTCCCCATAATTTGTGTTTCTCTGATGTGGAACCTTTGTAAAAGAGCCAAGGCTTAAAGGTATTTGTAATCCTAGACTTGATAAATAAATAAATAAACCAACATCCTCATTACTGACACAATCAAATCTGTACATCTACTTGTCAGGGCTTTCAAATGGCAGCCATTTTCCCCATCACTATGTTCATCTAGGCCTTAAAAAACTAAAATGCTCTTAAATTAAAAAAATTAAACAAATTAAACAGAGACTGTCTGGTTGGTCCGCTAGTTCGTTTTCTAGTTTTTATCAGAGTTATCTGTTGTTAGTGCCTGAAATTTAATCAGCTTTTTAGAAAATAAATGGTATATCTCATTGACATTTCTTGTCTCTTTTTCTTTTCTTGTTACTCTGAACCCTGCTTAAAATGGACAGATGTCATGGCCATTGAGCTCACCTTTTCAGACTGGGGCCCTCCTGGGAATTTTGGATGAGCACATTATTGAAATTGTCCCTGAGGAGAGTGTGCATGAGTCATGTATGGTGAAGCACACAGTACTGCTCACACCAGTGTGAGAGAGTGCCATGAAGATTGTCAGTCTGCTGCGCTGTTTGATAAGCGCAAGCATCTGTCTAGGTGGCACTGTTAGTTTTTCCACTTTTTAACTGATTATCTGTCAGTGAGTTATCTGAAGTGTTTTGCTCACGGGTTGTTGTTTGAATTTATCGTTGATCAGTAAACAGTACTGCAGTGGTGTTTTGTCAATAAACCTCTGCTGTTGTGTGTGCTATCTGTTCTTTTTACATGGTTAGCATACCTGTAGTATAGCACCAGTTCCTCATATGGTTGAACTTTGCCGTGATGTGATCAGCATTCACAGGGTTAGCCTGTAGTTATCAAAATGATAAAAAGCTTAAAGAATTTGTACATTTGCTGTCCTGTTATTTGGCACTGAGATATATATTTTTTTAAATAGTCTGCAGCAAATTTCTTCCATGCTGACTATTTGAATAAATGAGAAACAAAAGTGCCAGTTGCTGAGGACTGAGGTGCTGGATGACACACCTTGAACCACGCTAGTGACCCAGGTTCAGAAGTGAACATGTCACGGGGTCAGCCTGGGAGGGAGAGGATTGAGCGTCTTGAGGACAGCTCTCCTCTCCTAGGGAGGGGGATCTTTGCTGCACTGCTTCTAGACTGCCACCACAGGGAGGAGTGGTGGCAGGGTAGAGGGTGCGACAAAGGGGACAGCCGATGTCTAGGTGTGTGGTGCATTCATGCCTTTAGACACACACACACACACACACACACACTCACATGTGCTACTTGCACACCATGAGGTTGGGGAAAAACATAAAATGCCAGCAGATGATGCCGGGCTTCTCCTCTGACGGGGAGAAGCAGGATGGACGTCCCCCTCGTGGCTCTGCCACAGGAGGAAATCCATTTGGGAACATGATGCAGGTAAATCCCAGGGGGAGGTGGTAGTTGGTTGAGGGATGGGCAAGGGCAGAGCTGGGCTGACTGGCTGATGAAGAAACACCTTTGTGGAAAAAAGATGAGAAACAACAATTCAGGGCACTTCCAGCCAAGGTGCACAAATTGCTAAGAAGCATTAGTAGAGCTGAAAAAAGTGCAAATATTTTATTAAAGAAAAACAATGGTTACAGCCCCTGCCTCCCTAGCTGCATCTCAAGTCCCTGATTTGTGCTTTTAGCAGAGTTTGAACATTGTAAAATGCCTTCACATATATTTTTTTAACTTTATACTGCTCATCTGCAGCTTCCATTTTTGAAGGCTACCCATGGCCATCTAACAGCTGCCATGTGAATCACTCATTCAGTTTATGCTAGTATGCCATGCCGACCAATGGTGGCGTCAGCAGGGTATATTAGCATAAATTGAGCGAGGGATGCACGTTGTAGCTGTGAGATGGTTATGTGCACCCTTCAAAACTGGAAGCTCCAGAGGAGCAGTATAAAGCTAAACAGCAACTGATGTCTCCAGAAGAACTTTGAAAAACATATTTGGACTCAGTTCAGCATATGTTTTACACTAGTTAATTAATTTTCCCTCTCTATTATTTATTACTGAGGTCACATACATGAAAACAGGATTTTTGTTCTTTGCAAGGTTATCAGCTCCTATTGCTTAATTCCAACTTAATGTTATAATACTCTGCTTGTGACATTAATTCCAACTTAATGTTATAATACTCTGCTTGTGACATCACAGTTGTTACCTTCCCAACAGACTTTGACATCGCAAAAGAGAATTATGACTTCAAGTGATTAATCAGCAGCATAAGCAGAGGGATAAAGATCCTGTTTTCATGCAGATTTCCTCAGTAACAAATAACTGAAAGGGGAATTCTATAGAAGATATGTGAAATACAAGCTCAATTGTGTCTAAATATGATATTTTCCAAAGTTTTCCCAGAGATGTCAGCAGCTCTTTAAAAAAATATATGTAAAGGTATTTAAAGAATTTTCAAACTCTGTTAAAAATGGAAATCAGGAACTTGGGATGCAGCACAGGAGGTAGCTTATGTAACCATTGTTTTCATTTAAAGTGCAGACCAATTCAGTAAAAGTGCTGGTGCAGGAGTACGAAAGCAGTGAGACCTCTGGCAAAGGATTTTATGTCAAATAGTGTCATGCTTTTTTGTAGTCTTGCATCAGTGCAAGCATTTAGCAGTGGTGGTAGCTCAGCAGGACGCAAACTTGCCTCTGAGGCTGGAAGATCAGAAGGTTGTAGGTTCTAGTCCCACCCCAGGAACTTTGGGTAAAATCCCATTTTGACACTGTAGTGCAGCATGAAGGGGGTGCTACACTCCTGAGGAGTCATCTTTGAAATGAGATGTTAAGCTAAGGTCCTGTCTACTAGTTCTGGTGGTTGTTCAGATGGATGTTAAAGATCCCATGGCACTTCTCAAAAAGAGTGTGGGGATTTCCCCAGGGTCCTTGCCAGATTTCTTCCATTGACTAAAAATACCAGCAACAGCTTAACCTGATTCAATATATCAGTTTGCATCTGTATCACTCCCTCCTTCCAGGACAATGCTGAACGTAGGCAGAATTGACTAGCCCCCCCTTTCCCGGTCAACATAGAAACATAGAAGTTGATGGGCAGATAATGACCTCCAGGCCCACCCAGTCTGCCCTATTTTCCTACCTATAGCAACACAGCAGGTCCTAACCAGCCTACAGTCCTCCCCCCTTAGCTTTCAAGATCCCTTTGCATCTATCCCATGCGTTCTTTAATCCCATAACTGTTTCTGCCGCCACCACTTCCTTTGGAAGGCTGTTCCATTTGTCCACCACCCTCTCTGTGAAGAACCTGAAAAAACAGGATTGAATGGCAAATTCAGACTCAGGCCATTCTTTTTTTTTTCCATACACATTTTTTTCTGCCCCGAGCCCTGGCAGGTGGCTATGGTTCTGCAGATGCAGGAACTCTCTCTCCAGTCCGGCGGCTCTCATACTAGGTGGCCTGGTAGTTCCCCCGCAGATTGCCCCCCAAAATGGGGCCAGGAGGAAGTTGCTGACTTTTCTCTTCCCCGGAGACCCACTTCAGAATCTGGGACCACTCCTGGGAGCCACGGACCATCATTGAGCCTGCCAGACTTGATTTTCCTCCATTTCTTGCCCATCCCCCTTCCCTCTGATGCAGAGACATCAGCTTGAATCTCCCGCTCCATACTGCCCTCCAGCCACCGTCAGAGGGCAGTCATAGTAGTAGTATTTATTTGTACAATCTTTTAAACCTGATTATCACAAAGTACAAAAAAGACAATGACACATGTACTTAACAAATAGTAATAAAATGTGAGAAAACAGTTTAAAAATTATACAGACTGTAGTGAGAGAGATACAATATACAGTAATACTGCCTAGTCTTAATACAGTTTCACATAAAGGATCATTTCAAAATCAGGTTTCTGGCTCCTCCAGATGCTTCTTTTTCTTTTTTTTTCTGATTTTCCTGGTAAGCAGTAAATATTTAACAACTCCATGTATATTTCACAACTCCATGTATTATGAATCGGTCCACAGTAGTTAGTAAAACTGTAACTATCTCAGTCGAGTTTCTAAATACTATAGAGTCTATAATAGGTTGCAGCCATCTTTTCCTAATTTTGTTATACCAAGGGCACCTTATTAAGACATGTACTTGATCTTCTTTTTCATTTATGTTATAGTTACATAAGGTGTCGACCAAAACATAACTTTTCTTATACAGCGCATCCCTAGGTCTAGATTCAAAAAGGTCAAGTCTGAACCTAATGAAATTTTTCCAAATATTTGGATCATCGAAAATATCAAGATAGTATCTGAATCCATGTTTGTTATCATTTTGTGCATACCATTTTGCATAGCTGGAGCCTCCAATGCAAGCCAAATCAATATCTCTATAGTATAGAGCAATTTTGTTTTTAATATTACATCTATACTGAGGACTAATACCTACAGTATATCATTCTGCCTGTATTCCATAAGATAAGTCAGACCGTTTATCCAGGAGTCTGTTTAAGTGTGAGAACCAAATGCCATTATTTATATTCCTTGAATTCCAAGATTCCTTTTCTATGTAGCATTGTCTGGTCCATCTATCACTGGGGAGGCTCAATAATCTGATTCAATAATTAATAAATCTAGTGTCAGCCCAAGCTTGGAGTCTTGTTATTCCTAGTTCTGCTGTTATGAAATACGCTAGGGTTGACATTTGGCAACCCAAAGCTTTCCTTAACAATATTATTGCTGGCTTTTCCAAATGATCAATTTGGGACATTCCCCATATTTCTATACCAAATAGAGACTGGGCATTAAATTTGGTTTGGAGTGAATAAAGTAGTATCCTAATAGAATGGCCACCATAAAGATGATTAAACCTAGCTAGAGCACCTACTGTTTTTTTTTTGTTGTAGAAATTGTATAGTCAAAATGTGATTTCCAAGAGCCACTATTGGAATAAATGATGCCCAGGTATGTGTATTTACTGACCACTTGCAATCTATTTTGTTTTATTTCCCATACACACAGTATTTAGAATTCTTGGTTCCCATAATCAAAATTTTAGACTTTTCAAAATTTATTCTTAAGGATAAAGACTCAGAGGTTTTAGATAATAAAAGCAATTTCTTCTGAAGACCTGAAACAGTCAGAGCACATAAAACCAGGTCATCGGCATATGCGAGTTAAGAGCAAATATTGGGACCAATTTTGGGAGAGTCAGAGTTTGATAGCTGTAATTCTTTGAGGAGGTTATCTAAATATATGCAAAATAGCAAAGGTGCTAAAATGCAACCTCGTCTTACCCCTTTTTTGGTACAGATACAGTCTGATAAGTTAGTTCCTGAATGCATTTGGGCCCAGATATCAGTGTATAACAAACATTCTCAGGCTGTTAAGAATTGGAGAAATACCCCATTCCTGCATGATACTCCATAGCATAGTTCTGTTTATTGTGTCGAAAGCAGAACGGTAATCAAAGAATGCTAAATATAGTTTCTGTTTTCTAATTTTAACATAATTCTCAGTTAAGTGAGATAATATGTAGCAATTGTCTATAGTGGCATAGTCTTCTTGAAACCCTGCCTGGGCTGGAGCCAGGCCACAAAGCACATTCATTTCTTTAACTAATCTGCCCATTAGAATTTTGGCATAAACTTTACCCAGAACATCTAGTAAACTAATGGGTCTGTACATTGAGGGATCCTCCTTTGGGACTTTTTTATAAATTGGAACAATTATTGAGCCTGACCAGGAATGCAGAACATAGTTGTTTAACATACATTGGTTAAAAGATTTTACCAAGAAATCTGCCCATTTCTCAACTAAGCATAGATAAACCTCTCCTGGAATCTTGTCTGGGCCAGGTGCCTTATTTCTTTTCAAGCTTTTTATTGCAAATGCTACTTCATGTTTCATTATAGGGCTGAAGTTAGAGTTTATTTCATTAATCCCCAGATTTTCCCAAGAGGAAACCTGACTTGGATCGTACAGGGTATTGTTATAATAATCCGTCCATGTTTTTAAATCAATGCAGTACACCAAGTCATGTGACCATCCTTTGCAGCCTTTAGCTACCAAGATCCAAAAGGCCTTGGAATCATTCTTATCAATAGCTGTTATCATTTTCCCCCAAAGTAGTTCCTGATATGACCTCTTTTTTTTAAAAGCAGCTTATATTGTCTTTTGGCCTCTCTTACTTTTATGATGTTATCTTGAGCCATATTTTTATTTGCTTTTCTTAGCACTTTCCTTAGTTTGGTTTTTAGAGTTCTACAGTCCTCATCAAACCATGGTGTGGTAGTTTTATTCTGATAACTTTTGCCACTACCAACTGCTATGTGTAAGTGCTGCTTCAACTCCAAGAAAAAGGTTGTTAATTCCTCATTCATTGAAATTGGTTACATATTTGTATTGCTCCAAGAGTTTATAAAAGCAATAGACTGACTTACTATATGTGCTTCTAAAGTTGTATTCCACTCCAACTTCCTAGAGTATCTAACTGTCAGTTTATTTGGTTATATTATTTGCTTTGTTTTTTGTCCAAGATGATCTATATCTTTATATAAGATCACCGGAAGGTGATCACTTTCTGCTCTACAATCAATCGTTAGATCATCCCAGTAATCAGGATGACCTTGCCACAGAATGAGGTCCAATACAGAGGCTCCTTTGTTAGTAAAATAGGTGGGGGAGCCTGTTTTATCACCTGGGGTTCTACCATTTAAAGGGAAAAGTGAATTATTATTCATTAGTTTGATTAATCTATGGCCATTAGGGTTATATTTAAGATCACTCGAAACTCTCATATCTCTATCAGAGTCTGGGTACATAAGACCAAGGATTGAATTATCATTAAGGCAATCAAAAACACCAACTCTGGCATTGAAGTCACCAGTAAGCATAAGATAGGCAGCAGGATGGAAGGGGGATGCCTGGGATGGAAAAGGGATGCCTGGGATGGAAGAGGAATGCCTGGATATTGTGGCAGTCACAGAAACATGGTACACAGAGAACCATGACTAGGATGTCAACATACCAGGGTACACAATCTACAGGAGGGACAGGGAGGGAAGAAGAGGAGGAAGAGTAGCTCTCTATGTAATGGAAGGGATAAAAGCAACAGAACTAAAGGGTAAACAGGGAGGAGAAGAGGCACTGTGGGTCACCCTGGAGACTGGAAATGGCTCCACAATCCGCACAGGGGTTGTATACAGACCCCCATCTCAGGGGGAGGAATTGGACAAGGAAATGATAGAAAGAATCCTTGGGATGGCAGAGAAAGGGGAGATATTGCTGATGGGAGACCTGAATATGCCTGATGTTGACTGGAGCACCCTTGCTGCAGCCAAATCCAAGAGCTGGGCCATTCTTGATGCTCTACAGGGGGCATGCCTCAGACAGCTAGTTTTGGAACCCACTCGGGAGAGAGCAATCTTAGACCTGGTACTCTCAAATGGGGATGAGAGAGGATCTCTGATCTTGAAGTGGGTAGCCATCTGGGAACAAGCGACCACCAAACAGTGTGGTTCACGATAAACTCGGCGCAGTCAAGCCATACAAAAGTGAGGGTGCTGGACTTCAGGAGGGCTGACTTTGTCAAAATGGGAGAGTGCCTCAGAAAAGCACTAGCAAACAGGCAAGAAGGTGAGGTGGAGCAACAATGGGAAACATAAAACCGCCATCACAGAGGCAACAAGTCTGTGTGAAGCAAATAAACAAATCAAATGAAAAAAATAAACACTATGGTTCTCAAAGAAGTAGCGGGAAGGTAAGGTAAAAAAAGATAGCATTCAGGAAGTATAAGGAAACACTGAAGGAGCAGGACAGAGAACTGTACCAGTTAAAGCAGAAGGAAGCGGGTAAGGCAGTCAGAATAGCAAAGGCCCAAACTGAGGAAAAGATAGCCAACTCGGTTAAGAAGAGGGATAAAACCTTTTATAGATACATTAGGGAGCAAAGAAAGACTAAGGCAGGGATCCTGAGGCTGAACAAAGAGGATGGTGGTTGGGCAGAGAGCGACAGTGAAAAAGCAGAGATACTGAACGAATACATCTACTCAGTATTCACAGTGGAAAAGCAGGGGGAAATACCTAATCCGGTCAATAGAAGCACTCCGGATGGGGGGGTTGATATTAGTCCTTTCACAGAAGAAAGGGTTCTGAAAGAACTCTTAGAACTGAAGGTGAATAAAGCAATGGGGCCTGATGGGATTCACCCCAGAATTTTAAAAGAATTAAGGGAAGAACTAGTAACACCACTGACTACCCTTTATAATAAATCATGGGAGGATGGGGTGATACCTGAGTACTGGAGGAGGACAGATGTGATTCCCCTTTGCAAAAGTGGGAGCACGACAGAGGCAGGAAACTACAGACCAGTTAGTTTGACCTCAGTGGTAGGGAAAATGATGGAATCACTTCTGAAGGAAAGAATTGTTGAGTACCTAGAGGCCAGTGGGGCACAGGACCCCACAGGCAGCATGTATTCACAGTGGCAAGGTCATGTCAGACAAATCTAATTGACTTCTTTGACTGGGTGATGAAAACAGTAGACCAGGGAGGGGTTGTGGACATGACCTACCTAGACTTTAGCAAGGCATTTGACACAGCCCGCACTAAAGATTAATAAACAAATTAGCCAGCCTGGGAGTGGGTCCTAGGGTGGTAGCCTGGGTAAAACACTGATTGGACAACAGGACACAGTGGGTTATAGTAAATGGAGTTCACAGTGAAGAAAGGAAGGTTACTAGTAGGTACTGCAGGGTTCAGTACTGGGGCTGGTCCTTTTTAATGTCTTTATAAGTGGCATTGCAGAGGGACTGGAAGGGAAAGTATGTCTCTTTGCAGATGACACAAAGATCTGCAACAGGGTTGATACACAAGGTGGGGCGGAAAAGATGAAAAGGGGCTTGGCAAGGTTAGAGGAATGGTCAAATGTATGGCAGCTTAGCTTCAATGCAAAAAAGTGCAAAGTAATGCACCTGAGAAACAAAAACCCAGGGGAAGAGCACACAATGGGGGGTGAGATACTGACAACAACAAAAATGGAAAGGGACCTGGGGGTAGTCATATCAGATGACCTTTGGGCCAGCAATGTGAGAAGGCAGTAAGGAGGGCTGGGGAGATACTGGGATGCATAGGAAGAGGCCTCACCAGTAGAAAACAGGAAGTTGTTGGCCCTCTGTACAGACAGTTGGTAAGACCACATCTGGAGTACTGTGTACAGTTCTGGAGAACCTATCTCTGCAAATACATAGACAGGGTAGAGGCTGTCCGGAGGAGGGCAACCAAAATGATGCAGGGTCTGCATCAGAAGACATATGAAGAAAGACTAAAGGAACTAAAGATGTATAGCCTCAAGGAAAGGAGGGAGAGGGGGACATGATAGGAACTTTCAAATACCTCAAGAGAATCAACAAAGTTCAAGAGGGTAGCATCTTTCAGAAAAAGAGATGTGCAAAAACAAGGGGGCACAATTTGAAGATAGAGGGGGAACAGCTCAGAGGTAATGTGAGGAAGTATTTCTTCACAGAGAGGGTTGTGGATACATGGAACAGCCTTCCTGAGGAGGTCGTAGAGTCAAAAACAGTGGGTGAATTCAAGAATACATAGGACAGACATAAGGCAATTCTAGTGGGGGGTAGGAGGAAGTAGGCTGTTGGTTAGCTTGGACCTGCAGCTTATCCGTTAGATAGGGAAATAGGCAGACTAGGTGGGCCAAGCGGTCCTTATCTGCCATCAAATTCTATGTTTCTAGGATGATTGGTCTGGGCCTCATTAATTGAATTAGCACATTTTTCTCTTACAGCATTAACTTGAGTTTTATTTTTATTGGGTGGAATATAACAATTATATATATATATATATATATCAGCATTTGTGTTCTACAATAGATCAAGCTGATCCCTAGAAAATTCACATCCAAATCAAGAGGGGATATATTTAAAAAAGTCCCTATTTTGATATAGATGACCAATCCACCCGATCTACACCCCATTTTACCTGTTTTTATTCCAGGTTTGTGGATAATAGTAAACCCATTGATGTCTATATCCTCATTAGTGGCATGCCATGCTTTTTGGAAGCATACTAAATGAAATTTAGAAATGTAGTTGAACCAATCTATATCCTGTAATTTAGTTTTAAATCCTGCAGTATTCCAGGAGATCAAAAATGGGGTTTTGTCCTTAAAAATACTTATGGAGGTATCACTTAGACTTAAAGACAACTCTGTAGGGCATACAGCATTTCTTGAGTCAACAGGTTTCCTATCGCTTGATGGTTCTATGTCATTTTGTACCAGTCAATTTGTATACCCAGCCAAATTCATAAATTTATTTGCAGTTGGAATGGTAAAGCAACATTCTGTGTTATGAATTTGCTCAGAAAGAGGACAGATATCAGTCGAAGCGTATTTGGGGAAATACAAGGGGGAACCATCCGACCCAGTAAGATCAGCCAAAAAGAGGCCCGTAGCATCCAGATATTTTGTTTTCTGCCAGACTCTGCAAGCCACCGATGCATTTTTGAATATTATATCAATTTGTCCATCTCCTCTGAGGCTCAGATGTCTATACACCCCCGAACCCCATTTCTTCCCAGTATGATGTTTAAAAAATTTGCAAACAGATTACATAGAACCTTAGTTAACTTTGAATTTGTTTCATTATAAATTTTCTTATATCCAAATAGACTCAGGATAACTGGGACTGTGCTCCCATTACTTGTTGGAGGTCCCTCTTGTATACCATCCCCTTCTTTATACCATGGAATACATTTAATAACATCCAGAACTCTTGAATTTTTATCATATAGAGCCACAGTCAGATTCATGGATTGAACTTCCTGTAAATTTCTGCATACAAACTGTAAGACCCTGTCAGTAGTGAAACAAACATCAACACTTTCGGCCAGAATCTCATTTTCAGGATCTATAAACCTCCTTACTGTATGGATGTCTGCTGTTAAAATATCCAAATTCAGTTTTTTATTAAGTAAATGAGTTACTAGAGCAAAAGGCCTTTCATCTAGGTTTCTTCTTAGGCCATAGATCCTGATGTAAGGAAAGTTCAATAATTCACATTCAATTGGTTCATTATCTAACTGCCCTATATCGAGTTCATCTTCCCTTTCTGGTGGGATGGCAGGCTTGGTATCTTCCACCTGCAAGTTTTTATTTCAGGGTTTATAGGAGTGTTAAGATCTAAATTATCTGTGCAATGTTTAACTGTCTTACTCCTTTTTTCCCTTTTCTCACTTTTTTCTTGTTTTCTTTTTTCCGTTTTCTTATTTTTACTTTTATATTTCCTTAGTTTGTTCTTATTTTTTTTAAAGTTTGCTTGGGTCTGAATTGGACCCTCTACTGTAACTTGTTTACTAGGGATGTTGATGGTTTGATCAAGTATGTAAACATCAGTTGGAAAAATAATAAAAGTAAAATCATGTCTGTTGTTCTTATTTGGAGATATAATCAGTTCAATATCAACTATAGGTATAGAAGATGATTCTCTTGAAGGAAGTATTTTTTTCAGAATTGCCAGAACTTCATCTAACCTAGAGCCATTAACTGCTATGTATTATTTTAATGATTCAATTTCATTTCTATTAATGATTAACTGTTCACAGAGCATAAGGTTGGCCGCATACTGATTCTTGAGGACTTTAATAATATCCTCACTCAGTACAGAAGGTGTATAAGTCAGTACATCATTACTTTGGTTATCATTTATGGGTAAGGAGTCCAGGACGTCATCTTGAAAGTGTGAAATAAGTTATTATAGTGTTTGTCCCTTTCATTTGAGTGTCGAACCATTGGACTATCTAATTTAGACCTGGAAGTATTTCTCTGAATTTCATCCATAAGTTTAAGCCCGTATGGTACTTTCCAGCATCTCCATAACCTCATTTAGCACCACATTACTTTGTGATTTATCATTTGTGGAGGAAATTAAAGATGTTTTTGATAAAACTGGGGGTATTGGAAGTTGTGGCTGAATAAAAGATTATTTACGAACACAACTGCCTGGTGAATTTTAACTATGCTAATTTGTGAAGACTTGAAATTTTCTTGGGGCTGATTGGATAACTCAGGATCCTCCTGTTCAGATTCAGTATCAATTGTAGTGATAGGAGTGTTTCTTTCGGTACAATGGGCCCTGCCTTCATTCAGCATTTGATTTGCCTCAGTTTCTATAGACTCACTGTTCTCAGCCAGAGATCAACTGTTCCTGCCAGTAGGCCATGATGTAGATAGTTTAGGTGTTGATGTGAAAGAGATAAATATCTGAGAAGAGGCATCAGAGATATTTTCAGATTTTTTAGTTAAAATGTCCTTGATAGTTTGTTGTTTGTATTTATCCATTGCCTTTAAAGTTTTTTTTTGGTTCGACTGGATATTCTTTTAAGCTGGCTGCAGTACTTTCTTTGTTGTTGGCTTTCCTGCATTTTTTTGGTTTTCTTTCCCCATTATTTCCCCTGTTATTTTAGGTCCCAGGAGATCCTTAATTTTCACATTATTGAAGGGGTTGGGCTTATCCAGGGGTTCCTAAAAATGTGGACCTTAGGGATGAATCAACTCTGAACACTGGCTTCTAGTAATCACCATCTTGATTGCCTAAAGTGTGACTATAGAGTAGTTGAAATATTAAATAATAACCTGGATAACACTCAGCCCACAATCAGATTTGTGCACTCCTCAGTGTGAGTGTCAAACTAGGAAATACAGAGAAAATAGACTCCAGGTACTAATATTCCACCCCGGGAGTAATGCAAAATGCTTAATAGAAAGTGCCTTTGTAATATCAGAACAAGGGAATCAGTATCAATTATGGTAGTTAATAGCTCCAGACACACAATTCAATGAAATGTCCCCATAGTTTAGATTTTTATCAAGTCAATGGGGTGCCAAAAAGTAAAGTAAGTCCACGATATACTGACACTTTTTAAAAGGACACCTAGAATGATAACAAAAGCAAATAAATTGTGGCTCTTTGTCAGTTATGTGTCAGTGATGAAATTCAGCTGTTCAGCTATTCAGCTGTTCTGCAGTTCATCAACTCGTTAGTTCATCAGCACATCAGCACATCAGCTTGTTAGTTCAAAGCAGTTCAATAGTCCAGTGATTGGTTAATTGATTGGTAGAACAGTTCATTCCAAACAAATGTGTTGAGAACTTGGAATGGAATTTCTTTGTCCAAAACACCTTCTGAGAAATTTCACTCTAGTCTTCTCCACTAAGAACAAGGAAGGAGAATAGAGTTAAAATATATTTAAAACTAAGACCTAATAACTCCCTACTACAATAACAAAACAAAAATGCTGCTAAAGAAAGCCCCTTAAACAAGCAGATTAACAGCTCAGTTAATTTAACAGAATGACCAAGAGGATATTTAACAAGACAGAATTCTAAGAGATGCCATTAATACGTGCCTAAAAGTCACCTAGCCTGAAGAATCTAAAAATAATATGCCATTCCAACTTAGCTCCCAAAAATATATATATAATAAAAGAAAACACTCCAGACTGTCAAAAATCAATTAATACCCATAGGTCTTACCATAAACAACCTTGTGTAACCTTATGTAACCTTATGTAACTCCTAATTTAACTAGGACAGAACCAAGCACAGAATAATGCTATTTTTTTAAAACTTTTCAGGCACGTACATAACAGAAGTAAAACAAATATTGCTTTTAAGCACACACTCACTTGCTTAGATGTGTATGGTGGTTAACAAAAAAACAAGGGGACAACAAAGAGGTCCAAAATGCTGAGTCCCAGCCACTGAAATAACTCAAGCTACTTGCTCTCCGTTAGACAAAGTGAGTTCCAACAGCAAGTGCAGGCTGCAGTAGAAACAGTCAAGCAAGCAGGCAAAAGTGCAAATCAGGTACTAAGACCAGTTCTCTCACTCCCCAGTAAAAAACGGGTAGAAGACAAACAAAAGACCTGGTAAAGCGGGGAGAGGACTGCTGAGAATAAAGAACTTGTACAGCTTACTTAGAGATGAAACCAGAGCGCTTGCGAAACAGCCAGGTCTTTGAAGAGACTTTTACTCACCACCGTGGCCAAGCAACTGGTCCCACGCACAAGATGCAGTACATTGGTTTGGATGAGTGCCTACAGCGACACATGTGCTTTTATATAAAGCTGGAACAAGAGCCCACAAAAAAAAAATTAAAAAATAACAAAAATAGAAAAAGTAAAATCCACCCCCTACTATTTCTCAGCCTAATTTAACACTACCTTAGAAGAGCACTAAAATAAAACAAGTAAAACAAGTGATTTGGTAGAAGTTTCACACAGTTTCCCAAAGTTCTCCCCCAGAATTAGTACAAAGTACTCTGGACACATTAAAACATCAAATGTATCAAATGTTAGCTTCTAAAAATTCCCTTTTGTCTTTTTCATTCACATAGGTGGATTTCAGTTTTTCATAAAGTCATTGATATTGGGTAGAGCAAAACACAATGTAGCAGGGTAGAGTCTCTCTGTGGGCAGCCATTCCGTGTGGCGCTTGTTTATTGTCTTCTGAGGTCAACCCTCCCAGTTGGCTGTGCCTCAGGGAAACCTCCTGGAACTCCTGGATCAATACTGTAGCAGGTGTAGACTTAAAAACACAAGAAAACACCCAGAGAGACTTTTGACAGCTGGCAGTTTGCAATAAGCTGAATTGGAAGGTGACAAAAATCATTCAGGCAATGGTATCATACCTTTCATTAATAAGTTTAAAGCGTTGTCACCCTGCTTCACAGGCCTCCTCCACAGACCTGAGAGTGCGTAGCAAAATGGCTGTTTCAAATGCCCAGAGGGCAGTCAGTGAGTGGGACGACTAGTCTCTCTCTCTCTCTCTCTCCCTGAAAGGAGAAAGCAGTCCACTGGACGCTCAATCCTTTCTCCCCCTGCTGACCCCGGCAGCCCAAGTTCATGCCCGAACCTGGATTACTGGCATGGCGCAAGGTGTAGCGACCAGTGTCTCAACCTCTAGCACCACTGGGCTGGCCCAACTCAGGCCATTCTTAAAGAATAAAAAATAAAAAATAGCTGCCCCCTTGATAGTTGTAGTTTACACACTAGCATCTTAGTGCCCATGTGTTACGGATATAGGCAGGCTGACAGTAATTAGCCTAAAGAAAAATCTTTGCCGGTTTCTCTGGGAAACAGAACTAGTGAATGCAATAAATTTTGCTTACTATGTACTGTTTCAGACTTTTTAAGTGGTGTTTGTTTTTCAAACCCCCAACCCCTGTGGCTTTCTGCCGTAATGTAGTGGCTTAGCCCTTAGTTAAAAATCCACTGCACCTTGTAGTATCACAATGAACATTTTTTTTTCAGGACTGCATTAGGACAGCAGTTATTACTTTTAATGGGCATTACTATACATTCAGTTACACTCATATTTCTTTGTGCTCTTCTCCATTACAGATGAAGACGCATGTTAAATGCTGAGATCCACTTTTTTTCTTAAAATAAGGTGTTGGGATTGGAACACATTTTTTGTACATTTCTTTCACATTTTGCACCAGTGGAATCAGAGGCATTGCCAGCATGAGTTAACTTTATGGGCCTGGGCCCTAAACAAAAGGCGGGGGGTTTGGGGGCTGCATAGGCCCCCAGAAGCTGTAGAAATTTTGGTGCTCTCTCCTGTAAAATAACACATTTTCTGCTACTTTAGCCTTGTTTTTTCCCACATTCCTTTTCCATTATTTTGTGTCTTTTTTGGTTAGCTTGTCACTTGACAGGCAAAAACTACATGTCGTGGATTAAAAGTCATAGAATCAATAGCATATTTTGTAAATATCAGTAGATCTGGGCTACATCTACTGATATTTAAGAAATGTGCTAGGCACAGAGGAGGGCTGGGCATCCAGTGCCAGCAGATGGCCTCCCTGAGTGTGACCCTTATGAAATTACTGTCCACACACTCACACAGGTCCATAATCTGACTAGTAAACTATGATACTTGATGCACTAATAAGGGAAAGCGAGCTGTGATATGCTGTGCTGCAGACTACTGCTGGCTTGGCTGCTCCCCTTAAGGTCCCAGCCCCTGTCCCCTGCCCCTCTGCAAAATAAATAAATACAGTCACAGCACTGCCATGCCATCCAGCATCCATGATCTCACAGCTGACTCACCTCACTGGCACAGTAACCGCGGCACAGCAGGTAGGCAATGGTATTAGCATCCTCATGGCAGATTCAGTTCTGTGTCTCTGTCTTGTCTCTTTTCTCTCTCCACTCCCGCTTTGCTCCACGTCTCCACAGTCTCCTGATTGAAGTTTCTCTACTCTCTCCTGCAGTCCGCTTGCTCCAAGTAAGACAGGCCCAAACTTCTAAGTCCAAGGCAACTGTCTAAGTCCCAACTGTCTGTCTCAGTGTCCCGGCTCCCTCCCCGTCCCCGATCCAATTGTGAAGACTAGTGTAGTGCCGCTGTGCCGGTAAAAAAACAAAATACTCCTAAGTAGTCCTGAACACCCCTTAACCCCTACTAGGGCTCTTCTTCCCAATCCTCTTTTGAGTCTCAGACTGAGACTGACGTGCACTTTCCTGACCAGCCTCCAAAATGTCTTTACTCACTCCCGCTCTGCCTTTGAGTGCACTATGCGCCGTCACTGGGTCACTTCACCAATCAAACACCATGTCTGAGAACTAGGAGCTGTGTGTTGATTCGTTGCCATGGCGATGATGGGAATGAAAATGAGCAAGCTGAAGCAAGCAATAGGCGGGCAGTTGGGCGGTCGATATGAGGCGACGAGCGGGGCTCATGGGTTACTAGCGCTACTACCATCCCATTGGCAATTGGCAAATAAAAATAATTATTTTAGAGCTGCTAGTGTACTTGCTAATCCGGGAGGTTGGGCAGGATGGACAGCAGTGAAAATGGGGTTTTAAAATGTTTACTTTTGGACTTTGGTTGAGCACAGGGAGGGGCAGGCAGGCAGTACAAAAAACGGGAGGAACCCACTGCAGCACACCACATGGTGCACCACCAATCACAAAAAAGGTTCGGGGCCCCAGACAAAACATTCGAGGCTCCAGCCTCAGAGGCCCAGCCCTAGCAACGCCTCTGAGTGGAATTAATAATTTGCACTGCACTGTTTCGTATAATTTTGTATGTGTTTAATAGTTATAAAATAATGAATGAATGGTTTGTTTCTGTTCCTTCTATAAATATGTGCCCAGTCAATGGTTACTTGCTTTTGTTTTATTCATGTTTGGTAACTCTTTAACATTGGAATAGATTGGACTAGCTTACCTCTAATGAAGCCCCGAGGTGGGCGGGGTGAAATATAAGGCTTTTCTGCTACCTGTGTTGCCTGTGCTAGGTAACCACTGATGTTTGCTTTTTAACCTGTGGACTCAATAAAGGATTCAAAATGAACCAAGCTTGACTGTTCAGTGATTGCTGACATGAATGGTGAGTGAGGCTCTTTACTATTTCATACTTCCTCACGTTACCGCTGAACCCCCCCCCCCCAACTTCATGTTGTGCTTCTGCGTCCTTCCGCATCTTTTTCTTTGGAAGATGGTACCCTCATGTACCCTGTTCTTCCCTGTGAGGTATTTGAATGTTTCAATCATATCTCCCCTTTCCATCCTGCGCTCCAGGGAGTACATATTTAACTCCCTCAGCCTTTCCTCATTGGGTTTTTGATGCAAGCCCCTCACCATTTTGGTTGCCCTCCTCTGTACTGCTTCTACTCTGTTTATGTCCTTTTGAAGATGGGGTCTCCGGAACTGGACACAGTACTCAAGGTGAGGCCTCACTAATGAGCTATATAGTGGGATTATTACCTCCTTTCTTCTGCTGGTGATTCCCCTGCCTATGTATCCCAGCATCCTACTAGCTTTCCCTGCTGCCTTCTATTTGTCATCTTCAGGTCATCTGAGATGAATACCCCAGATCCCTTTTCTGTTTTGAGCTTGCTATTGCCTCCCCTCCCAGGTGATAGGTTGCCCCCGAGTTTCTGTGCCCCATGTGCATTATTTTGCACTTTTTAGCATTGAAACCCAGCTGCCAATCCCTCAACCAGTCTTTCAGCCTTTTTAGGTCTCTCCTTAATCTACCCCCCCCTTGGAGTGTCCACTCTGTTGCAGAGCTTTGTGTCATCTGTGAAAAGGCATACTTTCCCTTATAGATCCTCTGCGATGTCACTGATAAAGGCATTGAAGAGGACTGGGCCCAACACTGATCCCTGTGGCGACCCACTGGTCACTGTGCCTACTCTAGAGCATATGCCATTTACCACCATCTTCTGGATCCTATTTTCCAGCCAACTCTCCACCCATCTCATTACTTCAGAACCCACTCCTAGGCACCCCAGCTTGTTTATCGACCTTCTATGTGGAACAGTGTCAAAGGCCTTGCTAAAATTTTGGTATGCCACATCCACTGCTCCCCCGATCCACTTCTATGAGGTTTGTGTGGCACGATTCCCCTTCCCCCACCGTGAAACTGTGCTGTTTCGGGTCTTGCAGAACACTGGTTGCTAGATATTCCACTATCCTTTCCTTCAGTAGTGTTTCCATTATCTTGCATACAACTGAGGTCAGGCTGACTGGCCTGTAGTTTCCCACCTCCTCCTTGTTTCCGCTTGTATGTAGTGGGACCACATCTGCCCTCCTCCAGTCCTGTGGTACCTTCCCTGTTTCTAATGACAGGTTAAACATGGCTATTTGAGGTGCAATCAACAACTGCATTAGTTCCCTTAGTATCCTGGTGTGTACTCCATCTGGTCCCATTGCCTTATCAGCTTTTAGTGATGTTAGTTCCCTAAGGACCCTTTCCTCAGAAAAAGGACTTGTGTCCACCTCCCGGCCCTTTCTGTCTTTGTCCTTTATTGTTGGCCCATTTCTTGTCTCCTCCTCCTCTGTGAACACTGAACAAAAGTAATTGTTCAATATGTCTGCCTTTTGGTGATCTTCCTCCACACAAACCCCTTCCTCACAGATGTCAGCGTGGCTCAGTTAGTAGCACATCCACCTCTGGACCAGAAGGTCGCGGGTTCTTATCCCACACCAGGATTGGACTCATACCTAAAAAAAAAGGCAAAAAGGAAATCCAAAAAACTTCTAATCACAGGAGACTCCATGATTCTGGGAGTTGATACCCATCTCCAGCCAGGGATAATGGTCAGATGTCTCCCAGGTACAACAGCGTGGAGGGACACTGACCGCATTGCTAAAATTGCTCACAAAGCAGGAGAAAACATTGATGTCCTGGTACACATTAGGACTAATGATCTCACCAGCCAGTCAGTTGTGGAGACCAAGGAACACCTGACCAGCTGGGTGACAAACTATCATCCATTTTGTCCGACATCTCATTCTCTGAGATCCTGCCAGTCTGGGAGAGGGGGGCAGATGGACAGAAGGTCAGAGAAGAGGAGATGGGGAGCTAAACATATGGCTCAAGGGCTGGTGCCAGGAAAAAGGGCACAGATTTGTAGGGAACTGACAGTTCTGGGAGCAAAAGTTCTTTAAATTTGATGGACTGCATCTGAGTAAGGAGGGAGTCAGTGCATTGGGGCAGAAGTTTGACATCTTTGCAGAATATTTAAACTTGCAAATGGGGAGAGGGTGCAGCACCCCATATGTGAATGGGAAGAACACCTCCCCGCAGCTAGTCGTCCAAACAGGGATTCAGCATGTTTGTAGTTCATTTGCATCACCAGGTAAGAAAAAGGTCCATCTCCCCATACGACACACAGGGGAAATGCCAAACCTCACCCAACAACTAACACACCGAAATCTGGCCATTGGAAAATCATGTACACAAATGCTCACAGCCTGGGTAATAAGATCCCAGACCTGCAGGCAATAATGTCAGAGGCTAAACTGGACATAGTAGCAATTAATGAGATGTGGTTTACCAGTAACCACACTTGAGAGACTTCAGTACCTCGCTATGTACTGTTCAGAAGAGACTGAGGTGCAAAAAGAGGGGGTGTGGAGTGGTCCTGTATGTCAATGAAAATATCAAAGCTACAGAGATTCAGAATACACATAAGGAGCCAGAAGAACTATGGGTCACCCTGGAAACAGGAAATGGGACAGCCATAAGAACTGGGGTTGTCTACAGGCCCCAGAACAGGGGAGGACATAGACACATTACTGTTAGAAGATATACAAAACATGACAGCTAAAGGGAGGTTCTGATAATGGGAGACTTCAACATGCCAGATACAGATTGTTCAATACCGGCAGGAACATCTGCCAGAACTAGACACATGTGGATTCCCTGCAGGGGAAGGGCCTCAAACAACTGGTACAACAACCCACAAGAGACAGGGCTATCCTAGATCTAGTACTGACTAACAGGGAAGGGATCACAAATCTCCAGGTAGAAGGTCACCTGGGGGCCAGTGACCATCACATGGTATGGTTCAATTTGGCCACTACATCTAAATCATCCCATTCCACAGCAAAAATATGGAACTTCAGAGGAGCTGACTTTGATAAGATGGCCAACAGAGTTAAGCTAGCCCTGGCAAAAAGAAACACAGTGGAGGGGTACAGGCAAAGTGGGCAAGCATTAAATATGCAATACTTGAAGCAACATCCCATTGTGTTAGACAGAAAAGGAAGTGCAAAAGAAGAAGGAAACCACTTTGGTTCTCAAATACAGTAGCAGAAAAGATCAGAGCCAAAAGGCTGGCCTTCAGGACATATAAGGGAACACAGCAGGATGAAGATAGGGAGGTATACCAAACTGCCTTAAGGGAAGCAGGAAAGGCAGTAAGGCAGGCAAAGTCCCAAACTGAGGAAACACTAGCACGAACAGTAAAAGAAGGTGACAAGACTTTCTATAGATACATTAGTGAAAGGAGAAAGTCCAGAGGGGGTATTACTAAGCTCAAAGGAAAAAAGGGGGCATGTGAGGAGGAGGATCCTATAAAAGCATCGACCCTAAATAGATACTTTTGCTCAGTATTTACTGAAGAGAAGGTAGGGCAGGGCCCACAGCTCAGCACCATGGACACTGGGGGGAAGGAGGTGAGCACTACTCCCTTCACAGAAGAAAGGGTCCCACAAGAGCTTGCTAAGCTCAGGGTGGACAAGACAATGGGACCTGATGGCATACATCCCTGGGTACTTGCCAAGGGTGGAACTAGCAGAGCCATTAGCAGAACTGTTTAGTGAGTCTCTGAGCACAGGAGAGGTCCCAGAAGACTGGAGAAGGGCTCATGTGATCCCGCTCCACAAGAGTGGTAGCAGGGAGTAGGCAGGGAACTACAGACCAGTCAGTCTTACTTGTGTAGTGGGCAAGATTATGGAGGCACTCCTTAAGGAAAGGATAGTGCAACACCTGGAATCCATAGGGGCACAGGATCCAAGACAGCATGGGTTTACAAAAGGAAGGTCCTGTCAAAGTAATCTCATACATTACTTTGACTGGGTAATCAGAGTGGTGGACCAAGGGGCAGCAGTTGATGTCGCCTACCTTGACTTCAGCAAAGCTTTCGACAGTGTTCCACATAGAAGATTGATAAATAAGCTGGATAGGCTTGGGGTGGGTCAGAATTTGGTCAACTGGGTGGCAAACTGGTTGATGGGCAGAAAACAGAGAGTGGCGGTAAATGGTATACAGTCAGAAGAGATGCAAGTCACAAGTGGGCTACCTCAGGGATCAGTCCTGGGGCCAGTCCTCTTCAATATCTTCATTAGTGACATTGCAGATGGACTAGAGGGTAAGGCTTGTCTGTTTGCAGATGACACCAAGATCTGCAACAGAGTAGATGATCCAGATGGGGTGGGCAGAATGAGAAGAGATCTGGATAAACTAGCAAAATGGTCAGAAGAGTGGCAACTGGGATTTAATGCAAAGAAGTGCAAGATCATGCACATAGGGAAGAGAAACCCTGAAGCCACCTATAGGCTGGGAGGGGAGTTGCTGGCATTCACAAAGGAAGAAAGAGACTTGGGCATCATCATCATCATCATAAATAATCTGAAATCATCCAACCAGACCTCTAAAGCAGTAGGTAAGGCTATGGGGGTGTTAGGGTGTATTAGTAGGGGTATCACAAGTCATAAGAGGGAGGTAATAATCCCTCTTTACAAGACACTGGTTAGGCCCCATTTGGAGTACTGTGTGCAAAAATGGAGGCCACACCTTCAAAAGGACATTAACCAAACTGAGGCAGTCCAGAGAAGGACAACCAAAATGGTGCAGGGACTGCATCAGAAGACATATGAGGACAGATTCACGGAGCTTAATATGTATACCCTTGAGCAAAGGAGGGAGAGAAGTGATATGATCGAAACATTCAAACACCTTAAGGGCATTAACAAGGTGAAATAGTCTAACATGTTTAAATATAAGAAAAATAGCAGGACACAGCATGAGATTAGAGGGAGGCCGATTAAGGGAGAATGTGAGGAAATTATTTTTTACAGAAAGAGTGGTGGATGCATGATGTATGGAACGGCCTACCTCAGGAAGTGGTGACTATGAATACAGTGCAGGGCTTCAAACAGGCATGGGGTAGGCATAAGGGAACAATACAGATGAGTATGAATAGATAGGCAACTGACAGAGCAAAGGCTGATGGCACATTTATAAGGTAGAAAAAGAAATGGGGAGACTGGATGGACCTTGAGGTCCTTATCTGCTGTCAACCTCTATGTTTCTATGTTAAACCGAGGTCCCTTCTACCCATCCTTGTTCTGTCATGGTGGGTGTCCAGGTGGAAGTAAAAGAACCCAGGGCATTCTTCACAAAGAGTAGGGGACATTCCCAGTGTCCTGGACAATATTCTGCTTCCTCTAAAACCGGTTAATGCAATTGTCCAGGCTGTGTGTGGGTGTTGATGTGTGATATGGCTGCCATTACACATTTAGTCACGGCACTACCAGTCTAGCATTGCTTGTAAAGTGCTTTGGGATACATTGTGTATGAAAGGCACTATATAAATGCTGATTCTTCTTCTTCCTTAGCTTCCAGCCTTACCATCCCTCTCCTTGCCTTCCTTTTTTCACCTATGTACCTAAAAAAAGTTGTATCCCCTTTTTTATTGAATTGCTATGCTTTCCTCCGTTTGTGCCTTCACACTTCTAACTGTCTTTCCTACCTCCCTTTGCTTTTCTAGGTAAATCTCCCTAGCTCCCTTCTTGTTCTGTGTCTGTTTGTATTTCCTAAATGCCATCTTATTCGCTCTTACTTTTTCTGCCTTCTCCTTAGAGAACCACAGTGGTCTCCTTTTCCTCTTACCCTTGCTGATTTGTTTGATAATGGGTTGCTACTTCAGTTCCCTCTTTGATAGTTTTCCACTGTTCCTCCACTCTCCCCATATTCCCTAGCCCTGCTGTGGTGACCCTCAGGTAATCTCCCATTTTCCCAAAATCCACCCTTCTGAAGTCCAGAATTCTTGTCCTTGTGTGGCTTAATTCAGGCTCAGTTATTATGTCAAACCACACTGTACAGTGATCACTATTCCCTAGGTGTTACCCTACTGGTCAGGTTTTTGAGCCATTTTGAGTGCTCACATCCTTTTGAAACAGATTTGTTCATATTATTCATTTATTTATTTATTTAGCTTTTGTTTACCGGGTAAGTGCACTAGCCAGCAGGTGACTATTTTCAGGCACGACCCGGGAGAGTACAATACAGGATAACCAAGGAAGCAAACAACAATACAATTTGAGGCAATCATTACAGAGTACATTCATTCATACAGGGAGGCAGCTTGGCTAGGCTAACATGGTGTAGGCTAGTCTAGGCAATAAACAATAGGTCAGTACAGAGAGGTTAACAGGGAGTGTTGGTACTGGTATAAGGTCAAGGTCTAGATTCATTCCTCAGGGAAAAGGTATCCAAGGTGAGGAGAAAGGCAGGGGAGGGAGTGTGAGAGGACCTGGCTCCGGTTGGAAGCATGCTCCCCAGGGCGAAGAGGGCAGTTGGAGGAAAAATCACGGCACCCGGCCGGGGTAGGGATGGACGGTAGCCAATGGGCACCGTGGTAAGGTGTGCAAGCGCCATCAGCAAAGAGATCTGGGGCTGTAAGGTATGCTTACGGCTTTGACGGTAAAAGCAAAGGGTAGTAGCCGGGCTTGTGGTTTCCCCACTGGGCAAGAAGGTGAGGAGCGGTCGGGAAGGTACAAGCCATTTAGACTATGGCGGGGGTAGTCAAATGGTATCGTGGAATGGAGGAGGTAAGGAGAGCGATGGGGGGGGAGAATTTAACTCATTCCTTCCTGATGACGCCATATGGCGTCATAAAAAAACATACCTCTTTTTCCTGATGACTCCATATGGCGTCCTAAATCACGTGCTGTAGTGCCTGATGACGCCAATTGGCGTCCATATCTTTCTCTTTGTGCAGCTCAAGCATTTGTTTACATTTGATGAATTGAGTTGTACCAGCTAATAGGGGACATCGTACCCTTACTGATTTTACCTAATATAGTATGCGTTCCCATTGGCTGTTTTTGAGAAAACAAGCCTTAATACAAAAATAAATAAATTTATTATTTTTTGCATGTGCTGTGAAAAATGTATTATGTTCATTCTGCTATTAGTTTGTATTGTAACAACAAATCATCTTGTTTTAGTGTAACATGTTAAGCTGATCAGATTGACACTATAATTAATTTCATAACTTATATATTCTTTTTATTCGAGCAATCCGATTGGCTGTCACCACTTTGGTGTATTTTTTTGTCTTTTGGGGTATTTTTCTACAATAACATGTTGTCACTGATATCATGATTGTTATAACTATTAGTCCATTTATACCACTAAGTGAGCTGAATATTTCTGTATTTAAAAATCGAGCTCTGTGATTGGTTGGATTTTCTGACATCATCAATTCTGAATTTAACTGGTATAAAGGAATTGTCTTAGATGCAGGCACCATCCCCCTGATGAAGCCTTAGTTGTCAAAGCACCAGGGAACCTGCACGCAGATCTTTTGTTGTGCCTTCCACTATTCTATTCAATGTGTGTGCCTGAAATGTTAGACTAAATCCTTATTTAGCATTCAAGCAAGGACTTGTATTTTTTTTACAACTATCACTGGAGGGAAAGTGGCTCTCTGGGCTCTGGAGTGTACAGTGATTTTTTTTTTGATGTTTCATTTAGGGGTCACAGCCCTCACCTGCACCCTTCCTAGCTCTGTAGTGCATCACCATCTGGTCATATTGATCCTCACTGTTGCCATGCTTGCTCTATGCTTATTGCACACATCGCTATTTCCACTAACCAGTCAGAGTGCACACTGGGGCAGGAAGAGCATGGTGACTGGAAACTTAGTTTCAAGATGGAGGTGCTGCTCTTATCCTAAAATAGTCACTTCATTTTGGTGCCAAAACCTCGATTTGTAATCTGTATTTACTTTATTTGTTTTTATTTTTATTTATGATAGAAGTTTTCATAGTTGTTACTTTGTTCATTTTGAGATAATTTCTGGTCATCCTGTGTGATCACATCTTATGGATCCGGCTGGCATTCCTGATGGGAGAGAGTGTTTCTTGTGCATGTACTAGATGAGGTCATATGAATTCAGCACCTTTTGTTACTTTTTAAAGAGTTTATGTTCAGATTATGGCTATGTTAAAACTGTGTGGCAAGTTGCTCCCTGCGTTATGGATGATAAGTAGGTTAGGGTCAGTAGCATGTTTGTCTCATGCTCTGCACTTGAGTTTTCTCCCTAATACGCAGTTGCTGATTGTTTAAAATGAAAAAATAATGGTGTTGCCTTCAACTCATCTGGCATCAGTCCAGCCCCAATCTCTGATGCATTGTAAAGGCCAAATTAGTTTTGAATCCCCTCCACAGTCACTGGTGTCCATCGACTCGTATGACGTCAGTCCAGACTCAACCTCTGATGCACTGTAAAGTGTTCTTCAGGTTAAAATCCCTCCACAGCCACTTGTAAGATCTAGCTCTTTAACATGCATCAGTCGAGCCCCAAACTGTAGTGAACAGTGAAGTGCATTTCAGGTTCAGATCCCTCCTCAACTGATGGTGTTGTCCATCGACTTACCATGCATCAGTCCAGACCAATCCCACAATGCACTGTGAAGTGCATTCCATGTTCAAAACCCTCCACATCCACTGGTGTAGGCCTTCAATTCATATGACATCAGTTCAGCCCCAATCTGTGATGCACTGTAAAGTATTTTTCAGGTTCAAATCCCTCCACAGCCACTTGTAAGATCTGTCTCCTTATGTGTCAGTCGAGCCCCAAACTGTAGTGAACAGTGAAGTGCATTTCAGGTCCAGCTCCCCTCCATAGCTGATGGTGTTGTCCATCGACTTACCATGTATCATTCCAGACCAATCCCATAATGCACTGTGAAGTGCATTTGATGCTCAAAACCCTCCACATCCACTGGTGTAGCCCATCAATTCATATGACATCAGTTCAGCCCCAATCTCTGATGCACTGTAAAGTATTCTTCAGGCTCAAATCCCTCCATAGCCACTTGTAAAATCTCAGGCTCAAATCCCTCCACAGCCACTTGTAAAATCTATCTCCTTATCAGGCATCCGTCGAGCTCCAAACTGTAGTGAACAATGAAGTGCATTTCAGGTTCAGATCCCTTCACAGCCAATGGTGTTGTCCATTGACTGATCTGGTGTCAGTCCAGCCCCAATCTCTACTGCACTGTAAAGTGCTGTTCAGGTTCAAATCCCACCAGAGTCACTGATTTAGTCCATCTGTTCATCAGTCTTCAGTCCAATCTTTATCTCTGATGCTCTGTGATGTGCATTACTAATATGGATCCCCTCCTCAGTCACCATGGTGTAGTCCATTGTGCACATCAAGATTCATTCCAACACTACCCCTCAGATGCACTGTAATGTTCTATTCAAGTTCGAATCACTCCACAACCACTTGTTTAGTCCCTTGTGCTCATAATGCTTCAGACCATCACTTACCTCTGATGCACTGTGATGTGATTAGTGCCAGTGTATGACTTGTATAGTCCATTCAAATGAAACATAGCACACAGTACACATGTGCACCAGTGAGCATCACTCCATGGTGCAGGCATACCCACACTCCTTCCCACCCATAGAGTGTGCCATACTGAATGTTGCAACATATCACATGTGTATGCAGGCAAACCGTGTGACACAGCACATAGTACACAACTTTTACAGGTGCCTGTGTGATCACCCTGTATGTGTACCCACAATGTTTCTGCATGGCATATGAACACCATTACCAGGTGCAGGCAGCCCCACCTGCTTCCCTACAACTGAGTATACCCCAAGGACGGGTGCCTATTCATGACGCAAAATGACTGCAGTGCCTATGAGCATCATTCCTTGGTACAGGCACATCCACCCCCTTCCCCATGACACAGTATACCCCAAATTACTAGTGCCTTTTCAGCAGTTTCATCATCCTATATGTATACCCATAATGTATCTACAGTGTCTGTTAGCACCATTATTACATGCATACAGCCCCTCTCATTTCCCCAGAACATATGAAGTGCATCTGAGCCTGTATTATGAATGCAGGACCCCCCTCCAACTAACACACAGTGCTTCATCATTCAGTCATTCCCTCACCTTAAACCATCCCATAATACAACCCCCAAAAATAAACTATGCCAGGAAATTAAATTATACACAGATTTATGTAACATGATGTTTACTGAAAGACTGTGAACCTTTACATGAACAACATCATGCTTCATTTACAGTGTGATAAGGCAAACAGCACAAATAAAATACAGTTTCCTATACTTATTATGGGATTTTATTACAAAAATAAAATAAAACAGTTCATTTCAATGAAATTACACATTTTAACTACAGCACATATGCAATTAATCATAGAGAGACCTCCAGCACTAACACATGTATCCATTTCCTGTGTCAGCTCCCTGCCCTACACTGGAAGTGTTCTTCCTATTTACATCACTTGACCTCACAAAGCACTTCCTTCCTGCATCACTTCCTGATATGTCCTTCTAAGGTAATGTGTAAATATGTTCTTACTAAACTAGGGGAAAAACAAACAAAATTGATAATCAGATTCATAAACTAAAATCAGTGTGTAAGAAGAATTAAACACTGCAAAAATTCCAACCAGTGGAGTGGAACAAAAAACTCAAACTGTAATAACAAGAGATTCAGATATTGATTTCTGACTAAAAAAATGGTAAAAAACTTGCAAAATTTATATTTAGACAATGACAGATGTGTATTGTATATTTTTAACAATTTTAATCAACAATTTTACAGAAATTTAATATTTTTGCATGACTAACTAAACAGAGCATAACTATATTTAGATAAAATCATCAGAATTTATTGAAATATGAAAACAACCTTACACAACATTAAATCCAGTTAAATAGACATTACCAAACCTCACTCATTTTCAAAAACTTTTTGTCCTGAAAAACTTTTCTTTTTACAGTTTTAAAATTGGATGTATGGTTTTTAAGATATGTAGGTTTAAGCACAGTGTGTTTGTATGAATGCTGCAGATCTAAAACCCCTTCAGGCACACAGGTGTTCTAGCAGCAGGCAGAGGGTACCTGAACATTCTAAGTGACAATAGGATAGAATGAGTTAAGGCACCCAGCCGGAGGCTAAGGCAGCAAGTTAGAAAGCTGATCTTGGTGGGGAGGTGCCATAGACAGGCGAACGGCAGAAGGCAGCCTGTGGTTTCTGGGGACTGTAAGATAAGCCTATGGCTTTCACGGCAGTGAGCTAGGGGGAGTGCCAGGTACATGGTCCCGCTATTGGGCATGAGAGAAAGGGAGGTTGGAGGTGAGAGAGAAAGATTCGGTGCACTTACGGCTTTAGCGGTTATAGGAAGGTACGTGCAGCCGGGCTCGCGGTTCCGAGACTGGGCATAAGATCTGATAACGGTCCCTGGCCGGGGACGTCCAGAGGTAGTGAATAGGGGCAGGAGGGGATGGGGGTAGTGATCCTTGCAGTACCAACATCTGACTGTTCGGAGGTGGCCCTGCCAGGTAGTCTGTTAGCCTGTGACAATTAGCGAAATAATGATAATACCTGGCAACATTTTACAGGAGAGAATATTTTACAAGTAGCATTTAAACAAGGCAGTGCAATCATTCACAAATACATAACTAAAATAGTACATTTGCATCCAATGTAGTTAATAAGGAGGTAGTACGGGCAGGGGAGTTTAAGGGTAGGGGTAGGTCATAGGAGGAGTGGGAGGAGAGAAATGAGAGGGCAGATAGTGAGGGGAGGGAGTAGAAGCCGAGAAGGAAATCAGGTAGGGTCAAAGCAGGTGCATTGATCTAGGGAGGCCAGGTGGAGTCTCAGCCCACGTTTGAAAGCAGGGTGCGAGGATGCTTGCCTGAGATCCAGAGGGAGCTGATTCCACAACTTAGGGGCTGCGTATTTTAAGGAATCGGTTCCTTTGTTGGTCTGACAGCGGGGAACAACCAGGAGGGCTTTGTCTGCCGATCTTAACTCACGGTTTGGTCTAGAGGGAAGAAGCATCTCGGCAAGTGCTGCTGGCTGTCTTTGTCTGAGAACAGAGTCAGTTAGACAGCCCAGGTAGTAGCGCCTGGTGGCAGAGGGGGAGAGCCACCCAAGATCAGTGTATAGCTGGCAATGGTGTTGAAGTCGTGGAGCTTTAGCTGCATATCGGCAGACATTATTGCAAGTGACATCCCATTTATGCAGGGCAGTTTTGTGGGCAGAAGTGAGAATGGGCGCACAGTAGGTAAGTGTAGGTAGAAGGATCCCCCTGGCTATGGCTAGCTTTGCTGAAGAAGGGAGCATATAGCTGGTTCTCTATGCTGCTCCCAGCTTACAGTTTACAGTTTTACATGTGGTTTGGATTTGTAGATTTAAGTCGAGAGATTGATCCAGTAGGATGCCCAGATAACGGAAGGAGGTGATGACTTGTAGAGGTTTCCCATTTAGATCAAGAATATTAAGAGGGGTGGTGCATGATCGAAGCTTCTATGTAGTGCCCAGTAGCATGGCATTTGTCTTGGTGGAATTGAGAATAAGGCGATGGGAGTTTAGCCAGTTCTGGACACAGGAGTAGGCTCTATTGAGGGATAAGTTAATATGCTCAACGTCGTGAGAGCTGGCATAGATGACCAGGTAATCTGCATAGAGAAGCGAGGAGCAGGCAGGTATTTCATCTGGGAGGTTATTATGAAGATTGTGAAAGAAGAGGACCCAGAATAGAGCCTTGAGGAACTCCGATGTTCGTTTTCACAGTGGTAGAAATGGCTGAGTTGAATTTAACAGCCTGAGACCTGTTTAACAGGTAGCTCCTGAACCAGTTGAGCACAGGAGAGGAGCAACCTATTTTCAGAAGGGTGGACAGGAGCAGGGGGTGGTCCACAAGGTCGAAAGCCTTGGTAAGGTCAATGAAGACAGCCCCTGTGAGCCTTCCTTGATCCATGTCAGAGAGGATATCCGAGGTGAACTTGGCGAGGGCAGTCGTCGTGCTGTGGTTTTTCCTGAACCTATGCTGTGCATCGTTGAGCTGTTTTGAAGTATCAAGGTAACCCAGGATCTGATCTGCAACCAGTTTTTCTAGGATTTTGCTAAGTACTGACAGTATTGCAATCGGTCTGTAGTTGGAGATGTCACTTTTGTTCCCTTTTTTGTGGAGTGGAGAAATCCTAGCCATTTTCCAGAGGTCCAGGACTATACCGCTGGTAAGGGACAAAGTGAAGATTTTAGCCAGTGGTTTAGAGATAAGATGCGCAGCTATTTTTAACAGGCGAGGTTCCAGCTGGTCTGAACCAGGACTAGTATATTCAGATATTTTCTTTAGTAGGTTCAGAACCTGAGTGCTAGTAATGGCTGTGAAGTAGAAGGGGTAAGGTTTAGGGTCACTGGCGTGGGAGGCAGAGGCAGGAGCTGTCACATTGACAGTAGTGTGGGTTGCTGATGGCAGTGTGCAGGTATAGGATGAGAGGTCAGAGAACATGTTGTTGAAGGCGTTCACTATGGTGAGGGGGTTGTTACAATGGTAGCCGTTTAAGACCACATCAGAGGGTGTAACAGCTTGAGGTGTACCCAGGAAGGTTTTTATGTGCCCCCGGAATGTACGGGGATCTTGGGCTGAGTTGTTCAGCAAGTTCTGATAGTACAAGCTTTTAGCCAACCTTATGTTCTTTCTGCAGGAATTCCTTTGCTGCCTGTATAATGAGTAGTCACTAGGCAACCCAGAGCTTTTGTAGTTTTTCCAGAGTTTGTCCCTGCGTCGAAGTTGCTGCAAGAGATCTTTGTAGAGCCATCTGGTTTGTTTCCCCCTGACTCTTCTCATAGCTTTCGGTGCATGCTTATTTTGTACTGAGAGGAACTGCAGTAGGAATGCTTTTAGGGCATCCTCTACATTAACTGCATGGTATATGTCAGACCAGTCAATGTTTGATATATCTAGGAGGAAGGCATTTTCATTCAGGTTAGCAAAGTTTATAAAAGTGACCAGCCGAGGGGGGGGTGGCTGACCAGCGCGCCATTGACAGTAGATGGGAGAGTGGTCGGTGCTTGAGTCAGCCATGATCCCTGTGTTAGCCATATGTTCGGGTCTATTAGTAAGGATCCAGTCAATCAGTGTACCAGACTGCGGTGTTGACAACCTGGTGTTCTTGGCTATTAGCTGGTGAAAGTTTAAGCCTTGTACAAGTGAAGCAAGGGTGTTATGGGAGGGACCCAGCCAATTTAGGTTAATGTCACCAAGGATGACAGCTTCATTGTTGTTGATAGAGTTTTGCGTTAGTTGGAGTGCTTATTGAAACCCATCCACTCCTCCGGAGGGCAGATTGTAGAGGCAGATTATATGCAGTTTTTTAGTACCAAGGGTCAGGAGCGCATGTATGGATTCACACGTAGTTGGGGGGTTTGGGGCAGAGATTGTGCTGATGTCAAGGTGAGACTTGTGGTAGAGGGCAACTCCTCCACCCCTCTTTGACCCCGGCCTGTCCTGCCGTATAAATGAGTAGCCAGGTATGGCACACATAGTATCGGGGGTCCTTGGTTTCAGCCAGGTCTCCGATAGGCACAGTATGTCGGGATCATACATTTTAAGCCATGCTTCCACTTCAGACAGGTGATTCAGTAGGCTTCGGATGTTCATATGGGATATGAGTAGACCTTTAGTTGTTTGTTTAGTATATTCACGGGAGCCCCACTGCAGGGGGGGCCTGGGTTCAGTTTAATATCGCCAGAAAGCTTGAGCAGGAGTGATACCAGGAACGCAAGCACTGTGCTATAGAGGTTTAGGGCACTCCTTCGTAGCCTCCACCTATTTTTGAGGGAAATCAGTACTCAGTAAGTGCATCCTCTGTTGAGGAGAAGCTGTTCCCAAGAGGGTTTAGGTCTTAGGTTTGCTATCATGAGGTTTGAGAAACTAAAGTCTGTGTCTGGGGGGGGGGTTTGTGTGACTTGCATCGCAGAGTCAGAGAGATTTCGTTCATGCTTCAAAGGAGAAAAAGGCAGATTAGAACAATTAGCCCTTTTGGTCTGCCACTAGGACACTGTGCGCCTGTAGGTGAGGGAGACATATTTCTCACTTCTGGGCTGAGACCCTTATATTTGAGCAGCTGAAGGTTTTCAGGGTAGAATTGGAGGAGAAGTAAAGCTAGAGCTAGGTACAGAGAAATAGAGCTATAGTAGGGTTTGGAGAAAACAGATGGAAAGCTAAGGTATAGCTAAGGTATAGGGGAGAGTTTGTTAAGGGAGAGGATGGAGAAAATAGCCGTAGACTGGGCTTGGGAGGAAGGAATCGTATCAGGGGAGGTAGATTTGGCGCGAAGTAAGATTATGAAATTTCAGCAGACGTTGAAAGGTAGATCACCCCCAGTGGTGAGAGAATATAAGGAACCAATGGGAAACTGGGCACTTAGTCATATGACGGTCAGAGTCCTATAAATCTAAGGGGTCGACCAGGGTGGATGAGGTGGGGGAGGGTGGGAGCTGCGTGAAGCGCCGGTGGGACAAACTGCCACCGAAGGAGCTGTAACACTTCAAATTTGTGAACACTCGGAGTTAACCTTAAGCGGGGAGAGAGGTGCCTTTGAGCGGCACTCCTAGTCCCAGGTCATAGGGAAAAGTTCCCCAAAGTCAGCGAGTTTAGGTGAAAACAGCCGCTTTTCCTGAGAAGTACAGCCAGGCAGCGCTTCAGACTAGGCTGGAGGCAACTGGCAGCTGGAGTCATTGAAAAACGTACCAAGGGGCTTTTACGGCTTTTGCGGCTCAATGACCAGGGTGCGGCCGGGCTCCTGGTTTCGCTTCTGGGCGTGATTTCATTGGGTGGCCCCTAACAACAGGCTTCCTGGAGGAGCAAGGCGCAAACTTCGGCGGCTGCGGCTGGGCAGGCGAATCTCCAAGAGGGTTCCTGGGCAGGCAACGGAAGGTCCACGGCAGTGCTGGGGATCGAGGATGGAGGGTTCCTAAGCCCCGATGGGCCTGGAGAGGACCTGAGGAGGACAGCAAGCGAGAGACTTTAAGTAGGAGAGCTGAGAGACAAGGAGCGGCTTGAGAACAAAGAGAAAGGGCGGGAAGTGTGAAAGAGAGGAGGGGATCTGAGAAAAGTGGGAGATTTAGTCAAGCTACTTCACTTAAGGCAGGTAATCAAGGCTCTACAGTAAATTCTTAATTTCTATGCAATTTTGACTGCATGCACTACATATAAATCAGGCAGTTAGTTAAGTATGTGCACTGCAGCACAAAGCTCTGTGGTAAAGAGACAGATTAGCTTATACAGGGTAATTTTAGTCCACATTGCCACCGAAGGAGCTGTAACACTTCAAACTTGTGACCACTCGGAGTTAACCTTAAGCGGGGAGAGAGGCGTCTTTGAGCGGCGCTCCTTTTCCCAGGTCGTAGGGAAAAGTTCCCCAAAGTCAGCGAGTTTAGGTGAAAACAGCCGCTTTTCCTGAGAAGTACAACCAGGCAGCTCTTCAGACTAGGCTGGAGGCAACCGGCAGCTGGAGTTGTTGAAAAATGTACCTGGCAGCTTTTATGGCTTTGGCGGCTTGAAGGACCAGGGTGCGGCCGGGCTCCTGGTTCTGCTTCTGGGCGTGATTTCAGCAGGCGGCCCCTAACAACAGGCTTCCTGGAGGAGCAAGGCGCAAACTTCGGCGGCTGCGGCTGGGCAGGTGGATCTCTAAGAGGGTTACTGGGCAGGCAACGGAAGGTCCACGGCAGCACTGGGGATCGAGGATGGAGGGTTCCTAAGCCCCGATGGGCCTGGAGAGGACCTGAGGAGGACAGCAAGGGAGAGACTTTAAGTAGGAGAGCTGAAGACAAGGCGCGGCTTGAGGACAAAGAGAAAGGGCGGGAAGTGCGAAAGAGAGGAGGGGATCCGAGAAAAGTGGGAGATTTAGTCAAGCTACTTCACTTAAGGCAGGTAATCAAGACTGTACAGTAAATTCTTAATTTCTATGCAATTTTGACTGTATGCACTACATATAAATCAAGCAGTTAGTTAAGTATGTGCGCTGCAGCACAAAGCTCTGTGGTAAAGAGACAGATTAGCTTATACAGGGTCATTTTAGTCCAAACTGTCACCAAAGGAGCTGTAACACTTCAAACTTGTGACCGCTCGGAGTTAACCTTAAAAAGCGAGAGCGCCTTTGAGCGGCGCTCCTAGTCCCAGGTCATAGGGAAAAGTTCCCCAAAGTCAGCGAGTTTAGGTGAAAACAGCCGCTTTTCCTGAGAAGTACAACCAGGCAGCGCTTCAGACTAGGCTGGAGGCAACCGGCAGCTGGAGTCGTTGAAAAACATACCTGGCAGCTTTTACGGCTTTGGCGGCTCGAAGGACCAGGGTACGGCCGTGCTCCTGGTTCCGCTTCTGGGCGTGATTTCACTGGGTGGCCCCTAACAACAGGCTTCCTGGAGGAGCAAGGCGCAAACTTCGGCGGCTGCGGCTGGGCAGGTGGGTCTCCAAGAGGTTTCCTGGGCAGGCAACGGAAGGTCCACGGCAGCACTGGGGATCGAGGATGGAGGGTTCCTAAGCCCCGATGGGCCTGGAGAGGACCTGACGGCTTTTACGGCTTTGGCGGCTTGGAGGACCAGGGTGCGGCCGGGTTCCTGGTTCCACTTCTGTGCATGATTTCAGCGGGCGGCCCCTAACAACAAGCTTCCTGGAGGAGCAAGGCGCAAACTTCAGCGGCTGCGGCTGGGCAGGCAGATCTCCAAGAGGGTTCCTGGGCAGGCAACGGAAGGTCCACAGCAGAGCTGGGGATTGAAGATGGAGGGTTCCTAAGCCCCGATAGGCCTGGAGAGGACCTGGCAGCTTTTACGGCTTTGGCGGCTCGAAGGACCAGGGTGCGGCCAGGCTTCTGGTTCCGCTTCTGGGCGTGATTTCAGCGGGCGGCCCTTAACAACAGGCTTCCTGGAGGAGCAAGGCGCAAACTTCAGCGTCTGCGGCTGGGCAGGCGGATCTCCAAGAGGGTTCCTGGGCAGGCAATGGAAGGTCCACGGCAGCGCTGGAGATCGAGGATGGAGGGTTCCTAAGCCCCGATGGGCCTGGAGAGGACCATTGTTTCAGCTACATGTCCAGGTTACAAACAAGTTGTCTTGTCAATATAGCTCTTTGTTTGTGAAAGTCGTCAACCTCGGAGGTGTAAAGTATGGCCATTAACACCATTAGCACTTACTTAATCTAATCCTTTCCACTGCAGTAAAGCTGCCCCCACCTTTTGTAATAGCAGCAGAGCCGGTTGCCTTCCACTTTTATTTGCTGGTAAACATTTTCATCTCTTACAAAATGTAAGCATTTTTAAATGTTTTAAATTATTATTTTTTTCCTCAAGAAAAAACTATGGGCCTCCAAGGTGCAGGGGCGCAGTTTTCACCTCGCTAAGGCTGGCCCTGCATGTCTGGTAGGTTGAAGTCTCCTACCAGCAACACATTCCCCCCTCTGTCTGTGTTATCCTTTGGATTACTAGTATCATACTTTATCTATCTCTTCCTCCTACACTGGAGGTCTGTAGACCACTCTGTGTGGACAGCTGTCTCCTTCCTTCTTTCCAGTGTGACCCACAGTATCTCCTCCTCCCCCCCCCCGGATTTCTTTGGCCTTAATGTTGTCTCTCAGATAAAACCCCCTTTCCTGCCCCCCTCGTCCCTCCTGAACAGATTGTAACCTGGTAAGGCCACTTCCCAGTCTTGGTTATCATTGCACCAGGTCCTCATGATGGCTACTATGCCCAGGTCTGCTTCTGTCATGGTAGCCTCTAGGCCGCTAGTCTTGCTGCTCAGACTTCGAGCATTTGTACACATGACTTTTCCAGGTAGTATTTACAAAAACAAAACAAAAATAAATGAAATAAAGTTCTCCTATTCCAATAAGTTACCACTCTTCTTGCAAATACCACATTTGACAGACAGAAGGTAGGTGTGTGTGTGTGTGTGTGTGTGTGTGTGTGTGTGTGTGTGTCCCGGATGCTAGATGGAGGGTGGAGGCATTTTGCACTCTGACTATTGAGGAGTAACAGTCAGATGCAGGGCTGCTAAATGATATTTAAAGTAAATAAATGGTAAGCCACTGTTGCCTTTATATGTGGCCTCACCAGTATATCTTAAGCTGAAACCCTCTGTAGCATGGCCTGCTCCCATTGTTTCTCTGTTTCCCCATGGGAGGAGAACCACAGTTGGTGGGGGCGGCCAGACCGAGGAGACTAAGAAGCCCTTTGGAAAGGCTTGAGATGAGGAGCTGCAAGTCACGTTGGTGCATGAACTGCTGAATCGGAATTAGTTTGATCCAGACTGAAAAATTCATCTTCTTGGCAGCATACAAAGTGTTTTGTTTAATTACTCAGAAACTGGTGGTATAGGATAAATAAAGAAAACGATACAGTTATATCCTAAAGGTCTCCAGAAGCAAGTGTCTGAAGAAAGATATATGCTGTCTTTCTAGGGAAGTAGTGGTTGGGCAAAATTTATATGCTCTAAAGTTTTAAAGAGTTAACTGTTTTAAAAGTTTAATAAGTTTTAAAAATACATTTTTGGTTTTAGGAATTTAAAATCCATGGGATCACCAGTCACGTAGGGTAAGCTTCGCTGTTAAAGCGCATGTGCTGAACTTGGCATCTTGAGAAGCCCAGATGACATAGTAGCTACTGCAGCACTACATGCTCCAGCTCTGCAGCTCTACTCGCTGCAGTTTACTAGCCTCTGCTAGTGTTTTCATTTCTTCCTTACCCTGTGTGTGTGGATTGTGTTATTAGTGGACACGCAAGATAAATATAAAGCCTCACTAACAGGATGGAATATTTTACCGGTGGCATTGTGCTTGTAAGTCGTGGTCCCTATAAACTATTGAGGGCTTTTTTCTGCTTTTACCACTTTTCTGTTCTTTACTCTGAAGATGCTGTATCAGAGGAGAATGTTTTTAAAAGCGGGTATTATATATCCATGTCAATGTGGATGAACAAGTAAGCCTATTTGTGTATTTTAAATGGAGAACTGGAAGGATTAAATATTTGTATGGCTGTTTAAAAAAGTTTAGTTTAAATCCAAACTCAAATATTGTTTTAAGTTGCTGATATTTTTCTTAGAGCTCAAGAATCCTATCGTAGCTGTCTTCAGAATTAAATGAAATCTTATTTGTGTTGTTTGTATTTCAATCTAGGTATTACAGGAGATAGCTTGTTAGTTAATCATTTAGGCTGGTGCTCTGGTTAATCTAGTATCTGAGCCTTCTTTCTCTCCCGCTAGTGTCCTTCTACAATATATTGGGACCTGTCCCTGTTCAAGCAAGGAGAAGGGAGCACTGTAAGAGCCAAAGAACTGTGTCTTTAAAGACTGGAGGAGACTCTGGAAGTGGGTCTGTGATAGAAAGAGAGCGAGTGAGAAAGACTGGAGAGGTGGAAAAGAGAAAGAGGCATATACCAGAACTTGCGTAGTACTGCTGAGCTCCTTCTTTACTGCATCTAGCGAATAACAAAAGACTGCAAATTAAGAGCTTGAACTTTACAAGAACATAGAAGTTTTCACCTTTGAAGAATAACATTAGATTACCTTGGTGGATAAGTACTTAACGGAAGAACTGAAATATGGGATTGTGCTAACTATTTGCTGACGCTCTAATACTTTGTCTTCTGCAATTTTCTTTTTACTGATATCTCTTTGGTTTACACTGAATAAGTAAATGAGTAGATATTATCTTGTTTACAGATTATAGCTTAATTAGACCAAACTTTAAAATTCTGACAAAAAAGTTTTTGACTAAAGGAAAATATAAGAGGAGAATTTCTAGTAATATATACTCACTATTGTGACCTATACAAGGAAACTGGCTGGCTCCCACTCCATCACAGACTCCAATACCAGGCCTGCCTCCTTACAAAAAAGTCCCTGATGAGGTCCATGCCTAGTGCTACTTCAGCCCTCTTTGAGCCTGCACAACCATCTAAATGCACAAGGAGTGCCTCTAGGGCTGTCCTAACTGTTCTCTTCAAATGAACCACCTTTGGCTAAAGATCCCTCTCCTACTGTGGGCCTAAATGGTTCAATGATCTGCCTGCAGACCTTGCTGACTCCCTCCAGACTTGGCCACTTTAAAAATGGGTTTCGATCTGTTCTTGCCAGCAAATCTGACTGCTAGTGTTTCTATTAACCCATGGCCTCTGACAGCGGTTCTCGCACCCATCAAACACTACCCTCTCTCACTCCCACCTTTCTATTCCACAACTGCCCACTCCCCCCCACCTCCACCACCTCTTACCTCCCCTTGACAAAGCCTCACCTTGGCTGCTAAAACTGCATTTCTTCAGACTGTGAGCACCCCATCTGAACTGTAACATGATTGTTAAACACTGTACTGCACTTAATTAGTGCTGCATTAACATGTTTCAATGCAAGTGTGGTCCTGTTTCTCCTTACTTCCTGTACCCTGCTTAATGTTGTAACTGCACACTAATACCACATGTTAGTTGATGTCTTTCTTTTCTGCAATGTTTTATCACCTGCAATTGTCTTGTATTCCTTGTTGACTTGGAGCCTTTGTAAATGAGCCCCTGGCTCAAAGGTATTAATCTGAATTTGAAATATATATATATATATATATATATATATATATTAAGAACATACAGTCTTAAAACAAACAAAAAACAAGATAGGGCTGATATGAAGGAGGAGATCAACATGATACTCCAAAAGGCACTCGGTTTCTGCACCCAGTGGTTAACCATATTGAATTAAGGGGAAATAAAATGGTAATAAAAAACTTTAACCCAAAAGTGACCTCATCCCCTGTGGAAAACAATAGAAGCTATGTGGTACAACTATCTCCACACCCAGTATTAGAGGAAATTAGGAATTTTGGATGAAATAGACTCCAAGAATCAGAATAAACAACTGGAAAAGAAATTGACTAGTAATTTAATTCATATTACTGGGCCACAATTATGTAGGTCTGAGCCGGCTGTAACAAATCATCTATGAGAGAATGTACAGTCTAATTTTGAATCAGAACAAGAGTTAACTGAGGTGACAAATGCTAATTGTAACAATTATGATGCCAATGGAGAAAGGGAAGTGGCATAAATTATTGTTAATGTAGTTAATGGTGTGAACCATGATTATTTATTAAATAAGGATGTTACATCAAAGCCAGAAGCTATAGGAAATAATAGGAAATGTGATTTAAAGAAACAAAAATAGAAAAACATGGTGAAGATGGGTCATATCTGAAGGAGTTTGATTCATTTCTTACACCTTATATTAATGATTGTAGTCTGGACCCACCCTCTAAGTTAATTGGTAAAATCCGCCATCTTTGGTCATACAGGAAAGGGGATTCAATGGTACAATCAGAGGGAAACCATAACCCTGACCCTCCTCTAAGAAAGAAGGGAAGGGAGAATGAATAAAAAAATGAAAATCTATCAGAATGAGCTGAAAAAAGAAATGGATTTTGGAAATTCACGGCTTCTGGAATTGGTCGCATTATTTCATGCCTTTATTCACTTCTATGTAAAAAAAAATCTGATATGTGTAAGAAAGATAATGCAGAAGTAGAAAGTAGTAATGCTAGGGAGCAGGTGCCTGAGCTGAGCGAGACTGGTAAGAAGCAAAAACAAAAATAGGAAAAAAAATGATAAACAAGGACAGGAAACAAAATCAATAAAGGCTGTCACTGAAGAGATTGCTAATAAAGAAATAAAAGAAATAGAGTTGTTAATTACTGAATTGAATCAGAGGAAACATCAAATAAAGACTAGTAAAGAAACAGACTAGTAATCCAGAGGTTATATACAGTATAATGGAAATCAAAGAGCTAGTATCGAGCCAGACAGCAGTAAGAAATCAGATAAGCAAAATAAATAAATAAAAACAAAAGGCAAAAATAAATATATATATAAGAGATAAATTTAAAGGAAATGACAATAAAAAGGTTACATTTAGTGACGTTTCAAAAAGGGGAAGATATGAAGGGAAAAAAGGGGAGTCTATAGAAGAAAAAAAGAATGTTTGGTAGAAGTAGGAGATATGTTATCAACAGTTTATGTAAAAGGAATACCAAAATCGAAAAATAAAACACCTATATATTAAAATTGGTAGCATACAACTTGATAAGAGGTGTATAATGGGAAATAGAATGGGATAGCAAGATGTTAAATTAGTATACAGATATATGGCAAAGCCATTTAAATGTTTGATCTGTATTCTATTAAGAAATGCAGATAAAAGAAGATGAACATTACCTGACATAAATAGATTCCTGGATATTGGTATAACTTTAGACACAACAATAAGAGTAGGGAGTAAAAAAATGACATAGACAAAAACCAAGAAAAACAAGAAAGAAATGCTGCAAATAATGGAAAAAATAGTAAGGCTGCTGTTAAGCAACCATGTATTACAGCTTACTTGAAGCCAGTTGAAACTGAACACATCTTGGAGGGAGAAGAGCTAGAACAAATACATAGAAGAGGGAGAAAGCAATTGGGAGTTTGAATAATAGTGATGTTATGGAAATGGATGAACTCTCTGACTGATACACAAATCTCTGGAGACTATTCAATGGTAAACAGTTCTAGCTCAAACAGCAATATAAATATCTCTGATGAAACCAACTGACTGAAACTAATAAACAAAGAATGGAGAACAGTAAAAATTCTAAATTGGAATATAGCTGGGATAAGATCAAAACTTGATGGTAAAAAATGCATAGAATGGATGACAAAGTTTCTATATTGCCTTTACAAGAAACATGGATGGGAAAGGCAGGAGAACAACTACTAGAGGGCTATAGGGCTTGGACTTTACCAGCTTATAGAAGTAGTACATTTGGTAGATATAAAGGAGATTTAGCAATTTTTGTAGATATAACCCTCGATTTTAAAAGTATTGAGATAAGTTTATATAATGGTTTTTATGTGTATGTGATACTGGCTGGCTGTAGCAAGCTTCTTGCACTTTTTAATATTTATATTCCACCAGCAACTAGACAAAAGAATTTTCAAAATTGTATTTATTTATTTATTTATTTATTATTTTAGTCTTTGGTAACTCGATAAGGCCCACTAGGCACAAGTGCCTGTTTTCAGGGGTGACCTGGGAGCACTGGGGAGGTTAAGTGACTTGCTTGGAGTCACACAGTATGTACTGCAAGTGGAGGTTGTGGGAATCAAACCCTGGTCTGCTGGGTGTATCAAGCTCATTCGCATCTCGTTACTCTAACCTCTAGGCTATACTGCCAGCCCCAGTAAGATATCATAAGGAAGATTAGAAATGATATAGAATCTATAAGACTTTGATTTCCAAGTATCATTTTTTTTATAGCAGGTGACTTTAATGTTCGAATAGAGAGTAAGACTGAAGAAACAACAAGTGAATGGTGCATCGATGATACTATAAATATACCAATCAGACACTCAAAAGATAAAGTATTAAATACTATCGGTAACATACTTTTACAATCTCTTGCAAAATACGGGCTTTGAGTTTTAAATGTTTACACTGGGGGTAACTTGGAAGGGGAAATTACATCTCCCACACTAAAGGGGGCAGCGCTTTGGACCTATGAATTATAGATGCCTTAGAATATACTAATATAAAACAATTTAAGATTTATAAAGTATGGGGCAGTGACCATTTTCCAATTGGGTATAAATTCAATATAAATTTTAAAAGAATCCCAAAATATAAAGAACAAGATAAGGAAACCGATCTAAACAGGCATCATCTGTGAGGCATTTGATATCATCCACAGCCTTTTAGAGGGTCTAATAGACAAACATGGCCCCCTAAGGCTGATCAAGTCCAAGAAAAGACCTCCTGGCTGGTTCTCTCCTACCCTGAAGAAAGCCCTCAAGGATAAAGACTTCTGGTGGAAAAGAGCCAGGAAATCTCACTCGGATGCCAATTGGCTTGCCTTTCATGTCTCTAGAAATGCCTGCACCAAACTAATAAGGTCTGAAAAAGCTAGATATTTCCAAGCAGCCCTGGAAGACAACAAAAACAATATTGCCAAATTCTGGAGCATCCTCAAAGAGGTTGAAGGTCATACCACCGATGCCTCCCTGTGAAGGTAGTGTCCGGTGACACTACCTTCACAGACAGAGCTGATATATTTGAACAACTCAATGAACACTTTGCCACTGTGGGGCTGGCCTTCGACACCTCTCCAATCAGTAAGCTCAGCCCGCTCAGGGATACCACTGATGACTCTAGCTCCAACATCAACACTAACCACAGTTATGCCTCCTCCTCCTCCTCCTCCTTCAGCTACTGTCCTGTAACCTTCAAGCAAGTAGAGGACCTCCTATTGTCATTGGATACTAAAAAGAGTGCTGATGCCAACAATATTGAACCTTTCTTCCTTAAATTAGGCCACTACTACTTGACCGCCCCCGTTGCCCATTTATTCAACACCTCCCTGATGCAGGGTGCGCTATCCGTGTCATGGAAAACTGCACACATCATCCCATTGTTCAAGTCTGGGGACCCGAGTGACCTGAACAACTATCGGCCAATTTCCATACTATCCACCCTTTCAAAACTACTGGAAAAAATCATTAACACCCAAGTCAGGGAGCATCTGGACTCGCAGAAACTGCTAAACACTGCTCAGTCGGGCTTTAGAGCCAAACATAGCACAGTCTCTGCCCTTGCTAAAGTAACCATTGACTGGCAAATTGCCTTGGACTCTAAGAAGTATGTGTTTGCTCTCTTCCTTGACCTTAGTAAGGCTTTCGATCCTGTAGATCACAACATTGTGCTTAATGCTTTGAGTAACATCGGTTTTGATAGTACTGCCATTAAATGGTTCGCCAGCTACCTTAGTAACAGATTATAACAAGTTAAAGCCTTAGGAGAATTGTCTCCACTAAAAACACTACCATGAGGTGTCCCCCAGTGCTCCATTTTGGGCCCAATCTTATTTGCAATCTATATCAATAACCTTGACTCACAACTGCGCACAGCTAATGTGCACTTATTTGCAGACAATACTGTCCTCTACACCTCTAACTCTTCCTTGGACATGGCCCATGAGGACTTACAGTGAGACTTTATCGTTCTCCAATATAATCTTGTTAAGCATAGGCTTCTAGTTAATGCCAAAAAGACCAAAGCCATGATCCCCTCACCGAAGGCAGCCTCAGGACCAACATGCAATCTCAAGATTCTAACTTTATTGGGTGAACCCCTCGAAACCATGGATAACTTTAAATACCTAGGGTTCTGGCTGGACAATAAGCTTAACTTTCTGTGCCACCTGAATGACGTCATGAAAAAATTAAGACAGCGCTTAGGCATATTCTACCACATTAAGCATCTTCTCACCAAAGAAGCTAGAAAGAGACTAGTGCAATCTACATTCCTGCCCTTACTGGATTACACTGACTTCCTCTACAACAATTGCCCCCTTCAGTGCTTTGTAAACTTGACACTCTTTACCACCAGGCCTTGAGGTTCATCCTCAATCTGCCTTCTTGCACCTACCACTGCCTGCTGTGCCGAGAGATGGGATGGTCCTCATGTCCTACAAGGAGGAAAAGAAATGCTCTCCTCTGATTCTATAGAGCTCTGTCTGATAAGCTTCCTGCATACATCTTGAGCTTCTTCGAGTGTGCCAAGGGGCCTCACAGTTTGAGACGCGTCTCCATACTCTGCTTCCAGATACCCAGAGAAACAACATTTCATGGCTTGGCTGCAATTAATTGCTCCTTCCCTTCCCTTCCCCATGGACTACCATGGAAAGACCTCTAAAGCTCTCAACCCTCCCCGATCCATTCACCTTCACAGCACTAATAGCTGAGTACATGAAGGAGACCTGCAACTGTTTTAGGTGACTATGCACCCTTAGTCTCTGGTGTCCCACATGAATCTTCTGACACTTAGTTACGTTCAGCTCCCATCCCCCCAATAGGGAGACCCCAGCACTTTGTAACCTCTCTTCTCACCTCCTGGCCCCTCCGCCCTACCTCCCCATCTTGTACCCCCTCTCTACCCCCAAGTCCTATACTAGAATACCCACCAGTCTACATATTAGTGAATGTACTGGTCTACATATATCAGTGAGTGCCCAGGGTCTAAGCTTTTTTACTGTCTTTGCTTGTTTGTCTAGTGTATTTTAATTGCATTTAACTGTGTTATCTCTGAATATATAGGCCTGATTGATCTCTTGCATGTACAATGTTTTGTTTTGTCTACCATATTCCTGCCTGTCATTTGTTTGATGTCCAGGACCACCTTGAAAATGAGCTTGCTCAATGGTGTTTATGCCTGGTTAAATAAAGTTTGATTGATTGATTGATTGAAGCAGGTGCATTAAATGTGGGACAACAATGAAATGGAATGAGTACACCAGAACAACAATTGACAAAATAACTGATAATAGCACTGCACGGGAGCTTTTATATAAAATAGAAAATTCTTGTTTGGATAATACAGTCACTGTAATTATGGAATTTGATGGGTTCATGAATGAAACAAAATCTCAATTATCAGTAGAAATGAGATGTATGCCAAAAATGGATGTAGGTACAAACAAGCCATAGTTCGATAAAGAATGTGTGATATTAAGGAACGAGATAAAGAATGTGGGAAAATTAAGAGAGACGCTTACCACCCCTTCAATTTTGTTGGCTCTGAAAAACCTAAAGGTAGAATATAGAAATACATTACAGCAGAAAAAAAGACCACAAGAACTCATTGTGGGAGAATCTGCAGGAGTCCATTTGGAACAAAGATATGCAGACATTTTGCACACTTGTATCATTTGGCTGCAATGAAAAAAACACAAGATATAATATGTATGGAATGATTACTGAGGATTTATGGACTAAGCACTTTAGTAATATATGCGCCTCAAACAAAAAAGAAGAACTGGATAATTTGGCTATACATACACTAATCAGTGAGCATAATGAGATGTTTACATTTTCCCCAAATGAAGTTAGGAAAGCCATTTGGGCACAAAGGAGAAATAAAGCCTACATAAATCTGATTTTTGGGCCGATATACTAGCTTCCATATTTACATTAATTAGTCACTGTTTAATTCTAACACAACATTAGAATAAAGGAATCATGGTTCCCCTATTTAAAAAGGGTAAAAAACAAAACCCAAAATGCTATAGACCTATTACATAATTACTGGTAATACAAAAAATCTACACAAGATTGATTTTAGAAAGGCTTATGGCTTGGGCAGAGCAGAATATGCTGGTTTCTAAATTTCAATGTAGGTTTAAAAAGTATCACAGTACGTTTGATTTAATCTTTACACTGAATTATTTAATTGATATGTATGTTCATGGGGAAAAAAGGAACACTTTACGTATGCTTTGTTAATAACAAAGCAGCAATTGATTCTATAAATAGATCAAAACTTTGGGGAATTCTGGAAAAATTGAACATAGATATACGGTTATTAGCTATATTGAAGCTGTTACACTACAACACCACTGCACAGGTGAGTTTCACAAGAGATGGAGCACTGTCCAAGGAAATACCAGTTATTAGAGTGGTTAAACAAGGCTGCCTGTTCACTCCACTCCTCTTTAAAGAACTAGTGTACTGCCTGGAAACTGCCTGGAATTAAGTGTAACTTTCGGATGTAGTTAGCTATTACTTCTTATATCTCAAGTGTTTGTTCTTTTCTATTTGCTAATTAGAAGATTTTCTACCTGGCAGTACTGGGGTGAATTGATGTGTTGAGCAGCACTCTGTCTGGAGGCTAAAAAAGTCAGTTCTGTTCTTCCCACTACATCAACACTGAGCCCACACAGACTGTGACATCACTAGTAACCAGGGAGAACCATTTCTCACTGTCAGATTATTCTCTTTTACAAGAAGCAGCAGTGCAGGCTCTTTGTGGTTACTAATTATGTTATAATTTCCTGCATTTTGGTTGGTTATTTGTGAAAGTAACTTCCCAGGCTACAGGGGTTGTGTTGCCTCAGTGTGTTTGGTCACATTTATGATGATGTAGTGGGAGGAACAGAACTAACTTTTTTTAGCCTCCAGAGTGCTGCTCCACACATCACCCCAGTACTGCCAGGTGGAAAATCTTCTAATTAGCAAACAGAAAATAAAAAAAAATACTTCAGATAGAAGAAGTGAGCCTGTCTGCATCTAAACATTACTATTTATTCCAGGCAGTACACTAGCTCTTTAATCTATGTATAGAAACATTGGTGAAAAATATGACAGACATAGATACATTTGCTCCGGCGATAAACAACGAAAAATCCAAATAATGCTTTATGCAGATGATGTGATTGGTGATCTCGCAAACCCTTTTAGGGTTAAGAAGATGTTTAACCAAAGTTATGTGTACTCTGGGAAAATTGGATCTAGAAGTAAATGTGGACAAATCAAACATAATGATACTTGGAAATAAAACCATTAGCAACAAACCTTGGATAATAAACAGAAAACAGTTTGAAGTTGTAAAGGAATATAAATATTTGGGTGTTATATTTGACAAAAATGCCTCATGGAAAATACATGTAAATGAACTGAAGAATAAATCTTATAAGACAACTGCTGCCATAAGAGCATTTGCACATAAAGTTGCTAATAATTCATATCAGGCTTTAAAAAAATACATTTGAAGCCAAAACAATAAGCTAAACATTATATAGTAGTGACATTTGAGGTATATACCCAAATAAATTTAAAGGCTACCTAAACACACATCTTATGGGGCATACTGTTCTAAAAACCCTCCTGTGGAATCAGAGCAGACAGGGAGAGGTTCTGAATCCTGTAAGCAGTTACCTAAAAATCTTCAGTTTAATACCTTTTTGGTGATTTTTTTCTAAATGCTGAAACCAGGAAACATTTTCACAGCACCGTGCCGACCGGAGGCTAAGACTGCTGGGAATGTCAAATGCGATGATGTAATCTTAGCAAGTGAGTTTGGAACTGTCTGATTTTGAAAGCAGCACAAGGGAAATCACAGAGTTTGGACCTGTCTGATTTTTGAAAGCAGCACAAGGGAAATCATAGAGTTTGGAACTGTCTGATTTTGAAAGCAGCACAAGGGAAATCACAGAGTTTGGAACTGTCTGATTTTGAAAGCAGCACAAGGGAAATCACAGAGTTTGGAACTGTTTGATTTTGAAAGCAGCACATGGGAAGTCGAAGAGTTTGGAACTCTGATTTTGAAAGCAGCACAAGGGAAATCACAGAGTTTGGAACTGTCTGATTTTGAAAGCAGCACAAGGGAAATCACAGAGTTTGGAACTCAGTGCTTTGGTTTCTCAGAAGGAACTAGAAGGGGGACAAGATCAGATCTACAGTACAGTAGCTTCTTGTTGTTTTACATTGATTCTTGTGGATTCTACTTGGTAGAAGGTTATTTCTTTTCTTTCTTACTACTAAGGGGCTAGCAGGGTATTGTTTGGGGCTGTTGGAATTCTGAAACCTGTTTTGGTAGCTATAAGTGGGCTCATTTGTTTGATTCACTCTGTGGCAGGCTGCATTTGTAGAGACCTATTTCTTCTGTTTTAAAACATAATTGGTGTGATTTAACTGGGTCTGTTTCTTTGAATTGGAGACATATATCTTCTAATTCCAAGCCTATTTTGATGTGTTGTTGGTGAAGCTGTTTGAATTAGAGTCCTGTTTCTTTGGGTAGCAAACTTATTTTGGGGGCTTTGAGTAGAATTGTGATTCATTGTTGCTGGCTTCACTAGCTGCAAAGTTTGAATGAACAGTGGGGGAAGGGTGCTAATGGTCTGACCAGAGGCCTCAGCTACCTGATTGTTTCTGGAAGACTTGGGCTGGTCCCACCCTTGGTCCATTATTTCCTTTATACCAGGGGTTCTGACATCACTTCCTCAAACAGGCAAAGGATATGCACCTGTCATAGCAAAAGCAGACATCAAGGAAAGGAACAGCAGCAAGTGAAGAGGTGACTGCTCTCTCAGTGGAAGGGAAGTATATGCAAATCTAGGAGCTTTCATTATTACTTCTTCACATTGATATTGCATTGGGGAAAGGAGGAGTAGGAGTTTGAAGAAGGTTGTGCAATGGCTACTTAAAGTCTGTTTTGAGTGTGGATAGGAAGGATAGGAATATAAAAAGCAGTTGCTCAATATATCTAAACGTGTGCAACAAAGGAGGTAGGAAATAAAGAAAATGTTTTGCACTGATAGAGGGAGAGAGGGAGACTTGGGGAGTGTTTGGTATCCTGCATCTGGAAGGTGTGGGGGTTGCTGGTGGGCAACAACAGCAATGGGTAGGGAGTGAACTGCAACAACTGTGGTGCACCAATCTTTCTAAAATTGCCTGAGTGTGGGAGGATGTTTATGTGCAACCACGTAGAAAAACTTAGAAAGGAGATTGAGGGTCTGCAGGAGGAACTAAGACAGGCAAGGCAGATTGGGGTGGGTTTAACCCAATACTGGAGGAGGAAGAAGGGGATGAGGAGGGTGATTTAAGCCAACAGTGGTGAGGAGAGGGTCAGAAGAAGGGAAGCAGAGACAAGGGGCCCAGGCCAGCAAGAACAATTGCCGGGAAACCAGGTCAGAGACAAAAGACAAATGGAAGGAGGATAGGGACTTGTGAGGGGGGAAGAAGTGGCAAAAGTCATGGAGTAGAAAGGAGAACAGGTTACTATGAAGAGAGGGTGGGCATTTGTGAAGGGCCTTCAGAAAATAGTTGTGCACTGCTAGAGAAGAAGAAGGTGGAGGAGGAAATGATGAATTAGAGGAGTAACTGGTAAATGCCTGGACCAAACTGGAGCGGGGGGAAGTTCTGCTGGGAGAATTGCAACAGGGGTAAAAGGGGGAAATAATGTGCAGAAGGAAGAAGAGGAGCTGGAAATGAGAGAGGGAGATGAATGGAAGCAAGCAGGGAGTAAGAGGGGTGGAATCTTAGTGCTGGGGGACTCAATACTAAGAGGAGTTAGGTGGGGTAGCAAGGGGGAGACTCATAGTTGCATTTGGATGGAGGTCATGCCAGGAATGACAGCGGAAAGGGTGGGACAGTCTGTTCTGAAATATGCTAGATGGGGTAGGGACAAGCCTCATTTAATTATACATCTTGGGATAAACGACCTGGCTGACAAGACAGTAGATACAGTCCAGAGGAGGTTTGAGGAACTAGCACAATTATGTGAGGGGGTCAGGAAGATCAGTAACTTTTTCAGAGATACTTCCTGTGCCAATGGCAAGCACAACAAGAAAGCTAAGAATAGAGGAATTTAATGGATGGCTAAGAACCTGGTGTTGTGCTAAAGGGTATGGGCTGTTGGGGGTGGGGAGGGACCTGGGAGGACAGTAGTCTCTATGCCAAGAACAGACTACACTTGAGTGAGGAGGGAAAGAAAGTGTTGAAACAGAGGATGGAGGAGTACATAGAGGAAGTTGGGAATTTAAACTAGGAGTGGGGGGTGGCAGTTGGGGAAGAGATTTGCAGAGACCACAGGTTGGGAAACCATATGAGCTTACCCCCCATAACAGTGACAAAGTACAAATGGCAAGTACTGTTGGTGATGCTAGGAAAGGAGGGCAGGATGGGAGGGGGAGGGTGGAAGATGGTTACCCTTAATGCTAGGAGCATTGGGAGGAAAAATGCAGAGTTACAGGTTCTCATGGCAGAGGGAGAGGTGGACATTGCAGTCATCACAGAAACATGGGCCACCCAATACAATGACTGGGACCTGTCTGTACCAGGGTACAGATTATTTCATAGGGACAGAGTGATTGGGAAAGGGGGTGGCACTATATGTGAAGGAAGGACTGAAGTGTGTAAGGGAGGAAGGGGAGGAGGGTAGTACGGAGTCACTTTGGATGCAAATCCAGGATTCCAAGAATAGGATTCTTAGAATGGGAGTGATGTACAGACCACCATCTCAGATGGAGGAGTTAGACAGGGAACTAGCGGGACAGATCAGGAGGACCTGTGAGAAGGGTAGTGTGGTGATTGTGGGGGACTTCAACATGCCAGGAGTGGACTGGAGCACCCCAACAACCAGGAACAGAAGGGAGCAGGTACTGCTGGATGCTTTCAGGACAGCTTCCTGCTGCAAATGGTCAGTGAACCAACCAGGTTAGGAAATACCCTTGACCTTGTGCTGGCAAATGGGGACTTTGTGAGAGAACTACAGTGGAGGAACCACTGTCAGGGAGTGACCACCGCTCAGTATGGCTCACATTGGATATGGGCAAAGAAGGAGTGGAATCTGGCACAATAGTGCTGGACTTCAGGAGGGCTGACTTTGGGAGTATGGGGAAGTGGTAAAGGGTACCTGCCCAGAATTCAATCTAGTATGGACACTAACCAGAGGTGGGAGCTCATAAAGCTGGGGATAGTGGAGGCAACCAAAACCTGCAGAAGCCCAGAGCAAGAAGGCTAGGGCTAAGAAACTGATCTGGTTGAGCAAGGAGGTCATGGAAAGGTAAGGAGGAAAAGAGCTGCCTTTAGGAAGTACAAGAAAACAGGGAGGGGAGGACAGGAGGTACTTGACAGAATCAAGGAGGTGACAAGGGCAGTAAGGGAGCAAAGCATCTCTGGAACTCAGGCTGGCACAAGGCATTAAGAAGGGGAGAAGGACTTCTTTAAGTACATCAGGGAGAAAAGGAGCTGTAAGGACCACATAGTAAGGATTAGGAAGGAGGGGGGTTGGGTGGAAGCAGGGTGCGATAAGGCGGAAGCACTAAATGAGTACTTCTGCTCAGTATTTACTAAATAGAAGAGCGGGGTGACACCCAAGGTGGGAGAAATGGCAGAAGCAGGGGAAGTGGTGACAGATGGGGAAATCATGGAGAGCAGAGTTCGAGAGGGTTTGAAGGCACTGAGGGTGGACAAGGTGCCAGGCCCAGATGGCATCCACCCAGGTACTGAAGGAGCTGGCAGAGGTCCTTGCAGGACCTTGGCAGACCTATTTAATGCCTCACTACATTCGAGGTGTGTACCTCAGGACTGGAGGATGGCTCATGTGGTGCCCCTCCACAAGAGTGACCCCAAGGATGAACCAGGAAACTACAGACCAGTGAGCCTCACATCCATCGTGGGTAAGCTAATGAAGACTATCCTGAAGGAGAGGCTGGTGGCCCTCCTAGAGGCCAGAGGACTACAGGACAGCAGACAGCATGGCTTCATATGTGGCAGATCCTGCCAAACCAACCTGGTCGAGTTCTATGACTGGGTAACTAGGCAACTGGACAGGGGCCATGCAGTGGATGTCCTGTATCTGGACTTCAGTAAGGCATTCGACTCAGTGCCACATGGAAGGCTGGGAAGGAAGTTAGTGAGCACAGGGCGGGTGCAAAGCTGGTGAGATGGGTAGGAAACTGGCTGCAGGGAAGGCAACAGAGGGTGGTGGTGGGTGGGGCTCTCACACCCAAGGGCAGTGACGAGCAGTGTTCCACAGGGCTCAGTGTTGGGACCAGTGTTGTTTGGGATATTCATTGCAGACATATCATGGGACATCAAGAGCAAGATCAGTCTGTTTGCTGATGATACCAAGGTAGGCGCGATGGTGGATGACCTAGGGGGATGGCAGGGGTTGCAGGATGATCTGGCAAAGCTTGAAACCTGGTCAGACACCTGGCAACTGAGCTTTAATGCCAAAAGTGCAAGATGCTGCATTTTGGGATGAAGAACCAAGGAGGAGTTACCAGCTAGGGGAGTGCAGCTAGCCCAGACAGAGGAGGAGAGAAGGATCTGGGTGTGCTCATTACAGGGTCAATGAACAACTCGGCACAATGTAGGAAGGCAGCTGCAAAGGCCAACAAATGCTGGGTTGTATTGCAAGGTATATCCTCGAGGAGGGAGAGGTGATTCTGCCACTGTATAGGTCATTAGTTAGACCACACCTGGAGTACTGCGTGCAATACTGGCGTCTGTATCTGAAGAGGGACATTAAGTTACTGGAGGGGTGCAGGCTGAAGCGACAAAGATGATCAAGGGGCTGGGGGACTTATCATACGAGAGGAGGTTGAAGGAGTTGAACATGTACTCATTGGAGGAGAGGAGAGACAGGGGTGACATGATTGAAACCTTTAAATACATGAAAGGGATAAACAAGACGGGTACAGAGGGGCTGTTCAAAGTAAGGGAGGGGAGGGCCACCAGGGGCCATGATATGAGACTGGAGCGAGGAAGGTTCAGGAGGGAGATGAGGAGACACTTTTTTACAGAGAGGGTGGTGGCTGGGTGGAATGCGTTACCTGCTGAAGTGGTATGCAGTAGAACAGTGGACTGCTTCAAATGAGGATGGAACAGGACAAGGGGGAGGGTTAATGAAGGGGAAGGGTGGAAGGGAGGGGCAGCTGCAGAATAAGGGGTGCTAGCTGCACATTCGAGCAGACTTGATAGACTTCTAGGCCTTTATCTGCTGGCAAATTTCGTATGTTCGTATGTTCGTAAGTCAGGATGTTCCCAGTATTCAGTCCCTATGGAGCCTTATGTTCTGGGTGTAAAATTAACAGTATATGTGTACCTTGAGATCCTTATCACTATGTAACATGTACAGTATACTGTACTGTACATGTTGTCACAAACTCACTCAGCAGGTCAACCCTCTGCTCCCAAAGTGCCAACCTCTGAGCGCAGTCTTGTGAACAGTTAACAGAAACAGGGTAACCCTCCTGTCTGTTTTGTGGGTTTGAACCAATCTTTGGTCTCAGTTCTGGAGGGATTCAAACTGTGAACCTCTTGCTAGCATACCCAATGCACAGGCTTAGATAATTCTGTCTTTGGGGGGCCAGATATCTTTGCCTATGGGCACCTAACCAGGTGTACAGAAATGAATCCTTAAAAACTCTAATAAAGACCTCAGATTACTCTTACCTTTTTCCAGTTTGGTATCACCATTCAAGTTAATGCACAGTGTCTGCTTTAACCATATATACTTCACTTGTTAAAGAAAATAAATTCAAAGACAGACCAAGTAGGCTCTAAAAATAGAGTTTTACTAAAATAGATAAAAATATGTAAAATATAAAATACAGAACCATTTTATCACAAGAACCATACAATATTTTAAAAGAACAAGGTTTTATCAGTGCAATTCCTACTACAGTACTTAGATTTTCTCTCTCTCTCTGCCTGTATACTTGCTTAAAGTGCTCAAAGATGTTTCTTTGTCCGAGTATAGATAAAAGTGTCTCTGAAGAAAAACAGAATCTGTTTTAAAAAAACTGTCTTTGCCAACCCCTTTGTGTGAGGTCACCTAGCTCCTCCTCTGTTTATGAAAAATCATACACCCAGGATATTTTATCATATTAGAAGGTAAGATAATTAAGGTTACATCAGCAGAAACTCCTTTCCACATGTGACTTCCCCAATCAAGTCTGTAAATTTCCTTTCATCTATAAGCATATCCTCTCTCACTCAGACATCAAAGCATTTATGATTTCACAGCAGTGTGCCGTAACCTGGTTTCCTCCTCTAACATCATAAAATGGATATTGATTTCTCTCTTAGCAGTTAAAGCTATATTTAACTTTGATAAACAGGAAATCCCTTGATTAAGGCCTGTTCTAGTCTATAATTAGCTCTTGGCCTCCAGGTAACACCTTGTAGTTAAAACTTGGGAATGTGTGTGTGTTATCTCACATGCTGTCTCAGCATCTCTCATGAGAGACAGTCCATAACACATTTTTGTATTACAAAAAATCATAGTGTACTCAGAACTGGCTGTCCACGTGTCACAATCCTCCCCAATTTGGGGGCTCTATCCCCTGCTTGGTATGTGCTTCCCAAATCAGTTCACTCCTCATACACGCGAGACAGACCATCTGAGTTCTGGTTTTTGGCTCTAGCTCTATGTACGATTGTCATATCATACCCTTGCAAATCAAGACTCCATCTTAGCAATCTACCATTGTTCTTTCCCATCTGCGTCAGCCAAACCAGGGGGTTGTGGTCAGTCTGCACCACAAAATGCTGCTCATATAAGTATGGCTCCAACTTCCTTAGGGCTCACAATATGGCAAGACATTCTTTTTCCAAAGTAGAGTATGCCTGCTCCCTGGGAAGTAACTTCCTGCTCAGGTACACTACTGGGTGATCTGTCCCTTGGCTGGATGTCTGACTCAGTACTGCCCCAATACACACGTCTAAGGCATCAGTCTGAACTATAAAGGGTTTGCTATAGTCAGGACTTGTCAAAACAGGAGCACTGCACAGTGCCTCCTTCAATCTGGTAAAGGCTTCTTCACAGGCTGGGCCCCAGGTAATTTTCTTGAGCATCCTTTTCTTTGTCAGGTCACATAGGGGAGCAGCCAGGGCACTGTAATTGGGTACAAATTTTCTGTAGTACTCTGCTGTCCGTAGATAACTCCTGGCCTGCTTCTGTGTTTCTGGTCTGGGCCATGCCTGGATTATCTCTATCTTTATTTGGTTAGGATGGAGCTGTCCCTAGCCTACCACATGCCCAAGGTATGACACTTCCCCCATGGCCACCTGGCACTTCTCGGCTTTGACAGTGAGCCCAGCCCTCTGTATCCTGCCCAGCACTTCCCTAAGGTGGGATAGGTGTTCCTCCCAGCTGGTACTAAAGATGGCAGTGTCATCCAGGTACGACACAGCATACTCCTCAGCACCATTTAATACCTGGTTCACCAACTTTTGGAAAGTGTCCGGGGCATTCTTCATTCCAAAAGGCATTACTTTAAACTCAAATAAACCTATCGGTGTGATGAAGGCCGACCTCTCCCTAGCTCTGTGTGTCAACTCTGCCTGCCAAAAACCCCCTGGTCAGATCAATGGTCATAAGGTAGGTCGCCCCTCCCAACTTGTCCAGGAGTTCCTCCGTCCAGGGCATCGGGTGGGCGTCTGACTTTGTGACTGCATTAAGTCCATGATAGTCCACATAGAAATGAGTAGAGCTGTCTGGCTTAGGCACAAGGACTATGGGTGAGGCCCAGGGACTGTGGGATCTCTGGATTACCCCTAAATCCAGCATCTCCTCCACTTCCCTCCTAATATCCTTTTGGACAGCCTCTGACACCCAATATGCTGTCTGCCATATTGGGGTCTGTGTCCCTGTCTCCACATTGTGTGTCGCTAAGGGGGGTTAGTCCAGGCTTGGTACTAAACAATGGGGCAAAGTCTGCTAAAACCTCCCTTACTTTCTGGATCTGGTCCGGGGTCAGCCGGGGAGACAATTTAACTGCCTCCACAGAGGACTCCTGCTTACTTTCTTATAGCAAATCCAGAAGAGGGTCTCCTTTGTCCATCCCCTCCCCAGGACTACACACTGCAAACACCATGTCAGCCCTATTTGCATATGGCTTCATCATGTTGACATGGTACATTCTCTCTGTCTGTCTTCGGTCAGGTAACTCCACAATATAGTTCACGTCATTTACCTTCCTAACTACTTTGTGCGGTCCTGCCCATTCAGCCTGCAGCTTGTTCTTCCAGACCGGAATAAGGACCATGACTTCCTGACCCACCATGTACGAGCGAGTTCTAGCTCTGCAGTCGTACCACACTTTTTGTTTCTGTTGGGCAGCTGCCAGGTTGCTCTGGGCTGTCCCCATAAGCTCCTTCAGCCTTTCCCTAAACTTAAGGACGTAATCTACAATGGGAGTTCCCTGGGTGGCGTGCTTGCCTTCCCAGTCCTCTCAGAGCAAGTCTAGGGGCCCACGTACCTGGCGTCCATATAAGAGTTCGAAGGGGAAAAATCCTATTGATTCTTGGGGCACCTCCCTGTATGCAAACAACAGGTGGGGAAGGTATTTCTCCCAGTCCCTCCCATGCTGTTCAGCAAACACCCAGAGCATTGACTTCAGGGTACCATTGAATCATTCCACAAGCATATTGGCTTGTGGGTGATATGGTGTTGTGCATCTCTGCACCACCCCACACTTCTCCCATAAACATTTCATTAGGTCCGACATGAAGGAACCCCCTCGATCGGTGATAACCTCCTGCGGAAACCCAACACGGGAGAAAATCCCAAGTAAGGCATCTGCCACTTTGTCTGACCTCAGTGAGGATTCTATGTCTGCATCTAAGTACCGGTTGGCATAATCCACCACAGTCAGGATGAATCTCTTCCCTAAGGAGCTGGGGTATTTAAAGGCCCTGCAATATCCATTCCCAACCTCTGGAATGGCTCCTCTATGATTGGGCAATGGAATCAGGGTGGCTTGGTTTTCTAGCCCACCTTCCCTATTTCTTGGCAACAGTGACAAGACCTGCAATACTCCTGCACCTGCTGGGTGAAGTTAGGCCAATAGAAATTCTGGGCCAACCGCTGCATAGTGCACACGATTCCCAGATGATCAGACAAGGGAATATCATGTGCAGTCTTGAGCAACTGCTCACGATACCCCTTGGGAATGACAAGCTGCCTGCCTAGCATCCCCTCCCTCTGTCTGTACTGCCTGCGTATACATAAGTCCATTTTCCCAATAAACCTTATGTCTGCCGTCACCTCCCTGTGCACCATCTGAGTCTGCCCAAGCCTTCAGCTTCTCTAAACTAGGGTCACTTCTCTGAGCAGCCGCAAACCCCTCACACGTGCCCAAGGCATGGGACAGGTCCCCTTCAGTCACTAAACTAGGGTCCCTAGCACTAGCGTCAGGGCAGTCAGGATCACTGTCAATCCCAACCCTCTGACAATGGGTCACCCCTCCCTCTTCGGAGTAACCCTCTGTAGCTGTGTGGTTACTTGCTACTGGGGAAATTTCTACTCTCTTTTCATTAGTCTCCCCATCTGGAGACACAGGCTGGGGAAACAGCCTCTCAGTGGTTTCCACAATGGTTTCTGTGGGGTTCAGTGAACTACAATTTTCCCTTGCCGCTTGGCTATGGGTAACTGCACACACCATCCCCTGTTTTAGATTGTTGCCCAGGATCACGTCCACTGCTAAGGTTTTGGCTACAGCCACCAGTTGCACAGGTCCCCCTGTTTCACCCCAGTCCAGGAGAACACTAGCGAGGGGCAATGTTTTTGCCTCACCAGTAAAATCCTGTACAGTGACGCATTTATTGGGTATAAGCTGACCAGGCTCTACTAGATCCCCTTTTACCAAGATCAAGGATGCCCCTGTGTCCCTTAACCCTCGTGTCTGTACACCATTCACCATGACTGAGTGTATGTGTTCCCTCATGCTCACAGGCATGCTTCCAGGGACACACAAACAACCCACTTCTTTTCTAGTACCATTCTGCATATTATTGTTCATTCTTTTGGGACACTGTCTGGCAATATGCCCAGTTTCTTTACATAACCAACATTCACTTCTCTTTTCAGAGAAATCTTTTCTCTGAAACCTGGGGCTAACTGGTTTTGGTGGAGGCAGTAAGAGTTTTAGCTGCCCTGAAGGTGCGCTTTTCCCTTTCTGCGCTGCCACACCTGCCCCATTCACTCTCAGAGCAGGTCTGCTCTTGACATAGCGGTCTGAGAGTTCAGCAGCCTCTTGCACTGTTTTGGGATCTCGGTCCTCCAGCCAGGTTTTTAGCTCTGCTGGGCTTGCCCAATAAAACTGTTCTAACAAAATGACATTTTCAATTTTATCAACAGAGTTTGCCTCAATTCCTTCCCACCAACGTTTTAAAAACTGATATTGTTTTGTGGCTAGCTCCTCGTAGCTCATGTCAGGGCTTCTCCTGAGCTTACGGAATTTAGCTGTGTATGATTCAGCAGTTAATTCAAATTTTTTTAACAGTGCAGCTTTTAGTTTGCTGTAATCATCACTGTCCTCATTGTCCGTTTGACTCAATGCATCCCGAGCTTTCCCGGTAAGTAGTGGGGATAGCTGGAAGCTCCAGGACTCACTAGGAATTTTAGCCTGAATACAAAATTTTTCAAAAGAATTTAAAAAGGCATCCATATCCTCCCCCTCTTTAAATTCAGCTATCAATTTGGAGTTCAATTTCTAACCCAGTCCTGCAGTCCTAGTTAAACCCAAGCCACTTACCTGCTCTGGTTCCACTGGTTGGAGTCGTAGCTTTTCCAGTTCATGTTGCCTCTGATGCTCCTGCTCCTCACGGTCAGCATTTCTCTGTTCTCGCTCTGCCTTTCAGCGTTCTCACTCTGCTTCACAGTGTTCTCACTCTCTCTTCTCCTCTGCAGCTCACTGGCACTCATGCTTCTCATGGTCTGCCTCCCACTGTTCCCGCTCTGCCTCTCATCTCTCTCATTCTCTCTTCTCCTGGAACTCCAGCTCCTTCCTGCGTGACTCAATTTACAGCCTGAGTACTTCTGGATCCAGGATACTGGTGACCTTCTCTTGCTGCTGTGGCCCTTCACTGACAGTGGCCTTGTTGCCCACCTCATTGGATCTGGACACTGCACTGGCCGCTAGCCCTGCCACTGTCAAGGTTTGGTCTTTTTCAGTCATGGTCTGTGACTCTGTGCTCTGGGTATCTACTACCATCAGGGCATCCACTAGGTTCTGTTTGCTGGCTTTCGCCTCAAATGGGATTCCTCTGTCCCTGTATAACTGCTTTAAATATTCTACAGTGTGCCTGCTGCAGTTGGAAGCCATCTTCCCTAACTACTGCTACTTGCACTTTAGAAAAAAAATAAAATGGGTAGGAATGTGACTGTACGACAAGTGATATACTTCTGTCTCATTTTTTAAAAATAAATCACTGCCTTTTTCTTTCTTTGCAAGTGAGCTGACAGTCTCAAGCTGACACACTGAACAATAAAAGCTTGTAATACCAAAATTATGCACACTGCTGCCAACCAATCTGTCACAAACCCACTCAGCAGGTCAGCCCTCTGCTCCTAAAGTGCCAACCTCCGAGCGCAGTCTTGTGAACAGTTACCAGAAACAGGGTAACCCTCCTGTCTGTTTTGTGGGTTCGAATCAACCTTTGGTCTCAGTTCTGGAGGGATTCAAACTGTGAACCTCTTGCTAGCATACCCAATGCACAAATTCAGATAATTCTGTCTTCAGGGGACCAGATATCTTTGCCTATGGGCACCTAACCAGGCGTACAGAAATGAACCCCATAAAACTCTAATAAAGACCTCAGATTACTCTTACCTTTTTCCAGTTTGGTATAACTATTCATGCTTATGCACAGTGTCTGCTTTAACCATATATACTTCACTTGTTAAAGAAAAGAAATTCAAAGACAGACCAAGTAGGCTCTAAAAATATAGTTTTACTAAAATAGATAAAAATATGTAAAACATAAAATACAGAACCATTATATCACAAGAACCATACAATATTTTAAAATAACAAGGTTTTAACAGTGCAGTTCCTACTACAGTAGTTAGATTTTGTCTCTCTACCTGTATACTTGCTTAAAGTGCTCAAAGATGTTTCTTTGTCAGAGTGTAGATAAAAGTATATCTGAAGGAAAACATAATCTGTTTAAAAAACTGTCTTTGCCAACCCCTTTGTGTGAGGTCACCCATCTCTTCCTCTGTTTATGAAAAATCATACACCCAGGATATTTTATCATATTAGAAGGTAAGATAATTAAGATTACATCAGCAGAAACTCCTTTCCCCATGTGACTTCCCCAATCAAGTCTGTAAATTTCCTTTCCTCTATAAGCAGTATCCTCTCTCACACAGACATCAAAGCATTTATGATTTCACAGCAGTGTGCCGTAATCTAGTTTCCTCCTCTAACATCATAAAATGGATATTGATTCTCCTCTTAGCAGTTAAAGCTATATTTAACTTAGATAAACAAGAGATCCCTTAATTAAGATCTGTTCTAGTCTGTAATTAGCTCTTGGCCTTTCAGGTAACATCTTGTAGCTAAAACTTGGGAGTGTATGTGTGTTATCTCTCATGCCGTCTCAGCATCTCTCATGGGAGACAGTCCATAACACATTTTTATATTACAAAAAATCATAGTGTACTCAGAACTGGCTGTCCATGTGTCACACATGTTACATAGTGATAAAGATCTCAACGTACACATATACTGTTAATTTTACACACAGAACATAAGGCTCCATAGGGACTGAATACTGAAAACATCCTGACTTGCTAAGATTACATCACCACATTTGACCTTCCCAGCAGTCTTCGCCTCCGATCAGCGAAGTGCTGTGAAAATGTTCCTGGTTTCAGCATTTAGGAAAAAATCACCAAAAAGGTATTAAACTTAAGATTTTTAGGTAACTGCTTACAGGATTCAGAACCTGTCCCTGTCTGCTCTGCTTCTATGGGAGGGTTTTTAGAACAGTATGCCGCATAAAATATGTGTTTAAGTAGCCTTTAATATTGAGACTATTCAGAACTTCTTTAATAGGAATGCTTTGAATCTTCATAGAGATTGTTCATCTTCTTTTATGAGATTGGAATCAGGAATGTTACCACTTATAAAAAGGATATATATAAGAGCTATTAATATATAGAGTTGAATAATAAATATGGAAAATGATAGACTCCCAAAAATGTGTCAGTTAGAATTTATTAAAAGCCCTCAATGTGGTATAGCCAAGGAAAACTGGTTTACTAAACTAAACATCATTTAAAAAAAATCTGGGCTTGATGACCTCTGGTCTAGAAAAGCTACTCACAATGTAGATATATTTATTTAAGAAGTGACTGCAAGGCTGCAAGATATAGCCATACAAAAAGACCTTGACACAGTGCATGATATGGACAAATATGGATAATACACATGCATTAAAGAAGGCTGGGGCATAGAGCAATGTTTACTACAATGTGAAAACAGTTGGCATAGAAATATTTTATGTAAACTCAGACCGGATGTCCTTGGCGTACCTTATTTTCATACAAATGAGTGTTATAATAAAAGGAAAAATACTAAATGTCTTTGTATAAATGATAACATACCTTTCATATTACATGTTGTAAAAAACAAAAACAAGGCGCTGCGTCAGTATGTGGTCTAAAAGCAAAACAAAATGGTTATATTAAATGCACGCTGAAAATAGAAAATAGAGTTAAAAATCTACGTTTTGACCTTAGGTCTTCTTCAGGAAATATCTAAAAAGAGAGAAAAAAAAAACAAATTTAGTGTAGAGGGGAGGTAAAATTATATATATATATATATATATATATATATATATGTGTGTGTGTGTGTGTGTGGTTAAAGAAGAAAGGGGAGGCTCAGGGAAAAGAAGTGATAAATGATAAGATTAAGAGAGAATCTGTGAAACAAAAAGGTGATGATGGGAAAGACAAAGCATAAAAGGGGTGAAAGAGCTAGGGAAGTTCCCAGGTGGGGACTAATTAGCAGGGCCTAGTATGAAGGCTGAAAGGTGACAAATGTGTGGGAAGGAGACAGAGAAGGAGACTTATGGTGAAAATGAAAAAGAAATGAAATGAGTACAAAAACAAATAGACTTGAGGGAAAAAAAAGGGATGGCTGAAAGATGTTAGTGGAAAATAAGTCTATCATTTAAACCAGAGGGCTGCTGGGAGCCAAGGTGGATGATCAGCTTGGCTTCCATGTTTTTTCTATGGTCAGAATCCCAGAAGCCCTGCTGAAGAACATAAACAGAAAAGTCATTGACATTGTGGTCCCTGGAGATAAAGTGGGATACAATGGGTTTAGCAGTTTCACCATTCCTGACTGCTCTGTAATGTTCCCTGAAATGGTCACCAAGACGCCTACCAGTTTCTCCATTTCTTGCACTTTTTTTGGTTCTTTGGTTCTGATACAGTTCCATCGTTTTATAGATTTAGTCCCTGGGAGGGCCATGCTTATTGATTGTATTCTTCATGGGTTTTTTCTTTGCCTCATCAATACTTATGCTCCTCAGAGCAAGAGTTCTAGGATAGAAACATAGAAACATAGACTATGACGGCAGATAAGGACCGCTTGGCCCATCTAGTCTGCCCATTTCCCTACCTACAGGAAAGGCCGCAGATCCTAGTTAACCAACAGCCTATTTCTTCCTACCCCCCACAAGAATTGCTTTATGTCTGTCCCATGCATTATTGAATTCTCCCACAGCTTTAGACCCCACAACGTCCTCAGGAAGGCTGTTCCATGCATCCACTACCCTCTCTGTAAACTAATAATTCCTCAAATTGCCCCTGAACTGCCCTCCTTCTATCTTTAAATTGTGTCCCCTTGTTCTTGCAAGTCTCTTTTTCTGAAAGATGCTACCCTCTTGGACTTTGTTGATTCCACTGAGGTACTTCAAAGTTTCTATCATGCCCCTCCCTTCTTTCCTCAAGGGTATACATATTAAGCTCCTTTAGTCTCTCCTCATATGGCTTCTCTTGCAGACCCTGCACCATTTGGTTGCCCTCCTCTGGACTACCTCTATCCTGTCTATGTCCTTTGGAGATGGGGTCTCAGAACTGGACACAGTACTCAGATGGGGTCTCACCAACTGTCTGTATAGAGGATAACAACTTCCTGTTTTCTGCTGCTGATGCCTCTCCCTATACATCCCAGTATACTGCCCTCCTACTGCCTTCTCCATTGCTTGCTAACCTTAAAGTCATCTGATATGATTACCCCCAGGTCCCTTTCCTTTTGTTGTTGTACTACCTCCCACCTTGTGTGTATTCTTCCCTGGGTTCTTGTTTCCCAGGTGCATTATTTTGCTTCTTTGCATTGAATCTAGCTGCCATGCTTCTGACCATTCCTCCAACTGCCAAGTCCCTTTTCATCCTTTTCCGCCTTCTTGTGTATCAACCCTGTTGCAGATCTTTGTGTCATCTGCAAAAGGCACCTTCCTTCAGTCCCTCTGCAATGTCACTGATGAAGACATTAAAAGGACTGGACCCAATACTGAACCCTCTGCGGTACCCACTAGTAAATCCTCTTTCTTCAGAGTGGACTTCATTTACAATTACCTTCTGTGTCCTGTTGTGCAGCCAATGTTTTACCCAGGCTACCACCCTGGGACCCACTCCCAGGCTGGTTAATTTGACTATTAATCTTTTGTGTGGGACTGTGTCAAATGCCTTGCTAAAGTCTAGGTAGACCTTGTCCACAGCCCCTCCCTGGTCTACTACTTTGGTCACCCGGTCAAAGAAATCTATTAGATTTGTCTGACATGATCTTCCCGCTGTGAACCCATGCTGCCTTGGGTCCTGTGCTTCACTGGCCCCTAGGTACTCAACTATTCTTTCCTTCAGAAGTGACTCCATCACTTTCCCTACCACAGAGGTCAGACTGACAGGTCTGTAGTTTCCTGCCTCTGTCTTGGTCCCGCTTTTGTGAAGGGGAATCACATCTGCCTTTCTCCAGTCCTCGGGTACCACACCATCCTCCCATGATTTATTAAAAAGAGTAGCCAGTGGTTTCACTAGTTCCTCCCTTAATTCTTTTAGAATTCTGGGGTGAATTCCATCAGGACCCATTGCTTTGTCCACCTTCAGTTTTAGGAGTTCTTGCAGAACCCTTTCTTCTGTGAAAGGACTGGGATTGACCCCCCTATCAAGAGTGCTTCTGTTAATTGGATTAGGCACTTCCCCCTCCTCTTTTGTGAATACTGAGCAGAAATATACATTCAGTATCCTGCTTTTTCACTGTCCCCCTCTGCCCACCCACCGTTCATTGTATTCAGCCTCACTATCCCTCCCTTTGTCTTTCTACACTCGCTGATGTACCTATAAAAGGTTTTATCCCCCTTCTTAACTGAGTTGGCTATCTTTTCCTCAGTTTGGGCCTTTGCTATTCTGACTTCCCTCCCTGCTTCCTTCTGCCTTAACTGGTACAGCTCTCTGTCCTGCTCCTTCTGTGTTCCTTATACTTCCGGAATGCTATCTTTTTCTTCCTGACTTTCACAGCCACCTCTTTTGAGAACCATAGTGGTTTTTTCCTTCTTTTTGTTTTATTGATTTGCTTCACACAAAGGCTTGTTGCCTCTGCGATGGCTGTTTTGATGATTCCCCATTGTTGCTCCACACCTCCTTCTAGCCTGTTTGCTAGTGCTTTTCTGAGGCACTCTCCCATCTTTCCAAAGTCAGCCCTCCTAAAGTCCAGTACCCTCACTTTTGTATGGCTTGACTCAGTAGCTGAGTTTAATGTGAACCACACTGTTTGATGGTCACTTGTCCCCAGATGGCAACCCACTTCTAGATCTGAGATCCTCTCACTGCCCCGTTTGAGATGTAGGGTCTAAGATTGCTCCCTCACGAGTGGGTTCCAAAACTAGCTGTCTAAGGCCTGCCACCTGTAGGGCATCAAGAATGGCCCTGCTCTTGGATGTGGCTGCAGCAAATGTGCTCCAGTTAACATCTAGCATATTCAAGTCTCCCATCAACAGTATCTCCCCTTTCTCTGCCATTCTAAGAATGCCTTCTATCATATCCTTGTCCATTCCCTCCCCCTGACATGGGGGTCTGTACACAACCCCTGTGCAGATTGTGGTGCCCTTTCCAGTCTCCAAGGTGACCCACAGTGCCTCCTCTCCTCCCTGTTTACTCTTTTGTTCAGTTGCTTTTATCCCTTCCTTTACATAGAGAGCTACTCCTCCCCCTCTTCTCCCCTGCCTGTCTCTCTTGTAGGTTATGTACCCTGGTATGTTAACATCCCAGTCATGGTTCTCTGTGTACCATGTTTCTGTGACTGCTATGATATCCATGCATCCCTCTTCCATCAAGGCCACCAGCTCAGGGAGCTTGCTGCCCAGACTACAGGCATTGGTACTCATTACCCTCTATTTCCTGATGGCCTTACTCCCTTTTGCCCCATCCCTGTCCTTCTTGCCTTTGTCACTTTCTCCATTTACCCCTGCCCTTCTCCCTATCGACACCTCTATGTTGGTGTTTGCTGCACTTATTACCATGATTATTTGGGGGGGGCAAGGATTTCCCTGCTCCTTTCCAGTGCCTCCCCCCTTGGCTAGTTTAAAAGCTTGCCAATGAAACATTTAAACCTATCACCTAGGATCATGGTTCCCCTCCCGGACAGATGCAGCCCATCATGCCAGTATATGCTTGCATCACTCCAGGTGGACCCCCAGTCCCCAATAAAGCCAAATCCCTGAGCTCCACACCAGTTTTTCAACCACTGATTGAATCCCACGGTGCAGAACACCCTAGCCTCTCCTATGCCATAGATGGGCAGCACCTCCGAGAAGGTTACCGTGCGTGCTACTTGACTAAGGCCCCTACCCAATTCCACAAACTCTTCCTGCACTTCTCTAATCCCTTTCTTAGTCAGGTCATTTGTCCCTAGGTGGACAATGACATCCAGCTCCCTCCCCTGTGCAGCTGCTCTGACAATCCTGAGGATTCGCTCCCTGTCCCTCCAAGCCATGGCACCAGGCAGGCAGCTTACCTCCCTCTCCCCTTCCTCCCCCAGTTCTACCTTCCTAACAATGGAGTCCCCCACCAGGAGTTGTTTCCTTTCCCTGCAGGGTCCCCTGCCACCCTCCTGTGGGTCTCCTTTGTGGAGGTTCCCAGCATCCTCCTTGGTCTCCACTGCGGGTGCCTCCATAGAGGAACCACACTTTGCCAGAATGGCATAGGAATTGTGGAGAAGTACAACTGGAGGGATGTGCCTCTGTTCCACCACCCTCACCCTTCCTGAGCCCACTGTAGTCCAACCACTCCTCTTTCTTGGCAACCTCTGAGGCAACGGCAGTGGCACTGGTGGTCCCTGGAACTTATTATGGATAGACTTATTTAATAAGATTAAGCCCTTTTTGTTTACAACTAGATCTATTATATTGGGGAGGTGATAGGAAACTGTAGTATGGATAATAAGGTGAAGGATGCTGTTCAGAAAAAAATTTACTGTGATTCCCATGCTCTAAAAGATATCTTAGGCACGGCTCTGTTATTGGATGCTTATAGATTATTATATGAAACTGGAGGGGATACGTACCGAAGAAGTGCTTTCTCCACCAGAATAGATTATTTTTTTATTTCTAAACATTTACATGCATCACAGGTGTTGGTGTCTCCTAATGAATTCACTGACCACATCTTATATTACACCCTGGGTATGGGGGACATTTCGCCTAGCTTTCCTTCTGTCCCCCGATGATGGAAGTTGAATTCCTCCATATTACTACAAGAAACTATAAAACTTCAAGTTGCTAGATGTTTTATTTTTATAAAATCAATTGCTGACATGTATGAGGATTGGGGTAGTTGGTGGATGGACACCAGAGCTGCTCTTAAAACTCTTTTTTTAAAACTGGGAAAACGCATCGGTAATGAGGAGTATATTTTATATTTGGCTCATAGAGATCAATTATGCTAACTACTGTCTCTTCCTAATGTTTGTGACTGTAGGATCCAGTCTCAAATAAATGTTGTTAAAGGGAAAATGAGAGCTTATCATTACTCTAGGGTGACTGCTTTAACTGCTGAGTTTAAATTTGGAACTTTACCCCAACCATTTTCTGATCCTTTTGAGGCTTGTAAATTCCGAGCAAAACATAAAGTAATGGAGGGTCTTTTTGATGCTATTGGAGTTTTAAGGTGTACGGATATGGAATTATTAGAAGTTCGTAGAGTTGCCTTGCAAGCCTCTTTAAGGTCAGATTTTGTTCCGGATTTCACCTGGGATCAGGCGGTGACCTGTCCTACCCCTTATCTCTCCTCAGGTGTCTCTACTGCTATTAATGGTCTGCATATGCATTCAGAAATTCTTGAAGCTATATCCAGTTTACGGGATGGGGTTTCACTGGGTGAGGATGGATTGACAAATTAGTTTTTTAAAATTTTTAAATTTGATCTTGGTGAGATTTTGGTTCATACATTTAACAATATGTTACTTTCTGGGCAAGTCCCTCAGGGTTTTTCCAATGCCATTATGATTTATATTTTTAAGGGGGGTGACAGGCATCAGCTTTTGAACTGGTGACCTATCAGCCTTTTAAATACTGATTATAAAATTTTGGCTTCTGTTTTGTGCAAACGGATGCAGAAGGTGGCTGTGGAACTTTTACATCCTACCTGTTCAGACTTGTTCTGTTCCTGGGAGAAACATTCAACTAAATTTGGGGTTATTACGTGATGTTTTTGAATACGGTAGACAAGGCAGGTTATAGGGATTTGTGTTAGCTCTTGATCAGGCCAAGGCCTTTGACAATATATCTCATGCTTTTCTGTTTGAAGTTTTGTCTAAATATGGGATTCCTACGGTTTTAAAAAACTGGATTCACCTGTTATATTATCAGGCTTTTACTTTTCCCTCCATTAAAAATTCATTGGGGGATCCTGTGTTATTATGGTGGGAGGTTAGGCAAGCGTGTCCACTTAGCCCCTTGTTCTATGTTTTTTGTCTTGACCCTCTCTTACGGGTCATTTTGAATTATATCAGCATTGTTGGTTTATCCCCTCATATAGCAATACTTGCACAGAAATTGTCTGCTTTTGCGGATGATGTATGTCTTTTGGTTTCGAATGTTTCTTCTGGTCTTTAAGCTTTGCAGCATTTTGATGGTTTTGCCCGATTTTCGGGTGTTGGGCTAAATTATGGGAAAAGTAAGGCGCTTCAAGTTGGTGATGGGGTATGTATAGCTACTACTGCTGGTATTGGAGTGGTGAAAGGGCACTGTAGAATTTTGGATGTTTTATGCGGAGAAGGAAACCTGGCTTTTCTTAATTGGGTTGACAAACTGTGGGAGGGGGATCAAAAAGTGTCCCGGTGGAAGTCTTGGGCCTTTGGTAAACTGAAGAGGGTTCAGATTGTTAAGCAGTTTTTGTTGCCACTCTTTTTATATATTGCCCATATTTTTCCTGTCCCTTATGGATTGGAATTGAGGCTTTATAGTATTTTTTTTTAAATGATCTGGGGTAGTAGGTTGAATCCGGTAAAGAGGGATTTTACCTATCTATCAGTCAAACAAGGAGGACTTGGCATGATTAATCCTGTTGTGTTTTTTCATTCCTTTTCCATTTTTTTAATTTTTGGTCCTTCCTTTGGTGCTCACACTATTTGGGGCATGTGGACTAGGGATAGTTTTCAGATTTTTTTAGATAACTGGGTCACTGCGGTTCCTAAAGTTACTGGGCCTATTTCTATTCCAAGCTTTGCATCTGCAGCTGTTAGGAAGTTCAAGATATTGGGCTTTAGTAAAGCTGATTACACGATCTAGTCTAGGAAAGTGCTCTATGTCAATATTATGTCTAAAGCTCATGCTTCCAGAGTTGATTTCCCTATATGTCTTCCTACCAGACTGGAGTCAGCTTTAAAGCTTTAACAAGATAAGCGGATCCCACGGCATATGTGGGATGTGCAATGGTTGAGTTGCTACGGTAGGCTTGGAGTTAAGGGAAACTGGAAGCATAAACCTTTATCAGAGCCACAGTGTTTAAAATCTGAATGTATAGGGCAGGAGGAAACTTTGGAACACTTTTATATTCTTTGTCTGTATGCACAAGACATCTGGAGGTTTTGTGCTCATAAATGGAATTATGCTCCTATACAGCATGTTCAGTATGAATGTTTGATTTTGGGGAAATATACTGGGTTTTATAGGAGGTACAATCCTAGTACACTGAATGTTATTTTTGCCTGCCTGAAATATTATCTATGACAGGCCCGATGCAAATTTTCACTGCAACATGTTACTACTTTACCATCCATTTTATTAACTAATGTTGAAGCATATTTGAAACAACTCATGCGGAAAGAACATGCTGTATTTGATAGGAGCAAATTTCATGATTTATGGAAACGTGTCCTGGTTGGACTGATTTTCTTTTTGAGTTATTGATTCCTTTTATTTATTCCTTTTGTTAATTTGTTTGGGAGATATGTATGACTGATTTCTTGTGTAATTTTTTCCCTTTTGTTCTTATGAAATTGTTTATATTATTTGTGATCCTTACCTGATGTTATGTTTTCTTATTCAAATAAAAAATTCCCCTACTCTTTTCGAGAAGTGCCATGGGATCTTTAACATCCACCTGAACTACCACCAGAACAGGCAGATGGAACCTCAGTTTAACATCTCATCCGCAAGATGGCACCTCAGGAGTGCAGCACCCCCCTCATGCGGCACTACAGTATCAGTATTGGGATATTAACCCAAGTGTCTGGGTGTGAGGATAGAACCCACAGCCTTCTAATCTCCCGGCCTCAGAGGCTAGTGTGTTACCTGCTGAGCCACTAACACGTAGGGGTGTGCACTAGGTATAGTGGTGCTTAAGAAGAAATCAGTTTTCACAAAATTCTGGCACTCACCATCTCTTTTATTGATAGGATGCCACACAGCTAGAACTGTTAAAAAATCTTTATTCAAACAACTCGCATCCTGCATGAACACGTTTTGGACATAAAATGCCCTTTACTAGGTCCATATGCTGCTATCACTACCCCTCAATGGAAACACGGGTTTGTTGTGTATGGTCACCCATACATTATTCCTTATATAATACACTTTCAGCCCCTTTTTGTGGTGTTTCTGAAAAGTTGTTCTCCACATTAGAATATGGAGAACAACGTTTCACAGGTGCTGCTGATCAGGTTTGGAAGTTGTTCTCAACTTTGTATGCTAATCAGCAGCACCTATGAGCAGTAGCAGCTCATAAAGTGAAACCAAAACAGACAAGCAATATCACATCTAGAGGAAATGCTGAACTTCATCGAGGATATCTCCTCTATTGGGCCACACCTTTGGAACTATAATCTGTCAGCATCATGACCACTTGGAAACTTTTGCTAGTTGAGGGCTGTCTACAATGATGTGCAGTGCTGGCACCTATAAAACATGGGTGACCCCATTGCTCCTCAATTCCTTCTTCCACTGTTGACTGCTCATTGAACCTGCAAAGAAACAAAACCATAGTTTCTTTACTTTATTTTATTATTTTTAATTTAATTAACCTTGTCAATGTTGTCCTAGTATGCAACCACTGAAAGAATCTTTATTTTAGTTTTCTACTTGCAGTTACAAGATCCGCAAGAAGATGCTAACACTATTTATGCTTGCCATCTGGGCCTGTCCTACAACATCAGGGCCTGAAAGATTTGCCAGGGTAGCAACCAGACCTCAAGGAGACACAGAAAGGAGGCTTTGGAAACTTTCATCACCATGGCTTCTCCCTCACACCAACCACCACTGGGAAGGATATTCCCAGGCATTCAGTAACACTGTTGTTACCACAGTCAGTGATGACTTTGCAGAAGGGTAAAGAAAAGGACAAATTGTCATCAAAGCCCTCCTTCTGCAGCCATCACTACAAGAACAGAGATAAAACTGCTTCACTTGGTGAGGTTGAGGTCTCCGTTAAAAGATGGTAAGTCCATGTTATCATTTACTCAGGCAGTGATAACTACAGCCCCAGTGACCATTGTTGAGTTACCGAGGTCAAGGCCTGTCACTGCTGTACCCACTATGGACAGTATGCAGCCTCTGTCATTGGGTTCTGTCCCATAAATGCTGTTAGTCTCAAACCCTTTAATGGGCACTGTCGACTTTCAAGTAGTGCTGGCCTTGTTCTCTGAACTTATACATCTTCAATTACCATCACTCCAAAAGATAATAACTGCAGTCCTGTCAACTGAACCTCTCCCGTCAGTACTGTCATTGTCGATGGGACATATAAGCACAATGCTTATTCCTCCATCGTAGCTGCCACCTCCATTGTTGGCTTCTTTGATTATCATCATCATCTTTCCAGATGACGAGGTGCAATATAATCCAGATCTCCTTAATATGGAAGAGGATTTGGAGAATGAGGAGAGAGATGAGGATTCCAATGAAGGGGGTTTACCTTCCAGTTCCACTCTATCCTTATGTAGTAAGAACTTTGGGGTATATACCCCCAGGCCTCTTCCCAAAGATACATCATTCCAGGCTTTACTCAGAAAAATGCAGGATGTCAAGAACTTTGGGGGTGAAGAAGACCCCAGTAAATTTAATATGATGGAGTTCTGGGAGGTTACAGCAGCAGCACTGTCTATTGTAGTGCCCACTGTATATCCTGCATTAGAGGATGTCACCTTTGCTGCCTCACATAGGCCTAATACCTTGCCTGCAGTGTCTAGCAAGGCTGACAAACAGTACCCTGCACCATCTGTTAAGTCTTATTATGCCTCACAGCCTAAAACTCATTACTGTATGTGGTCATTGGCTGCTCATGATTGCTATAGGGCCTTAGCCACATGAGTATGTTGCCTCCTGACAAATAATCCAGAAGACTAGATGTCATGGGCAAACAACAAACTTATACATCTGCACCCTTAGGTCTAAGAATTGCTAACTACCAAGCCTACATGATAAAGTACCAGTATGACCTGTGGAAATCTACTATGTCTACTATTCAGGCCTTGCCTGATAGTCCTGCAAAGACTGAATTGCTTAAAGCTGCTTTAGCAGGTATAGATGCTAGGAACAAAAAATTACTCACCTTAGTAATTATGTTTCTTCTAATGGAGTCTTGCTGTATTCTGACTATTGCAGTCAGCCCCAGCACTCAAACTGCCCTGGAGAGTAGAGGGTTCATTTCTATGCAGAGCATAGAATGTTCAGCTCGAGCGCAGTTCAGACCTCTGTCTGCTGCACTTTGAAGCGCAACCTTCAGATTCTTACACGCTAATACTAACTAACTACTATGTGGAAATTGTAAAATTTTTACTAGCCAAATGGCAACCAAATATTTTGAATCCCCAAAAGACTCAAGTCAAGAAATCAAAAATCAAAAACCAGGAGGGAACAACTTAAGACCGTTAAAGAAATAATATAACCCACTCCCCCTCTCTAAAAGGAGGGAGTGCCCAAATGCACCCCTTGGGTGCAACACTGCACCTGCCAGCCCCACTTTCCAAAAACAGGTTCTGAGAGGGGAAGCAGGGAGGGAGGTCAGAATACAGCAAGACTCCATTAGAAGAAACATAATTACTAAGGTGAGTAATTTTTTTCTTCAAACAACATGAAGTCTTGCTGTATTCTGACTATTGCAGACTACCAAACAGTACCTCTATGGCGGAGGGATTCGAACCTACCTTGGGAATAGGCTCTGCATTACTGCTGTACTAAACCGAGCATCACTCCTAGCCTGGATGTCCAGGGAGTAATGCTTGGTAAATGTATGGACTGTTTTCCAGGTGGCTGCTTTACATATCTCTAGCAAAGGAATATCCCTGGCTGCAGCCAGGGAAGCAGCTGTACCTCTAGTCGAATGAGCCCTCAGGCCTGAGGGAGGTATTTTGCCTAGCTTCTCATAGCAGAATTGAATATAAGAGACAGTCCACCTGGCAATAGTTCTCTTAGTGGTAGGTTTGCCCTTCCCCACTTCCCCACTTCCCCATAAGTGAGAAACAACTGGAGGGAGTCAAACCTGTGAGACTTAGTACGCTCAGTGTAGTAACTAAGGGCTCTTTAAACATCCAAACTATGTAAACTTCTTTCTCATGAAGATGAATGATCAGTGAAGAACACAGGGAGAGACATAGATTGGTTCAGATGAAAATCTGAAACCACTTTAGGTAAAAACCTCCTATTAGTTCTAAGGACCACCTTATCTCTATGGAATCAGATAAAATCAGGCTCCACTGACAGAGCTTGCAATTCACTGATATGCCTGGCAGAGGTAATAGCTACCAGGAACACAGTTTTCCAAGTCAAGTACTTAAGCTCTGCTGAAGACAAAGACTCAAAAGGGGGTTGCATAAGCTGAGCAATGCAAACATTAAGATCCCAAGCAGGGTTAGGATCCCTAAAGGGGGATTGGTATGAAGCAATCCCTTGAAAAATTTATAGAATACAGGGTGAGATAACAGTGAGGAAGGTTTTCCCACTGACAGAAAAGCAGAAACAGCTGACAAATGTACTTTGAGAGTAGTTGGTCTGAGGCCTAGGCCATTAAGATGAACCATATAATCCAGAACTGTAGACAATTCAGCAGTTTCTGGGGATATATGCTTCTTGGAACAACAAATGCTGAATCTTTTCCATTTGGAGTTATACGTTTTTCTAGTGGCAGGCTTTCGAGAGGCTTTGAGAATATCCAGAACCCCTTGGGACAGATGCAAATCTGCATACTGTAACTCTTCAAGAGCCATGCCTTGAGATTGAGAGACCGAAGATTGGGGTACCAAATCCTCCCCTGAGAGGAGGTTAACAAGTTGTAATTCCTGGGAAGAGACAGGGGAAGATGGACTACTAGGGACAGCAACAGAGAGTACCAAGGCTTCCTGGCCCAGTCTAGAGCAATCAGAATCACTTTGCAGGGTTGTAACCTTATCTTGACCAGAATCTTGAACAGTAGAGGAAAGGGAGGAAAGGCATACAGAAATTTCCCTTCCCAGTTCAAAATCAGAGCATCAAGAGTGACTGAGCCCAAGACTGGGGGGTCTGCAACAAAACAGAAGAAGTTGGTGATTGTCTGGGGCTGCAAAGAGATCTATCTCTGGAGTGTCCCACCTTGAAAAAATCACTTTCAGCATCAGAGAGTCCAGGGACCATTCGTGATGGCCCTGGGAGATCCTGCTCAATGCATCTGCTAGCACATTGTCCTTCCCTGGAAGGTGGACTGCTATCAGAGAGGTCTGCAGAGAATAAGCTAGGGACCACAATTTCATGGCTTCCGTGCACAAGGCCATTGACTGAGTGCCACCCTGCTTGTTGATGTACCACTTGGTAGTGTTGTCTGTCCTGACCTGAACCATCTTGTTCTGCACTGACTGAGAGAAAGCTTGCAGGGCCAGAAAGACCGCTCTGAGTTCCAAGAGATTGATATGAAGAAGGCATTCCTGAGGGGACAACAGTCCCTGGGCTGTGAGAGCCTCCAGATGGGCTTCCCACCCTAATAGAGTAGCATCCGTGGTTAGGACCACAGAGTGAGACTGAGTGACGAATGGGACTCCTTGCCTGAGGTTGCCCTAATCCTGCCACCATTGGAGAGCCTGGATCAGAGTCTGAGTCACTGGATCTAGTTTGGTTAGAGAATCTTTCTTCTGAGACCAAAAAGATCCTCAGGTGAAACTGAATGTCCCTCATCTGAAATCTGGCCCCTTGGACCACTGCTATAGAAGCTGCCATGTGGCCTAGAAGCTGAAGGAAGTGCCTTGCTGGCCAAGAGACCAGAAGGTGGAATGAAGAAGCCAGCTCTACAATAGCCCTTGCCCTTTCCAGGGGAAGAAAAGCTCTTGCTTTGACTGTATCCAACTCTGCCCCTATGAAGGTTAGGCGCTGTACAGGCTCAAGAACTGACTTGGGAAGATTGAGAAAGAATCCTAGGGAGTAAGTACTTGCTGAGTCACTTGCAGGTCTGACTTGACTTGGTTTGGGGACTGACCCACAATGAGCCAGTCATCCAGGTATGGAAATATGGAAATATGTTTCCTTCTTTAAAAGGCCAGTACTACTGCTAGGCATTTTGTGAATACCCTTGGAGCTGATGTCAGGCCGAAGGGCATAGCTTTGAACTGATTATGGCCTGAAGACAATTCGAACCTGAGGTACTTTCTGTGGGAGCAACTGATGGGAATGTGAAAGTAGGCATCTTTTAAGTCGAGGTTGGCTAGCCAGTCCCCTGCCTTAGAGAGGGAAGGATTATTCCCAGAGCCACCATTTTGAATTTTGGTTTTAAAAGATGTTTGTTCAGGTATCTTAAGTCTAGGATGGGTCGCCACTCCCCTGTCTTTTTTGGGGTAAGGAAGTACCTGGAGTACAGACCTTTGCCCCTGTGCAATGTAGGAACTCTCTCTACAGCCTTTAGAGCCAGTACAGATGAAACCTCTGCCTCTAGGGCAATGGTTTCAGAGATGCTTGCAGGTGGAAAAGATCTGACCCTCAGCTTTGGAAATTTCTTGAAGCTGAGAACCAGTCTCTGGCTTACCACCTCCAGGACCCACTTGTCTGAGGTAACAGACATCCAGTCCTGGACAAAGTAAGCCAGCCTGCCTCCTACAGAAATGGGGGAGTTGCCCCGGGCTGACACATCAGGGAGTTTGCTTAGCAGGAGCCTTAGGTTGAGGGGTGGATACAGCCCTGCTCATCCCCCTTCTGCCTCTCCCTCTGAAGAACCCCCTCTGAGGAAAGGGAGAAGAGGCCTGTGCTTGGTAGAAAGGCTTTTGAAAAGGCCTGCCCCTGCCCCAGCTTGCTGCCTTTGAGGAGTTGCCTGCCTTTCCTTGGCCTGTGCACTCCTATAGGTGGTCCTATACTCATCCATCTTTTTCATGTAATTCTCTGTCTGCTCCCCAAACAGAGAATTACCCACCACAGGGAAATCCATGGCCTTAGCCTGGGTGTCCTGTGAGAGGCTAGTACATCTGAGCCAAGCCATTCTCCAAAGAGCCACACATGTAGCCATGACTCTAGGTGACACATCATTGGAGTCCACAGAAGCATGGAACTGTACCTTAGATGCCTCAATCCCATCAGCAGCCACCCCCTCCAACTGTGAGGCTAGCTGGGGGGAGGCCTGCATCGCCAGTGCCAGTACAGTGTCCCATCTGGACTTCTGGTACCTGGCTGTATAGGCCATATAATTAGCCTGCCTGAGTCCCAAGCTAGATGCCATGTACTGTTTCTTTGCCATGGCATCCAGCTTCCTAGAGTCTTTATCTGGGGTGTGTGAAGCCAAGGGTATATTAGCCTTATCACAGGCTGCAGCCTGCACAACCCCAACATGGCTGCATTATTGATACAAGTACTCTGTACCTGAACCTGATAGGTGTACCTTTTGTCCATCCTTCTGTCGACAGGAGGTACAGAATTTGGAGTTTTTAAAATCTTTTGTGTCTGTTTCCCAAAAGACTTATGAAGGGGAATGGACTGTTTCTTGGACTCTGTGATGTCCATTATCTCCACATAATCAGGTTCCTCTTGTTCCTCTACAACTTCTTCCACAGGGAGCTGGAAGGTTTCTGCCACTTTCCTGTAAAACATGTAGTGGGAAGGGGACTCAGAAAGTCTAGGAGGGGAAACACCAGAAGGCCTGTCTGGGGAGATGTCCGGTTCAATGGGCTCATCCAGACCTACCACACCATCGTCATCGTCATCATCATCATCATCATAATCTTCATTCCCCTTCAAATCCGGTTCATAGAACTCTTCAGGGGCATAATCTTGAACCAGAGGAACTGACTGAACCGAGCGCCTGCCAGAAGGCACCGGATTAGACAGAACCGGGCGAAGCGATTCTACAATCCTTATCGCTTTGGCAATCTCTTCGGCAGTTGGAAAATGGGTCTCTGGATCTGAACCGGCTGATTTTTTCCTTTCTTTTTCCTTTTGTAGGAACCAATCTCTCAGGATCGTTTCTCCTCTTGCCCAAAGAAGTATCACCATGGACAGAGGGCACTCCCTCAGGTTCGGTCGGAACTGAACCGGGCTGGCCATCCGGGTCAGTGGACTTCTCGGACTCCTTATCCCTAAGCCTACCTAATCTTTTTTCCAGGGTAGACTTAGGGAAATTTTTACAGATTTGGCAGTCTGAATCGAGGTGGTCAAACCCAAGACAATAAACACAGGTGGTGTGATGATCAGCCTTAGCAAAGACCTCCCCACACACACTGCAGTGTTGAAACCCAGTGGGCCTGGTTTTTCTTTTGGGTTTCTCAGACGTAGCCATCCTAACCACATACTTACCCTTTTTATGGCAAACAACCAGGCAAGACACCCTTACTGGTTTCTAACCATGTCACGGGTATTGGAAAAAACCACAAGAAAATGCATTTTTTTTTAAACTGATAAGGACCAGTAACCACACTCTAAGTTTAGAAACAAAGACAGAATATATAATTCACTAAACGTCCGATTCAGCCGAACTGGTCGAAAAATACATTTTTACAATTTCCACAAGTTTACTGTGTCTAGTTCACTACCTAGTACTTACTGTACCACAGACAGAGATCTGAGCCGAAACTTGTGAAAAATTATCGGTAAAACCGAGGACTTTAACCGACTTTCAAACCGCGAGCAAAGGAGAAATCTCCAGAGAGATCGTTCAGTTAGGCGGAGTAAATAATCTAACGGTTGCGCTTCAAAGTGCAGCAGACAGAGGTTTGAACCGAGCTTGAGCTCAATGTTCTATGCTCTGCATAGAAATTAACCCTCTAGTCTCCGGGGCAGTTTGAGTGCTGGGGCTAACTGCAATAGTCAGAATACAGCAAGACTTCATGTTGTTTGAACATCTGTTACATTCTGTATCTGATGCATCTGATGCTCCTGCCAGGGTTGCTGCCTCCAGCATCTGCCTTTGGAGACATTTCTGGCTCAGAGTAGCTGGTTTTGCTGCCGGTGCACAACAGGCTATACTGAATGCCCCCTTCAGTGACTGCAGACAATTTGGAAATGATGTTGAAAGTGTTCCCAGGGAGCTTCATTCTTCCAAAATGTTTTGAGATACATTATATTCCTGAACCCTCAACTTGCCAGGGGGCATGGTAGAGGCTCTTTTCATAGACTGGTGTCCAATGTCAGTTGTGGCTATTGTCAACATTACTGTGGTTGTGGAGGCTGTCCCCTTCTGGGTCCCCAACCATGGTGCCCATTACAAGGCATCCAACGGTATCAGTCAAAGTGACTCAGCCACCTCCCATACCTTCTGAATCTCCATTTCCTCCCCTTACATTATTGCCTCCAGGGGTACAAATGGGGTGAAGGATCTCCTTTGATCTGTCAAAATGAAGGGAGATCACTATGCACAATGGGTCCTGGAAACAATTGGAAAGGGGTATGCTCTGGAGTTGCTGTCCAACCGTCCTGTTCAACCCCTGCCTCCTCCTCATTATCCTCTGCATCACTTATCCCTTCTGAAGAAAGTACAGTCGCTGATGCACAGGACAGCAATCAAACTTGTGCCTCACAAAGAAAGGAACAAAGTGTTCTATTCCAGATATTTCTTGATTCCCAAGTGGACAGGAGATCTGTGTCCTGTACTGGTCCTCAGAGACCTAAACTGGTTAATGAAATGCAAGACGTTTTGAATGAGATCTCTACAAGCTCTCATCATCCTTCTGCAAAAGGGGATTAGATCTGTGCCCTAGACATGAAGGCTACTTCCCTTCATGTCAAGATCCAAAAATGCCACATTCAGTACCTCCACTTTACACTGAAGGTCAGCCATTATCAGTTCTGTGTTTTGCCCTTTGGCTTACCCTCGGCACCTCAGGTATTTACCAAATGCTTTGTGGCTGTGGTAACAGCCCTTTGGAAGGAAGGGCTTTATGTCTTCACGTATCTGGATGACTGCCTCCTGAAAGGGCCTGTCCAGGAAATAATTCAGTACACGTTGTCCAGAATGGAACAACTGTTCAAGGAATGAGATTTTATGGTAAATTTAACAAAATCTGTACTAATTCCATGTCAGCACCTCTAGTATATTTGTGTGGTGCTGGACACAGCAGTGGGCAGTGCCTTCGTGCCTGCAGACAGAGTGGAGGCCCTTGTTTCCCAGGCCTGGATGGTTAATAGGAGTCATGACATGTCTGTTTGGATGCCATCTCCTGGGACTCATGGATACTGCCATAGTGACAGTTCCCTTTGCTCCCCTCCATATGTTCATACTGCAGTGGATTCTTCAGGTGCAATGGGATCAACTGATGGATGCTGCCATAATGACAGTTCCCTTTGCTCCCCTTCGTATGTTCATACTGTAGTGCATTCTTCAGGTGCAATGGGATCAACTGATGGATGAGCTGCCATGATGACAGTTCCCTTTGCTCCCCTCCGTATGTTCATACTGCAGTGCATTCTTCAGGTGCAGTGGGATCAACTGATGGATGCTGCCATAGTGACAGTTCTCTTTGCTCCCCTCCGTATGTTCATACTGCAGTGCATTCTTCAGGTGCAATGGGATCAACTGATGGATGAGCTGCCATGGTGACAGTTCCCTTTGCTCCCCTCCATATGTTCATACTGCAGTGGATTCTTCAGGTGCAATGGGATCAACTGATGGATACTGCCATAATGACAGTTCCCTTTGCTCCCCTCCATATGTTCATACTGCAGTGCATTCTTCAGGTGCAATGGGATCACCTGATGGATGACCTGAAACAGATTCATCACCCCCCTCTCTGCAATGCTCTGGTATGGTGAATGAACCACCATCACCTATTACAGAGTGTCCAATTCTTCTCCCCGACTCCAGGGTATATCCTTACAATGGATGCCTCGCTGTCATGTTGGGGAGCCCTTCTAGGTCCTTTTCAGACCCAGAGGTAATGTACTGAACTGGATTCAGATCTCCACATCAATGTTCTAGGGATGAGAGCTGTTCTGCTTGGTCCCCAAGCCTTCTAAGAGCACCTCAACCCTAGTCCCTTGTTGGTCCGGACAGACAGTGTCAATGCAATGCAATTTATTTTTTCATAATTTTATTTATAGTGCACTACATAAGCAAGGAAGCACTCACTCACTCTTACCCCCTGTCCAGGGAAGTGATGAGAGTGTTGTACTGGGTGGTGTCTCACAGTCTTTAGCCATCAGCCATGTTTCTCCCAGGTGTCCAAAACTTCTTGACAGACTAAGCTGGTCCCAGTCTCTGGTACATGAATGAGAACTGCTGATCTCTGTGGTAATTGATTTCTTTTACAAGAGTGGGTCATGCAGAGTTTGATCTTTTACGTCCCTACACAGCACAAAACTGCTGCGTCTTTGCTCATTCCAGGGCCTAGAGTTGTTTTTTTTTTGGTGAGATATGTTGTCCCTGTCCTGGAAAGGGAGTTTTTTTCATGCATTTCCTCTGATTGTTCTCATTGAGCGGGCTCTGCTTAAACTGCAGGTGAAGCATGCCACCCTTGTACTGGCTGCACCCTTCTGGCCTTACCAGATCTGGTTTTCACTTATTCAGCGTCTAGCAGTGGAGCCTCCTGTTCAGCTTCCCTTTTGTCAGGGTCTACTTTTGCAGGACAAGAGATCCCAGGTCCATCCAGACCTGTGATTTCAGCAGCTCCATACATGGCTCTTTTTTTTTTCCATTAAAATTTTTATTGTTGTTAGATTTGTAAAGTTACTGATGTATTGAGTTGGTTGGTGCTGGAGTTTTCTCTCACTCCCCTTGCACTTCTTTTTCTATCCTTCTCCTTGTTTTTTTCTTTCAGATACATCACAGTACAGAACCTGGATGGAAGGATTCTCAAGACTTGAAGTGACTACTTCTTGTGAGTTCAGCTGGTGGTGTCTTGAAATGACGTTTTCTTCATCCAAGTTGGTCTGTTTATGGTGCACCTACCGGTCCTCTTTGAAGGACTGGAGAGATTTTAATTTTTGTCAGTGCTTGCTAAGAGCTATAATATAGCTGGTTGCATAGTTAATGTGTTTGTAGCTCCCTGTTTCACTTTTAGATGCCGGATGTATAGGGGGAAGTCCTATGGTAGGACTATGGGGGAGGTGGGGGGGGGTTCTTTGTGTGGTTTCTATATACTTTGTGGATCTGTTTGTGTTCATATAAAGTTCCAATAAAGTTTAAATTGAAAAAAGTGTTTGTTTTCAATAAAATTAAAGAAAATACATGTTTCAGGAACCATCAGTCAGTACAGAACAATCTCAAAAGGACAATTCACTGGGTAAACAAAGTATACAAATAATCATAAAATCCAAATGAGAGATTACTCTGTTATGTGATATGTAAACAGAGTAAAATAATTCAGAGAGGACTGAAAATAAAATGGCTTAGGCACCATCTACAGTCAAAAGAAAATGTATGTAAATATAGAAAAGAGGCATTAGCAGAAGAAGCGTTATATATTCATAGCTCAAGTTCCAAGAACAGGCCCTAAACTGTATTAAAGGCTTCGATTTGGCCTAGAATATGATAGCACATTCTTTCACTGTTAGCTGCTATAGCCATGTTGTTACACCATTCTTCAAGGGAGGGGGATCCTGATTCTTTCCACCTTGAAAGAATCAACCTTTTCAGTGAAAGTGAAGCAGCTATCACCTAATTAATCTGCTGGTTTTCCATATGTTTCATGTAGGAGAGTAGTCCCAGAATAAAAACGTGAGTGGAAAATGGAATATTCCTCATCAGCTTTTCATACAGACCATGAACTTCCTTCCATACGTTAGCAATTTTAGGACAGCTCCGAAGCATATGGAGGAGATTAACATGGGGTTCTTTACATCTCTAGCAGGTGGTGCCCAGTGAGATCATTCATTTGTTGTAACCTTTGGGGTGAATAGTAGCATTGATGCATAATCTTGAACTGAATAGCTCTGCCCTGCACTTCTGTGCATGCGCTACTAGGCATTTGACCAAGTCGTCAGCCAATCTTCTTTCTGAATGTTACACCCTAAATCTGTTTCCCATGTCAATTTTGTGGCCCAGGTGTCTGTGTTAGGCTCTACATTATTAATTAAGGCTTTGTAATTCCATGTTACACTTTTTCTCACTGCTGTTATTTTAAGCAGTTGCTGCCAGTCTTGGTCCAAAGGCAGAAGTTTAAAGTTAGAATCTAAAATTGAATCCTGAAGTGCCTTGCTGACCTGAAGAAAGACAACAAAATGAACCCTATGAAGACTGTATTTCAATTTCAGACCCTCACATGATAATAGTATTCTAGTAGTTGGATCTACCATATCACTTACATTGGTAATATTACAGTATACTTACTCTATCCTGGGTCTTAAATAGGCATATTGCCATGTGAAATATTCAGGTTTTCCCAAAGAACCTCAAGATGAATGGCAGGCTTATGAATCTTAAGTAGGGACTGTATTCTTTTTTTTTAAATATTTTTAAGTGAGCTTGGAATACAGAAATTGTCTTTTTTTGTAATTGTATTTTATTGTTTTAAATAAAAAACAACATCATATAACTTGCTTATGCAGACATCACATTGTACATCTATGAGATACATCCAGTGTAAACAGTATATAATAATCTATGCAATCTGGTTTTCAGATGAGGGTATATACCAACAATAAATCCATATGTAGTCCCTGAAAAGCTGCACCCTACAAGACTGTGGGCAGTCAGTTAGGATAAAGTCTTTCCAAACAGAGTGACACAACACCCAGTGTTCATATGACCCCCAATTCAAACATTTTAAATCCAACATACTGTTAGTGATCAGGGGAGAGCATTCTTACAATCCAGAGACAAAAAAAATATATAGGTGAAACAAACTGCAGCTGCACTTAAACCTTGCATCATAATTTTAAGGATTGGCTACACACTTTCCATACATGTAGTCGCATCAGTACAAAACATGGTTGACCACGTTAATATTTATACTGTATATTGTTAGCAATACCTCTAAGTCTCATTTATTATATTTAATAAAAACAATCATTGAAAGGCTGATGAGTGCGGGTGACAGCTCATCTAAAAGGGACAAAGAGCCACACAACTTTTAAACATTAACATTAAGACTGTTATAAGGTTAAAACATAAACCTTTATTAACAGGTACTGAATTCTGTCCAAGCAATTACCATTTCATGTAGCGTCATCCGAATCAGGCAGGTGTTGGGTTATTGATTGCTCAAACTCCTTAGCAATGGTCTCCGCTCTTTTCATGGCTTCCTCTGGATCTGTAAATTGAAACATGTTGCCACCACAGTAAATTCTCAGCCTGACTGGCATTAGGATTGAATGGGCCACTCCCAAACTCTGCAGCCTTGCTCAGACCTCATCAAATGTCTTCCTCCTTGTTGTTGTGGCATATGACAGGTCCGGAAAGAGATGTGTTGTGGAGTGTTGAAAATGTAAGGATTCAGTATCTCTTGCTGCCTGCAATATACGATCTCAGGTTGCAAGACCCGAAGTCACCAGGAGGACAGTCCATGGAGAATCATTTAGGTTTACAGCATTCCTGGGGGAGATTCAGTAAGCCTTAACCATATTATTATGTAACTGAGCTGGATCAAGGTTTAGAGCTCCCAGTAACTAGTACTGTAAGAAAATCAAAAGATTCTGCCCCTCACAGTTCTCCAACAGGCCCACCATGTGGACATTAGAGGCCCTCTGAGCATTTTCAAGCACCTCCAAGAGGTATCTTAGTTGAGCATTTTCTTGGGTTCGTTTATTTGTAGTTGTCAATGCCTTTATCACTGTAGATTCCACTGATGCTGCTGTTTTGGTGACAGCCTCTATCTTGGCATCTTGCTCTCTAAATTTTGTAAGGATAGTTTTGACCTTCTTGTCTGTGGCCTCCATAGATTTCTGCAGGGTCTTCCATGGTGGCTCCACCCCCTGGCGAGATTGTGCTCCATCCCCCATTTGTGGCTCCATAGGTGGTTGGGTTTTCATTCCGCTCCCTGGGGCTTTATTGGATTGCCCTATCTTAAAAGATTATATGCAGCTGTTCAGCTCATCGAGATACAACCAGTGCTGTCCCTCAAATATTTATTTTAGGATGTAAAAAGTTGTTTTTATGCTAGTTAGTCTCTGAGTTGCGAAGAGCCCTCTTCAGACATGACTTGTCAGTAGGCGTGCTCCACAGTGCCAGAAATTGTCTTTATTGAGCGTGGGCGGATTCTTAAACAAAAAAAATCTGATAGCTTTTGAGGGGCTAGTATTTGCTGTTCTATTTCCAACTACAAGGGTAAAAAAGTTTGGGAGGAGGAAACAAGATAAGACAATGGAATACCTAAGAGGAAGGCAGTCTGATACCTCTCCTGCCAGGGAAGTCTGAATCCCCCTCGTACCCATGGAGCCCTTAGTTTGGAAAGTGAAAGTTTTGGTGGGTTTTTTTGTGTAACCTTTTATTGAGGTGTATATTATAAAATAGTAACAATACTTAGTACTACAATAACATTCTTATATAAAACCAGAATCCAGTATTATATAACCACATAACAAGGAACAACCTAGATGCTAAATTTAAACACAATACCACTAACAATGTAACAAAAACCTTCCATAAGTACATAAAAAGAAGTTTGTAACCTATTAACGTTAAATAAATCAACTAACTGCTCATTCTCCTAACAAACCCTGCATCATCTGAAACCCCAGAAAAGGGACAGCAGGCCACAAGAAAGGCCCACTGCAACCATGACAGGCCCACTCAGTGTTGTTTTTTTTATCGTACTTTGATTTTTTCCACGCCTCTGCAGCGTTCTGGTGGGGGCATCCAGCCACCGGCCCCCACTGACCTGGTGGACAGCAGGCTCACTCGCATGCAAGGGTCACAGCACGGCCGTCACCAGACATCCCAACATGATTCCATGACAGGCCTCCAGGTCGGTGGGTGCGCAACCATCAAACTGCTCGGTCATGCCCAGCCCTATTTTCCATCTAGATTTTATCCCCTGGAGCCGGCAGTGCAATGACGTGCTGCGCTTACGCAAGTGTCTTGCCGAACTCCACCTCCATGCTGGTGCCACGCCTTGTGCTTCTTCCGGTCTTCACCAGGGGCTGCCCAAGCATGACGCATCCCCATGAACCCACCCCAGAGGAAGGATAGCAGTCCTGGGATGCTCAATCCAACCTCTCTCCTGCCAACCCCCGGTGGCCCGAGTCCGTTTCCGAACCCAGGTCTCCGGCATGGTGTGAGGTGTGGCATCCAGTGCCTCAACTCTCAGTGCCACCGGGCTGGGGGCCCACTCAGTGTTGTGAAAGAAAAAAAATAAAGAGAGCAGCCCCATAGGTCATGATGCCCTACTTCCTCTCACTCTCCATAAGTAGATTAATTTTGCTCCCTCCTGGAGCAGTTGGGTCTCTACTGGGGAGAGCAAATTCAGAAAAGGTTCCTACACACTTTCAAGCATTCTGCCTTGCCCTTAAGACAATAAAATAAATGTAACATTGCCAAAGTTTGTATTATCGGGTCTTTCCACTGCTGGGTTGTAGGTTGAGCACACGACACCAAGTATTTAGTATACATTGCCTTGCTAGAGCCAGAAATAGCCCTACCCAGTGAAGAAGGCAGATCCATTCCTCTGCCCCTAGGTCCTCCATACCGAATAACAAAAAGACTGGTGTTGCAGATATAGATTGACCTAGCAGATGAGAAACCTCTCACGCCACCTTGTTCTAGAAAGTCCGCAAGATATGACATGCCCAAAAATAATAAATATAGGTGCCCAAGGAAGATCCACACCTACCACACATAGGGGAAGTTGTAGAGTGTAGAAACTAGCACAGGTGGGCAATACAAGTAATGTACTGTATAAATTTATACTGGGCTTCTTTTTGCTCATTACACAGCAAGAGACCCATATGAGAATGTTAAAGTAAAGTCCAGTCCTCCTCTTTTATTTGAATATCTAAGTCCTGCTCCCAATAAGCCTTACTTTTACTGGTTAAATCAGGGAGAAAAGAGCAATCCCTTCTCACAACCCTCTGTATTGATCCCTTATTATTCTGCTTGGTGTCAAATATTATTTTTTTGCCGGGGCAAGTGGAGAAAGTGTAACTGGATCTCTATTAAGGCTATTAAAAAAAGGTTATAGCTTACAAGTATCTGAAAAAATGTGGTGAAGGGAGACCCATCTTCCCCGGCAGGTCCACAAATGAGCAAAAGCCCTGTTTTGTGACCAAGTTGCCTAAACGCCCAGCCCCTCTAGTTTCCCATTCCCTACAGCCTCCATCCTAGAAGCCAGGTAGGAATGTACGGGTTACGTGTCACAGGGGCTAGGAGAGTATTGCCATTTGTTGCACCCCTTGATTTTTTAATATGCTCTCATGCCTGTAACACCCAAGAAACCAATGGGTTGGGATTGTCAGTCCAGACATAATCCCTACCCCCGCCCTTTATCAGATAAGCCGATAAATGGCCATGACTGCTTTTCTCCTCTAGGTTCAACCAGCCCACCTCAGAGGTCCGATTTACACAGTTGGATATATATCAGTATTGAATAGCTAGATAATAACCCCTCAAGTCTGGGAAAGTTAAGCCTTCTTTGGAAGTGTCTGCCTTTATCCTCTGTAAACTCATATGCAGGCACCTTCCCTGGCAGTGCAAGGTCGAGAAACCACGCTCGAGGTGCTGTAAATCTTTCATAGAAAACCCACAGGGAGCATTTGCATTGTGTATATAATCCTGGGGAGTATATTCATTTTTATAATATTTATTCAACCCAACCATGACATGGGGAGTGCCCTCCAATGAGCCAGATCACTCAGAATGGCAGTTACCAATGGGGTATAATTTAGATGACATAGGGTGTTCAATTCCCTTCCCACATGGATTCTTAAGTATTTAAACAAGGTTGTGACTACCTTAAGTCCTCAAGTTTCTTTGTTTTCCCCATCCTGTGGGCTTCCCAAGTATAGGAGCTCAGATTTGTATATATTAATTTTGTACCCAGAGAAAACAGCAAGCAGGCATCGACCTGCTCTGCTCCATGACATAAAATAGCAGGTCATCCACATACAAAGTGATTTTATGATGCCATCCAGAATACCCTTGTACCCCTCTGATGTTACCATCTTCCCGTATTTTATAGGACTTTACATACAAATCAAAACACTCTGCACAACAATGTTTATGCAAATTCTGGGTGGACTACTCCTTTAAGAGAACTTTTAAAACATTTGTCTGTCACTGTTTTAAGGCTCCCAGAATATAACTTACCCTTTGTAAATGAGGCTTTTTGGGTTCCAATGAGGAAAACTAATTCTGCTTCTAATATGCAAATAAAGCCTATAAGTCAGGATGTCAGTTTCGACCTACTCTCAGCTGAGTCTGCCGCAGTCCTTGCTCAAGCACAAAATACTGTAAATATTTTCAGATAAACGGCAGGCCCAAAGAGTACTATAATCTTTTCTCTGGCTTGCAATACAGATCGAGCAGTGACAGCGCTAACATGCACCAAAAGGGAAAAAGTTGCATCCTTTCCAAAACTGACCCCACTTTCCTTTGCCAGTGGGTCCAAATTGATGCACCTACTCTATAACACTATCTGAAGGAAGGGAACGTGAAGTGTTCAAAATTTGCCACTGATTATGTTTTGACCCAGTAGGTTCCTCTTTAGACCCACATTTTTCACATGAGTGGGTCCAATTCGACCTATGTTTTAAATGCCCCAGCACTGTCACTGAGATCAAGACCTCATTCTTAATACAGCAAGAAAAATGGGGGCCTTACAGTTTAAAGAAATTACCTGCCGTATTTTTCCAGACATCCAAACTGACACTTCAACGCCGCAAACATTTCTTACAATATAAAGATGACCTAACTAATCTTGGAGCTACATTGAACATTTTCTATCCAGCTAATTGCTTTCTAATATGTGGAGAAGAGAAGAGAAGAGAAGAGAAGAGGTTATTTTTTGATCCTGAGCAGCTAAAAGCGTATATTAATAAAAAAATATTCACAAGTCTGAACTGAATCCTTCTGGAAAAGACGATTTAAAGGAATATGCTAACTGATGGAATTTTTATTTTCTTTTTTCAGTGGACATAGACGTTTGCAAACGATTTATGGTTGATGAACTTATTATTGTAGCTAAATGCTTAGGGACAAGGAATTATTAACTATTTTGACATAACCTTATAAGCTTGTGCCTGGTACCTGCCAAGAATATTTGAATCAAGATTAATTAGGTACACTTGATATATATATATATATATATTGTTGAACTTTTGAATTTTTGAAGTTGAACCAGCATAACATTCTGTGGTGATTTGCATATGCAGCCCATGATGCTTTGCATTGTGTGGGCATGTGTGATTTTGTATTTTCTTGAAACTTGGCTTCCCAGCTAAATGCCCTTTGGGGTAACCCTTGCCTCAATGTTTGCGCACAGAGGTTCTTTGTCTTTTATATATTTTTTTTCTTCTTCATTTAAATAATCTTATCATAAGATAGTGGGTTTATAACTAAAACACATCTTGGTCCCTCTCAGTTAGTGGACTTTATCTAAGTTTAGCAATATCATATGATTGTATAACTGAGTTCTGTTAATCTTAACTTCTACAATTAATCTTTATTATAGTTATTGATGACTCTGAATATATATATGATAAATTAATATTAAAGCTACAATTAAAAAAAAGCCTTTTCAGTGTCCATGGACAACATACAAGTGTACCCCAGATGCAGAGAGCCCTGCCAGGTGATATTAAGCAACTTAATATATTATGATAGGACAGCCAGCGACCTACAAATCCCATTTGCTCTAGGTGAATAAGTAGGGGGAAGAACCCGTTCCAACCATCTAGCCAAAACTTTAGCAATCATTTTTAGATCACAATTCAAGAAAAAAAAAAAGGGTGATAGGAAGTACAGTTGGTCGGGTCCTTGCCTGGTTTCAAGAGGAGACATATCGATGCTTCATAGCATGTTCCTTGGAGTTCCCCCTACTCCTGGGTCTCCTTACAAAGCTCCCACAGGGGATCGACCATGATCTCTGAGAGTTCTTGATAGCATTCCACCGTAAACCTGTTGGGACCTGCAGCTTTGCCCCTCCTGAGCTCCTTAAAAGCCCACCCAATCTCTTCCCTTGAGATGTCTGCTTCCATCATTGACCACCATTCATCATTTAACTTGGGAAGCTAGATGCTATCCAAAAAACATTTAGCTGATTCTATTTCTTCCTCACATTCTGCAGTGTAGAGGCATTTGTAAAATTGACAAAAAAATTCCCCAATTTGCTTCATATCCTATACAAAAAGTCCTGTGCTTCTTTTAGTGGTTGGAATACATGTTGGGCCTCTTTCCCCCCATCAGCTGGACAAGCAAAGGGCCTGGCTTGTTACCCCACTTATATAAGCCATGTCTGGCAAACATCCAGCTCGATTTGGCCTCCCCAGTTAGTAAAAGGCTGAGGGCTTTGTGTGCTGCATTTAGTTCCCACTCGGCCTCTTCATTATGTCCTGCAGCTACCCTATGCTCCAAAATTTTGAGCTTGATTTCTAAGTCAAGCCACTGCTTCTGTTTCTCTTTTTTATGTTTTGAAACAAAACTAATGATAGCCCCCATCATAAAAGCACTCCTTGCGTCCCAATAAGCCCTCTTAGACGGGGCTGTCTGCCAATTTGCCTTCTTGTAAAGATCCCATTGTTCCCGAAGGTATGTTTGGAACTCCATTCTGGTCAGAAGGGATAAGGGGAACCTCCAGAAAGGGTTACCCTTCTGGGCATCATCCACCAGTATTGTGAGGATCACCATGGCATGATCCGAGATGCGGATTGGACTTTGCTTCACCTGGGACATCTGGTGGTACAGCACATGCATCATATAAATATAGTCCTATCAAGACCACATTCTATGTGGATGAGAATAAAAAGTGTACTCTTTAATGCCAGGATTTGCTGTTCTCCAACTGTCTAGCAAATCCAGCTCACAGATGACTACCTGCCACTGTGTCAGGGCCTGAGTGCAATGACCAACTCCCGAAGAGTGATCCACTGCAGGATGCATAGCACAATTAAAATCCCCGGCCCACCCCAAGAATAGGTTGGGAAACTGCTTCCTAGTGAGAATGTCAAGTAGCAATTGGTAGAATTGAGGGTTGAACACTGCCATGGCATATATGCTACCAAATTGATTCCCTCTTCATTTATTTCTCTTTCAATAAAAATGTATTGGCCCTCCATGGAGTTGGCCATCATTCTGTGGACCTGCAGGGGGAGACATCTGTGTACCAGTATGGCCACCCCCAGTTATGCGATAAGTATGAAGAGCATAACGTGCCCCCACCTATCCCTGTACTAATTTTGTGTGCTCTGCCACAGAGAGAGATGGGTCTCCTGCTGGCCGGTCACATTGGCAGCCATTTGGGGGAAGAGGAGCCTGCTTTTTTGCCGCAGTCGGTGGTGAGCGGGAGAAGTGGACCACATTGGTAGTCAGGCAGCTAGAGGGAGCAGCGGATCCAGGACGCAGTTGGCGGCTGAGCAGTGGCATGGGGAGCTGCTTCTGTGGGGAGGTTTTTCTTCCCTCCCACCGTCCCTGACCCTGGCCTCCATTAAATGCCAGATTAGGGAGGAGCAAGGAAGATTAGAGGAGGAGGAGTAAGTAGAAGGAGATGGGAGTGGCCAACAGTCTTAGAGAGCAGCTGGAGGAACATGAAGCAGCGCTTGGATCTCACAGCTGGGCAAAGGAAAGTTTCTACAAGATGGAGCTGTAATTGCTGGATCAACTGGGTCTCTGCTGGAGAAGATACTCAAAGCTGGGCCTTATGTGGTAACTATGGACTGACTGGGTCTCTGCAGGGGGAAGATACTCCAAGAACTGGACAAATTGGGACTTGTGTGGTAATTATGGACAAGTGCTACTGAAAAGTGTTACTTATAAAGTCAAGTACTGTACAACATAGCTGTGCTAAACTGCTGAGTGGTAGGATAGTTACCTATAAAATTAAGTGTTGCTTATATATCTGCCTTGAATTATGAACTGCAGAATAGTAGAACTGTAACCTGTACAATTAAGGCTGATTAAAAGGGACTAGGGTTCTGCTCAGAGTGGTGGGAAAAGCTGGAGGGGGCAAGGTACTTGAATAGGGAGAGCTCAAATTGTTGCAAGACTAATTTTTGGTCTAGCTGGCATTACTATGGAAAGGCAGCACAGCTGGAGGGGCAGCCAAGGGGTGGCCTCCTTGGTAGGATGGTGGGGTGTAGTGGATGTGGAGCAGCCATAGTATTAAATTGGACTTGGAGGATTGGTGGTTGCATGGTGTGTAAACAATTCACACAACTGAAGGAGAAAATAGGGTGGCTAAGGTGGGCACTGTGCAGAGGGGGAGGAAAGGGGAGGGGTGTGAGGGGGAGTGTCATTATAAGCTGGAGAGGGAGGGGGTAGGGGGATGCACCGGGGATCTGGGGAAAAGGACGGAGAATGCAGGGGCTTGGAGAAAGGAGGAAGGGAGGGGGACAAGTGGATACAACAAGGAAGAGGAAAATATCAAATTTAGAGGTGAGAAGAGAAATCCAGAGAAAGGCAAGGAGACAGCTAAGGAAAAGGAGGCATGGAAGATAGTAGGACCAGGTAAAGGAAGACAGATGTCTGCGATTAGGGGACAGACTTCAAATAAGGCCTCAAATGGCAGCAAAAAAGGTAGCATGGAAACAGAGCAAGGTAACAGATTTCCGCCCCTCGATCCACTAGTAGAGGAAGGAATTGAGGAGAGTGACTGCAAGGAGCCAGCAGTGGGGGAAGCAGGGGAAAGGAAGTTGGGAGGCACAGAGAATGATCTCTTAGGTGCAGGAACACTGGCTTGAAAGAGGAGGGACCCTTTGAGGACACACCAGGGTATTAGAGGAGCCTGGGCCCAGGGGAGGAAGTGAGGAGGAGTCTATGGTTGGAAAGGCTAAGGCAAGGGAGTCAAAAGAGCTAGGGATGGGGCCCTTGAGGGACATAAATGTGACAGAGCCGGGAAATAGGTAGAAAATAATATGGGAAAAGAACTGGGGGGAGGTGCACAGAGGGGGACCTCTGCAAGCAGAGCTAGGACTGGGGGAGAGAATTCCCTCTAGGGGGCCACAATGCGCACAAAATTCAGAAATGGAAAGTTTGACGAAAGGGGGTGATCACATCTCAGACAGAGAGGAGGAGGTCAGGGTAAAGGGGGGACTGTGCAGGAGGTGAGGGGAGGAAGTCTGTTAAGTCTGTTACGGGTCCCACTGTGGACAAGGATGAGGGAGGAAGGGTGGTAGAGGAAATAGAGAAAAAAGGCAAGGAAGTGAGGGTTATAGGAACAGGAGAAGGTGGTAGAGTTCAGAGGACCATGCAAGGGGGGGTCCCCTGGAGGGGGAGGTGCAAAGGGGAGTGAGTAGTAAAATTAGAGAAAAAACTGAGGATGAAGGTTCATTCAGGAAGACTGAGAAAGGCAGGCAAGGGGGACAGCCAGCACAGCAGAAGGTTGATGAGGAGAAAGTACTGATAGTGGGGCACTTAATAATAATGGGCATGGGAGGGGGAGGGGGAGGGAAGGTAAAAAAGTGTAGGGGTATATGGACTGAATGCTTATCAGGGATGACAGCAAATGAAGTTATTCATTACATCCCATCCTGGGGGGAAAACCCAAGACAAAAACACCCACCTATTATTCCATCTAGGGACAAATGATCTAGCGGGAAGTAGTATAATGGAGGTGCAGGCTAGGTTCGGGGCACTGGCCAGCATACCTCTCAACCTTTTGTCACCGAAATGAGGGACACTCAAAATGAGGAACAATGAGGGACACAGACCCTCAGAATGAGAGACCCATCCTCAAACATGGAGATACAGGCTCAACACACTGTGAAAACTATAGTTTTTACTTGTACAAAGTTAATGTTTGATTTAAGATTTTAGAATATTAAGAATGTGTGCTTTAAAGTCTGAATTTACAGCACATTCTCTGTGTGGCCAGCACCTTTTCCATGAGGGATAGATCCATTTTAAGGGGTATAATGAGGGATGTCCCTCGTAATGAGGGACACTTGAGAGGTAACAAGTCCGAAAAAGCTCAGCACTCTTTTACCTGTACTGGGATGAATCCAGGTCCAAACACAAATAATATGTAAATAAATATTTATTACGTTCTGGAGAACGAAAGGACCAACAGGCAACATACAAAATAAAGCGCTAACTTGCCTCAGCGCTTCGACTCACAAATGAGTCTACATCAGACCCCCTGATGTATACTCATTGCAGGATGGAGGAATTCCTGGAGGCTAAGCTAAATTTAAACTAGAGCGGGGGTGGGGAGTCAGGACTGAACAAGTCTCTGATGGAGCTTCGGGGGTGCAGACAGCCCTCCCCCCCAAAAAGCATAAGTCGAAACAAGAATAGGTACAGGAAAAAATATATATACTGGAGGGTGACGGGACGGGTAAGATAGATGGGGATCAAGGAAAGTGGGACTAAGGGACACAGGGGACTAGGAAAGTGGAGATGAATGGGCACAAATGCATGGAGCCTGGGCAACAAGGAGCCGGACCTGACGGCAGTCATGGCTGAGACTGGCCTTGATCTGGTGGGGATAATGGAAACTTGGGGTCATGGGTACCAGGACTGGGACATGGAAATACCTGGGTATACATTTTTCAGGAAGGATAGAGAGAATAGAAGAGGAGGTGAGGTAGCACTATATGTGAGGGAGGGCATCAGGGCACTGGAATTACAGAGTAGAATGGGAGGAGTAGAGTCCATTTGGATAGCATTGCCTATAGGGAAGGGGAGGCAGTACGTGTTAGGGTGATTTACAGGCCGCCCTCACAAGCCAACTCGGAAGATGAGGAAATCCTGGAGGGAAATAATGAGAATGGCTAATAAAGGCGAGGTGCTGTTGATGGGGGATCTAAATCTACCTGACGTGAGTTGGGACACTTCCTCAGCCAAATCAGGGAGGAGCAGGGCTATATTGGATTGTCTGCAGGCAGCTCTACTGAGGCAGCTGGTTAGAGAATCCACCAGGGAAGGGGCCTTGCTGGACTTACTCCTGAAAAATGGTGACATAGTGGGTGAAGTTGAGGTGGGAGAACACATTGGTTCAAGTGACCACAGTGTTGTCTGGTTCACTGTGCAGACAGCTGTGCTGGGTACTAGAACCAAAGCTAAAGAGCTTGACTTTAGAAGGGTAGACTTTACCAGCACTGAGCAATGATTGAGAGGCAAGATGGCGGCTATGCTGGGCTAGCCACTGCACACTGCACTCTGCTTGTTTTTTGACTGTTTGTTTTGAGCTCTCCGAACGCTTTTGGAACACCTCCTAGCGATTTGTACTTGTTTATTTGTCGTTTTATTTGTAGTAGACAAATGTTTGCGTCATTTTATTGCTTTGGAGACCGAATCAGAAATTTGGTACGGTTGTGCTGCTTTTGTGCTAACCCTGAATGGGTTGTGCATCATGGGCTATGGTTGTGGATTGTGGATGAGTTTTTATTGGCTGGATTGAGTCTTAAATAGGACTGCAGCTTTCGACGAAGTGAATATTTTTGGACTACTGCCAGAATGAAAGGAGGATTGTGAATTGGGACTGAATTGACTGGAATGTGAGGCAGACTGATCGTGCATATGGTTACTGGAGTTCTGAGGGAGTACATGTGTTCACTGACTTGGTGTGGTGAGATTTAGAAAGCTTGGAATCTGTATTTGTTTGCTTTTGCCATGGGAACTGTTTATCCTGGTTTTGATCCTGGATTTTTTGAGACAGTGGGTTTTTGGAGAGCTGCCTGGGGTGGTTGCTATCGGCTGGGTTCAGGTCGGGCGACGCTGGCCTTGGGCCAGCTGAAGGGCGGGTGTGAGTTGCCGGTATTTCCTAGACTCACCGGAGGGGTCTACCGGTGGGTGGACACTGTTACGGGGTTCATTGCTCTGGATCCGGCCTGATTAGCAGCTGCTTTTTGGGTTCTTTCCTTTTGTTTGATCTTTGAGCCCTCAGTCCCACTGGTTTCGGACCTGCTCCTCTGATTTTCTGTCTATGGATTATGGTCAAGATTCTAATCCTGTGATTTACACTCCTTCGGTTTAAGGCAGTTAGATTGCCTGTTTTCTCTTTGATCCCCTGGGTTGTGAGGGTCTGGGGATCTGAAGATTTAAAGACATTAGCTGCTTTAAGACTCATTATCATTTTATTTTATGTCTTGTCATCTGAATATGTCCTCTTTCTCCAGATGGTGAGAGTGTCTGGGGACTGAAAGACTTTGGCTGCACAGCACTTACTCTCGCTTTTGTGAGAGTTTGTGTTTGGAAATTATCTGCATTTATTGGTTTTATTTACAGCTTTCAAGACTTGTTATCCACTTCCCTGTGACTTACGTTCTGCAGATTTATTTGATTTGGACTCTGACATTAGGTTTATGATTTATATTTTTAGTGATTTTTAGTTTACTTATTCTGCATTTGTTCGGGTGGGTTAGAGAAGATATTATTTATTCATTTGTGTGTTTATTATTTCTTTTTCAGTTTTGTTATTATTATTATAATATTATTTGTTATGTGAGGGTTATTTATTTTGGGGTTGGGTTGAAGGTGAGATAGCTAATTAGTTTGTTTGTTGGGTTTGTTGGGTTTTATTGATTGTTTTTAAAGATGTGTTGGGAGGGCTTTACGATGGTCAGGCGCTATTCTCCCACTCTGCTCTGGAGCCTCCACCCTTTTCACTGTCCCCGTTTACCTGCCGATGTTTTTACTAAGTGTCATGCATTGGGGATCGTGAGAAGACATTCGAGGGGTGGATGGGGCTGGTTTGAGTGGGGAGAATGGAAAGGAATGGGCAGATAGGGATAGTTGGGACTAGGAGATGCCCTGGGGCAAAAGGGGATCAGGAGAGGGGTCCTCCCTGCCTGATTCTCATACCTAAGGGCTACGCAGACTGTGGGCAGGCACTGCGCTCCTCCCTGAAAACCCATCCAACCTGGGTGGTGCTATGTAATGCCAGGTCTGTTAGGAACATGACTCAATTATTGCAGATCTTGTTGCAACATCTGACCTGGCATGTATCACCGAGACCTGGCTTAATGAGAATGCAGGTCCAATACTAGCCTCTGCTGCTCCGGCTGGGTTCTCGGTGATACAAAGCCCGAGATTGGATCGTAGAGGCGGGGGAGTAGCCATCTTTTTTAAAATGGAGCTGAGTCTTGTGGATGTGCCAGTGGATGGCACTCGGTCCTTTGAGTGTATCCTGGGAGCAGGTGTGGGGTTCAGGATTCTTCTCATCTATCGTCCACCCGGTGATGGTGGAGAATTTCTGAAGGAGTTCGCGGACTTCATTGTCGACATGGCAATGGAGTCGCCCAGATGGTTAATACTAGGTGACTTAAATGCCTGGGTTGACGACGAACTCTCACACTTTGGGAAGAATCTCCTCCAAACTTATGATTATGCTGGGCCTCTCACAGTTACCTCTGCTACTCATATAGGGGGTCATTCATCGGATCTAGTGTTTCTACTGGACTTGGAGGTCACATGCTTGGGGGTGGAACCGAATGCGTGGACAGACCATCATAACATAAGATTCAGCTTCGGGGCACCCCCATATAGCCTGACTCTACAGAGATGGTCCAGTATCGCCCTTTAAGGGGAGTTACCCCAGAGGGTCTACTGGTGGTACTGGATCTGTTGGGTATTTCAGGTGAGTGCATGGGTCCAGGGACCTCATTCTTGCCTATAATAAGGCTTGGGTGAGGCCTTGGACTTAGTTGCTCCTGTCCGTGTTCGCCCACTCACTCAGCGCCCAAAGACTCCATGGTTCGATGAGTCTTTAAAGGAACTGAGGAGAGTGGGGCGAAGGCTAGAGAGAGCTTGGTGGAAATCCGGCCTTGATGCGGACAGACTTAGGTTGATGGACCATTATGGTTCCTATCAATCAGCAATCACCCGTAAGAAGGCAGAATTCCTCTCCAGGGAGATTGCTGCTGTGCGGAACCGACCAGCTCAACTCTTTCAGACTGTCGACAGACTGTGCAATCCACTCTGTCTGCAGTCTGGAAGAGATTTTTCACAAATAAAATGTGATGAGCTTGCTCGGTTCTTCACAGATAAGATTGCCAACATTAGGTCGGGTATCAGCCAAGCTCCCTCTTTAAAGGTTTGCAGTGATCAGTGAGAGGAAACAAACACCTCTGCTACCTGGTCTGACTTTGGTAAGCCGGAGCTCATGGATATTGTGAGGATTGTCCAGATTGTATGACCAACCAGTTGTAGTTTGGATCCGTGCCCTACGTCACTATTATTAGGTTGTGTAGATACTATCTGTCCGATCCTTGCTGAAATTGTCTGGAAATCTTTGGAGCAGGGGGTCTTTCCTGATCCCCTAAAGGAGGCAGTCGTTCGACCACTCCTAAAAAAGCCTTCATTGAGTCAAGACTGCTTAGCTAACTACAGACCTATCTCTAACCTGCTCTTTGTGGGTAAGGTTATTGAAAAGGTGGTTGCACTACAATTGGATGACCATCTTATAAATCACAGTGTCTATGATACTCTTCAATCGGGATTTAGGAAAAGACATGGCACTGAGACTGCCGTTGTCCGGGTTTTAAATGATCTCCTGATTGCGAGAGATCGAAAGGCTTGCACTATTCTAGTCCTTCTTGATCTCTGCAGCATTTGATACTGTGGACCATGGTGTGCTTTTGGAGCACCTGCAGCTTTATTGTGGACTGACTGGTACAGTTCTGCACTGGTTTTGATCTTTCCTTATGGGTCGGAGGCAGAGGGTTGTCACTGGAATTTATTCCTCTGACGCCATCTCCCTATCCTGTGGGGTGCCGCAGGGCTCCATTTTGGCACCCATGTTGTTCGCTGTATATATGCTGCCATTGGGAGACATTATTAGGCAATACGATCTGGGTTTTCACTGCTATGCAGATGATACCCAGTTGTATCTGTCCTTCAATCCCGGACAGGAAGATGCAATCTCTATGCTTAACAGCTGTCTATCTGAAATCAAAGATTGGATGAGTACCAGCTGGCTGAGGTTAAACCCGGATAAGACTGAGGTGTTGGCTGTGGACCCTGGTCGCCTTGAGGTGGGTTGTAGGGTTGGGGTTCCATCCGGACATATGGCTCGATGGTATCCAACCCAACCTGAGACCAGGTACGTAATCTGGGCGTTACTATAGACGATGGCCTGACCCTAAAATCTCAGGTGTCGGCCATTGTCAAATCCTTATTCTACCATCTTAGGAATATCGCTCAGGTGAAACACCTGGTTCCTCTGGCTGGCCTTCCTACCTTGGTCCATGCCTTTGTGACCTCTCGCCTTGATTACTGCAATGCCCTGTACCTAGGGCTACCAGGGGCAGATATCCGCCGCTTGCAGCTGGTGCAGAATGCAGCGGCCAGGCTTTTGACTGGGACATCTAGAAATACTCATATTACACCTGTGCTGCGCGGACTGCACTGGCTGCTGGTTCAGTGGCAGATCACCTTTAAGGTCGGGTTACTGACCTATAAAGTCCTACATGAACAGGGACCACGGTATCTGCAAGATCTCCTTACTCCCTACTGTCCCTCTCGCTCACTCCGATCCACCGATGAGGGATTGGTAGAGATTCCCAGGGTTCATTTAAAGACATCTGGGGCATGTGCATTTTCTTCCATTGCCCCCACCCTGTGGAATTCTCTACCTCGCCGGATATGAGGCTGCCTGACTATCGAGAGGTTCAAATCTGAGCTTAAAACCTTTTTGGTTTTAAAAGCATTTAAAGAATGATTTTATTGTTAATATTATGTCTATTATTTTAATGTTGTTATTGTACGGTGCTTTGGTTTTTGAAAAGCGCTTATAAATAAACTTTTACTTACTTACTTACTAGCATGGGGGACTATATGTGGAAAGCGTTAAGAGGGGAGATCTGTGGGAAGGGGTGGATGGTATGTCAGAGGGTATTAAAGAGGCCATAATTGGGGCAACAAATATCTGTCAGGAGGGTTCATAAGACCAGGAGGAACAGGAAATCTCATTGGTTTAGCAGGGAGGTAGCAGGCAGGGTTAGGGAGAAGAGGAGGGCGTTCAAGAAATTCAAGACAACACAAAGAGAGGAACTTGAAAATATACCAGAGAAGGCAAAAGGAGGCAGGCAGAGAGGTGCAGAGAGCGAAGGCCAAAACAGAAGAAGAAATTGCCAGGTCAGTCAAGACTGGAGACAAAGCTTTTTTTTAGGTATATCAGTGAGAGGAGAAAAACTGTTAGGGGGATATACAGACCTAGAAACAAGGAGGGGGTCTTGATGGAGGATGACGGGGATAAGGCGCAGTTAAATAAATTATTTTGCTCAGTATTTGGGGTAGAGGGGGAGGGAGATTTTGCAGACATTAGTATAGGAGTTAAGGCAAAGATAGGAATTGACAGGAGCCTGTTCAAGGAGGAGGCAGTCTTGAGAGAGTTGGAGCAGCTACGAGTGGACAAGGCCATGGGTCCAGACAGGGTGCAAGCTAGGGTGCTGAGGGAACTTAGACAGATTCTGATGGCTCCCTTAGCAGCTCTTTTTAGCAGGTCCCTGGAGATGAGAGAGGTCCCAGAAGACTGGAGGATGGCAAATGTCATCTCTCTTCATAAGGGGGTGATAGAGAAGAGGTGGGTAACTATAGGCCAGTGAGCTTAACATCCATAGTTGGCAAAATTATACAAAAGTTACTGAAGGGCAGGATTCAGCAGTATACTAGATTAACAGGGGATCCAACTATGTTAAGAATTCCATTTATGTATACTTTCAGAGGACAGCGATCATCTGCATACTGTGCACCTAAAATATGGAATGATATTCCAGTACATATCAGAGGTATGGGCAGTTACGGGTGTTTTACTATAGCCTTGAAAACACACTTTATGAACTTGTCTAAGTGCAGATGTTGCCTAGATTGATATTTTTTGACTGGATGTACAGTATCAGCTATGGAACTATGGCCCTTGTGACATGGATTTTGCACAATAGTTTGAATTGTATTAGAGTTTTTAAAATCAATACTAATGTGTGATTTTATTTAGACGTGGAATTTATATTCCTATTTAATTATGTTTTGTACTATGTATAATTTCTGTCTGATGATGCCTTGTATGTATTTTTGATTGACCATGGGTCGTACCTGTAAAAGGGATTGTATCCCAGTGTACTTACCCATATACAAATCAAATCAAATGAAACAATAAACTTATCGATAGGCATCAGCATGGACTCACTAAGGGGAGGTCCTGTCAAGCAAACTTAATAGAGTTCTTCAACGGGGTCACTAGGGAAGTGGACCAAGAGGGATCAGTGGCTATTGCGTATCTTGACTTTAGGAAGGCGTTTGATTCCGTTCCGCATGGGGGACTGATCTATAAATTGGATGGACTGGGACTGGGGGTGAGGGTAGTTAGATGGGTGCAAAACTGGCTAACTGATAGGAGTCAGAAGGTAATAGTAAATGATGTTGCCTCAGGGGAGGGAATGGTCACAGTTGGGGTTCCCCAGGGGTCAGTGTTGGGCCCACTGCTGTTTAACATATTCGTGACGGATATAACTGAGGGTCTAAGGGGTAGGGTGTGTCTCTTTGTGGATGACATGAAGATCTGTAATGGGGTGGAAAACCAGGAGGGGAGAGAGAATATGCACAGGGACCTAGGATTATTGGAGGTTTGGTCCAAAAGATGGAAACTGGGCTTTAACATAAACAAGTGCAAAATCATGCACTTGGGGAGGAGAAACCAAAATGAGACTTACTACCTGGGGGGTCTGGCACTGGAAGAGACTGAGGAGGAGGACAGGGACATGAGGATTATTGTTTACAGGGACCTAAGAGTAGCTAAACAATGCGGGCAGGCCGTAGCCAAGTCTAGCAGGATGTTGGGCTGCATTGGGAGGGGATTCTCTAGCAGGAAGAGAGAGGTTATCATCCCCTTATATCAACAGCTGGTCAGACCACAGTTGGAATATGGGGTGCAATTTTGGAAACCGTTCCTAAAAAAAGATGAGGAAAGGTTGGTGAGGGTGCAGAGAAGAGCAGCTAAGATGGTGGCTAGGCTTAGTCACCTGACATTCGAAGACAGATTGAGTGAACTGGGAATATACTCCCTGGAGCACAGAAGGAATGGGGGATATGATTGAGATCTTTAAACATATGAAGGGGATAAACAGAAAACCAGAAGAGGGACTTTTTAAACTAAAGGGGCACAAGAGCACCAAGGGGCATGCGCTACAGACAGAGGGATGCAGGTTTAGGGGAAACACCAGGAAGAACTTTTTCACTGAAAGAGTGGTGGAAAAAATGGAATGAACTCCCAGAGGAGGTGATAGGGGAGGTCACTGTAAGGGGTTTTAAGAGAGCTTGGGACATCCACATGGGTCTGGTATTGTGAGCGGGAGGGGTAATGGGAAGAGGAAGCCACAGGGACAAGTAGGTGTGGGAAGAAGTCCTAACCTTCTGCTAGGTGCCTTGGGCAGACTTGGTGGGCCAGGCAGTTCTTTTTTGCCATCATGTTTCTATGTTTCTAACAGAGCAACCTGTGTATGTTGAAGCTGCTGGGCTGTGAGAATTGTGCTTTTTTTATTTGGAGAGGAGAACCCCTTACATTCCGAGAGACAATATTAAGGTTGTTACCAGAGCCCATAATTCACTTGAATAGAAAAATACTGATTGAGTAAGGTCTCCAACCAAACACAGACATTGAAAGTTGCCATGGCTGCAGCCCCCAAATCTACACTGTGGGAGAATGCCAAGGGAATGGACTTTGACTAACCCTAACTTAATACTAACACTATAATACAATAACAAATAGATGAACCTGCAGAAAATTACCCACCTCCGACTGTAATTTGCATAGAGCCATAACCATAACTTTTCTCCCCCCATACAAGAAAAGGAGCCCACAACTAATGTTCATCAAGGTGAACAACAACATCATTATAATCGATACTCAGAGCTCACCACTTGTTATAACTATAAATAAAACACCCACAGTAACCAGGCTTTCCCTTCCCCGCTCCCCAGAACAGCATGATCATGAAATAGAAAGTATAGCTTTCTCAGCAATTGCACTCATATATAATATAACATAATAGAATAGAGTAGAATAGAATAGAATATGACCAAGTTGATGACAATATAGCCCAAAAGGTGATGACAGGAGACCAGAATTTGTTGATGCTGCAGAACACAGTGAAAAAAGCATTGTGATACGTCATGCAGTTTTTAGTCCCATCCCCCCACCCTGCCCCGTCAACATCAATTTGATAGTGCAAGAGGAGCAGGGAATAAAACCACCAGACTAAACAGCCAGTGAAAATGCATTATAGCCTGTCATGATGCTTTAACCCTCCCACCGACAGCAATCCAGCATTGCAAGGGGAGCAGGGAGTGCAGAGCACGGCCACCAGACTAAACAATACATTGGTGGTATTTACATGTCTGCAGCCTGCAGCTAAACTTAAAATATTTTTGTTGGTCTTTTCAACAGATCGCTCCCCTTTAATGCAAAAATCTGTGTTATGGATGTTCCAGTTTCCCCAACAACCCCACAGCAGCACACCATAACCCCCATACAGAATATACATTTGACGGAGATTGAAAAGATTACACTAATATGCTTAAGACCCATTCCATAAGAAAGTTCTTGTATTGTTGCCTCCAAATCCCCCCTCGGATCTACACCAGGATACCCCATCTCTACATTTAGGATACGTTAGCAGTTGACAATCTAATGCATTATGATGAGGTCTGGTGCAGTCTTCTAGTCCCTTTTACTAGGCGGCCCAAGCAGGGAAATAGGGCAGAGGCCACACGTAACTTAACTAAAGCATGCAACACCTCTTCCCAACATGCCCAGGCCTACCTGTCTATAGTGGATGAGTTCTTCATTCTGACCTCGAATCCATCAAAGTCATCCTGACATTTTGACATTTCTGTTTCCCCTCATGTTGTGGCACTTACAAAAACTGCTGTGTCGCTCCAACTTTAGTAAATCCTCAGATTTCTTATGGATCAAAAAAGAGGGAATGAGTATCAAGGATGTGCATATCTGCTGATGAGGCATTGAAGGAGTTATCCAATAATCATGTTTTTTACACACCCGTCAAGACGTCATTCAATTCCCAGTGTGATGAGTAGGTCTGTTTAAATTTTCACAAACAGGTCCATAATCTTACCACAGACAGCGAAATAAATATCTGCCTCAGTGAGCAGGATCCTCTCGGTGTCACACAGCATGTCTGAACAGTCATCTGTTAATTTTATTCTGCAGCTCCTGCACAAAAGTTACAGCCTTGTCCACTTCCCAGAAAGTATAATTAGCCCCTCCCTATCTGATGCAGAGCATGGTAGGGTAGATGAAGAAGTCCACTTTCAGGTTGTGAAACTTGCTTAATACTGGATGAAATGCTTGTCATTTCTTTATAAGTCACTGAGAACAATCCTGGAACAGGAATAAATGGCTGCTTTCATATAGTAACTCTTTTTGTTTCCAAAATGCAGCCAGCATCCATTGACAGTCCCCAAAGAGGTGAAATCTCATTATTATCTGCCAGGGTGTCTGGCCATCTGCCAGCTTAGGCATCACCAGCTTTGGAGGTTTTGATCCTCATAGGATATTTTTTTATAAGGGCTGAAATCTTGGCAAATTTACTTTTATCAAATGCAAATGGGGTGTTTTGAAATAGATAGAATAGTTTAGGGGCTAACAACTTTTTAGTAGAATTGACTTTACCCTCAGATTGACATAGTAAGGTTTTTCCATCTCTCCAGATCTGAATGTCACTCTCCTAATGAAGAATCCAAGTTCAGATCTGCTAGAGGACTAATATTTTCAGTGATTTTCAGTCCTCAGTAAGTTATACCTTTCGGTTTCTGGTAACCTTCTTCAGGACCATTAAATGCAACTTCTGAAGTTTCTTCATTGTAAGTATATGTAGCAACCCCCCCAGTTTACTGCTAGACCCACAAAGGGAAACTTTTCCAGTTTTGATCTTAATGCTCTAATAGATTCATGGGGTTTGGATAAAGTAAGTGGGAGATCATCGGCATATGCAAAAGTATTATTAAAAACATTTCATGATTTAAAGCCTTTTGCTCCAGCTGTCAATTGAATTCTTCTAATAAGGGGTACAAGAGCTTAGATGAATGGATAAGGAGATGTGGGGCAGCCTTGTCTAGTTCCCCTTGATAACTTAAGGGAAGAGGAGATAAAAGTACTGCATTTGTGATCACCGCCGCAGAGGGACTTTTGAATAATATTTTGATTCAATCAGAAAATAATTTCTCTACATCATATTTCCTGAGGGTTTCAAATAAATAATTATATTCAAGTGTGTCAAAGGCCTTAAAAGAAATTCAAAGATAGTATTGTGGCTGTTTGCTTTGCTTTTTGTGAGACTTGAATGCCATTTAGAAGTGTCTTCACATTTACCATTCCAGATGACGAAACCCTACAGTTCCCTACCAACTCATTTGGTAATGATGTTTTTAATTCTGTTTGACAACACCTTTGTCAATATTTTATAGTCTCTGTGGAGGAGAGATATTGGTCTATAACTTTCACAAAACTGTGTTTCTTTATTTTTCTTTAAGATGAGGGTGATGCAGGCCTTGTTTCAGGAGTCAGGTAGACCTTTTCTCAGACTATGCTTCATCATAAAATTTACTAAGGTATTTTGGAAAGAGTGGAACTAGAGCATTATAATGGTCCCCTGGAATACCATCCAGGCCAGGGATTTTCTTTTCTGGAAGCTCTCTTATTACCTGGGCTATTTCTTATACAGAAATACATCTGCACAAAATAATGCTTTCTCATGCAGGGCTGTAAGTTAGAAGAAACCAAAAAGGCCTACATGTCATTTTGAGTGTCAGATACCTTACTAATATGTAGTTCACTGTAAACATTAGCTTGTTTAATTGTTTAATTAGTATTTTGGAAAGCCCTTTGAGCGTGAACTCTTTTACAAAGGTTCCACGTCCGGGTGGACAATAAGATAATATACATATTCAGTGGTTACAGAGGCCTGATTGTTAGGCATTAAAGAGCGATTACATGACAATCAGACACATAGAAGAAAAAAAAATGAGCAGTTGTAATTGAATACTAAGCTATTTCTAATCAGCTGCCCTAGGTAGCACACCCCTGGAAACCTCCAAATCTGTTGATAGACTATGGTGGAGTAACTGCATAGGGTTTAATGCTAACCCAGATGGTGAGAGGCTGGGTGACAGTGAAACAAGGGGGCTGGGTCTGAAACCAACCGCAGCGAGGCGAGAGGTGGGGGATAGTGAAATGGGGGCTGTGATGGGAGGCAGTTCCAGAGGCTTTGTCGAGTATAGTGTGTGTGTGTGGGGGGTTGGGAGGGGCAGTACCAAGTGCGTTTAAAGAGGACTGATAGCTTACTTAAGCCCTTTGCATTAGCAAATGTATTGTGTCTCTATTAGAAATGCTGACCTTATTATTCCTGTCCAGACACCAGGAATTATGTTCTGAGAATTTTTTTTTCTTAAGCATGTAGGCTAGTCATTTACCTGACTTTTCCCCTGCATCCCAAAACTTCTGTCTGGTTTGTGCCAGTGCATACTCTGCTTTTGCAGGATATATCTTGTTGATCTCATATTTAAGGGCTATTATATCCAGTAATTTGGCAGGGGATCCTATTCTTCTTTTGTCTATAGTCAAGTTAAATTTTCTTAAGTTTGGACTCATATGCCTTCTTTTTATTTGTTGCAAAACGCATTATTGTACCCCTGAAGGCCTTAAAGGTATCCCAAAGATGGGCATAGGGAGTTTGCTGATTATCATTTATTTTAAAAAGTACTCTGTTGCAGCTTTTTCAATAAATTCCTGAAAGCCCTTGTCATTTAATAGTGAGAAATTAAAGCTCCAGTGCATACCTGCGGAGGTTTCTTTAGCTATATTTAGTGAAGGGGTAATGAAACCATGGCCTGATATTAATATGCTTTTAATATTTGCAGCTATTATAGCAGAGCTCAGGCCTCTAGAAACTAACAGCTATTCTGGCCTGCAGTATAAGTCATGCCTATTGGAATAAAAAGTATATTCCCTTCCTGTTGGTTGTAGAAATTGCCTAGATCAGTTCTCAGATTGTTAAATGGTCAGTCATAGGGTGGTTAGCAGTTTGATTACTCCTGTCTGAAAAGGGGTCTGCCACTTCACTAAAGTGTCCTCTGTATTACTATATCACCTGACTGGCTGTGTTCTGTTTGTAATTGTGCTTTTCCCTGTCTCCTTCCCCCGGGATTGCACCTGGAAATGAGCCTCAGCCCAGTTTGCCTCATCCACTTACCAGTTTTAGATAAATAAATACGTGATCTTATGATCCTTGTAGGAACTAAGCTATAATACTATGTCATTGAAGAAGGTAATCTGGTCCTTGTTAGCGACATATACGTTGCATATTACTACATTTCTACCATTAAGAGATTTCACTAAAACCTGATAACATCCTTCAGGGTAAACAATATGTTTACTTTTGGAAAAAGAAACTCCCGTTCTAATAAAAATTGAAGTTCCCCTTCTTTTGGTGTTAAAGCAACTGAACTCATTCTGTCCCACCCACATCTATTTAATTTAGGGGCTTCATCCAGAAAAAGGTGGGTCTCCTGGAGCAACACTATATCAACCTTTTCTTTTAGAAAATGGCTAAGCAAGCCTAAGCCTCTTGTGTTCCAAGATGGTATATGAAAACTATTTGTATTCATTCTGCATGAGAGTTCTATAACTAGGTAACTAACAGAATACAGAAATTATAAAGTACCTCTATCATAAATTGTCCCTCTCACAAAACACCTTCCTGGCTAATAATATGTAAACCCTTCACTGGATAATAGGTATCAGAGCACCTCTAAAAATATCGTAGACAAGGGTTCTTAATAATAATAAATAGGAGTAAATACCTTAGTAATCTGATATGATTTAATATCAGAATACTTAAATAACATGTACGAAATGTGAAAGTTGCTACTAATGCGATTCAAAGCTTAACAGCTATTAAAGAATTGAACAAGAATAAATATTAAAACAGTAACAAGTTCTAGCCCAAATAGAGCAGTGTAGCAAATACAGTCTCATGACTAAACTGCTGTTGATGCACCAGTATGAACCAGGATGCCGGTACTTAAAATAATAAAATGACATAATAGGTAGCAGGCAGTGGTGTGGTCAGCACCTGAAATACTGAGTTCCTGCACATAAAGTTAGGCTCTGTAATCTATAACATCACAACAAAAACTGAAATTGTCTTAAAAGCTAGAAAAAATAAATGATCAGTAAGATAACTTTAAAATGGGGGCCACCAAATTATTCTTGGGGGCATTAAAGGTCAGAGAAGGGTGAAGAGCTATACTGCTTAAACACGTGACCATTTAGAATTACACTAATTTTGAAGGCAAAGCACTTGGACCATATCTCCGTTTTGATACAAGGTGGGGAACTGATGCAACAAATAGTAATTAGAGTGTCATGGTTCCCACTGACCACCTGGAGACAGACAGATTTCAACAAGAGGCGATGCACATTCTGTATGCTTTAGAGGAAGTTTAACCTCTAAGCTTGTCAGTGTTCAACTTCAAATGGCCCTGCTAGCCCCTGGAAATGCCTAGTTTTGTCCATTCAGATTATGCAAATTAGCATCGTATATATTATGCATAGTTAATATCCACACATTGTGCTGAACTCTAATTTGTAATCACAGTTAGTGCAGGAAGAGCAGTAAAAAGCATTTAATAATTTCCCAGCAGGGATGGAAGAAGGGGAAGGGAGTATGAGACTAGAAGGAGGAGGTGTATGAGGTCGTATTGTGATGTTTACATATGCTGAGCAAAATACCTAGGAAGTGTTTGTTAGTATACCATTCTTTAATGGCTCGGTAAGTTGAATTCAGAACATAATGCCAAACAATATTTTCCATTTCTTTCTATTGGAAACAGGGTAGGGACACTTCCTAGAGGAAGCAAGAATCTAATAAAGCATGACTTCATCAATGTATTTGTCCCATTGGGGGATAAAGAATGTTTAACATCAGACTGATTTCAGGATGTTAATGAGAACATCTGTGTCAGCTTTCCCCAAGTGTATAGGGAGAGAATGTCACCAGTCTAGCTTCCATTTGTCCTCCTATTCTAGGAACATAGCTTAGGTCTACCACTGGTGGACTGGCCAGCTAGGGTTTCATTTACGATGCAGCTAGGGAACCTAGAGCAATAGAGCAATTAACTAAGAGTGAAAGGGTAGAATATTTCTGAAGCAAAATATAACAAAGAGGCTGCATCTCTCTATACTTCTCGATCAGTCTGAGGAAGTTCTGGATCAAAGGTGAGTGCAAAATCTCATATAGCATCAGCTTCGCTCTCTATAGCATGAGATTTCACCAGCTGTCAGGACACCCGGGGCAAAATTACAGTAGTAATTACAACAAGGGACTTGGGGTCACTGCATCATTTCCTCTGTGGTATTTTGTTAGGCATCCTCCTAAGGGGAAGAATCTACCAAAGAACCTGTACTCAAAGAGGGTCTCCTTTCCTGATCCCAGCTGCTTGCTCATTTTTTGAGATCACAGGACTTTTTTGGCAGGTAACTGTAGTGCGGGAGGGGAGGAGGCTTGACTTTTCTCATGCTTTATTCTGATCACATTTTTGTCATTTTATTTAGCTGCTACAGCATAGGAAACAGTAGTAGTGTTCAAAGCTGCTTTATTTAGGTTGGGTTTGTTGTTGAATACTTAATTATTCTGAGCAAGCCTTCTGTGAGCCAACAGCTGAGCATGAGACCTGAAGAGCATTCTCTGGGGGAGGGGCCTTATTCAGAATGTTCTGCAGTATGACTGCTTGAAAATGGTCATAGGCCAACTTGCTGTCCAGAACCATTGTCCCCTGAAATTATCTGCCAAACTGTGTCACACACAATACTGTAGATGATCCGCCATTATATGAAATTACCAGACAGGCTGGTGTAAATTCTTTGCGTTTATTGACAGTTAATGCTGCAAATTCCTGAAATAGATAAAAACAGTCTGCTCTCCACGTAAGCTGTCTTCTGTACCTGGCCAGTCTCATAATTTCCTGTTTTGCAGTGTATCTCAGAAAACTCACTATGACAGGTCAGGGCCTGTCATCAGGTCGGGGGGGGGCTAAAGAGCGATTGAAATGTTCTATATCTGTTGGACGCTGCCACTGATACTGAAGCAACTCCATAAAGAACTGTTGAAGAAAATCAGTCATGTTATTGCCCTCTGCCCCCTCCAGTAAGCCAGCAATCCTTACATTGTTTCTTCTTTCCCTATTCTCTTATCCGAAAACTGCCTAATTGTTTTTCCATGTACCTCATGGGTATCTTCTACATAGTATAAGGAGTCCTTGGCTTCACCCTTCCTCTCATTTCTGCTGATTCTGCCTCATTTTCCCCCACAGTGGTTTTCATTTCTTTGATATCTATTTGAATATTTGACAGCATATTTTTGATGTCTAAAAATTCAGTTTCCCTTGACTTCCAGCTGTAGCAGGTAGCCTGTGTTCATTGGAAAACAATTTAAAGATCATGAAAGTAGTGTAAATGTGATGTTGTTCATTAGCCCTTCATTTGTAGTAACAAAGGAACTGTTTTGAGGCAGAAGATAAAACCTCTGCAGGATAAACACAGGAGTAAACTAAACAGTGCTGACAGAGCTATTGTCTCACACCACCATCTTGCTTGGCCCATGCACATACTCCAAATGCATGGCCCCTAAATATGTTGCTGACCCACAGAGATACTATTGGAGACCCTGCCAGTGCCTGTCAGCTCTAAAATGAAATCCAGTAAACAGTCATGAAAGTACATCACCGTCATTGCTGCTCTGACTCCAGCTCCATCTCAGACTGCTCTGTTGACAGCTTACTGCTGAATGCCACTGCCTGTGATCTAGAATCACCTGCAGCTGCCTTTATTTTGTTGCTTACTTGATCAGACTGACTTACCAGCTCAAAAAAAAAAAAAAAAAACTCATAGCGGTTAATGGACCTTTTCTATTTATCAGAACTGTACAGCTTAGGAGCAAAAGGACTTGCACCTTAGGGTACAGTCACATAACACCCGTGTCCACCCATTACAGCTTAAGGTGGATAGATGTAAGACACAGTCTCGTATGTTCTGGTTTTCAAACAGGGTGGCAACAGTTTGGAATGACTTGCTGACTGAGGTTGTAGCTAGTAAGACTATAATATCCTTCAAACAGTCTCTTGATACTTATTTAAGGGGCAGAAATATAGTGGGATATTAAATTCACCGATAAGCGAGCCTAATGGACATTAGTCTTTATAAAGCTCTGTATTACCAGTGTTACCAATGTTACACTAGGGTTGGTTAGATTTTGAATGTTCAAAGTAGAATCATCAGATTCCATTCCATTTCTAGGATTCTGAATTTTTGAAATTCATGGTTGAAAACCTGAAACCCTAAACAGATGTAGTAACAAAAAATAAGGGACCTTCTCAACCTTCTTTTCCCCTTACCTTTACCTTAAGTAACAGAATGCAGCTGCACTGAGTACAACAGGCGTGGGTCTGGTCCTGGGCAGGCTTTGGGTTGATTGCTCCCCCGTTCAAGTCCAGGCATCCAACCTGCTTCATTTCAACAAGCCAAAGTCCTCTCCAAAAATCATCTGGTGCTCTTCTCTTACTCCTTCCCCACACTGACCTGGACCTCAGATTCCATTCTGTTTCTAGGATTTTGAATTTTTGTAATTCATGGTTGAAAATCTGAAACCCTAAACAGATGTAGTAACAAAAAAAAGGGACCTTCTCAACCTTCTTTTCCCCTTACCTTTACCTTAAGTAACAGAATGCAGCTGCACTGAGTACAACAGGCGCGGGTCTGGTCCTGGGCAGGCTTTGGGTTGACTGCTCCCCCGTTCAAGTCCAGGCATCCAACCTGCTACACTTCAGCAAGCCAAAGTCCTCTCTAAAAATCATCTGGTGCTCTTCTCTTACTCCTTCCCCACACTGACCTGGACCTCTGTTCTCCACCCCTTGACTGTCTCAGTCTTAGCAGCCCCCCTCACCAGCCTGATCGTCCTGGGCCCTCTTGCAATAGTAACCGTAGCACATGAAGAGCAGATTGCTCTGTGTCCGGAACAGTCTGTTCTGCTCAGCCAGCCCTCCACAGAGCCCACTGATCTCAGGCCTCTCGCAAACTGTATCCAGACCTAGTCCATGACCCTGACAGATGACAAGAAGTCTTCCCTTGCTGATCGAGTGTATGGTAGCTGAGCTGACCCACTTTGCACTCCTGATACAATTCTGGCCACTGGCTCCCCTGAACCACGCAAAACAAGGCCACTTAACTTATCTTTCTACTATACAGTCTTCCTCAAATTTGCCCCGCCCGGCCATCCCTGCCCCTGAGGGAGCCCTGGGTAAAGTTCCAGGACCTGTGGTGGTCAGCCATAACAAAACCATGGGTAAACCCTAAGGCAGATGCTTTTTTTTTTTGAGTATCACATCTCTGACTGCTTCCCAGGGTTTTTGTCCTATTGGCTACCAGCACCTACTGTACCAGCTCTCACAGGGTGAGGGACAGTAATGGCTTGGGCAGGGAAATTGGTGCCATTGGAGTCACATTGCGACAAACTGCACTGTTCTGTGTAGGCCTCGTCAGGCATCAGGTTGGGGGGGGGGGCGAATTTCAGAACCGGGACTCATTCATTGTGTAGTTGGCAGTGCACTCAGCCTGAACAGTGCTGATCACTGCTCAGCTCACACCTGCTGTGTCACTCAGTGGAGAGTATTAGAGACCGGATCATACTGAACTAAGAAAGCAACCATGAGTTACTGCAGAGGAGATCAGGTTACTGGGCAGGCTGACCTGGGGGTGGCACAGATACTGTCTAGGGGCAGCAGGAATGAGTCAGGAGTTGTGAATAGTATTGGCATGTGGCATGGCAAAAGATTTTTCAGCACCAGAAGCAGTGACCCTATAAAAACAAACTCTTACTTTTGGAGTTGTGCCACCGGGGCAACACCAGAGACTTGAAGTGAGTCAGATCTAGGAAGAGTAAGAGAGCAGGAGTCAGATGGAAGGCAAAAAGAAGGGAGAAGGTAAGGTAGGGGTGAGAAGGGTGGGGGAAAGGGGAGGTCTTTGTATATTGTACTACACAAACTGCAATGCTACGTGCTCTGTGTTGTTTTGCCAGTAGAAGGAGGTTTAAGTGTTGGATACAGAATCGGAACATCTGATTCCATTTCCAGCTCTGGATTCTGATGTGTAAATTGAATCAGAGCTTGAATCAGAACCAGAGCTGGATTTTCCAATAATCAGACAGTTGCCAGCAAAACGGATTCCACCAGGTCCTAGCACCCCTGCAGTAAGCTATACTGGAAGACAAACATTGAAAAAAGGGCTGCCATGAGATGATGGCTATTGCCTAGTGTTCTCCTGAACAGCTCACTTGCTGGAATAGACTTCCCACATATGTTGCATGCTCCACTGCTCCCAAATAACCGGAAAGTAGGTCGTCACTGATTTAATACACAAATCCTTAGTCCTTACTCTCTAAGATCAGAGACTCTTACGTGGCCTCTGTCCTTGCAATATAATTTAGATTAGTCTTAAACAGGCTTACATATTTAAAGAAGGCTCACAATGGCATATTCAAATAGAAATATGAAGAGGGCTAAAACTCAGCACAATTGTTAGTAGTAATAGGGCAGACTAGGTGGGCCAAAGGACCTTATCTGCCAACAATTTCTATGTTTCTATATTTCTTCTGTATTCCCATTTAAATGTTCAGTAGTAGTGAATTTCAATCAGACGAGGAGAATATAGTGATTAGGATTGAAATGGTTAGTTGGAATACATTGGTACTGTAACATGTTTTAGTTACTAGCTCAGTAGGTAGAGGCAGCATGGACTAGTTACTAAAGCACCAGACTATGAATCAGAATACTTAGGTTCAAATCCCACCAGAGCCACTTGTAAACTTTGTGATTATGAAAGAACTCTCTCTATGCCTCAGTCCTCCATAATGTAGACATGGTAATAGCTAGATTCAAATGAAAACATGATGTTGCATCTTTTATTTTTGAACTTTCTTTATCTCTCTGAGTCACCACGGGGGGGGGCTCCCCCCCCGATCGGCCCTGTTACATGGGGTCTCATGTTCTGCCCACCCGCCAGCCTCTGCCGTGATCTTGGCTGAAGCTGGGAGGACCATGGCTTGCCCCCCATGGAGGGGCCCCCTCTCTGGGGGGGATGGAGAGAGAGAGAGAGGCTGCATCAAACTTGAGCCTCTGCCCCTCGAGATGGGCATTGTTTGGGGGCAGCAGGCAGGACCACGTTGGAGGTGCCATCCTTCATGATCAGAGGGTATTTCTAATAAGGTTCCCATGGGATGTGGACATGCAATGATGTCTGTGCACACGTGGTGCTGATGTCTGCCGCCTCCCACCCCTTTGATGGCTTCGCTCTTGTAGTGCCACCGATCTCCACCAGAGGCCACTACAGAGAGATGCATTCCCAGGATCCCACCCCAGGAGAGGAGAGCAGTCCACCAGATGCTCAATCCTCTCCTCCCCTGCCGACCCTTGTGACCTAAATCCGTTCCCGAACCTAGGTTGCTAGCTTGGCATGAGGCGTGGCGTCCAGTGCCTCAACCCGCAGCACCACTGGGCCGGCATGATGTTGCATCTTTGTACAGTTATCCTTGGTGAACAAATTTTGCATAACATTTGGCAAGCTAATCAACAAGTGATAAAGCAGTACTATATCATGTTTTCCGAACGTTTATCTGAGAGAAGCATACTGTAGGTTATCACTCTCAGTTACTTCACATAGCAAAGTGTAACTGTAAAACCATTTATTTAGCCACTGAAGTGGGGTAGGGAGTGCATGGGTATGGAGTTGGACATACATAAATGAGATATATCAAATATGTTGCTGTAAACTTTGAACACTGTTGAGCTGGTATGTTTATTAAAACATTAAATGCATATATTAAATAAAGGAACAGTGGGTTAGGATTATCTACATTTAGCATATGAGGAGCTGTGACCCAGGGTGACTCAGAGCTGTGTTCAGTGGGTAGACAGGCTCTTATGATGGAGTCTATAATGTAAAAAGCTATTAATTACTTTTTTTAATTGGACTATTCCTGTTGCTTTTAGCGTTTGCCATACTCAGCCTCACAGTACGTCGCTACAGCCTGCAGTAATGCCTCAGTCTGGCTGCCACTGACCTAAAAGAATGACTGTCTAGGACCCTGCCTGTCTTCCATCTTGCTCTAACCTGCCTTTTACATGTTTGTACACACACTACTCAACAGCAGACTGTTTTTCATTCTGTGATGATGCTCCATTTATTGCTCCAGTTGGCGGGTCAGTCAGGTCAGCGAAAAGACTTGGATAGTAGTCAAGCAACACAATATGCACAGCGGCACTACAGAAACTCCCCGCCAGCCTAGTGAGGCAGGAGCAGCACATTGCAATGTCCAGTGAGTGGGCATGGCTTTCAAACAACTGGGCAGTCAGCAGGATCAGGAACTATCTGGAGCCACCGATGGCAGAGGAGCAGTCATTTCATTTCTTGTTTTCCATGGGCCAGGCAGCAGGGTCTGGAACTATCTGGAGCCACCGATGGCAGAGGAGCAGTCATTTCATTTCTTCTTGTCCTTGGGCCAGTCAGCAGGGTCTGGAACTATCTGGAGCCACCGATGGCAGAGGAGCAGTCATTTCATTTCTTCTTGTCCATGGGCCAGGCAGCAGGGTCTGGAACTATCTGGAGCCACCGATGGCAGAGGAGCAGTCATTTCATTTCTTCTTGTCCATGGGCCAGGCAGCAGGGTCTGGAACTGTCCGGAGCCACCGATGGCAGAGGAGCAGTCATTTCATTTCTTCTTGTCCATGGGCCAGGCAGCAGGGTCTGGAACTATCCGGAGCCACCGATGGCAGAGGGGCAGTCATTTCATTTCTTCTTGTCCATGGGCCAGTCAGCAGGGTCTGGAACTATCTGGAGCCACTGATGGCAGAGGGGCAGTCATTTCATTTCTTCTTGTCCATGGGCTAGGCAGCAGGGTCAGGAACTATCTGGAGCCACCGATGGCAGAGGGGCAGTCATTTAATTTCTTGTTGTCCATGGGCCAGGCAGCAGGATCTGGTAAGTGGGAGAGCTGCCAGGGGAAGGGAGAAAATTGCAAAGTCCTGACCAGGACACCAGTGTAAATGAGCACAATTGAGCTATCCCATTGTTGAACAAAATAAATACAAATATATTACACTGCGCACTCATTTATTCTAGATAGTTTCAAAAATGACATTTCATGTCTTCTGAGCATGACTGCAGAGACAGTCAAGCTTACTAAGGTATTTTATGAGCGTGACTCACATTTAATCCACTTATTTACAGGATGGCCTGATGCAATAAAATTACAATTACTTTATAAGCAGTAAAATGTTATTCGTATAGAAATATGAACAGAGATAAAACTCAGTTGAGCTGAATCAAATTTCCAGTGAGGTCCCATTATGTCTTACATTAACACAAAAGGAGGAGACAATATTATATGAGACTATGCATAAATAAATATCATATGCCTATACACAATTCAAAATCTACAGTAAACTTGAGCAGTGTTGAGTTCTTTTAATAATTCATAAATATGTTTGTCATTCAGTTGAATGAGATCACAAATGTGCTGCACTTGAAGTAGATTGTTTGTTAATTACAGACTCAATCCATGCGCACATCAATGAAGCACCCATCCTTGACTGCATTGCACCATATTGCCAAAACAAATACAGTAATCCATGAGACAGAGCTCGAGGGCACATCAGCAGTAGCACATTAATTTAAAGCATGTACTGCTTTTTGATGTTTTCTTCATTTTTATATCTTTCTATACACACTGTTCGTATCACAACCATGGTTACCCTGGCGGTGTCAACGTTAGTTAACACTGTACTGATCAATGAGCTCATGACTGTGCATTTCAAGAAAACTAACCAGCACATGCACTCAGTTTCTCATGCAAATCTGAAATAAAACTGCAAGAGATTAATCAAGTTTGCAGGTTAAAATAAACGCTGAGTGAAACACTGATGTGGACTGTCCTGTCAAATGGACAGCATCCTATATAAAATACATTTTTGGGGAAAGAGCAATTAAACAGACAGCCTACATGAAATCTGTTGTTAATGACTGGTCTGTCACTTTTCTTAAATCTAAATGTTTGTGCCACATTGGAACTGATCTGCATATTGACAGTTTTAGATATATACGTATGCAAAGTTAAAGTTAATGAGGAGGCGAGGAATCTGCAGGGGACCAAAACCAGGAGTGGAGGGAGGATGGGCAGTTATACTTGGAAGGCCATGGTGACAAATGCCCGCAGCCTGGGAAATAAAATCCCAGACATGGAGGCTGTGATAGTCGAGGCAGATCTGGACATAGTAGCAATAACTGAAACCTGGTACACCGCCAATCATGTGTGGGAAGTAAATATACCAGGTTATACTCTGTTTAGGCGGGGTAGGGGAGGCAAAAAAGGGGGAGGAGTTGCCTGTATGTCAAGGAGGGTATAAAGGCAACACAGATACAGGGTAGGCAGAGGGAGGCTGAGGCACTGTGGGTCACCCTTGAACCAGGAAATGGCACAGCGATATGCACAGGGGTGATATACAGGCCTCCAGATCAAAGGGAAGAAGTGGACAGGGAGCTTGAGGATGAAATACATGAAATGGCAATGAAAGGTAAGATTCTGTTGATGGGGGGTTTTAATATGCCAGATATGGATTGGACCACCTAGGCAGCTGCTTCAGCCAGAAGCAGAGGCATCCTGGATTCCCTACAAGGGCAGGACTCAGGTAGCTGGTGCTTGATCCCACCAGAGACAGGGCGATTCTTGATCTAGTAATGACCAACAGGGTAAGAATCACTGATGTCTGGGTGGAGGGGCAACTAGGATCCAGTGATCACCACGTAGTGTGGTTCAGAATACAGACAGAGATTCAGTCAAGTTACACTAGGGCCAAGGTTTTCGATTTCAAAAAGGCAGACTTCACTTAAATGGGGAGAGTTATTAAAAGTGTCCTGGAGAATAGGGGACAGGAGTGGGGGAGGTGAAAGAACAGTGGGAGAAACTAAAAGGAGCCATAGTGAAAGTAACAAACAAATGCATCAGATTAGTATCAAAAGACGAGAAGGAAAATGCCACTATGGTTCTCAAAAGAGGTAGCAGAAAAGGTAAGAGCTAAAAGGGCAGGGTTCTGGAAATATAAGGAGACTCAAAGGGAGGAGGACAGAGAGGTGTACCAAGAGTGTCTAAAGGAAGCAGGAAGGGCAATGAGGTGAGCAAAGGCACAGAACAAAGAAGGTTTAGCGCAGACAGTAAAAGAAGGGGACAAGACATTCTACAGGTACATCAGCGAAGGGAGGAAAACCAGGGGAGGAACTGTAAGACTAAAAGGGGAAGGAGGGGAGTGTAAGGAGGGAGACATGGACAAGACAGAAATACTGAATAAATAATTCTGTTCAGTATTCACAGAAGAGGGGGAGGGACAGGGACCACAATTGAGCATCAGATGCCAAGGGGGGAAAGAGGTGGACAACAGTCCATTCACTGGGGAGAGAACCTTGCAGGAACTCACTAAATTGAAGGTGGACAAAGCAATGGGACCAGATGGCAAATACCCCAGGATACTATAGGAGCTGTGAAGAGAGTTAGCAGAACCTCTGGTTGCATTGTTCACTTAACACAGGAGTAGTGCCATAGGATTGGAGGAGGGCACATGTCATCCCTCTACACAAATCAGGCACTAGGGAGGCAGCAGGCAAGTATAGGCCAGTCAGGCTCACCTCAATAGTGGGGAAGATCATGGAGGTACTACTTAAGGAAAAGATAGTGGGACATCTAGAAGCCATCGGTGCCCATGACCCTAGGCAACATGGGTTCACAGCAGATAGGTTGTGTCAGACAAATCTCATAAACTTCTTCGACTAGGTGATGAAGGAAGTGAATCGGGAGGTGTGGTGGGTGTAGCCTACCTCGATTTCAGCAAAGCCTTTGACACCATCCCACACAGGAGGCTGGTTAACAAGACGGGTAGTCTGGGCATGGGAGACAAGGTGGTAAACTGGGTTAGGAACTGGCTAATGGACAGGAGACAGAGGGTGGTAGTAAATGGAGTACAATCTGGGGAGAGGAGGGTGACCAGTGGAGTACCTCATGGATCAGTCCTTGGACCAGTTCTGTTCAATGTCTTCATCAGTGACATTGCAGGAGGGCTGGAAGGATAAGTCTGCCTGTTTGCGGATGACACAAAGATCTGTAACAGGGTGGATACTCCTGAAGGGGTGGAGAAAATGAGGAGGGACCTGGGGAAACTTGAGAAATGGTCTGCAGAGTGGCAACTGAGGTTTAATTCAAAATTATGCACCTGGAACACAGTAACCCTGGGGAGAGCTACAGGATTGGTGGGGAAGTTGCTGACAATCACCAAAGAAGAAAGAAACCTGGAGGTTACTATTTCAGATGACCTTAAAATGTCAAAGTAGAGCACAAAGGCAGCAGGGAGGGCCAGTGGCATGCTGGGGTGCATAGCATGGGTTTTCACCAGCAGAAGGTGTGAGGTAGTGGTGGTATACATAACCCTGGTCAGAACTCACATGGAGTACTGTGTGCAGTTCTGGAGGCTGCACCTTCGAAAGGACATTAACAGGCTGGAGGCGGTCCAGAGAAGGGTGACTAAGATGGTACAGGTCTTGCACCACAAGACTTATGAGGAGAGATTAAGGGACCTCAATATGTACTCACTGGAGAAGAGGAGGGAGAGAGGGGACATGATAGAAACATTCAAGTACCTCGGGGGGATCTTCCAATACAGGAGGAGTACAAGAACTAGGGGGCATGACATGAAATTGGAAGGCAGCAGGTTAAGAGGGAATGTGAGGAAGTTTTTCTTCATGGAGAGGGTGGTGGATGCATGGAATGGTCTGCACAGGAGGTGGTGGGAGCAAGCACTGTGGTTGGATTTAAACATGCATGGGACAGGCATAGGGGAACCATAGAGGTTAATCGGGGGGAGGGTCAAAAGCTATAATCAAGTACAGGACTTATAGGCAGACTGGATGGGCTTAGCAGTCCTTTTCTGCTGACAATTTCTATGTTTCTATGAATCAGTGTAGACAGTAAGGGACACAGCGGCATCTCTACTGATGATTTACTGTACTTGGATATAACATTACAGCATGTGGGTAAATCATAAGGAAGATAACCAACCTGACTTTAAAAATAAAAAAACTACTTATTTAAACCTAATGAATGTCATGCAACATTGATGAATCACGCATAATAACACTAATCAAGTACGTTACCCAATATTCATGTTGTGTGTGTACTGGGGTGGGACAGGGTCGGAGGGCAAGCGGACAGGCACTTAAATCATTCCGCTCCTAAGTTAATACATGTTCATGTACCAGTATATGATTAGTAACAGCTTGTTTCATATGACAGTTATAAATATCAAAATCTATATATACATTTAAAACAAATGAAGCAAAAAATCAGTATTACAGAGTAGTCTCTATTTTGAATGGAAATTACCTTTTGATCTTTGAGATGGCAAATAGCTGAGGTTAAATGTGTTTTACCACGTACAAATGATGCTATCACTAAATGACTTTTAATAGATGAAACAAGTACTAGTAAATGTAAGTAAATGAATATTACAGAGTACAGTCCTCCCTCCTTTGTCTGCCACCTTTTTATTTGCTACCCTCGCTTACTGAAAGCCAGGATGTACATAGGTTGGCAGACGAAAGAGGGAGTACTGTATATACTAAACTCTGCTGGGTCTGCCTGGTCAGTGCATCTTTGGATGGAATGCTTACACCACTTGTGAAGATATCCAAGGTCAAATTGCTCTAGTGAAGATAAATAAGGTATCACACTGGTCCTCACTGCAGTCTCTGGTGTGTCACAGGTAGTCCGAGAGTTCCTAGGACCTAGGTAAGATGGCCTCAATAGGATGGGATGGTGGCAATGGTGAATGGCCGTAGACCCTGCTTTGTAGGGGGACAGCAGTATAAAGAGAGTTTCAAAAAGAATGTGCTTGCAACCACCATTACTACCAAAAAAGTGCCTTCAGAGAATTAGTAATGCATAATATCATGACGTTACCGCAGTCACAATGTGTTAACAGTCATGACTGGATTTGTGCAGAAAAAAAGCCTGTGGATTTGTACAGAAAAGTCCCTGTTGCACTCCAGGTCTGGGGAATGAAAACTCAAAAGTGCAATATGCCATGAAACAATGTTATTGGGATTGGGGAATTTTATGTGACACGTACAGATTGGCTTCATCATTTTGGAGTCAGTTACGATATCATCCCCCAGCCTTTCAGGTGTCCCCCAGGGCTCCATCTTATATATGGGCATAGGATGGAGCCCTGGGGGACACCTGAAAGGCTGGAAGATGAGATCATAACTGACTCCAAAGTGCTGAGGCCAATGGGGACATTAATGGAGACCCTGCTGAAGGAGAGGCTGATTGAGAACCTGGGGATAAATTGACTGCAGGACCACTGACAGCATGGTTTCACAGAGGGGAAGTCATGTCAAACAAATCTCATAGATTTCTTTGACCGGAGGACTAGGGAGGTGGATATGGGAAAGCAGTGAATGTGGCCTGTCTGGACTTCAGTAAAGCCTTTGACACTGTACCACACAGAAGGCAAATAAAAAAACTTAGCAACCTGGAGGTTGGAAAGAAGGGGGTAATCTGTGTATTGGTTAGTAAATGAAAGTCACTCTGGGGAAGGAGGAATGACCAGTGGAGTGCCACAGTGATTGGTACTGTGTCCTGTCCTCTTCAATGTCTTCATAAATAACACTGCTGAGGAATTGGAAGGGAAAGTGCGTCTTTTTGTGGATGACACAAAAATCTAAAACTGAGTGGATACCAATAAAAGAGTGGCATGGAGAGAATGCAGAGGGATCTGGGGAAACTAAAGGAGTAATCTAGGGCAGCAGCTGGATTTCAGTGCCAAAAATTGCAAGGTCATGCACCTGATGTGGGGAAACCTGGCAGATGTATATAAGATGGGGGTACTTACAGTCACCAAGCAAGACAGGGACCTTGGGGTAATCATAGCTGATGATCTCAAGGTGGCATGGATAGTGCAACAAGGCAGTTGACAATGCTAGTGGGATGCTGGAGTCCATAGGGAGGGGGATTTCTAGCAGGAGAAGGGAAGTGGTGTTGCTACTGTATTGCTCATTAGTGAGACCCCACCTATAGTACTGTGTACAATTCTGGAGGCCACACCTCTGCAAGGACATTGATCCAGAGAAGTGCTACCAAAATGGCATGGAGAGGGTGTGGAAACTCATCATGCACTCCCTGAAGTACAGGAGAGTGAGAGGGGACATGATTGAGAACTAAGATACAGGATGGGAGCCTCTTCCTCTGAGGAGGAGCACCAGAACATGGGAGCATGCAATGAAGTTTGAGGGGGGAGTTTAAGAGGGATGTGAGGAAACACTTCTTCACAGAAAGGGTGGTAGGTGCCTTCAACAGTCTGACAGAGGAGGTGGTGGTGGCAAAGACAGTGGAGGGCTTCAAGCATGCATGGGATAGGCATGCGGGCATAATAAGTAGAAGAAAGAAGGACACCTGAGACTGAATAGGGTCTAGGGAGTAGTAATAGGCAGGGAAATAGGGCAGATTAGATGGGTCTACTACCAGTCCTTTTCTGCTGACAAATTCTGTTTCTGTATTATATATTCATTGCAAAAAACATTGGTAATGCACTAGTTAGGGTTAAAGCGACAATAGTAGGAAACGTGGTGTTAGGCTTCCTAACCATAACACTCCAATCCCGCCCTGCAGGCAGCAACAAGAAAAACCATTACGGTTTGGCCTCTCCTGCATCTTTGCAAATCAGGCGTTGTGTGTACCTTGGGGCTGTCTGGCCTAGCATTCACCCCATTCCATCAGTAAATAAGCCAAGATGTGTAGAGTATATGAGAATGTCAATGAGGTGAGTGTTAGGGTTGACAACCCCAAGGTACACCCCACGCCTAATTTGTGAAGATGCAAGAGATGTTAAACCATAATCTTTTTTTCCTATTGCTTCCTGCAGGATGGGGGTGGGGTGTTAAGGGTGGAAACCGTAGCACCACATTTCCCTTCTTTTTTTGCTTTAACCCTAACTAGTACATTAGCAAAGTTTTTTGCAATGAATTTCCTTACTTTTTGAGATAGTATAATCACAACCTCATTTGCCTGTGGGTGGGAGGGTCCTGCCCTTCTATCCCTCCCTCTGGGCCCTGTGCTTCCATTTCTGCCAAAACAGCAGTTTACTTGCTTTGTTGTAAGGCTTTTTTTAAATTCCAATGTTATCCTATGGGAATTTAGAATTTTTTAATTGTTATGGTTTTTATATGGCCCCTAATTTTTAGGTGTTATTTTTGTAGTACTCATTAAGATCTTCCGTTTGGGCCCGGTGGCACTGAGGGTTGAGGTGCTGGATGTCACACCCCGCACCTCCCCGACAACCTGAGTTCGGGATCAAGCTTGGGAGTTGGGGGTCGGCAGGGGAAGGAGATGGATTGAGCGCCTACGGGCAGTTCTCCTCTCCGGGCAGGAGGGTTAGGGATACCCGGTGCTCTGGTGACCCCCGGTGGAGACCGGAGGTACCATCGAGCCGCTGGGTTGCATGTAAGAGTGTGGTTGATGCAGGCAGGGTTGCCGTGTGCCTTGTCATTAGATGTGCACCACGCAGGGGGGAAAGGGGATCTCAGGCTAACCACCACAAGAAATACCCCTCCAGCCCTGGATAGGTGATGGCCCTGCCAGTGCCAGTGCCACACACCCAATGCTGGTTCCCTGCCACTGCTCCCACGGTCTCCCTGGGTTGTCCTCCCCCGACCCAGGGAACCTTACCGAACCTGAAGATGGTAGAAGAACACAGCGGGTGGTAGAGCAAGCTGGTGAGTGCAGTGGCCTGAGAGAGTTCCAGGCTGGAGGGCTACAAAAAGAATTAGAAATAAATAAATAAATAAAAGATCTTCCGTTTGATATATAGGTTGTCCCGTAAGTCCAAATAAATGTTGAAGGAGTTATGGCTTGTTGAAGTTCAAATGTAGAAAAAAAATTAAGTCCAATTTTGTATGAAGGCATTCTTTTTTATATTAGTGAAACATCCATATGAAAAAGGATCCCTCATACAAAAAAAGAATCGGAAAAAAAAAAAGTCCAGAATCTTTTTTCGTATGACAGCATCCTTTTTCACATGAATGAAAAAAGCATACTAAAAAGGATCTCTTCATAAGAAAAAAGAATTTGTACTTATCCCCCGATTCTTATTATCATATGAAGGTAGAAACATAGAAACATAGAATTTGACGGCAGATAAGGACCGCTTGGCCCACCAGTCTGCCCATTTCCTGCCTACTGGATAAGCTGCAGATCCTAGTTAACCAGCAGCCTACTTTTCCTACCCCCATCCCTAGAATTGCCTTATGACTGTCCCATGCATGCTTGAATTCCACCACTGTTTTGACTCCACGACTCTTCTCCGAAGGCCGCTCCATGCATCCACAACCCTCTCTGTGAAAAAATACTTCTTAAATTACCTCTGAGCCGCCCCTCTATCTTCAAATTGTGCCCCTTGTTCTTGCACACCTCTTTTTGAAAGATGCTACCCTCTTGGACTTTGTTGATTCCCTTGAGGTACTTGAAAGTTTCTATCATGTCCCCCCTCTCCCTCCTTTCCTCGAGGCTATACATATTAAGCTTCTTTAGTCTCTCTTCATATGTCTCCCGTGCAGACCCTGCACCATTTTAGTTGCCCTCCTCTGGACAGCTTCCATCCTGTCTATGTCTTTGCGAAGACTGGGTCTCCAGAACTGCACGTATACTCAGATGGGGTCTGACCAGCTGTCTGTACAGAGGGATAATAACTTGTTTTCTACTGGTGATGCCTCTCCCTATGCATCCCAATATCCCCCAGCCCTCATTGCTGCCCTCTCACATTGCTTGCCCACCTTTAGGTCATCTGATATGACTACCCCAGGTCCCTTTCCATTTTTGTTGTTGTTAGTATCTCACCCCCATTGTGTACTCTTCCCTGGGTTTTGTTTCCCAGGTGCATTACCTTGCACTTCTTAGCATTGAATCTAAGCTGCCATATTTGACCATTCTTCTAACCTTGCCAAGTCCCTTTCATCCTTTCCACCCCACCTTGTGATCAACTCTGTTGCAGATCTTTGTGTCATCTGCAAAGAGACATATTTTCCTTCCAGTCCTCTGCAATGTACGCTTATAAAGACATTGAAGAGGACTGGTCCTAATACTGAACCCTAGCGTGCCCACTAGTAACCCCCTTTCATCAGAGTGGACTCCATTTACTATTACTCTCTGTGTCCTATTTTCCAGCCAATTTTTTACCCAGGCTGTCATCTTGGGACCCACTCCCAGGCTAGCTAACTTGTATATTAATCTTTTGTGTGGGACTGTGTCAAATGCCTTGCTAAAGTCTAGGTAGGCCATGTCCACAGCCCCTCCCTGATCTACTACTTTGGTCACCCAGTCAAAGAAATCTATCAGATTTGTCTGGCATGACCTTCCTGCTGTGAATCCATGCTGCCTTGGGTCCTGTGCCCCTCTGGCCTCTAGATACTTGACAGTTCTTTCCTTCAGAAGTGATTCCATCATTTTCCCTACCACTGAGGTTAAACTAACAGGTCTGTAGTTTCCTGCTTCTGCCTTGCTCCACTTTTGTGAAGGGAATCACATCTGCCCTCCTCCAGTCCTCGGGTACCACCCCATCCTCCCATGATTTGTTAAACAGGGTAGTCAGTGGTGTCACTAATTCTACCCTTAGTTCTTTTAGAATTCTGGGATGAATCCCATCAGGCCCCATTGCTTTGTCCACCTTCAGTTTTAAGAGTTCTTTCAGAACCCTTTCTTCTGTAAATGGGCTGGTATCAACTTCTGTATCCAGTGTGTTTCTACTGTTTGTTCTAGGTACCCTCTTCCTTTGTAAATACTGAGCAAAATATTTGTTTAGTATCTCTGCTCTTTCACAGTCTCCTCTGCCCCCTCTCCCCTTTATTAAGCCTCACTATCCCTCCCTTGGTCTTCCTTCGCTCCTGATGTACCTATAAAAGGTTTTATCCCTTTCTTAACTGAGTTGGTTATCTTTTCTCGGTTTGGGCCTTTGCTGTTCTGACTGCCTTCCCAGCTTCCTTTTGCTTTAACTGATACAGTTCTCTGTCCTGCTCCTTCTGCGATTCCTTGTACTTCCTGAAAGCTTTCTTTTCTCTTGAACCTTCACTGCCACTTCCTTTGAGAACCATAGTGGTTTCTTACATCGTTTAGTTTTGTTTATTTGCTTCACACAAAGGCTTTTTGCCTCTGTGATGGCAGTTTTATTATTCCCATTGTTCTTCCACCCTCCTTCCTGCCCATGTGCTAGTGCATTCCTTAGGCACTTACCCATTTTGGCAAAGTCAGCCCTCCTAAAGTCCAGTACCTTTGCCTTTGTATGGCTTGACTCTATTGCTGTGTTTATTGTGAACCATACTGTTCGATGGTCGCTAGTTCCCAGATGGCTACCCACTCTACATCTGTGATCCTCTCTTCATCTCCATTTGAGAGAACCAGGTCTCAAGATTGCTCCTCTCGAGTGAGCTCCAATACTAGTTGTCTAAGGCATGCCCCTGTAGGGCATCTAGAATAACCCACTCTTCAGTGGCTGTGGCCACTGCACTCCAGTTAACATCTGGCATATTCAGATCACCCATCAGCAATATCTCCCCTTTTTTTGCCATACTAAGTAACTTTCTATCATTTCCTTGTCCATTTCCTCCCCCTGAGAAGGGGGTCTGTATACAACCCTGTGCGGATTGTGGTGCCATTGCGGTCTCCAAATTTACCCACAGTGCTCTCCTCCTGTTTTCTCTTTGTTCTGTTACTTTGATTCCTTCCTTATGTAAAGAGCTACTCCTCCTCCTCTTTTACCCTCCCTGTCCCTCCTGTAGATAGTGTATCCTGGTATGTTTATGTCCCAGTCATGGTTTTGTGCGAACCATGTTTCTGTGACTGCCACGATATCCAGATGTTCCTCCTCCATCAAGGCCACTAATTCAGGAAGCTTGTTACTCAGACTCGTGCATTGGTACTCATTGCTTTCCATTTTTGATGGCTTTACTTTCTGTTGCAGCATCCCCACTGACCTTTCTACCTCGGTCTTTTTCATTTAGTACCCTGTTTTGTAGGGAGAGGCTGGGATTTTCCTGCTGCTCATCAGTGCCTCCCTTTGACTAGTTTAAAAGCTTGCCAATGAAGCATTTAAACCGATTGCTCAAAAGACTTGTTCCTTCCTGGACAGATGCAGACCATCCTTGTAGTATAGGCTGGTGTCCTCCAGGTGGAACCCAGTCCCCAATGAAGCCAAACCCTGTTCTCCACACCATTTTTTCAACCACTCATTAAACTGCATGTGCAAAGTACCCTTGCCTCACTCATGCCATTTACAGGCAGCACCTCTGAGAAGGTTACTGTGTGTGCTACTTGTCTTAGGCCCTCCCCAGTTCCAAAAGGTCCTTCTGCACTGCTCTAATCTCATGTTGAGCCAAGTCATTTGTCCCTAGGTGGACAATGACATCCAGCTCAGACTCCGTGCAGCTGTTCTAGTGATCCTGAGGATGCGCCTGTCCCTACAAGCCATGGCACCAGGCAGGCACTTTACTTCAGTTTTCCTGCTCCCCAGTTCTATCCCCTAATAATTGAGTCCCCCACCAGGAGCTGCTTCCTTTCCTTGTGGCATCCTTTGCCTCTCTCCTGTGGGCCTCCCTTGTGACAGGCATCCTCAGCCTCCTTAATCTCCTCTGTGGGTGCATCCATAGGGGAGCTGTGCTCCCCCAGAATGGTGTATGGATTGTGGAGTGGAACAACTGACTGGGTGTGCCTCTGTTCCACCCTCCTCACCCTCCCTTAGCCCACTGTGGTCCAACTGCTGTGCTTTGCAATCTCTGAGGTAGTGGTGGTGGCTCTGGTGCTCCCTGGATGGGGGTTCCTTCCTACCATCAAGTCTGGCCTGGGGAAGGTTCTCTTACTGCTGTCCAGTGTGGCCTGAAGACGGCAACTTCCTCCCTCAGGGCAGAGAGTTGTCTGCAAATAGGGCAGCATCTCAGCCTCCAGAAAGACTCCCGGAAGACTGCTGCCCCACAGCCATTACATTGCACTACTCCCCACATGACTATGTACTTTTTTTTTGTGTGTGCTTGTGTGTGTGATTGGTTTGTTATATAGAAATATATATATATTATATAATGTGTATGCGTATATTTTCAGTGCTATGTGCTAGAGAGGATATGACATTGATATGCACCTTGCACTCTTGAGGAAATGATGTCAGAACCCTAGGTATAAAGGAACTATTTCCGGGAGGGGTGGAAGGGTTGGCCTAAACTGTGCCCTCACAAAACAATCAGCTAAGAGCTCTAACCTACCGCTGCGATGAGTGCCTTCCTGTCTGCAAGATACTATACACAACAATTTGACAGAGAAAATCCCTGCTAATCAAACAGAGAAAAATCCAGACATCCAAGTCAGACACAGGTAAACCTCCCCAGCCCCAAAACAGCCTGGTGGTTTGTGCTAAAAGCAGTCAGCCCCAAAATAAGTCAGCTGTGCTTTGAACTCTTCCTGCACTGAAAATCTTAAGAATTGTAACAAGACTGACTTTTCCTGATAATTGTAAATTCTTTCTTTCACCTTTCAGTTAGAAGCAGCCTCACCTGCAGTATATCTGCTACAAACCACAGACAATTGAAAGGTTCCCTCCTCCCTCTGTTGTGAGAACAACTCGCTTTCTTGCAAATCCTATGTTCAATATTACAGCTCCCAACAAGATATAGTTTGGCTAGGAAAAATATTAGCTGTTCTGATGAGTTTGCTATAAACACTTGCTTATAATACTATTCTTCTCAGGTCTGTTACCAAAGCTATTGGCTGAATTAAGTCTCTGTGATGAAATCACTTCCTGAGAAAGTTTGGAATTGCCTTTTAAGGCAAACAAAGATAAACACAGAAAACAGTTTACTGTCTGGGTCAAATACACAACCTGTACCTGCACTTATTTCAGGATTTGTGACAAACGTTTCGCCCAGAGTTTAAAATCTTCCTTCACTGAAAATCTTAAGAATTGTAACAAGACTGTCTTTTCCTGATAATTGTAAATTCCTTCTTTCACCTTTCAGTTAGAAGCAGCCTCCACCTGCAGTATATCTGCTACAAACCACAGACAATTGAAAGGTTTCCCTCCCTCTGTTGAGAGCACAACTCGCTTTCTTGCAAATCCTATGTTCAATATTGCAGCTCCCAACAAGAGATAGTTTGGCTTGGAAAAATATTAAAAAGGTATTCTTTTTGTATGCTTTTTCATTCATATGAAAAAGGATGCATTCAGACATGAAAAAGAATCAGAACAAAAACTAAGTCCAAATTATTTTTTTCGTATGAAGGAATTCTTTTTCATATGGGTCAATTCCTTTTTTGTATAGCCATATAAAAAAAGAGAATCGGCTCACGAAAAATGATTTTTAAATGTCTAAAAAAGACATTTCTGGGTCATTTATCCACAAACTAAGTATAGAATCCACCTAATGGGGCCCTGTTGAGCAAGATACATGTGTTGGTGTGTGTGCAGGATGTCATTTTTGTGGGTTTTGAATTTTTTTTTTGCAAAAATGGAAACAAGATGGCTGCCATACAGAAAAGGATTTTCTTCCTCATGAAAAGGATTAACCTCGTATGAAAAAGGATCCTTTTTCGTATGGACCAATTTCTTTTTTCTTTCCAAGCAGCTATCCAAAAGACTGTACTGAGCATACTAAGAACTGAAATGTTAAAATTTAGTAACTTTGGAACAGAGTAATAGTTTTCCACCAAACCAACAAAAGCCACCACTGTGGCCCATGCTCTTTCTACCCTGAACATTTCAGACCAAATTCTAAACTGTCTGGGTGCTAGACAATGACAAAAGAACAGCAAAATCATCAATTATTTTCACTTTTTTCACTATCTGCATCTCAAAATCCACACATCCACCCGGAATGAAACTTGGCATGTCACAAGATCTACCCCCAAGACTGTGCATGCAAAGCTGCATGCAAATCCATTGAATGGTTTTGAAGCTATTAAAATGCAAAATTTGAAGTTTAACATAAAACCCCTGCTCAACCCTATCTATAGTGACACTACAGCACCACCATAATATCTATCTATCTGCGATCTCTGTGCTAAATGATTGCCTCCCCAAAATCAAAGACTGGATGAGCTCCAGTTGGCTGAGACTGAATCCAGATAAGACTGAGGTGTTGATTGTGGACCCGGGTCACCCTGGGACGGGTTTGGGGGCTGGGCACGTGTCGGGCCTGTGATTTGATGGTGTCCAGCTCACTACTTCAGATCAGGTGCAGAACCTGGGCATTATCTTTGACGACGGCTTGATCATGAAATCTTAGGTGTCAGCTGTAAATCCTCATTTTACCATCTGTGGAATATCGCCCAGGTGAAACACCTGGTTCCACCGGGCAACCTTACAACATTGGTCCATGCCTTCATTACTACCCGTCTTGACTACTGCAATGCTATCTACCTAGGGCTGTCTGGTGTTGATATCTGTCACTTGCAGCTGGTGCAGAATGCTGTGGCCAGGCTGCTGACTGGTACCTCTAGATCCAGTCATATAACGCCTGTGCTGCGCGGACTGCACTGGCTGTCAGTTCAGTGGCGGATCACCTATAACGTAGGCTTGCTTACCTTTAAAGCCCTACATGAACAGGGACCTGACTACCCGAAAGATCTCCTGACACACTACTCCCCCAATCTGCCCCTCTGATCCGCCGATGAGGGATTGCTAGAGATTCCCAGGGTTCATCTTAAAACATCTGGAGCTCGTGCCTTTTCATTTGTAGTATCAACCCTGTGGAATTCTCTACCTCGTCGGTTAAGAGAATGCCTAACCGTCAGTAGTTTTAAATCTTTGTTAAAATCTTATTTATTTTCACTGGCTTTCCCAGACTGATTTTTAATTTATATTGCTGTTTGCCTGTATATTTATGCTTTATATTCTGTACAGCGCCTTGATATTGAAAGGCGTTATATAAATAAAGATTTGCTTTGCTTTGCTTTATCTATCTATCTATCTATCTATCTATCTATCTATCTATCTATCTATCCATCTATTAGCATATAATAGTAATGTTTCTTGACACTATGGACCTAGAAATCAATCTATCTATTTATCTATCTATCTATCTATCTATCTATCTATCTATCTATCTATCTATCTATCTATCAGCATATAATAGTAATGTTTCTTGCCACTATGGACCTAGAATGGGAATACTGTGATATTCACACTCTAGGTCCACAATTTTTATTCTAGGTTCATAGTGGCAGTGTAGGCATAGTGAAGATGGGGTATACTGGTTATACTTATACAGTGCAAACCTTCATGCTGAGGTTGTGCTAGATTAACATCTCTGTTGAAGGTGGCCGCTGATCAATCAGGACACAGGATCTTTTCTTGCCATTGAATAATGAAAGGCATGGCATAAATCAGATATGCCAAGGCCCTAATAAAAATATCACAGATATATTCCTTCATGCAGTTTGACCTTTTGACATTACTCATGGTTTCACTATCTCCAGCCTTGATGCTTATGTATTGGGGTGAGTTGTAATTACGCAGATGACACCAAACTCAGGGGGTCAGGTTTTGACTGATCAGGATGCTGACTCATTACAGTTTGACCAAACTTCCTCAGAGATATATGCTAAGGAATGGGGCATGGATTTCATTTTGATATATGTGCTATATTGCATCTTGGCACCAGAAATAAGGAACACACTTATTATTTACAAGGGTAGGTCCTAAAAAGACTAGAAATGAAAAAAGACCCTGGGTTATTGTTATTTAACTCATTACCTCCTGGGTGGCCATTTTGTGTCAAATAAACAATGGATAGTTCGGACTTCATATGGAGCTATTGGAGGTAATGAGTTTTAAGCAATAATCCACAACTGGGTGTGGGTCACGGTTGAATTTACCCATGCCTGGTGTGGTTCTGTCACAAGCCCGCGGACACAGAAGTTGCAAAAAGCACATCCAGCTAGTGCAGGATGCAGCTGCCAGGTTACTTGCTGGGCAGCCTAAATCTTGCCATATTACACTGGTGTTGCGTGAGCTGCATTGGCTGCCAGTCAGGTGGAGGATCCTCTTTAAGGTGGGGCTTCTCACCTATAAGGCCCTCCATGGTCAGGGCCCTGGTTACCTGTTAGGCCTTCTGGTTCCTGCTGTCTTGGCTTGCCCCCTCTGTTCCTCTTATGGGGGCCTCCTAGCAGTTCCCAGGTCGAGGTTGAAATCGGCTGGCGACAGGGCAATCAGTGTCACCACCCCGGTCCTATGGAACTCGCTCCCTTTTGGGTAGACCCTGGAGTCAGTTGAAAACCAATTATGACTGACTTACCACATATTATGACTGATTTTTTCAACTAGTTTGAAATTTCTGACTTCAACTAACTGAAGAAAATCCAACCAATTGTTTCAACTTTCGACGTCGCTGAATTTTATTATGTAGTAGTTTGTCGTAATTTTTTAACTTTGTATCTTTGATTTATTAAAATGTTGACTACAAAAGTTAATGAAATGTATGGAAAAGTCCCCCCCCCCTTGAAATCAATGGGACATGTGTGCACACTCAGTCCTCGCCTTCTGACATCACAAAATGGGGCTGCGTGTGCCTACGTGGCGGCGTGTTGGTGGGTTAAGGACAGGAAGAAGCTCCATTTTTAGCATTTGGGATTTAGCAGCATGGCAACTTCATAAATGGGCAGAAACAAAAAGAAATTATTTACGTCCCTCAACTCTGGGGCAGGTGAGGTATTGCATATGTTGGAGGGAGCAGCAACTAGGCAGCAGCAGCTAAGAAGCTGGCTGCTCTTGAAAATGCAAATACAAAGTGCAGTGAAACAAATCTACACATAGTACGGACCCACTAAAGCACAATAACCAGTCAAAACAACAACAAAATATACTAAGCCCCTGAAAGTAACAAGTTGAAGCAGGGCAGTAAAACAGTATACAGTATAGAAAAATAATCATCAGTAATACTAGTTACTTAGAAAAAGAACTGTAAGTCTAAAATACAGTATACGTAGGGCCTCTTAAAGAGACCTACCAAGCTAAATGAAACAGCCCCTGCACCTGATATATAGGTGCTGTACCTCAAGGGGCTGCTTCTAATGTACAGCTTGCTAAAAATAATAACTTTAGTAAAAAATTATAACGCTCATAAAATAACAAGATGAATACAGTTTTACAAAACACATTCGTGTACATGCTGAAAGCCAAAACAAGTTCAGAAACTGTCAGAGAATGTTTTTTTTAATATGCATGAGGTTTTTAGCTTTAAATTTAAACTATGAATACATCTCAATTCTGGTATACCATACAGGAGGTATTTCTAGGGGTCCTCCATTAAACTGTTTTTAGTCTCACAGATTCTATGACTACTAGTACACTAGCATATATTGATGGTTAGCTCTGTTTGCTAAAGGGTACCTTCTAGCTTCTGTGGGGAGTTTAAAGAGACTTACCAGCCACGGCCCCTGCACCTGATATATAAATGTTGTACCTCATGGGGCTGCTTCTAATGTACAGCGTGCTAAAAATAATAACGTTAGTAACAAATTATAACGCTCGTAAAATAAGAAATACTGGGTCCCAAGGATATTTGGGTTTCGGTGCCACCCATGTCTGGCCCCTCAAGGCCTGCAAATTTATGACATGATGCTAGGGAGAGCGTGGGACGAGTTCCATTCTACTCTATGGGTGGCACCTTTTGATTTTTTTATATTATAATGGTCATTTGGTCATAAAAAGTGGCCACTGGTCGACTAACGAGGCCCTTGTTAGTCGACCAGTGCCTACGTTTTATTTTTATTTTGTTAATGCTGTTTCTGGGAGCCCCTCACCTAGCCATCTGATGTCCCCCCCTCCACGCCGACTGGGTATCAGACCCCCTTCCCTTCAGCCCCCATGACTTGTCCCTCATGGTGGGGGGTGGGGAAGTACTCAACCACCAGTCCAGATCCAGTTCGGGGAGGTGCCCTCCCAGCAGCACCATAAGGGGGGACTATCATCATCCATGGTGAGGGCTCCATTTTCTACTTTTTTCTCCCTGCAGAGAGGAGTGTGCAGAACATCAGTGGAGAGAGCGCGCACGCGTCCACACATGCTCCCTCCAGACGTTGGCTCCATCTCTGCCCCCTAATCTTGTAGCATTGGCGCACTGCCCCCCAGCCGCCACTAGGAGCCAGTCAATGCCGATCACTGGTGAACCCCCCCCTCCCCGGAGAGGGAGAACAGTCCCTTGGACGCTCAATCCCTCTCCAACCCTGCCAATCCCCAGTGATCCGTGCTCGTTCACGAACACGGGTCACCGGCGTAGCGCGAGGTAAGGTGACCAGTGCCTCAGCCCTCAGCACCACCAGGCTAGCAGTGCCCACCTTTTATGACCAAATGACCATTATAATATAAAAAAACAATCGGAAAGGTGCCTCCCATAGAGTAGAATGGAGCTCATCCCTGCGCTCTCCCTAGCATCACATCATAAATTTGCAGAGTGCAGGAGTGGAGCGTGTGTGGTCCTTGGGACCTGGTATTTCTCATTTTACGAGCGTTAAAATTTTTTACTAAAGTTATTATTTTTAGCACGCTGTACATTAGAAGCAGCCCCATGAGGTACAACACCTATATATCAGGTGCAAGGGCCGTGGCTGGTAAGTCTTTTTAAACTCCCCACAGAAGCTAGAAGGTACCCTTTTGCAAACAGAGCTAACCATCAATAAATGTTAGTGTAGTAGTAGTCATAGAATCTGTGAGTCTGAAAAAAGTTTAACGGAGGACCCCTAGAAATACCTCCTGTATGGTATACCAGAACTGAGATGTATACATAGTTTAAATTTAAAGCTAAAAAAACTCATGCATATTAAAAAAAAAATTTCTGACACGGTTTCTAACCTCTTTTGGCTTTCAGCATGTACACTAATGTGTTTTGTAAAATGTTATTCATCTTGTCATGAGGATTTTAATATGTAGTCTATCTGATTCCTACAGTAGAAAACAGAAAACATTTTGTCCATTGGACCTGACCGACCATGCTCCACGCTCTGGCCTCCTGTGGGTCCAGAAACTCACCAACTGACCACCTGCTCCTGTTCTGCTCCTTGACCTTGTGGGGAGTCTGCCTTGCTCACAATGCCACCACAGTCAGAGAGAGCCCAGCTGGGCCGCCAGCAGTAGACCGATAATTGATTGCCTTGGCTTTTCAACTCAACTCCCCGGGTCCCACAGCCCCCAAGCCCTAAACCACCCAGACAAGCCAGCCAGGCACACAGCAGACACACAGACAGACTGAGTAGTCTGTGAGAGACCATCCTCCTCCTTCCTACTGCCCACTGCCCAGTCCTGACGGGCCTTACATACACATCACATATGGTACCTTGCTCACTGTAGTAGCCTGTTGCCAGTTCAGTCAGGTGTAAGGTGATGATTCAGCCATCGTTGGGTGGCTCCATGGCTCAGGCTGCTGCTGCTGCTCTACTCGGTGGTGGTGCCTGTGTTTTTTTGGTGCTGTGTGCTGCTTCCTCCCAACCCATGCAGTCAGTCCCCAACCCAGACCTACATCCCCACTCCAGTACTCCACACACTGGAACTAGTGCACCTACCACCTCCTCGCTGACTCTGAAGATCTGACTGAGACTGAGTGAGAGTTGCCCAACGGGCCCGGCTGACGGGGTCACAGGCTGATCCCGACCACGACCAGACCACTGACTTGCTGCCTTCACACGATTGCTACCTGGCTTTGCTGGAGGACTTACTGGGACCTGCACAGCCACACACTAATCTCTCTCCAGGCACTGGACATGTCAGGACAGTGGATACAGTTAACTTATTTTTAAATTAAAAGCCGAACTGCCAAATTTCGTCCCTGCAGAAAAATACTGCTCGCTCCATTGCCCACACACCAGCACAGATGCGTCTTCTCCTGACAGTCTCCTCTCCTACCTAAGCATGCTCTCCCCACCACCTCTTGCAGCCAGTCACAGACCCTCTCAAACTCTTGGTTCCTCCTTCTATCTCTCCTAATAGGTGGATGCTTCATGCCCAGGAGCCAGGGGTGCATTTTATTGGCTATAAGGCTCAGTGCTGGTGATTGAGGACCGTTACATATTCGCAGCCCCCCAGACCCTCCTCCTCCCTCTCAGGATAGAAAAAAAGAGAAAACACACTGCAGTGCACCACAAAAACAAACCTGGATGGGTCACGAAATCGTCAACTGCAGTGGATTTCAATTCCACTATTTTATGACTGCAATCCAGTGCAATTACAACTTATTGCAACTGCATTGAATTGCAACTGACTATTTCAACTGCCAACGACTGCTCCGGGGTCTACTTTTGGGGTTAAGGGGCCCCTGACTTTGGAGGTATTCAAGGCTTGCCTTAAGGCCCTCCTATTCACCCAGGCAGTTTTAGACTAAATTAATGATTGAATGAATTCTGGTTTTAATTAGAGTACGTATAGCTGATTATTTGCTGCAATTTAATATTTTATAAAATTATACATGTATGTATAACTGTATTATGTTATTTTTGTTGATGCTTTTTGAATATATGCTAATTTATTGTATGGCACCCAGAGCATCTGGGAATGGGTGTCTTTAAATAAACTTTTACTTACTTACTTAATGACTACTTTTGCTGTGTCTTCACAAGGGAAGACAGCAGGCCCTTGCTGGAGAATGGCATCAAGGCAACCTCAAAGGGGGTCCCGGAGATGAGGCAGCCAGTATTTGTATGTGAAAGGGTCTGGAAAAGGCTAGCATCCCTAAAGCTAGATAAGGCCTCAGGACTAGATGGGATGCATTCGAGGATGCTCAGATAACTGGCAGCAGAACTGGTTAAATCCATGGTAGGACTGTTCAATAACTCATTACAGATGGGGATAGTTTTGAAAGACTGGAGGGTGGTGGCCATAGTTCCACTCCATGGGGGGGGGGCAGGGAACAAGTGGGGCACTACTGACCTGTCAAATCTACCTTGTAGTATGGAAGCTGATGGAGTCATTGATCAAAGAGGACCTTGTGGATTACCTGGTGAGCAATGGTCTTTAGGACAGTAAACAGCATGTTCGTAGCAGGGAGGTCTTGTTAGACAAACCTGATAAGTTTCTTTGGCTAGGTGATGAGGGCATTGGATAGGGTCCATGCTGTGGATTTCATCTACTTTGACTTCAGCAAGGTCTTTGACTTGGTGCCTCACAGATAATTGCTGAAGAAGATGGAGGATCTGGGTGCAGCTAGGGAAATAGTAAGATGGGTAGGTAACTATCTAAAGCGGAGGCGCCAGTGGGTATTGTTGATGAGGTCAATCAGAAGAGAGGGAAGTCATAAGTGGAGTACCACAGGGATCTGTCCTGGACCCAATTCCCTTCAATATGTTCATCAATGGCACTGGAGAAGGAATTCGGGGCAGGCTGTGTCTCATCCTAGATGCCACTAAGCTCTGTGGGTGGGAGAATAGTGATATGAGAATTAGGGAAATGTAGCGTGACCTGCAAAGACTGGAGAGGTGGTTTAAGCTTTGGCAGCCAAAATTCAATACCAAAATGTGCAAGGTAATGCACCTAGGGAACAAGAACCCCAGGACAGAGTACTGGATGGGTGGGGTAAGACTTAGCAGTAAGGCTAAGGACTGGGACCTAGAAATTACGACTCCCTCAAATAATCAAGCCAGTGCAACATGACCTATAGTAAAGCAAATAGATTGCTGGAATGTATCAGGAGGGGTACTGACAGTAGAGGAAAAGAGGTAATGCTAGCTCTTCATAGACCTTTGTGAGGCCACACTTGGAGTACTGTGCCCAGTTCTGGAGTCCTTACCTCAGGAAAGATCAGCACAGGCTGAAGACAGTGCAGTGAAGGGTGACAAAGATGATGCTGGGCCAACGGGGCAGATCTTACAAGAATCTCCTCAAGGCACTGAACATGTACTCACTGGAGACCAGACAGGAGAGGGGAGATATGATAGAGACCTTCAGGTTCCTGAAAGGAATAAACAAGGTGAACTGCAGGAAATTATTTAGCATGAGTAACAGTTCAAGGTCACAAGGGCATGGATGGAAACTAACCGGAGGGAGGTTCAAGAGGGTTATGAGCAAGTTTTATTTTACAGAAAGGGTGGTGGAACCCTGAAACAGTCTACCAGCTGAGGTGGTGGGCACCAAAACCATTAATTGTTTCAAGCACAGTTGTGACAGTAGAGTGAAGGGATATACTTGTTACTCAGGGCGACAGTAACAGAGAGGAAATGGGGGTAGTGTATAGGAATAACAAGTACCCTGTATGTATAATAGGTCCTGGGGTTAGATAGGGAACCATAGGCAGACTGGATGGACTGTCTGCCATCATTGTTTATGTTTGTGTGCTTCTATGTTTCTAACATTTGGGCAAGACTGGATGACCTAAAGAAAGACAGTGCTGGTTCTTCCCCCATCACATGCTACTCAGCAAGCAGTATGGTGGATGACTTCTTAAAGGACCCCAGAAAGATAAATGCTCAAGATGTCCACTTCAGTATTGGCATAAAACAGGCACAGCCTGGCCAGCATGGCAAAAAGTGATCCTTTACTATTTAAGATGCCCAGCAATGAGTGTGCATTCAGAAATAATATTCAGCACTGCAGGCCATGTTGCTAGTAATCAAAGAAGAAAATTCCTTCCAGAAAATGTTGAAATTCTAACTTCATTAAACTGAACTATGGTGTATTTGCTGGATACTCAGAGGCACTTCCAAAACACTGCTTGAACAGTAGTGATTATCAGACTATTGGCAGTTATGCTGAAGAAGAATAGTACTTCTGGGAGAGTGTTGTCACGTGCTCCAGCCTATCTGTCCTGTTTTTCACGTCCTGTCTCATGCCAGTCACCACTTTGTTTCTTCATGTTCCAGCAAAGTACTGTGTAGCCAAACAAGACTAAAAGCATGGAGCTTCTTTCTGACTCTAAGGAATATACAAAAGAATGTCACACTCACACTTTTGTGTATTTTTTCACAATCTTATTTTTTCATTGTTGACTTAAATTTGTAAATAAATAAATCATTATTAATAAGTAATAATAACATTCATTAGTGACATTGGAGAAGGCATCCAGGGCAGGTTGTGTCTGTTTGCAGATGACAACAAAACTATGTGGGAGGGTGGATAGTGATGAGGGATTAAGGGACATGTAGAGAGACCTACAAAAGCTGGATGGGTGGTTAAAGGTCTGGCAGTTAAAATTCAATGCTAGAAAGTACAAGGTAATGCACCTAGGGAAAAAGAAACCCAGACAGAGTATTGGATGGGAGGAAAGAGACATCACTACAGCTGAGGAACAGGATCTGGGAGTTAGCATTAGCAATTCACTTAAGCAATCGAGTCAGTGAAACAAGGCCTATAGCAAGGCTAACAGGATACTGGGATGTATTTGGAACGGCACTGATAGCAGAAGAAAGGAGGCAATACTTCTCCTCTACAGATCCCTGGTGAGGCCTAACCTACAGTACTGCACCCAGTTCTGGAGTCCTCAACTCAGAAAGGATAAGGATAAGTTGGAGACAGTACAGTGTAGAGGGGCAAATCCTACGAGGAGCACCTCGAGGCACTAAATATGTACTCACTGGAGACCAGAAGGGAGAGGGGAGATATGATAGAGACCTTCAAGTTTCTTAAAGGAATTAACAAAATGAACTGCGTGAAACTATTTAGCCTGAATACCAATTTGCAGTCACGTGGACACAAATGGAAATTAACTGGAGGCAGGTTCAGGAGGTATGTGAGGAAATATTACTTTATGGAAAGGGTGGTGGAACCTTGGAACTGTCTGTCGGCTGAAGTGGTGGGAGCAAAAACAGTCAGGGAATTCAAGCAGGACTGGAACATAATGAAGGGAATAGTGGTTATCGGGGGATGACAGGACCAGGGAGGAGAATAGAGAGAAATAGGGAGGGTTAGTATTCTGGAGGAACAGTAGGTTCCTGGGATTATAGGGAACCTGGGCAGACTGGATGGACCGCTGGTCTTTTTCTGCCGTCATTGTCTGTCTTTCTATAATGACTGCACTTTGTGACATAGACTTCTTTCAGTCACGTATCCTATGCCAGTCTTTTTGTCTTGGCTAACATTTTCCTGATTATAACTCCACTGAGTTCAGACTGATTTGCTGTTCTTAACAGATAGCCATCTATAAAAGAAAAATATTAAATTAAAAAGAATATAATACACCACATCAAATTAAGTGTGCTCTTTCACACTGCTACCTCAGTCTTTCTTCATAATTAGACATTTTATTCATTGCATTGTACTAAAAAAGATTAAAAATATTGTAAAAAAGTAAAAAAACAAAATAAAAAACCCTGTAGTGTTTATGTGCATTATTATTCTTTTTCATTTAATTTAATTTCATTTTTTATTTCATTGTTATGCAAATTGCACATTTTCAAATGTACCCAGCATACAAAAAATTACAAGCAGACAAAGGAAAACAGTTTTCATGGCACTAGGCACAATTACATTAGGATTGCTCAGTTAAAGGGACACATTCACGTACAGTGGCAGGCATAGTTTGAAAGCCCATGAAAAGTTCTTTTAATTGAGGTATTGGACTTACCTGTAGCTGGAAGCAGTCCAGAGATATAGATGATTGAGTCTGTGCAATATAAATACTACATTAGAGTCATTCTTAGAACCTTGTGATGTCAGTGATGATCAAGAAGTGCCTGAATGCATTGAGTTAGGCACTGTTTGATCGTCACTGACATCACAAAGTTCTAAGAATAGCTCTAATGTAGTATTTATATTGCACAGACTCAGTCATCTGTATCTCTGGACTGCTTCTAGCTACAGGTATGCCCAATACCTCAATTAAAAGAACTTTTCATGGGCTGTCAAACAATGCCTGCCACTGTACGTGAATGTGTCCCTTTAACAAAGATGACATGTTGTTTTTAAACTGGACCATTGACTTACTACATTTTACAAAGTTTAGGCGATTGTTATAGTTCCAGGCTGTAACAAAATCAAGGGCTCACTGACTGTCTACTGTTCTTCTACATAGGATAGCAAAAGATACGCTATTCCGAGATCTAGTGTGATCATTGTTATGGTTCCGTATCATAACGGTGATCGCCGAAAGGCAATTGTCATTATGGCGATTGTACATCTCCAAAATTCAATTTCGGCCATCTGCACCCCTGGCAATAAACAGAATGGGGCAAAGGACTCTACTTTTTAATGTTATGAGGAGGGCTGCACTCCCTGCACCTCCCTACTATAAGATTCTCAACTCCAGGGGGGTGCATGCTGGGGGGGGGGGTACAACATTGTAAAAAAAAGACTACTCGGGCCGGGCACAACAAAACATACCTGCGCCTGGACCCGAACTTAGCATCCTAGCCACCCCAACCCATCACCCAGCCACCATGCCACGGAGCCAGCTTGGCAGCTCACCACGGCACTACCCCTCACAAATCTTCCTGCCCCTCACTCAGTATGCTCGCTCCACACCATGTGCATGTACATATAGCGACATCCTGTAGCTATTCGCAAACCTCCCCCATCTGATCACCTTCCCTACTCCCTCGCCCTGTCAACATGCTCCACAAGTGGGTCACCATTTTGGTAGGTGCCCCCTTGCGACTAGCCCATGTCACAGGATACCAGTTGTTATGCTGGGGAGGAAAGGGTTTGATAATAGATGGGGACATTTACCAAGAACAATTTTTTAGAGAAATATAAATATTTTAGATTTTACTCAATTGTCAAAAGAAAGTAGTTGAGCAGAAGGATATAGTAAACAATGATGTGTGTATGCAACAGAAGACCAGTTATTAATCTGTTCCAGTCACAGAATAAAATAAAATGCCATAGTCAAGGACCAACAAAGGAAAACTGTTAGCCAGAAGTATTCATGCCTCATGCAAAAGACTTAAATGAACATGAAATAAAAAGTCTAACCGCTGATGTATGGGTCCTACAACATGGTCAGCATGGGAATCGTAATCGAGGGTGCTGTCCAGGATAACCCCTGGATACTTAAAGTCATTATCTGATGCAATAGATTCTCCATTCAGCACTTTTAATGAAAGCTTGGTGGCAAAAAGCTTCTTGGTTCTTCCCAAAGATCATGGCCTTGTTTTTTTTGTATTTAGAACCATCTTGCAGGCCAAGAACCATTGTTGAAAATGATTGAAATATTTTTGCAAAGTAACATTAAGGGCCTACGTCTCTAAGTCTCATTCCTTCCTAAAAATGACTTTGTCATCCGTATACAAGAGCATTTCAGAAGAAAGACAGCCAGCACAGAGGTTGTTTAAAAAAAGGGAAAAGAGCAGGGGTCCCGATATAGAATGCTGTGGAATAACACAATTAACTGTAAAAAAACTAGAAAACTTTTTTTTTTATAACAGTTTTATGTTCTTAGCCAGCAAGGTAATCCCCAAACCAATAAATAACATCCTTGAAAAATGTCACGGTGAGAGAGAAAACAAAAGAAGGTTAACTAGATCGAATGCGTTGGTGAATCCACAAACACCAGGACCACAAATTCACCATAATCTATAGCCTGGTGAACATAGTTCATGATAGACAAGGCAGTCTCAGTATAATATAATGACTGAAAACTGTTCTGAACATGGGTCAATAAACTGTGTTTAGACAGAAAGTCAATGGTTTTGTCCATAAGAATTCACTCACACATCTTTGACAAAGGAGTCAATAGGGAAATAGGCCTATAGTTCAAAATAAGAGACTTGGGGACTGATTTATGGATTGGTTGTATAGCTGCCCGTTTGCAAGCTGAAGGATAAGTGCCAGAACAAAGTGATTGGTTTAACAGTTTAGTGAGAGAGGACACGATGCATTCATGTGCTATTTTTAAAAGCCTAAAGTCAAGGCTGTCAGTGCCAATACATAGGCATGGGTTTAGCTTATTAAGATAGCTCAGAAACTGATCTTTTAGAAGAGGTCTAAAATAACACTTTGGGTGGTTCTGAGTATCAAAAATAGAATTATTATCCAAACGTTAAACAGCATTGGAGAATTAGAATGCTGTTTGGAAAGGTGACCAAAATAATTATTAAACATAGTAGCCAAAGATGAATGGTCATTAATTACCTCATCAGTAATGTGGAAAGATGAAGGTTCACTTTTTTCAGATGACCAGTATGGAAATTTCAAAAGGAATTTAACTGTTTTTTCCTGAAAAATTCAATTTTAGATTTTTGGATCATGAATTTACAAAAATGTATTTTATATTCTGTCGTTGGGAGTTGTCTTGAGTCTTTCTGCAGGGAACCCACTTTTTATTTCAGTCCTGTAACATTCTCAAAATATCAAGGGTTAGCCTGTCACCTCTTTGGCAACAAGTCTGCATTTTCTTTAAGGGAATCAACAAGTCACAGATATCATTCAATTTTACAAAAGTGATCATAAGCAAAGAATGTCCATAATATTATTAGGGAATGATTAATCTCATAAGGAAGGAGTTGCTTTGAATCTGTTAACATCTCATTTCATTACATTTCTTGCATTAATGTATACAGAATAAGATTTACTTTTTTTGATACTCTAATGACCGTAGACTAAGCTGTGATCACTCAAACCACTGCAGCTGTGGACCCTATGTCAATGAGTAACCACAATCCAATCCAGTGTAGACTGTTAACCAGTTTTATAGTTGAGCTTGGTGATGGACATAATGGGCACAATTTCAGGATGGGTTATGCATGGCACAAGATGACTTTTGCCAAACCCAATGGCGCAAGTCACATCTTATGACATGTGTTATGCCGCCCGGTGTTCCAAAAGGCGGCCTGCGACATGGCACAGGCTGCCTGCGCCAAAGGCAGGCTATGCCACTGGCTATGCCAGAAACCCCTGTGACATGGCACAAGGGGGTTTCTGGCAGCAGTTATGGCCCTCTTCCAGAAGTTCAGCTGACAGAACGGCAAATTGCTATTCCAAGAGAAACCCCAGCAGACATTGGTCTAAGTATGGTTAGACCAGCTATTAGCTGGTCTAACCATATCCTACATCCACCGGGGTTGCACCCCCATGCTTGGTGCCCCTACAGCAGACCCCCCATGGTTCTACATAGGTTCCCCCCATCCCCATTGGCAGGGCAGCCCTCTGTGGGCAGCTTGCACCTCCACACCCCCATCCCTGAGCAATGCCCCACAGGGCAGTACACGTCCCCTGCCATGCCAATCTACTCATGGTGGTCCAGTGGCCCCCCAACCCCTCCCCAGCCCTGTGGTGCATTGCCATGGTGTCAGGGAGTGGGACTTTGGGGGGGCTGTGCCATGCGAAGCTTGCACCCTGTGGGAGGGCATTGATGTGGCTTGCAGCACCCAGATCAGGTGCTCCCTTCCTGTGGCGCAAGGCTGGAGGTGCTGCAAGTCGCAGGACATAGTCACCAGGGACCATGTCTGTTCTGGAATCTGGCATAGGGTCCCCAGCATAGTGGCATATGTTGCAACTCGCAAGCGCCAGCGAGTTACGACATACATCTTGGAGTCGGGCCCAATGAGTTAATGTAGGCCCAAAGTATAAAACAACTCACAGAAAATGTCAGAATGTTTGTCATTACAATTAAAGTTAAAATCACCAATAAAGATCCATTTACGACCAAGAGGAAGTGAATTACCAAACAATAATGAAAGTTATTTACCACCTTCAATGGGAGGAATATAAGTTACATTTACTGTAATTATCCTTCTATTTCCCAAGATAATATTAAACAGCAACTCTGCACTTCAACATGTGCGTCCATATATAAGATGTTTCAGCTGTTACACTGTACTAAAGAATACATTTTTTCATTTTCAATATTCCTTTCCAAGATTTACAGCACACCTTGGTAGTCCATCTAAAAAAATCTGTAAAGAAAACATTTGAAAACATCTGGCTTTCCCCTATTAACTCACAGTGCCTCTGCTTATGACATCATAGTTTTCACGATGACAACAGGTTATGATGTCACAAACAGCATTTGTGTGGTTAGCAAGGGGGTAGTCAGCTACATGTTGAAAGACTCAGTGAAATAATTGGTGCATTATCTGCAATATTTAGTAGCCCAACAGCAGGGGAAAGTAAAAAAAATAAATGTCAGAAAACAATGAAGTTAAAACATAACTGGTGTAAATCTAGCTTTTTAAGCGTTCTATTATATCCACCAAATTTTCATCAGATTTTATTGTTTGACTAAAACGTCGCCAACAAATTAAAAACAATACATGAATACAATATAATAAATAGAAAATCATCAGCAAGTACACAGACTGTTTATATACATAAAAATAATATGCATCACTAGAATCACATTATATAAATATATACCTACTAGATCACAGAAGCATAATTGCAGTTCATGAGTTTAGTTAGTAGGGCCATAGTGCAGCTTGTTATAGTGCTTCATACTGTTATGTTGTTATAGATTGTCTGTCATACCTTTTGCAATTTTCTCTTAACTTTATTAATTGCTGAAAAATATTTAGCAAGGCTTTCAATGGACCACAGATCTTATGTATGCATTAATAAGAATGTCAGGGCCAGATGTACAAAGCTTTGCGCGGTCTGCAAACAGTTTGCACGGGGTTAGCGTGGGATTAGCGCAGGACTGCCATATTCAAAAGGCCACATAGCGCGGGCAAAGTGCATTAGCACTGAGCAAACCATAATTATATGTAAGGGGCAAAGTGAACATGAATACAGGCGCTATGAGATATTCAGTGACTAGCGCCACGCTAAGGTGTTTAGGGTGACATAGCGTGACCCTTAGTGCGGAACAAATTACTGCTCAGGAAAAGCTGGTCTTAACCCTGGACAAACAGCTTTGCACGTCATTGGTGCATAGCGTGGTGTTTGCGTGGGGATTAGTGTGGCTTGTGCGACCCTAATATAAGAACATGACACTTAGAAAATGCCTGACATGGAGGACACATGCTGCTCACTGCTGGCACCACCATGATGCCACCAGCTGCCACCAGTCCCAGCCAAGCACAGACAGTAAGAGGGGGATCTGAGCCACAGGGGACAACTAGGTAGTGTGGCCATACAGCACACACCTGCAGACCATACATCTGTGGTGACCAACAGATGCCAGCACACACATGCAGCACTGTGGGCATGGTGGCCATTGAGGGGATGGTGTACGGGTGGCCAGACCTCACCACAGCCCAGGTGTAGCCACGTGGCTGGGACACATCATGCAGTGCACATGGGCCAGTAGTGGGAATACCCCACCTCCAGAGTGCCTGTCGGAGCATACATGCCCCCCCAGTCACATACCGCACAACTGTACAGAAGCCACGGCACACACAGCCGGCCATGCAAATGTTACTGTGAGCATTCCATGCCACAGATGCAGCATCTGTGGAGCACACAATGGTGAAACAGTACTGTCCACCTTCAGCAATCACCTGCATGCTGGGCCTGTCACTCTGTACAGTGCAGTGGTCATCACTGCCCAACATACCATAGGCATTGCTGTGTCCCTCACACTAACAGCCCCCTTGCTACTGTAGCATCTGCTGTGCACTGTAGCATGGCCTACAGTGTGACGGTTGCATACAGCACCACCACCACCTGTGCCTATGCTGTGTTCTCCCCTGGGGCACACAATGCTATGCTGTACTGCATACATGTAGCCTGCAGCAACCATCATGCACTGTCAGACTGACCTACAGGTGGAGCTGCGGCCAGACCTGGCCAGCCCCTGTACTTCCAGACTGACCTACAGGTGGAGCTGTGGGACCCTGCAGTAACGCTGGGCAAACTGCATGCAAATCAGGGAATGATAAAATGCTAATCTGGCTGTTTGCCCAGAGACTACCTAAGTAGGCTCATTTGCATGTCACTTTTGAATATGGCAGATCTTAGCACTGGGCAAACACGTTAGCACCGGTCTAACAGCTTAGCTCCGCGGTAAAGTGCGCTAATGGTTCGGGGATATTTATACAGTTTTGATCACTATTCTTTCACATCTGCTGCTGCCTGCTGCTGTACTGGGTCCATGCATCTGCTGGCATGCACATTGGCCATATAGTTCATCTCTAGCTGCCCACACGTCACTGTGCACTGTGTTAATGTTGTGGTTTTCACTTTCCGGTTGTATTTTCAGTGCTATCTTATTCCAGGGCTATGTTTGCCCTGCACTCGCAGCCCAGTTTGCATGGCCTCATTCCCATGCTATATTCAGAAGCTGTTTGCCCCGGGCTATTTCTTTTGAATATAGCTTGCTTTGTACTCCAGGCTAAGTTTGCCCGCCAGGCAGTGTTAACTTATCCCAGGGGCAAAGCTTTGAATATCTGGCCCTCAGAGTTATATAATCTGAACTATATACTGGTTTCAAAAAGGGACCTAACCCATAAATCCTTTCTTTGTCTACCATGTACATATCCCCATTACATAGAGTAAATCTTCAGTACCACCCACTGAACAGGACCACTTCTCCAAGCCACTGGGTGATTTATTATTGCGAAGTTGTAGGATGTTACTATTAAATCTCTCAAATTTGTATTTTATGAACACTCTCCATAGCTTGGGTTCTCTCAGACTGTCCAAATAAGATTTGAATTAAAAGAAGTAATTATTTTTAGAAAATCATCTTGAGTATGCAGTATCATTTATATGATTCAGATCCTCGCTACTCCAAAAATCATCAATTCTTTTGGAAATATATTTTTTGTATTTAAAGCTAAGCATAACTCCGTTATCCCAATGAGTTTTAAGAGCCAGGAGATTGTACCTGTTCAGCAAAGTCATTATTGTTGTATACCAAAAATTCTGTCTATATCCTAAATTATACCAACTGTTTTTTTTCTAATAAACATTGGCATAACAGTTCCATGTCATAACAAGGAAAATTTTACTGCGCTTCACGAAAGTACGAGTACATCTTGCCGAATACCTAATTGGCATACCACACACCAGAGCGAACACAAATTTGATGCACAGTAAAATTAATGTTTAATGTGGGGGGGCTATGCCCCCTGCACCCCCTTTGCAGAGGCAAGACCCCCACTCCCCCCAAACTAAAATAACCAACTCCAGTGGGGTAGACACTGGGGACAGGAAATTACTGTGGTCCCAGAACAGACAACAGCAACAAGTAAAAAGAAAAGTAACACCGGTGAAAGTACAAAACCTACAGGCAATCCCGAACCGAGAACCATCATCTCTGTAGCTGGCATCCCTAGCTGCCACGCCAAGTGGCCAGCTCGGCAGCAGCAGGCTGCACTACTGTATTTCACCAATACTTCCTGCAAAACCCCATCACTTCCTTCAAAACCTGTCATTGCCAGTCGCTGTTTTTCCCTCCTCTGTCTCTATTCCCCAACCCTCGCTATATAGTCACTGTCGCTGCTCCTATAGATGCCCAGATTGAGTTGCTCATATTTGAGTTGCTCAATTTGGTTCACTATTTTAATGTGCTACCTTGGTATGCCAATCTACAAGGAGGTAATCTAGTGAGTCTCAGCCAGAAATTGAGCATCCTGGTTTGTTTTATTACAACAGAGAGCAGCTGTTTAGGACCACTTCAATTCAAATGAGGGAGTTAAAGAACCAAAAGTTTTTCAGGAATAAAGAATATACAATCATCTCCATTTTTTTTCCTACTATATTGACTCGATAGAATTTGTATCCTTGCTGATAAATGTCACAATCGGTTGTGTTGTTATTTAGCCCGGTTTCTGATGAGCCTATTATGTCAAATTTATACATACAGTACATAGATGTTGTCATTGTTAGCAGATAAGAGCCTTCTGTCCACCTAGTCTGTCCATGAACTCTAGTATCTGTGCTTCTTTTTTTTTTTGAAATTTAAACTTTATTATTTTCCATTATAGGACAGGTACATAATAAAACAGTACAGATATGAATATGGATAGTTAGATCGAAGGTAACCTGTCCCTCAACCCCTTCCCCCATACCCTACCTTGCTGGATACATCTAGACCAACTTAGGAGTATACCGTGGCTGACATATTGGCCAATAACACAAGCTCAAAAAAACAGACAATCTCCTGGTTAGATGACATCCGGAAGTAAGAGCTCGAACCTGAGACAGGTATAGAGTTTGCAGCTTATTCCATGTCTTAGCATACACGGGGAGGATGTTTCTATTACTCGCTCCCATTTGTTCCACTTTAAGGTTCGAAAATAATTCTCTTAACCATTCCGAGTAACTCAAAGGTAGATCATCTAACCAATGCTTCAAAATGATTTGCTTAAGGGAAGAGGAGATTAATGCCATGTAGTACCTCCTTTGTTTTACCCTTATCCTTTTACAGTCACCCACCAGACAAATTTCAGGGGTGAACAACTCCGCTATTCCCAGCAATGGGTCAGCCTTAGACTGGATCTGTTCCCAAAGCTGTTTAACCGGAGGGCAGTCCCAAAAAATATTCATTAAGGAGCCTTCCTTCTGATGGTATCTGTTACGTCGAGGATGAGAAACCCTACCAATCTTGTACAATCTCAGTGACATCCAATACATGTTGTTAACAAGTTTGTATTGCATTAAACGTAGTCGGTCCTGTGTGATATATTTATAATTCTCCAGCCAAATTCTAGGCCATTGCTCTAGTAACTCCAGAAATTGTGTAGACCAGTAAGTAGGGGTGCTAGTGACCTCGGTGAATGTCAATTCATATAGGGAGGCATACAGCTTGGATACTACATGAGGTCCCCATGCCCCCTGGGCCAAATTTTCAAACAGGTCTTCGTCCTTCCTGACCCTGCTCATCTTATCTTGGACTTTCAAAAGCATATGCCTAATCTGGAAAACTTTGAACCCCTGATCTCTGCCCAGATGGTATTTTAGTCAAATAGTCTCTACCAAGAGACACCCACTTTCATCTAAAAAATCCTTGATCCTGGCCTCCCTTAGTTGTGGGATCCAGGACTCTGTAATCACCTTTCCCCTATTTTAAAGTTAGGATTTTTAATAAGGGGCTGATTGGGATCCTTACTTCTATCATATTTGAGGAAGGAGCAAAGCTGCACATGGATTCTAAGTGATACAGCTATGGGGGAAATCAGCCAACTTCTTGGGGAGGCATCTGTTGTTAGAGTAGAGGATGGCCACTGGCGAAAAACCAGCCTTCCTAATCAATTCTAGTTCCAGGTTCACCCATGAAGGAATATATTTCTGGGAATCCAACTCCTCTTTGGTGAGCAGCCACTTTAAGTATTTACTGACACTACTGGCCCAGTAATATAGGCCAAAATGTGGGAATCTCAATCCCCCTTTTGTTTTAGGGGTGGCCAATTTATTGTACGCTCTTCTGGGAGCCTTACCTTGCCATATAAACTCAGAGATAACAGCATGTATCTTTTTGAACCAGATCAAAAGTATCCAGTTATTCAGCATATTCAGGGGGTAATACACTCTGGGCAACACATTCATTTTAATTACATTTATACGCCCCCAAAGCAAGATCGGTAGGTTCTGCCACCTATGCAAGTCTTGTTTAATTGTTTGTAAAAGGCTAAATTAAGCTGTATCATTTTTTGAGGGCTTCTTGATAATATTATACCTAAATATTTCAAAGTCTTCCGGCTCCACTGCAACCCCAGATTGGAAATGCCCTCTCTTATTTATTTATTTTATTTATTTATTTAAGCATTTAACCAGGGAGGCATGCTGAGCAGATTACTGCTCGATTCCAGATGCGCCCTGAGGGATGGGGAAGTGGGAGAGCATACACAGTAAGGTCCATTACAAGTGTACTTCAATGAATAGGAGGGCATACAAACATATACATTAACTGTCAATTACATGATAAGCATAGAGTATACATACGTATGGTAGAGTACAATCACTACAGGCAGGTACAATAGCCATGGCTCCAGAGGAATACATACAAGGTGCCAGATTCATGGTAGCAAGGTATTATGATAAGAGGAGGACAAGCCATATGCCAGGAGACTTTTGTGAGGATTACATTGTCAGATAGGTAAACAGAGCAGTGACCTTTGGGAAAGGTGGGGACTCCCTGTCAGTGAGCTCCCAGTGGAGCAAGTGCAGGTAGGGTGAAAGTTTGCTTTGAGGAGAGAGTTGAGGTGCCTTCCAGTTGTGGCATGCTGGATGTCCAATATGAGAGAGTTCCAAAGGCTGGGCATGCAGAATCTGAAAGCTGACTGGACTGCGGAAGTTGACATGCAAGGTGTGGTCAGTAGACAAGAGTCTTTATTCCTCAGTGCATAGTCCTGGGGGGTGAGGGCTGAGAGGACCCTGGTGAGATACAAGGGGAAGGACTGTGACCAGAATTTGGCTGTGAGACTCGCACAATGGGAGAGATGCCAGACCTGCAAGGAGGGATGGTCTAGATTCCAGTAAAGGACACAGTGATGGAGAGCAGTACTAGGAGAGCAGTCAAGAGCAAAGCGACAGAAGGAGTGGAAGAGGGGGTCCAGTCTGGCCAGGGTGGACTTTGGAGCAGCGCTGTAGACTACATCCCCATAGTCAAAGATGGGGAGAATCATCCTCTGTACAATGGCAAGTCTGGCTGGCAAAGGGATGCATCCACGATTTCGACACAGTGCATCGAGCTTAGGGTGGAGTTTTTTGTGGATGGCATCGAGGTGTGCAGAGAAGTTTAGGTGCTGGTCAAGCCAGACTCTGAGGTACCGGAAAGTGGAGCAACTTTCAATCACAGACCCATCAAGGGTGCGGAAGGGGGGGGTTTGCTTTGAAAGTCTGCCTTGTGCTGAAGGTCATGGAGATGGTTTTCTTGGCATTGAGAAAAAGCTGATTTGAGCAAAACCAACGCTGAACTTCATTAAAGTCCTGCTGGAGTCTGGTCGCTACTTCAGCAGTTGAGGCGCCGGATGCAAACAAAACTGTATCATCCACGTAAAAGTGAATGGATGTGCTGGGGCAAGCAGCAGGCAGGTCATTGAGGAAGACGGAGAACAGGAGAGGGCCCAGGACTGAGCCTTGCGGAACCCCAGAAGTGACAGGAAGGGAAGCAGAGGTGGCATTGTCAATTCTGACAGCTTGGAAGCAGTCTAGTAGGTATGACTGGAACCACCGGGTGACCATGTCTGACAGCCCGGCGTGCGAGAGTTTCAATAGCAAGAGTGTATGGGAGACAGTGTTGAAAGCTTTAGCCAGGTCAACAAAAACAGCTGCAGTGATTAAGTGCTTGTCCATACCAGTGAGTATGGAGTCAGTAAGTTTTAGGAGGGAGGTGGTGGTGGAATGGGTCTTCCTGAAGCCAGACTGGTAGGGTGTGAAAAAGGAAGAGGAATCAAGATAGGAGGAGAGTTGATGGAGAACTAGTTTTTCCTGGATTTTGGACAGGATAGGAAGCAGGGAAATTGGGTGGTAGTTACCGGGTAGCAAGGGGTCACCGCCTTTTAGCAGCGGGATGACTGTAGCGTGTTTCCACTTAATGGGGACAGTGGCAAGTGAGAAAGAAAGGTTGTAGAGAGCTGCTAGGGGAACAGCGATGGCAGGGGCTGACAGGTATAGTAGTTTGGAGTCAAGGCCAGTAGGACATTTGCTTTTATCTGGGTTTAGGGTAAGTAGGGCTTTGTGAACTTTGACAGGGGTAGTCTGCCAGAATGCAAAAGGGTGGCCTTCTGCAGGAGCTTTGGGGGGGTGGGAAGGCAGAGAGGTTGGGGATCCTTGAGGGTTGGGGCACCCAAGAGAGCGAGGTACAGTCTGTAAAGAAGGCGTTGAAATGAGAGGCCACGTTAAGGGGGTCAGTAATTGTGTGGCCGCCAGTGTTGAGGGATGGGGTAGGGGGTTGTGAACGGGGGGGTAAAGAGGGATTTAACCACCTTCCAAAATTTGGAAGGTTGGCTCAGGTTAGCATTGAAGGTGTTGCCGAAGTATTTTGCCTTAGCCCTGTGGATCTGCCTAGTGCAGGCATTGCGGAGGGCACAATATTTAAGTTTGGCTGTCTGAGAACTGGAGACCTTGAAAGCTTTCCAGGCTATATCCCTGTCTTTGAGGAGTGTCATGATGTCCGTGGAAATCCATGGCAGGTGGGTACCCCTCACACGAGCCCTTTTAACAGGGGCGTGTGAGTTTCAGACCGCTATAAGCCTTGATTTGAAGTACTCCCAGGCTGAGTCAATAGAGGTGGCCCTTTGGATAAAAGACCAGTCCAAATTAGACAAGTCGCACAGGAGGGATGCTAGGTCCAGGGATTTGTAGGATCTCATAAGTATGGTCCTGGGTGGGATAGCTTTGGGGCAATGGATTTTTCTAATGGAGTAAACCATATTATGATCACTTAAGGAGTCCATTAGTAGGCCAGAGGTGAGTATATGTTGTGGGTGCAATGTAAGGGACCAGTCCAGGAGAGAGTGGTTAGAGGATTTATGGTTGAGGCGTCTGGGCTCTGTGATTAATTGGGCTAGGTTAAGCGTGGCCACCTGGTGCTGCAAACTGGAGCTGCTACTGGAAAGCCAGTTATGGTTGAAATCCCTGAGGATGTGCAACTCACCCCCATGGCCAGTGATGTGATGCTGTTCAGGTGTTCTATAATGGAGTGCGAGGATGTGAAAATGGGGCAGGTGTGGGCTAGGGAAAGTTTGATTAGGATGGCTTCAATGGATTGTGAGGTTCTAGGCAGCAGGACCGGTGTGAATTGCAGAGAAGAGTTTATAAATATGGCAACGCCTCCCCCTCTTTTGGGGCCATGTCGGTCCTGACGAATAAGGGTGTAACCCAGCATAATGAACTCTGCATCGAGATTAATGAACTCTGCATCGAGATTGTGTGGTTTCAGCCACGTTTCAGTAATGGTCAGTATGTCTGGTTTTAGGGAGAAGGCAATTGGTTGTAGCAGGCTGATTTTAGTTAGAATGCTGCAAATATTTAGGTGCATGAGTTTGAGGCCCTGGGGCAGCAAGAGGGAGGGTGGAGTTGGGTGGGGGTGGGGGTGAGGGCCTGGCTGCGTTCAACATCACCGCAAGCAGGAATAGAATGGTTAACAGGAGCCTGCTGTTAGGAAATGCCCGTAGGGGTTTACGACTTGAGTGCAGTGCCTGTCCTGGGGTTGTTGAGAAGGCTAATGTTTGAACCTTTAGGGCAATTAAGCCGGCGTGGAAGGAGGGTAGGAGGACAGTAGGGCTAGCAAATAAATTTAACTGCAGTGCAGTAAGGAGTGGCTGAATATTACAGGTATGGGAGGGTGGAGATGTAGAGGCTAAGATGTGAAATATTTGCAGGATCAGCTGCATCACCGGAAACAAAGCGGGGGGATGAGAGCAGAGGGGCCAGAAATAAAATTGCTGCCAACCCTGCCATCCAGATCTTGATCATGGTTTCCAAAGGGGATGACTCAGGAGGAGAAGTACTACTCTAGTGGTGGGCTGCGATAACCAGCAAATGGAAAGCTGGGCTGATTGGTTAAAATGTGCACATGACCGCAGCATGTGCCACTATAAGTAAGATGGTCGACCAAGGGTGGTGGTGGGGAGGTGGGGAGCCGGCAAGGAAGGCGGCGGGCCAAACACTGTGGTTTCAAATGTGGCTGTTTCTCCCACTGCCGTACCTGGAACACTTGCTACAGTGACTGCTGCAGCTCGGGGGAGGGCCGTGGCAGAGCTGGCCCTCACGACCACATGAAGGGGAGCTGTGAAGAAGGAGACAGAGAGAACGAATTAAATAAGGTGTGTGGAGGGAGGGGCTGAGCAGAGAATGGGTCAGCTGTGGAAGCAGAAGGGGGAGCTTGGCAGAAAATAGCAAAACAAATTTAAATAGGAGCAGGGCTTACAATCACAATAGCTGCAGAAATGGGGTCCCAGTTAACCAGTATTACAGTACTAATCACACTGCAGGTCACAAATTCACTAAGCCAAATTCTGGGGAGAGGGCTAAAGCTAAAGCAGCATACATAGTACAAGTTAATATAAGTTAAGTAAAGTAACACATTCAGGTGATTGCTACCAAATTCTAGACAGACTTTAGTGCAAAATTACAATGAGCAGAATTGTTCAGCAGAGTTAAAAATTGGTAGATGGCAGTTGGAGAAAGATCCTGTTTGTATTTAGGCGCCAAAATGCTGCAGTTTCAAAATTTGTCCATTTCGCCACTGCCAAGACACCTGGAACACTTCTGTTCGCCACTGCCAGCAGCCTGGGGAGGGCTGGCAGAGCTGGCCCTCAGCGACCACACCTAAGGGGAGCTGAACACTTGCTCCGGTGACCACTGCAGCTCGGGGGAGGGCCATGGCAGAGCTGGCCCTCACAACGACACGAAGGGGAGCTGAACACTTGGTTAAGTGGGAACACCGTGGCCTTCCCAACATTAATTTTATAGTTAGAAAGGGAGCTAAAGGACCTGATTATTTCAAGGACCACTGGGAATGAGGACTGAGGCTGAGCCAAGTGGAGATGAATATCATCAGCATATGCTGTTATTTAAAATTCATGGGAGCCAATGCCCACTCCCTGCACCAGAGCACTGTCTCTCAGTCTGGTGGGAAGGGGCTCAAAATATATATTAAGAGCAGGGTCGACAGTGGGCATCCCTGTCTGGTACCTGAATATAAGGGGAAGGAAGGGGAGAAAGCACCATTACAATAGAGCTTTGCCTTTGGGCCATTATACAACGCAGAAACCCATTTAATATATTCTGAGGGAAAGCCTACCCTGTCCGTGGTGCAGAATAGAAACTGCCAATCTACTCAGTCAAAAGCTTTCTCTGCATCCAAGGACAACAAACCCATTGGGATGTCGGAGTTCCAGGATGCAGAGAAAATATGAGACAATTTGCAAAGATGATCCGAGGAAATCCTTCCTGTCATGAACCCAACTTGATCCTGACGTATAATGTAGGGAAGGACTTTAGCCATTCTATTTGCTAGGATTTTGGCTAGAATTTTGACATCGTAATTGAGAAATAATTTTGGGGCTAAAACTAGTAACCTGATCTGCAGCTTTTCCAGGTTTGGGGATAACAATAATAAGAGCCTCTAATAAATAGGGGTCTATTACATCTGCTTTAATAATTTCTAAAAATAATATTTTAAGCCAAGGGGTTAGTTGCTTTGCAAAACATTTGTAAAAATTTGGAGAGAACCCATCCAGCCCAGGTGATCTGTCTAATGGTAGGGATGATATTACCTCCAGAATCTCTCCATCCCTAAGCTCCAATGGGATCTCTGCAAGTGGGGTGGAGATTAAGTATTCATCCACCTCTGATTTCCCAGGTGGTTGTAACATGGGGCTGTATAATTCCTGTGTAATATTCCTCAAATTCCTTCACAATATCTTGGGGGTGTTTTTACTGAATTATCATCTCTTGCCCTGATACTTTGGATAATCCTAGAGGATTCTTCCCTCCTTAACCTCAATGCTAACAATTTCCCTGCCTTTTCCCCTTGTTCTATATATTTCCCTTTTGTCTTGAGGATGGCATATTTAGCTTTTTCTTTAAGAAGCATATTGTACTGGTGACGATAACCTTCTAGCTGATCCTTTACCTCTTCTGTTGTCTGAGGAGACACATTTTTTTCTAGCTCTCGGATATAGGCCAGCAACATCAAAGCCTTTTGTACCCTATTCTTTTTCCTTTTGGGCTATGATTTGGATTAGTTCCCCTCTCAGGACACATTTTAATGCCCCCCATTCTAAATCTGCCCTCCCTGTTGAGTGCAAATTTATTTCCTGATATTGCTCTATCCTCTCTGTAACTGTGCTTCTTCAAGCTTCCTTGTAACTAGGTTGTCCACTTCCCTCCAACTACCAGGATCCCCCTATGCCTATCCCATGCATTCTTAAATCCTGTAATCATTTCTGCCCCTACCACCTCTTCTGGCAGGCTGTTCTATTTGTCCATCACCCTTTCTGTGTAGAAGTGCTTCATCACATTCCCTCTGAACCTCCCTCCAATTTCATCCTATGTCCCCTTGTCCTGGAGCATCTTTTTCTTTGAAAAATTGTATTTTCCTGAACCTTGCTCTTCCCCATGAGGTACTTAAATGTCTCAGTTGCATACTCCCTCTTCCTTCTCTCCTCCAGGGAGTACATATTTAAGTCCTTCAGTCTATCCTCATAGGGTTTGTGATGTAACCCCTACACCATCTTGGTTGCCCTCCTCTGAACTGCCTCAACCTATCTATGTCCTTTTGCAGAAATGGACACTGTACTTGAGGTGTGGCCTCACTAATGTCCTATATAGTGGAATTATGACCTCCCCTTTCCTGCTGGTGATATTCTTGCCTATGCATCCCAGCATCCTGTTTGCTTTTCCTGCTGTCTTGTCGCACCGACTTCTTACCTTGAGGTCATCAGCGATGATAACCCCTAGGTCCCTTTCCTGCTCAGAGCATTCTATACCCCCCAGATGATATGAAAATAATTTATTTTCAAATATTCAGGCCTCCAACTCAGCTTTTTTAGTTAGGATGCTTCTGATGTTTAAATGGGTGAATTTTAAAAATGGTCTTGGTTTTAATGAATTGTTAATCATGTTAGGCATTGATTCTGCCCCTGGGTGCGGGTAAACATTACCGGTATGCCGTCTTTACAGAGACATTTTGACAGCAAAGAACATTACAGTGCCAGTTCAATGTTGTAGCTGTAATGTACCCTCGGGACCCCGGCACTGCTTCTTCAGGTCTTACACCCCTTCCCGAATCAACTCCAACTTAGAGTTGTGAAGTCCCCGAAAAAAAACCAGACAGTTTACTGAATGGCTTTATGCCAACCGCAATTTGCGATCGATATAAAGCCATTGCTGTACTGTCGGGTTGAAACTTTATTGTTGATGTGACGTCGTAGACCCAATATTACCCAAAAGTAAGAACAGAAGTAAAATCAACTTTCTCAGCATATGGGATTTCCTAATTCTTGACCACTGAGATTTTTTAAGCTGGTACTTTTAACATTACACATTTTTACTGTTCTAATAACATAATTTAAGGAAACTGTGACCAGTAAAAGAGACATTGTGATTATACACAAATGGTGCAAAGTAATCAAAAAGGTTACCAGTAATGACATTCTTATACAAAAACTGGTAAATAGTACTTTTATAGGGACATATTACTAAGAAAAGTGAAACCGAGGGTAACCAGTAAGATAAATTGCTTTCAGTTGGCAGTGCATGATTGAAGATTAGGTTCAGCTGGGTGAAACCTTGTCAAAAGCTGGATGTATCTGATAGACCAGGCTGGGGGTGCTGAACAGAATCAAATTTGGTCCCTGGAAAAGCCATAATGCAATAAATGACATTAAAATAAGCATGACTGAACATAAAACAAACCATTGTCTTAATCTAAAGACTAAAAACTACTACTAAATAAAATCAAGGTTATCCAGAAAAAAAATAAAGGTAGGAAAAAAAAAACAAGAAGAAAAAATTACAATGTAGCCTCCCCACAACATTCCACTGCTAATAAATGAGACTAACAATAAATAAATAGTAGAATCTGTGAGCGCCCATTGCTGGCAACACAAAGAACAAAGCTGGCATATGAAACACAATATTATACAATGGCAAGTTTGGTCAGTGTGTGCCGGGACAGTGGTGTCATCTCAGTATAACATCAATGTATGAAGTCCAGGCACACGCATGACTGCATGACAGAATCACGAATCATGTGTCCCCTCCACAAGTTATGGCCACTATAAGCCTCCACTGTAAAGGACTTCAACCTTCCTTCTCCGATTTCTGCCTCCCAGCATGTAACGCCGTCATGTGTGTGCCTGGACTTCATACAGTGATGTTATACGGAGATAAAAATCACTGTCTCACAACTCTCCTTAACTGACTTCCTTCTGATCTCCCTTTCTTTTCTTTAATTTTCTATCTATTTACTCAGTTACAGTAGCTAGCACTGCCTGCACCATGTTTGTTTCATTATCATGTGCTCTGCCCTCAGTTATGATGCACTTCTGTATAATGCACTGCATCACTTGTATACTCTTTTCTTATGTATTATGTGCTGTATTAATTTCCTGTAATGTTTCATATCCTGTCCATTTTAAATCTACTTACCATGTTTGTTTCTTTGCCATGCACTCTGCCCTCATTTATGATGCACTTACGTTTAATGTACTGTATTATTAGTATAATCATATCCTATATATAATGTACTGTATTAATGTCTTGTAATTTTTTTGTAACCTGTTTGTTTGTAAATCTGATGTGGAGCCTTTGCAAAAGAGTTTTTGACTCAAAGGGTTGTAATTCCAAGACTTCAATAAATAAATAAATAAATAAATAAATCACCACCCTCTCCCCAAATTTCATTTTTCATTACCCCAATTTCAGCCAAAAGCACAACTTCTACCTCAAATGGGTGCTCCTTAATGGCTTTGTCATTCACTGATGCAGACAGACAAAATGGCAACTTGTTCCTGAAATGGCTGCATGTGGCTTCCTCATTTCATGTTAGCCTAGTTGGGGGAAGTTTGCCCTCGGCCGCCCATTCCTCCATACACAATGTTTAATTTTAACTGTTTCTTTCTCTTTTAAGTTGTTCTACTATTTACTTCTCTTGTCTCAAAATGTACCCAGCCCGAACCAAGCAACACACCCAATTACTCCTGACAAGCGGAACTCTCTGTCCATGACACTCGGTTCTCTCACAGATCCCGATCATTGTTTGAGTCCCTGTAACTCTATATCTGCATTAAACAGCAACTTTCCAGTTTTCCAGGGCAGGCAGTAGCACCGGGGCACTTATGAAAAACACCACACAGAGACAGCTTGTTCGGGGGGGGGAGCAGATGACTGAACAAGCAAGAAAACACGTAACATAAAGCTCAGTACAGTACACAACACCTCCATCTAGTGGAGAGATGGAAAACAGGAACTTTTTTTAAGCAAGTATCCTTCCACTCTCTAAAGTCACCTACAAAAATGTTCGAACATTTTTTATTTTTTTTATATCTTATAAAAACGTGCCATTGTATAATAGCAATAATGCACTCCAGGGTATGTGTCATGCTGGGATAATGGCACTTCTTGGATGTTGGACATACGTGGTCTTCAGCCTGAAGCCCAACCACCCAAGGAGTGACGTTATCCCAGCACGACACACACCCTGGAGTGCATTATTGCTTAAATATCAACTCAGAAGGGTGAGTGGGAGGGCCCAGATATACTCTTTGTGCATGCTGCTACACTTTTTTTTAAATATATATTTCTCCTTAGACCATCACCTGCCATTGACTGTGTCCTCCTGTTAACCTTCAGTTACCAAGTCACTTTCATCAGCAGCAAATAAATGGCTTAACAGACTTAACTAGCCAGGGGCTACTCAACTGTTACACTGCCTCAGCCTGTGTTCCTGCATATCACATGACTTTTCTGCAAAGCTGGCAAATAATTTAGAGTGCAAGCTAATTATGCTATGTGCAACTCATCATCTGAATATGGTACTGTCTCAAATACCTTATAAAAGACTTCCCATGAACTTGCCAACAGCTGGGGCTTGCTAGCTGCTATGCTACTAAGCTGTGTTCTATAGACTTGAACCTGTTTCCTCTTTATTATACTGTACCTTAAAATGAAGTTACACAGCAATGTTTACTGTATATTGCCCATGAATCCAAAACCACAACCAAAACCAAAACCAAGGGTGACCTGGCAAAACCAAAACCAGAACATACCTGGTTTCACACACCACTAGTTGCTAAAAATGGTTGCTTTTTGCTCATCCTCCTCTATTACCCTGCCTCCATCTGTTAGCCAAACAACTCCTGCTTCCATCTTTCTTTTTTCCCTAATATATGAAGAAAAACAGTTACTCACTCCCCATAACAGTAGATCTTTGAGATAATCGCTTCCATTGGGTCACACCTTTGGAACTGTAAGTCATCAGCATCAGGACCACTCAGAAACATTTGCTAGCTGGGGATTACCCATGATGATGTACATCAGTGCCTATAAAATGTGGGTGGTCCCCTAGTTCCTTAGCACCCCTCCGGAGATAAGCTTGGAGGGCCACTTACCAGGAGGAACCAGGAGATTATACCAGTACCAGACACACAAGAGGAGGCATGGAACTAGAAACATAAGACATATAGGACCCATATGGATATCTTCTGTGAAGGTAGTGGAACATTCAGTCAGCTTATACCTTCAGGCAGGGGGAAAGAGGGTGGGTGCACTGTGGCCTAACTGAGGAGAATCTCTTGAGGATCTATTGTTACAGTGAGTAACTGTTCGGTCTTTATCGAGGATATCTCCTCAATTGGCTACACCTTTGGAATGATTTTCAAGCAGTACAGAAAACCCATGGACAATCGCAAAGTCCAATCTGAAATCAGGACAGAAAGTTTTGCAGAACAGCAAGACCAAAGTCAGCACATCTGCATGAGACAATGTCTAGACAGTAGTACTTAGTGAAAATATGTACAATGCTTCATGTGGTGCCAGCGAGAATATCTGCAGCAGACACATTCTGAAAACAGGCAACAGAGGTGGCCATACCTCCAGTAAAGTGGGCATGTACAGCCCCAGGAAGTTTCTTACCGTACGTATTGTGACAAAAAGTGATCCAGTTGGCCAGCCATTTGGATAGGCACTACTTAGTCACAGGTGCGACCTGTCTCCTAGGGGCAAATGAAACAGAAAGCTGAGAGGATTCTCTGCTGTCCTTAGTGCAATCAAAATAGAAATGTAGCATTCTATGTACATCAAACATATGGATCAATGCTCACCTTTTTAGCATACTCAGGGTAATACATTAGTAGGTTTATGGTCTGATTTAGGGTAAAATCAGAAACTCATAAAAAAACAAAGATTAGTATGCAAGGCCACCCTGCCATTTTGAAAGGACAGGTGGGAGGCTCATGCATGAGTGGCTGAAGTTCAGAAATCCTTCGGGCAGAGGTGATGGTAACCAGAAATAGTGCTTTCCATGAAAGGAAGCTCTATTTGCAAGTTGCTGAGGGCTCAAAGGGAGCCAAAATAAATTTTTCATGAATAGCATTTAAGTCCCAGTGCAGAACTGGTTTATGAATTGGGGGATGCATGTGCAAAATACCCTTGAATATGATATGTGACACTTCCAGTTGTGCCAGTGTGTGCTCAGCAGCATGGGCATGGAGAATAGAAATGGCTGCCAAGTGCACCTTAATGGATGACTGGAGTCTAATAAAGTCAGGAGGTAGGCTAGTACAATGTTGATATAGGACATGCAAATGGGTCCTCAGAGTGGGAAGTACAGAAATGGAGAAGCTTTTGCATTTCAGTGAATAAGTGTGCCTTGTGGAAGGTTTCCCAGCTCCCAGCAAAATTCGCTACCTGGGGAGACACCCCAACCCATACAGTGGCTAAATCCTCAGGGGCCATGAGTGCAGATGGTGGGACCATAGGTCTGGATGAACCAGGAACTCCCTGTCTTGTGACAGTAGACCCTGACACAAAAACATCCCCCTCCAGGAGAAGGACAACGTGTCTCACCAAAAAACTCCAGACCTTGTAGCAAGTGAGCAGAAAAGTGGCAGTTTTGTGTTGTGTGGGCACACAAAATGGTCCAACTCTGAATAACCCCATCTTGTGAAGAAGTCAATTACCACAGAGGTCAGCAGTTCCATCTCATGTACCTGAGATTGGGAATGATTTAGACTGTTTGCAAGACATTTTGGACTCCTGGGAGAAAAATGGCTGTGAACTATAAGCCGTGAGAAAGTACCCATTACCTTATTCTGATTGCTTCCCTGCACAGAGGGTACAGGTAAGTGCCACCTTGCTTGAAAATGTAGTGCATTACACTGATGTTGTCTGTTCGTGTCAACAGGAGGCCTGGGGTTAGGTGTTCTGTGAAGGCCTGGAGACTAAAAAGAACAGCCCTCATTTCCAGAACATTTATGTGGAGATCAGAATCTCAGTCCATCCACACCCCTTGGGTCTGGTACAGTCCCAGGTAGGCACCCCAACCCAGAGACATCGATTGTGAGGATTTGAACCAGTGCTGAAGAGAAGAATGGGACACCCTGTAACAAGTGCAGGGTTCCATTCATCACAGTATAGATTTTCTCAAAGGGGGCATGATGAAAACCATTTGTTCCACTCATCCATCAACTGGTCCCATTGCACTTGAAGAATCTATTGCAGAATTCTCATATGGAGGTGGGCCAATGAGATGGTTACAATGGCAGACGCCACAAGTCCCAGAAGGAAGAATATAGTCCTGGTGGATACATACTGGCTGCTGTGTACAAGATGGGCCAGGGCAATCAGGGCCTCAGCTCTGTCTGTGGGCAGGAATGCACTGTTCACTGCCATGTCCAGTACTGCCCCAATATACTGGAGGCATTGGCATGTACTGAGAATGGGTTTTGGTACATTAACTGCAGCACTCAGGTCCCTAAATAGTTTCCCTGCATGGGCCCTGCAGGAGCCAGTCATCCAAATAAGGGAAGACTTATAGCCCTCCTTCCAAATGATTGCTGCCACAATTGCGAAGCATTCGGTAAACACCCATGGTGCCAATGATAAACCAAAGGGCGGTACTCAGAACAGATAATGGCAGTCCTCTAGAGGAAAGCAAAGGTACTGCCTGTGACATGTTCTAATCTTGATATGAAGATAGGCATCCTTCATGTCCAGTGCACAGAGCCATTCTCCTTTCTGCAGAAGGGAATGAGAGCCTGGAGAGCCACCATGTGAAACTTTTCTTGTATTCAGCGAATTTGTTCAGGGCTGTAACTCCTAGAACTGGATGCAGGTCTCCTGTGATTTGGGGACAGAAAGTATCTGGAGTAAAAAACCCTTTTGCTTTCTTTGGGAAGAATGGGTTCCATGGCCTTCTTCTGAAGCAGGGACTGACGTTCTTCCATAAGCAGAAACATGTTTCCTGGAGTGGAAAATATGAACATATGAAAAAGTCAGCAGAAGAAGGCCATTAGGTGTTCCTGGTCTGCTCGTATTGCAGGGTCCTCAGCTTAAGATACTGACCCTGCCCTTCCTCCCCAATCTGCCCTTCCTCTCTGTCTGTCCCTCCCTTGACCCTCATTTTATCCTAACTCTTGCCCAGCCTCTCTTGAAGCTGCCTGCTATCTTCAATGAGACCACCTCTTCCAGAAGCACATTCCAACCTACCACCACCATCTCTGTGAAGAAGTGCCTCCTAGCCTCTCTCCTAAACCTCCCCCCCCAAACTTGAGACCCACACAAGTGAAGGTCCTGGACTTCAGGAGGGCAGATTTTAAAAAGATGAGTAAATGTCTCAGGGATGACCTGACTGGGGTGGAGAAACAGTGGGCAAAGCTAAAAAGGGCCACAGTGAAGGCAGCAAACCTCCACATCAAGCAAGTGAGCAAAAGCTAGAGGAAAAAGAGACCGCTAAAAACATAGAAACTCTTGCCCCATTTACACTACAGTCTTCGTAGCACATCAACTTATGCACTCCGGTTGATGTGCTGCAAAGATAGTGGTGTGGACACTCACCACATCACCGTAAGTGTGCTCCAGTTCCGACTTTTACACTGATGAAAAAGAAGGGACATGTACTGAATCGAGTGCATTACCCCGCGGTGTGAATGACCGATGCACTTGATCCACTGCAACCCCTATTTCCATGCCATGAGTCACTGGGATGTGATTTTTCCACAAGCCCCCAGACACTCCTCTCGGTGCGATCTGTGGTGCATCATGTTCGGGAGTTGTAAGTAGAAAAAATGTGATGCAACCACAATGCAGCGGGGAAGGCAACGGATCGGTAAGTGAACTGCTGCTGCTGTGTAAATAGGGCTATAGAATATGATGGCAGATAAGGGCCACTGTGCCTACCTAGTTGGTCCATTTATCCCTTTTTTTTGCTGGTTCTCAAAATAGATGGCAGAAAAGGTGAAGACTATAAGGGTAGCATTCAGAAGGTATAAGGAGATGCAGAGGGAGGAAGATAAGGAGGTGTATTGGGGAAGCAGGGAGAGCAGTAAGAAGCATGAAGGGGGGCAGGACATTGTTTAGGTATGTATACAAAAGGAAGAAGATCAGGGGAGAGATCATAAGGTTAAAAAAGGAAGTGGGGGACTGTGCGAGGGAGACCAGGAAAAGGCAGACATCCTGAATGAATACTTTTGTTCAGTGTTCACAGAGGAAGTAGAAGGGAGGGGCCACAGAAAAGTAACAGGAGCATTGGAGGGAGAGAGGTGGATGCTAGTTCATTTTCAGAGGAGAGAGTCCTGAGGGGACTCGCTAATCTGAACAATGACAAAGCAATGGGACCAGACAAGGTGCATCCAAGGGTATAAAGGGAGCTGAGGGAGGCATTGGTTGCACCTCTATCAGTCCTATTAAACAGATCATTGGAAGCAGGAGTGGTTCTGGAGGAATGGAGGAGGGCAGAGCAGTCCCACTTCTCAAAAGTGATAGCAGGGAGGAGGCTGACAATTACAGGCCAGTCAGTCTGACATCGGTGATGGGAAGGTTAATGGAATTACTACTGAAGGAAAGGATTGTGGAATATCTTGAATGAAATGAGTTACAAAACCTGAGACAGCATGGATTCATGGGGGGGAAGGGGTCATGTCAAATGAATCTGATAGATTTCTTTGACTGAGTGACCAAGGAATTAGGTCAGGGTGGAGCGGTGGTTGTGGTCTACCCAGATTTCAGTAAGGCTTTTGACACCGTCCTTCACAGAATGCTAGTAAGCCAGCTAGGTAACTTAGGAGTGGGTCCAAATGTGGTAAACTGGGTAAGAAATTGGTTAGGGGATAGGCAGCAGAGAGTGGTAGTAAATGGAGTTCATTCCAAGGAAGGGAGAGTGATCAGCAGGACGCTTCAGGAATCAGTACTGGGACCAGTCCTCTTTAATGTCTTCATAAGTGACGTTGCAGAGGAGCTAGAAAGGAAGGTCTGCCTCTTTGCAGATGACACCAAAATCTGCAATAGGGTGGAGATGATGGGGGGTGGAAATGATAAGCAGAGATCTGAGAAAACTAGAGGAGTGGTCAAAGGTATCGCAGCTGGGTTTCAATTCGAAAAAGTGCAAAATAATGCACTTAGGGCACAGAAACCCAAGGGTAGATTACAAAATGGGTGGATTGGTATTGATGACTACCAAGCAAGAAAGAGACCTGGGGGTAATCATACTGCATGACCTAAAGTTTGCCAGGCAGTGTTACAAAGCAGTAGGGAGGGCTAGTGGGATGCTGGGGTACAGTATGCGGACTGCACGTCGACACCGCCACAGTGAAGACCATCACAGCAACAGAATTTGATGAAAAGTGTTGGGTTGCTGTGATGTTCCCTGCAGACACTGGTGGTGCATCTTCCGGTGTTTCACCATCTCCCCGAGACAAATACGACTTGGAGTTGTATAATTAGAGACCGGGGGGTTGGAGGGTGCAGCCCCCCGAAGAAAACACACCAACATCCCCGATAGTACAATACCAACACCCAGCATTGTGTCTGTTGCTGTTGGGGATGTCAGGCAGTGAGATGTCGCAGTGCTATAGGTAAATCCTGGGTTGCATAGGGAGGGGTGTCACCAGCAGAAAGTGGGAGGTGGTGTTACCTCTGTATAGATTGCTGGTAAGACACCACCTAGAGTACTGTGTCCAGTTCTGGAGACCACATCTCCAGAAAGACATAGAGTGGAGGCGGTCCAGAGGAGGACAACTAAAATGGTGCAGGGTCTACATCAAAAGCCCTATGAGGAGAGACTAAAGAGCCCCAGTATGTATATCCTGGAACAGAGGAGGGAGGGGGATATGATGGATACCTTAAATATCTCATGGGGTAAATAAGGTACAGGAGTGAAGTATTTAACAGGAAAAAGGTGCTCAAGAACAAAGGAACATGCTATGAAGCTGGACGAGGTAGATTCAGGAGAGATGTGAAGGCATTTGACAGAGCCCTGCACAAAAGATTAATAATAAAGTTAGCCAGCCTGGGAATGGGTCCCAGGGTGGTAGCCTGGGTAGCAAACTGGCTGCACAACAGGACACAGAAGGTAATAGTGAATGGAACACATTCTGAAGAAAGGGGGATTACTAGTGGAGTACCTCAGGGCTCAGTACTGGGTCCAGTCCTCTTTAACGTCTTTATAGGTGACATTGCAGAGGGTCTGGAAGGAAAGGTATGCCTCTTTGCAGATGACACAAAGATCTGTAACAGAGTTGATACACAAGGGGGGTAGAAAGGATGAGAAGGGACCTGGCAAGGTTGGAGGAATGATCAGACATGTGGCAACTTAGATTCAATGCAAAGAAGTGCAAAGTAATGCACCTGGGAAATAAAAATTCAGGAGAAGAGTACACAATAGCAGGGGAGGTACTAACAACAACAATAATGGAAAGGGATCTGGTGTAGTCATATCAGATGACCTAAAGGTGGGTAAGCAATGTGAGAAGTCAGTAAGGAGAGCCAAGGGGATACTGGGATGCATAGGGAGGGGCATCACAAGTAGAAAAAGGGAAGTGGTTATCCCTCTGTACAGACAGTTGGTGAGACCCCATCTGTGCAAGGACATAGACAGGATGGAAGCAGTCCAGAGGAGGGCAACTAAATGGTGCAGGGTCTACATCAGAAACCATATGAAGAGAGACTGAGAGAGCTTAATATGTATACCCTGATGAAAGGAGGACAGGGGGACATGATAGAAACTTTTAAGTACCTCAAGGAATCAACAAAGTCCAGGAGGGTAGCATCTTGCAGAAAAAGAGATGTGTAAGAACAAGGGGCACAATTTAAAGTTAGAGGGGCGGCTCAGGGGTAATGTGAGGAGGGTATTTTCATGAGAGAGTGGTGGACACATAGAACCGCCTTCCTGGAGAGGTTGTGGGGTCTAAAACAGTGGGGGAATTCAAATATGCATGGGACAGACATAAGGCAATTATAGTGGGGGGTTGCAGGAAGTAGGCTGTTGGTTAACAAGAATCTGCAGCTTATCCAATAGGTAGGGAAATGGGCAGACTGGGTGGGCCAAGTAGTCCTTATCTGCCATCAAAGTCTATGTTTCTATGTAAGTACTTCTTCACAGAAAGAGTGGTCGATTTCTGGAACAGCCTTCCAACGTAGGTGGTGGGGGTAAAAACAGTGGTGGGGTTCAATAATGCATGGGATAGGCATAAGAGAATCATAGTGGAAAGGAAGGGGGAAGGGCAAAGAGCTGTAGACCAAGTAGGGTTTGCTGTGATAGTGTAGGTAGGGAAAAATGGGCAGACTAGGTGGGCCAAGCAGTCCTTACCTGTTATCAAATTCTATGTTTCTAGTGCTGAATGGACACAGTTTTTTCAATCAGTGGTCTTTACGCATTTTTGGCCTCTGTGCACTTGTCTTCATAATGTTATAAACCAACATATGCTGCCATCTTAGGTTACAAACCTTTCATTTTCCTCCTTCTCAAATCACATTTTTCCGGCACATAAATAATAAATAAAAAATTATTATAAATCAATACTATAATATTTATTTACAGGAAGCCTCATACATGTTTGGCAGTGTCCACACAGACATAATTTCTGGAACCAGTAGCCATCTCACACAGTGGGGAAGTGCACTGTTGTCTCAGACGTTTGTGTCTATATACTGTAGGTCTTATACAAACAAAACAATTTTGGGGCAAAGTTGGTCAAATATGCTGCGTGCAGCACATGGCATAATGGGGAGCATTGTCCATGTTTGGCAGTGTCCAAACTGACATCATCTTTGGAACCAGAAGCCTTCACACACTGTGAGCTGCTTCTCTGTAGTCTTAGATATTTGGACCCGCATAGACCTTATACAAACAATTAATTTTTCTGGCGAAGTTAGTCAAGTACTTTGTGAGCAACACTTATTCATAGCATAATGAGAAGCTGTGTCCATGTTTGGCAGTGTCTACTCCAAACACATTCATGGTTTTTGGAACCAGTAGCCTTCACTGTGAGCTGCTGCACCATTCTGCTGATTTGACTGCTTCACATACCCTGGCATAAAGTAAATACTCTCCCAGTACAGTCTTAACTATAAAAAAGTGGTTTTCTGCAGTCGAGCCATGGTGAACTAGTTTGAAAATAAGAGAACTTTGATGAACTTTACCTGGTTCAACAGACCATGTGGGAACATGGGACGTCTGTAGAGCCACACCTCCTTCCCCCCAGACTATGGTACTGCCGGTCTACCCTTCCCTTTCCCTTACACCTTAATATTATATTGAGGGGACACTGTCGTGGCCCTCCAGAATCCATTGCTGCCTTTTTACTGCCTGTATGGCAGCAGATCCACATTTACATTTCACTGGGAACACTTTGGATGGACCACCAATATGTACACCGCTTTTCCCAGCGTGCCATAACAGGCTTAATGTGAGTAAACTGAACATTTTAAAATGATATGCAGGCTCTTTTGAGCAGAATTTGTGTGTGTGGGGAGGGGTTGTTTCTGATTCTGACCACACACAAGTAGTATCCCTACAAAAATAAAAAAATAAAAATTAAAATGTATAACAAATGCAATAAAAATAAGTGGATGAGCCAGGGTTGAGCCTGTTATGTAAACAATTACTAAATGGTAAGGAGAGGTGTGGCCATCTTCTCCTGTTTAGCATGCTCCCACTGGCCTCCTTTTAGTCCTTATGTGCCCCCACTCTGTTTTGAAAAAAGAGGCCCAATAGTGGTCTTCACATAAGATAGACAGAGAAGGCAGTGGGATCAGCTCATATTGGCGAGTTAAAATTAAGAGAAGGCCCCTGACTTATGAGGGGTCACCTTGTTACTGATGCCAGTGGTCAGGCTTAATCACAACTCAGCTGATTAATGAAATGAAAAAAAATATTAAAATCGTGGAATGAAGACAGAAAGTGAGTAAAGAAATAGAAAAACTTCAAAAGATTTGCAAGCTCTTTTGAGCACGCATGGGGGGGGTTACAGTGGATACATAACGTTCTGGCCCCAGTAGTGACCACTCAACCCCATTACTCACCCCCACCATTCCAGAGGTCTGCGGGTTGTCCCCCATGATGGAACCAGTTGGGAGGCGGGCTTCTCCACATCCTAATCTGGAGAACAATCAGACATGGGTGTAGAATAGTGGGTGTGGGCCCCAAACATGCCATACCCATCATCCAGGTGGCCACCTTTGTTTTGTTTTTCCCTCTCCCCTGGATGGCATTGGCCTGTGCTCTCAAATGCACGCAAGCCCAGTTATGATGATATGGAAGGGACACTACCCATGTGTTCTTGGTGTCTCCTGCAAAAGGCATCCACAGAGCAGCAGCGCAGCCCTCCCACCCTCCGTGAAAGCTGGATGCATTTGCGTAGATGCCTTACCAGCTCATGGCAATGACCTTTGCTCAGGGCACAAACCCAGCTCATCGGCATGGCAAGCAGTTCCCCAACTGCTGCACTACTTGGCTGTTGCAGTTGATTTTATGCTATATTTTCATTTTTTAAGAATATTTTATAAGAGGAATAAAACCCCTCATAGTGTCTTTTTGCACTAGATTTACAGACACGTCAGTAGTCAAAAGCACCCACCATCACCTCACAATGCACCTGAGGTGTTGCTATCTCTCAGTGTAACAGGACACCCTGGCATAGGTAATTGTATATCTACAGGCATACGAAGCAGATGGATGGAATGCTTCATGAGATAGCATCTCATTACTGTGTAGTCCTTTGGTGCAGAAGCGTACACAATTGCTTAGTTTCTAGTGCAGCAAAACTGGATGCATAAATGCAAGTTGCCAAATGATACACAAACACAGGTTACTTATAGAGTCAATCTATTTATGCTGCATATAAAAAGATCATAAATGCAGTAAATAAGTATCCTAAATACTTCTGAAGTATGTCTCCCTTCAGGGCTCTACTTAGAAAAATAATTTAAGCCACAGACCTCACTGAACTCTAGTTACATAAAGATAAACCAAATGATTCTGCTGCCTTTTGCTAACACTGCCTTTATGGTGCCCTTATCCTGTGGTTCTAAAGCCTATTTCAAAGCACCTGAGGGCAGAAAACATTTAATGGGCCTCATTTTTTAGACTGTTTGACTCTGGGAGACCCGCTGACTGGTTGCGTTCCACTGCCTTTTCACTTTTTCTCTCCTTTTTTCAGTCAGCCCTCAAAGCTAGAGTAAACTGCATCTGCCATCAGTTAGGGGGTTGATTTCTCAGCGGGTGACATGTTATTATAAAAATCTGTACCAGTCGACTTGGCACTGCGGACAGCACACATCCTTCATACTGACAAGATAGTACATACTCACCGGCTCTGGATCAAGCTTGCTGGAGTGATTGACAGTAGGAAATCATCTGGTGAAATGACTGATATTGAAATTGCCTGCAAAGCCATGTTAACAAAAAAGAAATCATTCAGCTTTCATCCCTTTTTTATGATTCACTTATTATTCATTTTCCAGATTATTAAACAAGACAAGCTCATCTATATTCACGTAATTGTCTGTTACATATTTATAAAATTACCATGGATCTCGGCCATACACTCTAAACTTCAAAATTCACTTGCACTGTATATAGTAAGAGGAAGAGACAAGGTCAGACCTAGATAACTACAGTCCTGTGAATCTTACTTTGGTGCTTGGCAAAGTGTTTGAATCAATCTTAAAACATGTGGGGGTTCCGTACATGGATAAAAATGGGCTGTTCTCTAGCACAATGCAGGCTTTCGTAAAAGGGAGATCCTAAAAACAAAACTGATTACTGTGTTTGGGGAGGCAATTAGGGAGATGAATAGGGGCTAGTGGTGGATGTAGTCTATCTGGGCTTCAGGAAGGCCTTTGACACTGTACTGCATGGAAAATGCATGGGGAAACTGGGCTACAGTAGTGCAGTTTTGAAGTTTAAAAAATGCAAGGGAAGTGGTCAGAAAATTGGATGGCAGGTAGGAATCAAAGAGTGCTGCTGGATGCTCACCATTCAGAGTGGAGGGATGCTCTGAATGGAAGACCTCAGGGTTGGTGCTGGATCAGTTGTGCTTTAACATATTTATTAATGGCCTGGAGGTTAAGGTCACCAGCAGGCTGCTGAAGTTTGTTAATGACACTACAACGTTGGCAAGAATAGCGGTTACAGCAGAGAAGATGGATGCACTGCCAGGGGAGCTGTACACACTATGGGGCATAGACTCACAAATTAGGTGTAGCCCAGGCGCCGTAATTAGGACTTAGATTTTATATGGACAAGTGGAAGGTACTACGCCTATGGGTGAGGAATCTGGTTTGCACATGTACCCTGTGTGGTAAAACCGTGGGCACAACTGAGGCAATGGATGTGGAGGTAATTGTGGACAGCAAGCTGAAGTCATACAGGCAGTGTACTGATGCAGTCAAGAAAGCAAATGCAAGCCAGACTGTCGGCACAATGGTAAGGCTACTGCTCGCGATGCAGGTGACCTGGCTTTTGGAATGAGCCTGGGTCATCAAGAGCTGCTGGGGGAGGAGGATTGAGCAACCCAGTGGATGCTGTTATCCACTGGGGGGAGGGAACCACATCCCACAGCACTACCGCAACCTGAAGGCATATGGGTGGCAGAGCCCTGGGACACTGAGAAGGAGGGAGGTCATGCTGCGTATCACGCAGGCGTACCGCCACACACTAACATCAGGGATTTAGTCCCAAACATCAGTGTCCCTGTGGGGTTAGGGGAACAACAGAAGAAACAAGGAAACTAAAAACAATGGTAAAATATCCCCTCTGCCCGTAGCTCCTTGAAGGCCAGTAAACCTAGTCAGAAGGTAGTATAGCTTCCATGCTGGAGTGGGGAGGGGGTGCATAAACAGTAAAATAAAAAAAATGAAAAGAAATAGAAAGCAAATGCAATGCGGGGCCGAATTAAGAGGTGGGTAAAGAGCAGGTCAAGGGAGGTGATGCTCCCCCACTACAAGGCCTTGATTTGATAACACCAGCAGTACTACTGCACCCAGTTCTGGTCACCGCAGTACAGAAAGAACATTGAAGAGATCAAAAGAGTTCAGCACAGGGCCACATATCTTAGTGGCTTAGGAGGCAAGAGTTATAAAAATAGATATGGACATACTCAAATTATTTAGCCTAGAAAAGGGAAACCTGGAGGAAATATGACCATGGTTTCCAGAACTGATTGTTTTAACTCTTTGGAGTATACACAGAGAGGTTTAAACTTTCAGTGCAAGCAGAGCTATATATAGAGCATGCCCTCAATCTGAGGTTTCGCCAGAACAAGGGGAACAATTAGAAAGCATTTCTTCACACAGAGGATAGCTAACATAGAATAACACACCCAGTACGGTTATTGTAATTAGCACTGTTCAGGCCTACAGAGCAGGGCTAGACAGATTCCTGAGGGAGAATGGGACTGAGGGTTGCACAGCATGAGTAGAGAAAACATTCCAGCTGTGTGCTAAAATACACAGCCTGGGTTTATAAAATCATTCCTGGAATGTGCAGTGATGTGAGTCATGTGATTGCTAACAAGAGCCCAGAAGTCATATTATATTTCTTAACAACTGCACACCCAGTTCATTTGCATATTTGTGTATTCACTACCCAATAGCAAATCAGTTTTAACAATAATTGATGACAACACATACCAGCTCTACCGCAGTAACAAAAAAACTCAAATTCAAACTGTACCAGTTGAACTAGCAGCACAAACTATGTTTAAACAGTAATTATGAAATGGGTTGGAAAAATAAAGAATGCTGATTGGCTGAGGACTACGGAACCTCGTGATGTTATCTCAGCACAACAGCGCTGGAAGAAGATCTGAGTCCTCTTTAACCCATTCAGTCTCAGGGATATCCCTTCCCACTGCTCTGACTGCCCACTCCCTCCTGCTCACAAACTCTCCGGAGACTCTTAAAACTCGATAATGTATCTGAAAAAAGATGTTCCCCCACGCTGCTAACAATAGCTCCTTAGTAACCTGGTCACCAGGCCACAAGAATGCAGAACATGACTGGCCCATGTGAGATTTTCACCCCAGAGAGACGATGGCTTGCCTCTCCATCTCAGCTTACTCCTCCTCCTTTTCCTCCTACCCCTCCTTTTCTATTATACTCCACACTGTTTCTCTACTCCCCTTTCATTTTTATATTACTCACTATTGCTCCCCCCCACGCTGTTCACCATTGGACAGTGCTGCCTAACACCATGCCTTGTGGCTCAGTATTTCTTTGCTTTATGCTATTTAGTTCTCATACCTGCATACTGTACATAGCTGTTTCAATGTCATTTAATCACTGTATGAAGTTTATTTTATTAAGCCTTACTCTATTGTAAAAATCAAGTGTGCTTATCCCAGTCCCCTTCCCCCCAGGACACATCTGTAAATGAGCTGTTTTAGCTCAGTATGCCTTTCTTGGTGAAACCTTTCAAATAAATAAACAAATAAGAATCACAAATGTGCTGCCAATGTAATTCAAATACTGTGATTTTTCTCTACCAGTGAAACACAAGTAGGCCGACACAATCATTATCACACAATGCACATGCCACGAGAGCAAAATATAGTGTTACAAAAAAGCACAAATAAAGTATTTTATATGTCATTTTGATCCCCCGCTCTCTTCCCAACCATGCTGATGCCTTTTCTTCACAGGACCATGGGCACTTGGTCCTGCTTTTCTGAAAGTGCAGCCTAACGTGCACAACACATGCTCTCTTGTTACTACCACTAAACACACCTGAATCACTTTGCTGTCTCAATATGTGACACCTTAGAAAAACTCACAAACAGCTGCTGACTAAGAACGTGGTAACAGCATGGTACAAGGTTAAATCAGTGACCAAAACAGCTGCCACTACCACTCTTTTGGTCTCACATGCACACAAAGGCTGCAACAAAGTGTAGGAAACAGGAGCTGCAGTGCAGCACTTACTGGAACTCCATGGAAGATTGGCTCATAGTACAGCAACAAAGGACCACAGCAGCTTGGTTACAGTTTGAAAAACTGATGTTTATTCCTAAGTTCTTTATAGTAAACAGACACTCCACAGAAGCCAACATTTTGCTCATTTTTTATTTATTTATTGAGAAATCAGAATACAACATTTGAGCTAAGAGTTCTTTTACAAAGGATCCTCGTCAACAGCATAGAAATATACATTTTGTTGAGGTAGAACAGTTTTGACAAAGTAGTAACATGATGTAACATAGAGTCTAAGTAGGCTAGGGCAAGAAATACAAGTTGCAAATGTATATGTGAGCGTGCATGAGTCTGCCGAAGGCATTGTCAAATCCCCAGTAGTGGGAATACATGAAGCTGCTGAAGGCATTGTCAAATTCCCAGTAATGGGGTAAATTGCAACAAGCTGAGAAGATAAGTGCAGAGACCCAAGAAGAAGGAGGAGGTTGGGGCAGGTGCTGGTAGGTGGAAAGGGAGGGGGAGAGGGTAGATTAGCTTGGGCAGGGGGTGGGGTGGGCGGGAGTGGGAGGTGGCAGCTTGATGCATTTTCTCAAGGCAATATTATGCTCTCAAGTGAAGCCGCCCCCTGGACTCTCTCAGTTGGTCTTTCTCAACTAGTAGAACACATAGCTGCTTCAGTGCAGTACTGGTGCCACCTACTGGCCTATTGGCAACACTGACTTCACCAATAGGACTTTTTTCTTTACACCACTTATGATTTTATTTTTAAAACATTTTTTTTCTTATCTAAATGATAAAAAAAAAAAATCTAATGACCTATTTCGAAAACACAATAAGGCATTCCATGGTGTGCATTGTGCTGGAATGATGGCACTTCAACTCACCCAAGCTGTGCTATTACCCCAGCACAAACACATCCTTTCATGCTTTATTGTTTAAATAATAGCCAGAAGACTGTGTTTCTAACCAGTTTACACAAGCTGTATATCATCATCATACACAGGTATGACATCACACATTCCCATTATTCACAGTAGTGGTGTCATACCCATGTATAATGGCATTTTGAAAATATTGAAAAAGACTTCTGGCATTCTCTCTCTCTCTCCCTCCCTCCCTCCTCCCCTCTCTCTCTCTCTGTCCCCTATCACGCAGTTGTGATCCCAGATCCATTGTGTGCATAAAACTGATTTTGCAATTCTTCCATATTTGTTTTAGTTTTAAACTTGCAAAACCAGTTAGTGTATCAAATAAAATAAGAGGTTCAATGGGAATTCATTTTTTACACACCCTCAGTTTGTGATGACCTTGCAAAACACTTGAGCTTTGCTCTCATGGTATATGGGGTCATCACTAACCTCAGGTGTATAAAAATATAGGGGATACATAATGGACTGCAGTGGAATAACACATTTATCTCCGCTAGTGAGTGGTAAGACCCATAACCTATGAGTGGTGAAGCCACAAGTTAGTTGTGAAGGTCTTACCACTCATGTGGAGATAAATGTGTTATTCTACTGCAACCCATTATGTATTTGATAAACCACACAATTTGCAATGCTTTTATTAGTGTTTTACCTTGTTTTAGCTTGAAATTTCCTTTTTCCATTGTAAATTCTCTAGTTGGCCCATTGTTATCTGTGTTTTATTTCCAGTTTCTAAGTGGAAATTACATGTTCTAAGTATAATAAATTGTGTTTTGTGTGAAAATAAATATTTATCTCAAAATAACATGATTTACAGTATATGCCTATTTGTGGATGACACCAAGCGCTGTGGGGTGGTGGACACAGCAGAAGGGATTCAAGACTGTAAGGAGGCTCTGGAGAAACTAGAGAAGAAGTCTGGGATTTGGCAGCTTGAGTTCAATGTAAAGAAGTGCAGAGTTAAGCATATTGGAGCCAAGAATGCCAGGACTGAGTACAGCCTGGGAGGGCTCCAGGTATCTGCATCAGAGGAGAAAGATCTGGGAGTGATTATCGCTAGTGATCTGAAGCACTCCACGCGGTATAGGAAAGCAGCCGCAAGGGCAAATAAAATGTTTGGCTACATTGCCAGGGGGATCAGCAGCAGGCGAGAAGAGGTAATACTGCTCTTGTACACATCACTAGTGAGGCCGCATCTGGAGTACATTGTACAATACTGATGCCCATACCTTAAGAAGGACATTAACCTGCTGGAGATGGTCCATAGAAAGGCAGCAAAGATGATCATGGGCCAGCAGGGTAAAACATATGAGGAAAGATTGGGGACCCAAACATTTATTCCAGGGGACTGAGGGGACAGAGAGGGGAGGGGGGGGAGAGGGGATAGAGGAGAGAGGGGAGAGAGAGGGGAGAGAACATAGAAACATAGAATTTGATGGCAGATAAGGACTGCTTGGCCCACCCATTCTGCCCATTTCCTTACCCGATGGATAAGCTGCAAATTCTAGTTAATCAACAGCTTACTTCCTCCTAACCCCCCACTAGAATTGCCTTATGTCTGTCCCATGCATTCTTGAATTCTCCCACTGTTCCTGACTCCACAACCTCCTCAGGAAGGCTGTTCCATGCATCCACAACCCTCTCTGTGAAAAAATACTTTCTAACATTATCTCTGAGCTGTCCCCCCTCTATCTTCAAATTGTGTCCCTTGTTCTTGCACATCTCTTTTTCTGAAAGATGCTACCCTCTTGTACTTTGTTAATTCCCTTGAGATACTTGAAAGTTTCTATCATGTCCCTCTCTCCCTCCTTTCCTCAAGGGTATACATATTAAGCTGCTTTAGTCTCTCCGCATATGTCTTCTGGTGCAGACCCTGCACTATTTTGGTTGCCCGCCTCTGAACAGCCTCCACTCTGTTTATGTCTTTGTGGAGATGGGGTCTCCAGAATTGCACGCAGTACTCTAGATGGGGTCTCACCAACTGTCTGTACAGAGGGATAACAACTTTCTGCTTTCTACTGTTGATGCCTCTCCCTATGCATCCCAGTATCCACCAGCCCTCCTTACAGCCTTCTCACATTGCTTGCTAACCTTAAGGTCATCTGATATGATTACCCCCAGGTCCCTTTCCATTTTTGTTGTTGTACTACCTCCACCCCCACTGTGTAATCTTCCCCTGGGTTTTTGTTTCCCAGGTGCATTATTTTGCACTTCTTTGCATTGAATCCAAGCTGCCATACCTCTGATCATTCCTCCAACCTTGCCAAGTCCTTCTCATCCTTTCCATGCCTCCTTGTATATCCACCCTGTTGCAGATCTTTGTGTCATCTGCAAAGAGGCATATTTTTCCTTTCCTCTGCAATGCCACTTATAAAGACATTAAAAAGGACTGGACCCAGTAGTGAACCCTGCGGTACTCCACTAGTAACTCCTCTTGCTTCAGGGTGGACTCCATTTACAATTACCTTCTGTGTCCTGTTGTCCAGCCAATGTTTTACCCAAGCTACCACCCTGGGACCCACTCCCAGGCTGGTTAATTTGACTATTAATCTTTTGTGTGGAACTGTGTCAAATGCCTTGCTAAAGTCTAGGTAGGCCATGTTCACTGCCCCTCCCTGGTCTACTACTTTGGTCACCCAGTCAAAGAAATGAATTAGATTCGTCTGACATGACCTTCCCGCTGTAAACCCATGCAGCCTTGGGTCCTGTGCCTCACTGGCCTCTAGGTACTCAACAGTTTTTTCCTTCAGAAGTGATTCCATCACTTTCCCTACCACAAAGGTCAAACTGACAGGTCCGTAGTTTCCTGCCTCTGTCTTGCTCCCACTTTTGTGAAGGGGAATCACATTTGCCTTCCTCCAGTCCTTAGGCACCACACCATCCTCCCATGCTTTGTTAAAAAGGGTAGTCAGTGGTGTTGATAATTCTCCCCTTAATTCTTTTAGAATTATGGGGTGAATTCCATCAGGCTCCATTGCTTTGTCCACCTTCAGTTTTAGGAGTTCTTTCAGAACCCTTTCTTCTGTGAAAGGACTGGGATCAACCTCCCTATCCAGAGTGCTTCTTTTAATTGGATGAGGCACCTCTCCCTCCTCCTCTTTTGTGAATACTGAGCAGAAGTATTCATTCAGTATCCTTGCTTTTTCACTGTCCTTCTTTGCCTACCTACCGTCCATTCTATTCAGCCTCGCTATCCCTCCCTTTGTCTTTCTTCGCTCCCTGATGTACCTATAAAAGGTTTTATCCCCCTTCTTAACCGAGTTGGCTATCTTTTCCTCAGTTTGGGCCTTTGCTATTCTGACTTCCGTCCCTGCTTCCTTCTGCCTTAACTGGTACAGTTCTGTGTCCTGCTCCTAATGCATTTCCTTATACTTCCTAAATGCTATCTTTTTCTTCCTAACCTTCCCCGCCACCTCTTTTGAGAACCATAGTGGCTTTTTCTTTCATTTTGATTTGTTTATTTGCTTCACACAAAGACTTGTTGCCTCTGTGATGGCAGTTTTGATATTTCCCCAATGTTGCTCCACCCCTCCTTCTAGCCTGTTTGCTAGTGCTTTTCTAAGGCACTCTCCCATCTTGCCAAAGTCAGCCCTCCTGAAGTCCAGAACCCTTACTTTTGTATGGCTTGACTCTGTAGCTGAGTTTATTGTGAACCACACTGTTTGGTGATCACTTTTCCCAGATGGCTACCCACTTCTAGATCTGAAATCCTGTCACTGTCCCCATTTGAGAGTACGAAGTCTAAGACTGCGCCCTCATGAGTGAGTTCCAAAACTAGCTGTCTGAGGCATGCTGCCTATAGGGCATCGAGAATGGCCCTGCTTTTGGATGTGGCTGCAGCAAGTGTGCTCCAGCTAACATCTGGCATATTCAAGTCCCCCATCAACAGTATCTTCCCTTTCTCTGCCATTCTAAGGATGCCTTCTATCATATCCTTGTCCATTCCCTCCCTCTGACACGGGGGTCTGTATACAACCCTTGTGTGGATTGTGGTGCCATTTCCAGTCTCTAAGGTGACCCACAGTGCCTCCTCTCCTCCCTGTTTACTCTTTTGTTCTGTTGCTTTTATCCCTTCCCTTACATAGAGAGATATTCCTCCCCCTTTTGTCCTCTTCATGTCTCTCCTGTAGGTTGTGTATCCTGGTATGTTAACATACCAGTCATGGTTCTCTGTGTACCATGTTTCTGTGACTGCTACGATATCCATGGATCCCTCTTCTATCAAGACCTAGCAGTAGTTCAGGCACAGATCTGGGCAACACAGAGTCTGTGGCAGTATGACCTTTCAGGGTAGCACAGAGATAGGCAACAGAGTCTGAGATGTGATTGACACCCCCCTTCAAAATTCCCTCAAAATTATTGAGACACTATGAGCTTCAGACAGTCCTCCTGTCCTGTCTGACTCTGCTCCCCTTTATATTTTTTTATTTTCTGCACTCAGCTGTTGTCTACTCTGCACTCTGCTGTTGAATTTGCTGGTATCTCTATCTACTCTCTCTCTCTGTAATGAAAAAAAAATCATTTTTTATTTTTTACAGTCTGCTGTGCTCTATTTGTTGTTTGCTGTTGAATTTGTTGGTCTCTCAGTCTCTACTCTCCCTGTCTCCCTCTCCCTGTCTAACAAAATGAAAAAAATGTTTTTGCTAATTTTTTGGGGGGAATCTCTCTGCACACACAGATACACACACACACACACACACGACTGTCTCCATTGAATGAGAATCCCCAAATGCACTCAACACTTGGTGTCCTAGGGATGTCCTGTGGTGGCTGACACAGAGGATTGGCTAGAACTTTTGTCTACCAAAGAACAGAGACCCTCATTGGTTGGTTCCCTTCAGTGCCCTAGGATCACGAGTGTTTGCCTTTGTTGGTCGTGCAACGGTCCAGGAACTTGGGAGTCTTCATCAGAGATCTGCAAAAAACAAACAAAAAAACCCCCCTTTTTAAAAAAAAAAAATTTCTGCAGCTTTCTGCACCCTGCCCTGCATTTTCCATGCAGTCCTTGTTGAGAAAGTGTTATTCCAGACTGGACTGCACTTCCAAACCAGACCAATTTGGCAATTTGGGTCGAGCCACGAAAGGCTTGGTTTTCCAGTCAGAGCTGAGTTGAGGGGAGGGAGGGGGGATCAGAACTGCGCCAGAGTTAGTCCGCCCATCCCTAGTTAAAACTATCTAATTATACATGGCACCCCACATATATTACTCTATATTTGAGGTGCTTTTTCTGATTTAACTACTTAAAGTAAGTTTTTTTTACTTTTGGAATAACTTTGAAATGTATAATATTTAGCTACATTTCAGCTTAAAATGCTTTACAGATTTTCCGTATTTCTATTTCTTTAATTCTTCATTACTTTGTTCTTTTACATGGAAACAGGGTCCTTGTCCTCTACAGTTGCTCTACTTCTGCTACTTAATTCTTTGCTAAAGTCACAGTCCTCCACTTCTGACATCATGATTATTTCCACAGCAGCAAACTATGATGTCACAAATGGAACATTACAACTTCAGCAAAGAATTGAGTAGCCACAGTATATGAACTCTAGGAGACACGAGTCCTGTTTCTACGCAAATTAACCCAGTAATGGAGAACAAATGGAACAGAAAGCAAAACAGAAATCATAAGCTGAATTATCTCTAAATATTATGGCCTGGATATTCAGACTGTGCCAGGCTGTGGCGCAAGCCTGGGCGAAGCGCAACTTGGCTGCACAGAGGCATTGACTGGGCGATATTCAATGGAGCTGCGCCATGGCACAGCATCATTGAATATCGCACTCTGGCCACCTGCAGTGCACATGGCGCAGTGGCACTGCACCAGTGCAAGTGGCCAGAGTGGAGCAGGGAGATACGCCAGCGCAAGTTCCCTTGCGCTATGTAACAACCGGGATATTCAAGAGTGCACATGCAAATGGGGCTATAATGTATGCAAGGTGCAAATGGGGACATTTGCATGTCATTATGGCCCCATTGGCATGCAGGTGCACTGATCCCCAGCGACTTGTGCCTGGCACCCTGCCAGGCAGCAGTCATAGGGCACCGACACCCGCTGCACAGCGCGACAATGTGCCCCTCTGCCCGATCACAGGCATATGTAGAGTTAAATAACATCCCATATCTCTGGTGGTCAAATGTACCGCTACACACCCGATCACGGGCTTAGGTATATAATAAAGCACGTCCTATATCCCTGGTGGTCCAGTGGACCACTGTCAGCCCGATCGTGGGCTTAAGTATATAAAAAAGCATGCCCTATATCCCTGGTGGTCCAGTGGACCACTGTCAGCCCGATCGCGGGCTTAAGTATAAAAATATTCACTTCCTATATCCCTGGTGGTCTAGTGGACCGCTCGCAGCCTGATCGCAGGCATTTGTATTAAAATAATGAAGTCCACAGTGACCACTCAGAAGTCAGATCGCGGCATTTGTATTAAAATAAGTTCAATATCCTTGGTCATCCAGCGGTACCTCCCCACCGCCTATTGAGCCCCACCGCCCTGCTCCCAGGACAGCGTGGCAGCAGTATCCACTCGCTGCTGCTGCCCGGCCCGGCCGACTACACGTGAGTTGGTACTCCCATTGGTCCACAGCGTGAGCCAATGGGCATGCAGCCTATACCGCGATTATATTATTCCAGATATGTGAATGGATCCATTCACATATCTGGGCTGTGTAGTATGGTACAGGCTGCACGCCCATTGGCTCATTCTGTGGACCAATGGGCATACAGCCCTACCTACGGGGTCAATCAGCAGGTGGCAGGGCGGCAGATGGGTGGGGTGCTGCTGCCCGCCGCTGACCGGGGGGGGAGCGGGGTGATGGGGCTCAATGGGCAGGTGGGGAGCGGGGTACCGCTGGACCACCAGGGATATTGGACTTCCTTTTTCAATACAAATGCCCGCGATGGGGCTGTGAGTGGTCCACTGGACCACCAGGGATATTGGACTTAATTTTTTAATACAAATGCCCACGATCTGGCTGCGAGCGGTCCACTGGACCACCAGGGATATAGGACGTGCTTTTTTATATACTTAAGCCCACGACTGGGCTGACAGTGGTCCACTGGACCACCGGAGATATAGGACATTATTTATTTACACAAATGCCTGCAATTGGGCATGGGGGGGTGCCGCCATGGAGGTACAGCCGGAGCTCGGGTGGCCACCCACAGGTGGCAGCTGCCGTGTTGTGCCCTGCAATACGGCAGCTCACCTGTAGGTGGCCAGCCGTTGTTCCTTTTTTTTTGGCTCACCTGTGTGCAGAGCAAGTAGAGGTTGCGCGTATGGACTCAGCACATCCCCGGCTGAATATCGGGATGTCGCGGGTATCACATGGGCATGCCCCCCACCCTCGCCGCTGCATACATTACTGATGCACTCCGGTGGCATCGGGATTTGTGCCAGGCACAATCCCCGCTTTGAATATCGCGACTGGGTGTATCAGTGGTTATGCGAATGGCAACACTGTCGCGCTTTGTGCAACCCTTTGAATATCCGGCCTATGTTTTTAAAGTTTTTTTCAAAAGTTGAATATCTATCTATCTGTCTGTCTATCTATATATATACATATATATATATATATATATATATCTATATATATATATATATATATAGATAGATATATATATCTATTTATCTATCTATCTATCTACACTTCTTTTTTGGCCTTGTGTCCATGCATTCAAGGCATGTGCTGATGTACCTCAGTACAATCATTTGCCCTGTTGTGTCTTATCTCTTACATAGTGTAGCACCCCAAAGTATGCAGCATCATGAGGCTTTACAGTAATAATTATTGAGGACCACAGGGACCAGGAAAAGGGCCCATGTAGTGAGTGTCAGCACCCCAGGGCAGCTTACAACAAGACAGCAGGGTAGAACTATAGGAGAACCCATAGTACAGAGATACACATTTGCACACATCACTGCAGTCTCCAAAGCTAGGCCATATGGTCTGGTTTTTTTTTTATCATTTAACATTTTCTCCTCTGCAGCCACAGTCCTGCTCTACATCCAGCCACTGCTCCACTCTGCTGCCAACACTGAAGCTCACATGCCCAGCTGGCAGACACAACTACAAGTGCAAAAGGGGGCCCCCCCATAGCCCCCTGCGCCCGGCGAGGAACCAGTACTGGCACATGCCTCCATGCATCGTCGGCCGACGGAGCTGCGGCTATCAAGCTGCCTTGGACCTGTGCTGCCATTTTCCCCTGTTCTTTCCCCATTGGGACCACGGACGTCCCCCCTCCGTTACACTGCTGCATGCAGTACCTCCGGGCATCCCCAGGGGTCACTGCAGTGCAGTGTAGAGTCCCCATCCCACCCCAGGACCAGGAGAGCTGTCTCCTGATGCTCAATCCCAGTCCTCCCCTGCTGACCCCCGACGACCTGAGCTCATTCCCAAACCCGGGTTGCCAGCATAGCGTGAGGTGTGGCGTCGAGTGCCTCAACCCTCAGTGCCACCGGGCCGGCCTGGTCTGTTGTTTACAGTATTTTTTCTTCTCTCTTTCCTTGCTCCATCCTTTGAGATCCCCTTCCACCCTGCAGGTAGCATGAAGATCCCCTTCCACATGCTGGGAACACCTCCAGGGTATGCTGATGAGTGCTTAGTCTGTAGTTTTGGGCCTCAGTGCAAACTAAGGGTGAGAGAAGTGAGCCATTGGCAACTTCAGTTTGATTATGAGTTGGGGCCCATAAATTCAATTCGGCTTTGACAATTCAGTGAAGCCACTTTGGCTACCAATGCACAGACATTTAGTAAAACAGATTATAAACAGGAAGTAAAAAAAAAGCCTTAAGGTCATAAATGATTATTTATTACTGTGTCTCACTTGTGGTGGATGGTGATGGTGTGCCATTGTCGGAGACTGGTGTTTGTGGTGGTGCGCCAGAGTCAGCAACACAGTAAGATCAGTGCAGGCCAGTACTGAGCTACAGTAATAGTTAATATTCATTGCTTAGCTTAATGCTTACACCCCTAGTCTCTGCTTACCTACAGGCCATTTACTATATTCTCATTGGTCCCATAGCTTTTTGAATTACAGTATATAATACTCACCCCACAAAACAAAATATGTTCATGAATAGTAGGTGTCACTTTTTGGACACATGAATAATCGAATGGATAAAGTTTATCCATTGTAGGCTGCACTGGAAAGGGCTAAGAAGTCAAGTTTCTCTGGATCTAGTTTTGAGCAATATGGTGAGGTAATAACCCCAGCAGTACTAAAATCTTTTTCTGAAGCAACCTCTGTTGGAGAGCATCTGAGAAAATACAAAGTCACTTTAACCAGTGTAGGCCAAATGATGTGCTTGTCTTGCCAGAATTTGACTGGATCACTATTTCTGCTAGACAATGGCTCTGGTAGATAAGCCTGCATCATGTACTCTGGAACTGGCTTAAGTCTAATTTCAATGTGTGGTGCATAGCGTAGTGCTGGTGTATACTTCTGAACTTGAAGTTATGAATTTGTGATTTGGCTTTGCTCTATTTCCACCCTTGGTAGGAGTGCTGGGTAGGTGTAGGGAATAGAAGGCCCAGCCTCAAGGGTGAGAGAAGAGTGTCGGAGGAGGAAGAAGCCAGGGAGGATGGTGGGTGATTTTGAAATGCTCCAAGCTGAGCAAATGGAAGTAGCTAGGGGATGTGGGAAGAACTATTCCCCACCCATTGAACCACAGCCTTTTCACACTCCCATTCAATGTGTGGTGCATAGCATAGTGCTTGTGTATACTTATGAACTTGAAGTTATGAATTTGTAATTTGGCTTTTCTCTGTTCCCACTCTTGGTAGACTGTTGGGTAGGTGCAGGGAATAGAAAGCCCCAAAAGATTGTTAAAAGTTTGAGATTACTGCCTCCAACTCCAGAGAGTGTGACCAGTAGCACACAGGAGAGGAAAAAAACCCTGTGGAGGAAACCTCTGAGGATCTATGGCTACTTACCAGCCCATCCTTCAGGAAGTCTACAAGGAGATAATCCCAAATGATTGGGCTGAGGTTTGTTCTGGTTAGATTGATGAGTTATATCCTCCGAATCTTTGAAGGCTCTGAACTGCTGTTAGGTCAATGAGTAATATCCTCTGAATCTTTGACGATGTGAGTAGGAAGGTCAATTCTGGAAGATGAGGAGAATCCAAGTTGGAAGGATGTCCAGATGAAGGAAGATAGGCAGTTAAATGATGTCTGGGATGTCTTTGTAATATTTGGTATTAAAGTCTTGGAGGTATGCATACAATTAGATAGTTTCAAACATATGGATGAGCAAGAGCTTTATATCTGGGTGCTTAGTACTTGAATAAGATGATATAAGGAGTTCGTAGTCGATGGGTACTGATTAAGAGAAGTAGTAGTGCTTTGGAGCAGCTGAAGTGTTTTGATGGCAGGCAGGTTGAGGAATGTTGGTAGACTGGAAAAGTCTTGATTGGATGCCAGAGATGTAATTAAATTAGTGCTAGAACATTGGTGTCAATCGATGGAATAGTGGAGGATTGAGAGGTGGATAGCAGAACAGGAATTCCACTGATGATGTGAGTAATGGATGGAGGAGTCATGGAAGGATGGAGGAATGGTTACTGGGAAGCTTGAGCAATGATGGATCCAGGGAGTGGAATTGATGGATTTATTTTATTTTATTTTTTATTTAGTTTTTGTTGGCCGGGTAAGTGCACTAGACAAATCCTGCCTATTTTCAGGCACGACCTGGGTGAGGGGAATACAGATGACTGCCAATTGACCTTGAACCAGATTAAGCTGTTGGTGGTATTTTTAGTGAAAGAGGGAAATTTGGCCAAGACACCGGGGGAAATTCCCCTACTCTTTTCGATAAGTGCCATGGGATCTTTAACATCCACCTGAACTACCACCAATCCAGGCAGATGGTTGAGCACTAGACGGTGATGCACTTGAAGGTTCCAAAGGAATACAGGAGGATGTCCAGGAGGCAATCCAGAGCCAGTCAGAAGGTGAGGAAGGAGATGGTCATGTTAACTAATGTTACTACGTATCAATATGAGGAATCAGACAAAAGGCCGATCAATGGGGTGGGAAGTATCCGCAGAAGAAAGTACAAAACAGAAGGGACAAAATGATGAGGACTCAATGTCCGAGGCATAGATGATGCAGAAGGGTGATCCATGAATCTGGCAGAGAAATCCAAGCTGGGGAAATACTCCGATGATAGAAGATAGGTTGTAGTTGAATGAAGACCGGGGCTTGCAACATTGGCAGGTAGAGAAAGCTGACCTTCAGTTGATGCCCTCGAGGCAGTGCTAGAAACATAGTTGCAGGATGACAATGGACAAACCACGATGGGAAGGAATGATGAAAAATGGAGGAGCAGTACTCCCAACCCTGGTAGAGAGGACAAGTCCACCTTCACTCGATACTGCTAGGTAGAACTAGGGACGGAGCTGGAGGTCAATGGTGGACAAACCGTAATGGCGGACAAACCATGATTGGAAGGGAAGAAGGAAAATGGAGGAGCAGGACTTCAAACCCTGGCAGGCAGGACAAGCCTACCTTCACTCGATACCACTAGGTAGAGCTAGGGATGGAGATGCAAGTTCAAGGCAGACATACCATGATGTGAAGCAAGGATGGAAAAAACGGAGAAGTGAGGACACGATGAATGTTCAAGTGAAGAATCTTGTCTCCTGAGTCTTTGATGACGTGTGTAGGATGGTCAGTCCCTGAAGCCAAAGGAGAATCCAAGTTGAAAGAATGTCCAGAGGATGGAAGACAGAGTAGGTTTGAATGGTGTCCAGGATTCCTGTTGTGGTATTCGGTACTATGGCATCTGAGGTAAGTAAACGATGAGATAGAAGCGAACACTGGAAGGGCATGAGTTTGGAGCTGGGACGCCGGATCGGATTTTAGTACTTAAAAAGGTGGTCTTTGAGGAAATCTGACGGATCTTGAAGAAGGTGAAAAGAAAGGGATAATGAGTTCCCCGGATTAGATTGGGGAGTTTGAAACATTGGTAAGGTTCTCAGAGCCGGTTAAAGATGATGGGATGGTGGACATTCTGGATACATGAATTAGAGAAGGTAGAAGAAGTGGTGGAATCCATGATGTCCGAGGTGTAGTGAATTGGTTCAAGTTCAGAACTTCCACTATGTATCGCAATGGAGGAATCCTATAGATGGAATGCGAGGATATCAGATAATGGAGCTTCCAAGGAGACGTGGTTGGAGAGTATATGTAGAGGTTTGCCAAATGAGGAAGGTGAGGTTGAAATAGGAGAAGGAGAAGGAACTAAGTATCTGATTGGGATGGTAGACATATTGTATAGGAATATTTTGAGGCTAGATGATGGATTAATAGGAGTAGTTACTGGTTTAGGTAATCAAAATTCGGAAAGGACTAGGATGGCAATTGATGGATACATCTTATAGCATGTATGAGTAGCTCTATGGAAGGAGCAATAGAGGACTACATAGTATTTGATATATAGGTAATTAAGATCAGACATATCATAATAAGGTATAGAAAATGAAGGAATTGGAACTAGTCTTTTGATTGATGAAGCAATTGGGAACTGCTGACAGACTGGTATAATGGATTGAATGGAATAATTGTATAGATTGAAGAATATCTGATGGGGTGAGAAACATGAGGTAATGGATGACTGGACTGATGTAGGCAAGTGAGACTTGCCTATGCGAATGGTAGTCACAAGAATGGATATGAGTATGGACATATGGTGATTACTGGAATTGAATGATCCATAGGAAGGTACTTGGTATGTCTGGGGTATCCTAAAGAGGAGACAAGTTGTGAAGCATTATATTGTTTGGAGGCCAGGGAATGGGTATTCTGGATCAGGCAATGATAGCAGGATAGCTATACAGCTGAGATGCATGCTGCCTAAAGACGAGGTATTAGATGCAAGGGGGGTCCATGAAAGACATCAGAAGGCTATTTTAGGCAAGCGCGAATGGAATGACAGGGTTGGTCTGATGTGCTGCTGTGATAGACTAGATATGGAGGTAGATGTTGAGAACTGAAGGAGCGTGCACCAATGGTAGGGAATGGTGATCTTCAGAAGAAGTCGTATGATGCAACATTATTCAGGCGTCCTAGGATGGACACGGATGCGCGTTTCTGGTAAGGATAATTAGGTTCAAAGAGGACTGTGTTAAAGTTGCTGTAGAGGAAAATATCAGGATGAAGAATCTTCCATAAATCTGAATCCAGTCACTTTTTTCAGGAAGGAGTCAGAGGAGGTGGTTAAGAAGTAAAATCCTCTATATGGTTCAATTCCTGAAGGATGGCCGAGCATAAGTTGGTAGCGATTAAGGGGAGGTACTGGTGCTTCCATGTTGTCTGGTGGTTACAATGCCATGCAGATTAAGGAATGTCACTGGATCAAGAGACTCTTTTGTGAAAGGAATGGATAGGCTTTAGAAAGCCAGCTAGGGGCAATGATGCCAATCGTGTGGAGCATATAAGGTAGGTAAATGAGGAGATGTAATCCCAGATGGTGGAGTGCCAGAAGCGTGAAATGTAGGTACATCAATGAACTAGAACTGGACCATGGAGATGTAATCGATTGGATGACTGAGTGCTGGAACTTGAACAGATGGGTGAGTGCTGAGCTGCGTTAAACTTGGGAAGTGCCCAAAAGAGAAGACACAGAAGCAAACTCGGCAAGGCCTGGGGCCACTGAGGTGGGGGAAATAAAGGAAGCAAAATGGAGCAGCAGGCCAGTAAGTACACCAAGGAGAAGTCAGAGATGAGGAGGAGGAGGAGGAAGTAAGCCAAAGGTGACTGCCAACTGAGCAGAGAGTGAGGATTCCAGGTTGAGGCACCCAAGGAATGCCTAGACATCACCAAGATGGCATGGTGAGGAGAACTGTCAGGTTGAGAGAAGAACAGCAAGTAGAGGAGGACCAGAAGGCTGACGAGCTAAGGAGGCAAGATGGGAGGCTGTGAGGAAGAGAATCCAGTCAGCAAGGAAGCGGTGCAAGTCCGAAGCACATGGATAGGCTGAGGAGCAGGAAGGAGTCCCAAGAGATCCTACAGGAAAGTTGGTGGAGAGCTGAGGAAATGAAACTGGCGATGAGGGTCGGGCAGAGGAGATGGAAGATCAAGGGGTGGGGGGCCCAAATGTGAACAGAGACAGTGGATTGAAATCATAGTCCAAGCAGCCATGGAATGGAGGAAGCAGGGGAGGAAAAGGCAGAGAAGGAAATAGTAAATGAGATGAGTGGATGAAGGAGATTCCCAATCCCCAGGTGGTAAGAAAAGTCCAAGAGCAGTCAAAAAGTCCCAGGAATGAGGAAGGGATGGAGACTGACAGAGTGCTGGCATAGAAGTGGAAGTGGTTGAGATTGTGGATGGAGCAAATGGGCTCCCATCCCTGGTAGCCGGAACAAACTAACCTTCACTCTATACCACACAGGGCAGGATTAGCAACCACTAAGCCATGTAAATCAGAAATGAAGAGAGATGGGAATGAGGTAACTGTCTGAAAATGGGATCCAGACTGCCGCACCAGAATGGATCTGGTAAGCTATAGTGCCAAGGTGATGAAATTGAAGGGCAGGAGGAAATATGATGAGACAGCAGCAGGCCAGGAGACCGTGGACCACAATGAGGAAACAAAATGGATCATGGAGGCCCCCCCCCACCACCGACATGAGAAATTGCGAGGATTTCAGACAGAAGATCACTCCGCTGCCCACAGCAGATGGTAGAAGCATATATATATATATTTTGTATTTTATTGTGGAGAAAGGGGTCAGTTTTTATATATTTAGCATAGTTATGTGCCACATATGGAAACTATAGTTAGTATCCACATGGTGGCTCCAATGACAACTTAGAACCCACCTCTTATGCAAGAAATGCAGGGTCAGTCAGTTTGATTCCGGTGTCCCACACTGAAAGCAATTATGGAGCTGCCAGGCACTTTGGGCACAAAGGATGCTGAAGGGGAGCCCCTTTGACACTGGTGCCACCCAGACAGTACCTATTGCATTACTTCCCTACTAACACCAAAAGCACCAAGAACTCCCTCAATAGCCCTCAGAGCTCCCGACTTGATTACATTGTAAAACTGGAATTTCGCTTGAATTCATACAAAACAACACATGTAGTACAGACCATGAAGGCACTGTCAGAGACTGAAAAAGGTAAGTCGGTGATTTAGCAAGCTTTCAACCGTGGTTGCTGGAGGTACATGAGTGTGATTTGTTCCCAGAAAGTGGTTCTCGGGGCAGCACTGCCCCTGGGGCAACACCCTTTAGCTCTTCCTCCAGCTTACTCCTATTAGTGGATTTCACCCACTGGCAGCACTGCCCCTGGGGCAGCACCTTTGCGCTCCACCTCCCACCTCTCCCTATTGGTGGATTTTGTCCCCTGCCCCAGCGCAGCAACATGTAGCTGTTACTTCCCACAAATCTGATTGTTGCAAGTCTGAGAAACTGAGGGTTTTAAGTGTAGATGAGAGTGTTATGGAAATGCTCCCCCCAGCAATGTGCACTGCTTGTCTTTTAATTTTGGTGGCTCAAGGTGTATGTCTGTCTGCATCCAAAATATCCAAACTTCAAGGGTTCAAATCTGAACCATGGACATTTTTTGTGCTTTGTGTCAAACTCAGTTGTGAGCATTTAATCTTGTAAGTGTCACAAATCATTACCTTTTTTTAATATTGCAAAATTAAGACAGACATAAGTGAGAGAATATATTTTATTTATACATTTTAATAAATGGGGCAGTGCCATGATGGTTGTTTTCTGTTGGTTGCCCCTGGGGCAGTGCTCTTGCTGCCCCTGGGGCAGTACCTGTATAATTGGTTCCTTTGGGCTGCCCCCTGGGGCAGCATGTGTAATTGGTTCCTGTGGGCTGCCCTTTGGGTAGTGTCCTTACTGCCCCTTGGGCAGGGTATGTGTAACTGGTTCCCATGTGGTGCCCCTGGAGCAGTACCTTTGTAGTTGTTGCCTGCTGCCTGCCCCGGGGCAGTGCACAGGAACAAATACCCAAACATTGGCCCAGGGGCAGCCAGTAGGAACGAGCTACACAGCTGCTGCCCCAGGGGAACCAATTACACAGGCACTGCCCCAGGGGCAGAGGCAAGGACACTGCCCCGGGGCAGCCTATGGGAGCCAATTACACAGGGGCTACCCCAGGGGCAGCAAGAGCACTGCCCCAGGGGCAGCCAACAGAAACCAACCATCATGGCACTGCCCCATTTATTACAATTTATAAATAAAATCTATTCTGTCACTTACGTCTGTCTTAATTTAACAATATTAAAAAAAAGGTAATGATTTGTGACACTTACATGATTAAATGTTCACAACTGAGTTTGACACGAAGCACAAAAAAATGTCCCTGGTTAAGATTTGAACCCTTGAAGTTTGGCTCTTTTGGATGCAGACAGACATACACCTTGAGCCACCAAAATTCAAAGACAAGCAGTGCACATTGCTGGAGGGAACAGTTCCATAACATTCTCATCTACACTTAAAACCCTCAGTTTCTCAGACTTGAAACAATCAGATTTATGGGAAGTAACAGCTACAGGTTGCTGCCCTGGGGGCAGGGGATGAAATCCACCAATATGGATAGGTTGGAGGCGGAGCACGAGGGTGTTTCCCTTGGGGCAGCTCTGCCAGTGGGTGAAATCCATCAATAGGAGTAAGCTGGAGGAGGAGGTAAAGGATGCTGTCCCGGGGACAGTGCTATCCCAAGAACCGCGCTATGGGAACAAATCACACTCAAGTGCATCAGCCCTGTAAGAAAGATGCCCAAAGGAAAACAAAAAGAAAAGGACTGAATGGGAGAAAGGGAGCCACAACAAGAGGTAGGGAGACGAAGGAGCAAACAAATTCAAACGGAGGAGCAGGAGGGAAAATGGTGGGGGAATGGAAGCAAGGGGATGGAGGGGCACAGATGAACAAACGGGACAGCCAAGCAGGGAGACAACTGGGGGAGCAGGAGAAAGGTAGCAGAACAGGGAGAAACAGAGCCGGAGGGGGGAGATAAATGGAGGGTGGGGGCACCAATGAGCAAATGGGAGGAATGAATGGAAGGTGCAGGCGGATTTTGAAATGCTCCAAGCCGAGCAAACAGAAGTAACTAGCTTAAGCAGGGGATGTGGGAGGAGCTATTCCTCCCCCCATTGAACCATGGGCTTTTAGCCCTCCCTTCCTCCTTTAAAATGTTTGAGCAGTGCTGGCATTCACTATCCTATCTCAAGCGTCCATAGTTGTCTCAGGATCATCATCATCATCATCCAAGTCTTACTGTAGATGTCATCTTACTCACACCTGGCACTGGCACTGTGAGAAGACAGAGGAAGGTAAGGAGCAGTATGAGCAGGAAGTTGTGTATGCACATTTTTGTTGATTTCTTCAAGCTGTCTTTGCTTCTCCAGCATAAGTGTATGACATACTCGATGCATCCAGGGGAAATGAACAGATCTTTGTATCAGGAATCCACTAATGCAGAAGCATAGCTTCCTCTTGAGGAAGGGACAGAGCATCCTGCAGCACTGAGGCTTTATGCTGTTTCAGTCAGGAGAGGTTTTTTATGGGTAGTTTTTACTATGAAAGTCAATAAACGTTTTGCACTTATTTAAAGAATTTTCCCTTTGTGCAGTTGTTCTTTTCATCCAGTGTGTTGTCATGCCAAACTGCATGTCTTATCTATTGCTGTCAAACCAAACAACAACATGGCTTTAGAAAACGAAGCTCACATATAAAAAACTTGTTGATTTTTTATGAAATCGTAAGTAGAGAACTAGATGATGGGAAACCAATAGATGTTATCTTCTTATTTATTTATTTAATTAATTAAATTTTGGTGACCGGGTAGGCCCATTGGGCCCCGAAGGTCCCTTTTTCAGGGGCGACCCGGGATAACAATACTAGTAATATACAGAAAGAGCAAAACAAAAAGAACATTTGTATACATTGTTTGTTACAACATGTGGAAGTTCAAGGACACAGCGGTACAGGCATGGTTATCATCATGACACAGTTTGAGTAGGTAATTCTAGTATGTGGTTTAATTCAGAAGGAAGCATTTGACCCCAGGTAATGAGAGCAATAGGTAGGCATTTCTTAGTAGAAGGTGTGGTGGGAGGAGGGGAGTGCCTAAGGAGCCTTATGAGCCATGGCAGTGGCATGAGCTTGAGGTCAGCATATGGGACTTGAGCCTGGTGCGGAAGGTAGTGAGTGAGGGGGCGTCTTGGACAGAGGGGGGGAGCTTGTTCCATAGGCAAAGTGCTTGGGAGGAAAAGGACCTAACGCCGGCATTTGTCCTTACCCTAGGGACTTCTAATAGTGTTCTTGCTGAGGTCCTAAGGTTCCTAGGGTTAAGCTTGAGAGTTATGGTTTTGGCAATACTAGGCAGAGCATGGGGTGAGAGAAGCTTGTAGGCCTGGACAAGCAGAGGAAATTGGAGGCGAGCAACCAATGAAGGCCAGCTGACCTGGGCTAGAGTGTCGCAGTGGTGACGTCGTGGGTGGTCTTGAGTGACAAATTGAGCTATTTTATTGTACAGGGTTTGCATCCTGGTTATCTCTTGCTTTCCCATGCCCTGTGTTATCGGGGCCGCAAAGGTCAGAGTAGGAAGCAGAACACTAGTCGCAATGGAGAGCCTGGCCTCAGGGATGAGCTGGTCCCTGAGTCGGTACAAGGTGCCGAGTTTGTAATGCAGGGTCCTTGTGACCTGGTCTACATGTTCCTTGTAAGTGATGCTCTGGTCGTGCGTAAGGCCTAGGTATTTAAGGGAGGGAACTACATTGATGTCTTTGCCAGAGAGTGTGGTTAAGCGGAGGAGAGAGGACCTGTCAAGTCCTAGGGATCTTGGGCCGAATAGCATTGCCTTGGTCTTGTCAGGATTGAGTACCATTCTGTTCTCACATAGCCAAGTCTTGAGGGATGTAAGATCCTTTTGGAGGATAGGGCCTTGAGTAGCTACATCACTCATGGGACGGAAAATGACAGTGTCATCTGCATACTGTACGACTGAACTCTCCCCACAGAAGGAGCTTAGTTTGTTAGTGAACAGGGAAAATAGTAGGGGGCCTAGAGGTACACCCTGATTTAGGGGTACCAGATCAGATGTGACGTTTTTCCATGTGACCCTCTGAGCCCTTCCTGATAGGTAGCTTCCGAACCATTGAGGGCATGGGTGTCAAGGCCAATATTTTGCAGCTTTTGTAGCAGCAGGTTGTGGTCGACGAGTCAACGCCTTGATAAGTCGATAAAGGCTGCCCCAGTGGGTATCCTTTGTCAACTGCCCAAGAACTTCATCCAGTTGATGAGGGCAGTATCAGTTCCATGGTTTGGTCTGAATCCGTGTTGGGAGGGGGCAAGGAGCAGGTGTGCTTCTAGGTAGTCTCTGAGTTGGTTGTAAACTATCCTTTCTTGCACCTTGGCGAGTGAGCAGAGGAGGGAGATAGGCCTATAGTCATTTAGTTTATCCCTAGGCCCCCCTTTGTGGATAGGTACAACAATAGCGTGTTTCCACTGGTTGGGGACTGCTCCTTCCCTTAGTGATCTATTGAGGAGCATAGTTATAGGCCAGGATAAGGAGGTCGCGCCTGCCTTGAGAAGCCGGGGGCTGATCCCGTCAGGTCCACCTGACCCATTGGGTTTCAAGTTCCTTATTAAATTCTTGGTCATTGGTAAGGCCTTTGATCTAGTGCCACATGAAGGAGTTAGTATCTAGATGTAAAAATGAAATAAGGAAATTATTATTTGGATCAAAGAATGGTAGAATGGTAGGTCACAGAGAGTATGTCTAAATGATTTCCTATATGAAGATGACAGGGTGATCAGAGGTGTACCATAAGGCTCAGTTGTGGCGCCATTATTGTTCCAACTGCATATCCCTGATATAAATGAGGGTATAAATAGCTGGATATAAGAATATGCATCTGATATTAAGCTTGGAGGACCTGTAAAAGAGGACAATCAGGTAAATAAAATACAGGGAGATTAAGATAAAATCAGCACATGGGCAGTTACACGGAGCACAAGATTCAGTGTAGGGAAACGTGCATATGCATGGGTGCCCCTAGGAACTAGAATTAAACAGGTGGAATACTATCTAGATGGGGTTAAAAACCAGAAGACATCTGAGAAGAGAGAGCTAGAGATAGTGATAACACAGGATTTGAAACACACAAGAGAGTGTGAGGCTACCGTGACAAAGGCAAACAAGGTGTTGGGTTGTATCAAAAGAAATATCTGCAGTAGAAGTGAAAAATTATCAGCCCATCATACAGCTATTATGTAAGGCCACATTTGGATTATGGATCTCAATTCTGGGCAGTGCATCGCACATTGAGAGAGATGTATACAGAGTGGAGAGGGGCCAGTAGCGGGTGACAAAAATGATAAGAGGGTTAAATGATTTATTGTATGCTGAAAGACTAAAAATTTTTAATTTCATCAGTTTGGAAACAAGGAAAACATAGAAACATAGAAGTTGTCGATAGATAAGGACCCTTTTGGCCCATCCAGTATGTCCATTTTCCCCTGCCTACTGTGCTACTGCAGCCCCTACACAATCGGCAGTCATCCCCACCCCTTGTGTTACTTCCAAGGTCCCCTTGTATCAGTCCCATGCATGCTTGAATCTTTGTTTTGGCACCCACCCCCTCAGCTGGAAGGCTGTTCCAGGCTTCCACCACCCTCTCTGAAGAAATATTTCCTCACATCCCTTCTGAACTCCTCCCTCCCTCCAGCTTCATAGAGAATAAGGAGGGACATGCTGTTGCTGTGAGATGTATTACAGGACAAACAGCTATTTGAGAAACTAGGCTTAAAACTGAAAGAGGACACGCAACAAACCAGAGGTCAGTTTGCAATGGAAACCAAAAACCTTCAGAACTGAGAATATGAAATATTTTTTGTCAGTGGGTGGTGGGAATTTGGAATGGATTCCCCACACATGCTATGAATGGTAAGACCAGCAAAGCTTTAATGATAACCTGGGCAGGTTTTTGATAGGAAATAGTTTTTGATTGTATTACCGCTAATAAGTGGGGGAGCAGTTTTAAAAATGCACTCTATCTTTCTGTTCTCTATACCCTTGTATGAACCTTAATAGGAACCTGTCTGCAAGCTGTGTAAGAAACTACTGCCACGTCTTTAATGAGTCTTGTGTGCTTCTGCTACTGCTGCAATGACTCAGATAACTGGTGGTGTCACCTCCTCCTTCACCAGCCTCACTGTGGTCATCGTCACCACTGCCACCAGTTCTGCCACTATTGCTACCTCTATCACTAGCCTTCTTTATCTGGGTTGTTATAGAAGATTGTAAATAGCACTGCATGTAGCATTCAAACAGACTGAACGTGGAAAGGACCATATTATGGGTTGCTGATTCTGCGCTGAAATTAGAGATGCTCAGATAGTGCAGTATTTGATCCAACGGAAAGCTGATGGATTTCCAGATTATTTGTCAAACATTTGGTCAACTCAGATAATGATTATTTGATCTGATTATTATCTAGCAACACTTTCACAGACAAAGCCTGCAAAAGTGAAAAAGAATTGGTACTGCTGGGGGGGGGGGATTGAAATGCTAGAAACACAGTTGAAGGTGTAAGATGAAAGTTTATGGGTATTACTGTTATATAGTTACAGTACCAATTAAATTGTGGGGACTAATACCAAAATTTAGAAAAAATGCAAAAACTTTTTTTTAGATTTTATTTTCCAGAACTAAAACCATCATGAAAATGTCTATGTTGATACTAAAAAAGTATATCACTATACTTCTATGTGATAACGGCAACCGTAAAATCGCGATCGCTGTTAGGGCAGCTGTATATTGCTGAAAAGCAAATCGGCAATATGCACTTGTGGGCGAACAAACATGAGCAAGTGGACTTAGTGTTTATGCTGGGGGGCTGTGCCCCCTGCACCCCCCCTCATGGGGGGCTTAACCCCCCTGCTTAAATATAACATACTACAGGGGTGCATGTTGGGAGGGAGGGAGGGAGACATTCTGATTTTAAAAATAAACAGTACGGCAGCACAAAACAATTTCCCCTGTCCTCAGCCCTGAACCCAGTACCTGCTGCACTGATGCTAGCCGCCGTCACCACCACACCACACAGCTAGCTTGGCTGCAGCAGGCACACTACCACTCATGACCCCTCTTCCTTATCCTTCCTGTTCTCCTCCCAATCCCTCACTTTCTGGTTGCCCGCCCTACAGAAGCGGTTGAATTCAGTTGCTACCCTTACAGGTAGCCCAAAAGAATAGCATTGTAAATGAGTGACTGTTTTGACAGTCACTCATTTACATTCGCGATCATCACTGGATACCACTTCATTGTAATATATTGATACACAAAATAATACTACTAAAAAGCATACAAAAAATTCCCAATAATACTACTCTAGCAAGCCTATAATAACATTGTTCCTGTGCCATAATACTATCATTCAAAGCCTGTAATACTACCGTTTGGCACTCTGAATGATAGTATTATCACAGAAACAGAGCAGCGAAAACCAAGAAGTGTGTCATGCAGAGCAGGAGCCGGCTTTCACTGTAACCATCCTGTACAGTGAAAGCTGACTTGCCACTCATGAGAAAAAGCAACAAATTCACAAAATGGCTCTCTCAAAAGAAACAACCACTGAAGAGAGGATTCGCTTTGCAGGAAAACAAGAAAACATAAACACAATAATAAAAAAAAAACACTTTTGACCTACAGCTCATGCAAAACTTCCTCAGCAAAACTAGTGCATGCAGACTCATTGAACAAATCCCCTCAGAAGAATTAGATAGCCTCCTAGCTAACTTTGTGTACTAACTAAAAAACAAGATGTCTCAGATTATGAACCCAGCATCAATACGGGGGATACTCGAGAGCTTAGACAGACACCTAGCAAAAAAACAAACAAAAAATTACCTTGCCTCCATATTCCAGGGACCCCAAACAACATTTAAACAGACCCTGTAAACCTTAACTGCCAAACAAAAATATTTAAAAAAGCTGGGCATGGCGAACCATCCCAGACAGGCTTCTTTCAGAGACAGACATAAATCTGCTCTACAGTACTGGGACACTAGGATGCCACTCCCCCAGAGCCCTGTTACATATGCTCTTCTTTAACATATGGCTACACTTTGCTTTAAGAACCAGTGAACTGTATCTGCTATGCTGGGGAGGCATAATACAAGGCAGAGACCGCGAAGGCAATGACTTTCTAGAATACCATGAATGCCAAACAAAAACTGGAACTGGTGCTAACATCCAAGATGTTTGTTTGTTTTATTTATTTAATCTGGGGGATCCATGTGCCGAAGATCCATTTTCCTGAGTGACCAGAGTAACATAAAAAAGCATACAAATACATGAAAATTACAACTGCAGATACATAGATTATTAGATATACCCACAAACATACTAAGGAGTCAGTTTACAAAACATTTGCATTCACTCTTTAAGAACAAATGATTTTCTCAAAACTTGTCTAAAATCATACATAGAAACTCCAAGACAATCAAACATAGTCAGAAATTAATTAAAGAAAGTAGGTAAGTTATAAAATGTTGTTTTTTTGACTAGCTGATGTTTTCATTCTTGGGACAACAAAGTATCGGTGAGCTGATAAACGAGTTGCAAAGGAACTGATATGCTTTATAAAAATGGAAAGTAAGGTGGTAGGGATCTTGTTTAATGTTACCTTTTTTGCCAAAATCCCAAGTTGGAATTTGGACCTATACTCAAAAGGGAGTCAGCCTACATGCTTAAATAGGATAGGGTGGTGGGTCTGAAAAGGCAGCTGAGAAGTAAATTGTGTAGTTTGATTCAAGAGAACTTTTACTTTAGACAAAAGCCCCTCCCCAGCAGAATAATAAGATAACAGGCCATAATCAATGACTGGTATTAAGAAATTTTGGGACAGAAGCAATCTAGTTGAGGGAATTAATAAAGAATTAAATCTATAAAATGCACCAAGTCTTTGATAAACCACTTGAATCATGTTAGTAATATGATATTCGTAGGTCATGCCTTCATCTACTGTAAGTCCAAGATATTTTTTATTTATTTATTTAGCTTTTGCTGACCGGGTAAGTGCACTAGACAAATACTGCCTATTTTCAGGCACGACCCGGGGGAGGGGGATACAGATGAATGCCAACTGACCTTGAACCAGATTAAGCTGTTGGTGGTATTTTTAGTGAATGAGGGAAATTTGGCCAGGACACCAGGGAAATTCCCCTACTCTTTTCGATAAGTGCCATGGGATCTTTAACATCCATCTGAACTACCACCAATCCAGGCAGATTTAAAGTATTTAAGCTGCTCCATTTCCACCCCGTAGCAGTATGCAATAAAAGAAGTTCGGTTTCTTTCTACGATTATAAAAAAACATAGATTTAGTATTTTTTTCATTCAAGACTAATTTGTGTGTAAGAAAACAGTATGAATTTCCAAAAAGTCAAAAGATAAATACTCTTGAGCAGTTTTTATACTGGTTCTGCTCGTGAGGATCACCATGTCATCAGCATATGAAAAAAATTGTGGTTTAAAGCAAACAGAGGGTAAAGTATTCAGAAACAAACTAAATAAAAGGGGACCCAAAATAGAACCTTGAGGGACACCCAGTGTGACAGAAGAGGGAGGTGAAGATGTAAGACCAGTGTCACCACAAATGTGCAGGAATACCACAAACCCAGACTGAGACCCCATAACAGCATATGAAAAATATGTGAAGCAAAGACCACCTCAGATGCAAGCCCCAGACCCACCCTTTTACTGTGCTCCCAATATAAAACTCAAACTGACAAGCTAATGGTACTGAGCAATGACAATAGGGGAAAACAAGGTAAGGAGCATCATGAAACTCCTACAAAAATCAACAGGACTCATCCCAGAAAAATGCATCACCAATCACTCTACCAGAAAAACAGCAATCCAGATACTGATAGATTCCAACATCCCTCCCACGGATGTAGCCCAAATATTAGGATACAAGAACATCTAGTCTATAAATAATTACAGTATCTTGTCGGAAACAAAGCAGGAAGCCATATGCCCTGTACTATCTGAAGACTACCAGCAGCCTTCTACTTCTACAACAAAACCTGCTCCTGAAACCACGCTGCAGAATCCCCTTCCAGCAACAGCACCACAGCAGGAAGTGATGCCCTACAACTCATTCGCTAGAAGAATAATACTCCACAACAACAGGCAATATATTTGGGTCCCACTGCACTTTCTATGGGGATGTCTCTGTAAATATACGTCAGTCCCCACCTCCAATCATGAAACGCAGATACGTCATCTAGTCTGACTCCGACACAGAGTTTTTTTTATTTATTGTTGACTGGGTAAGTGCACTAGACAAATCCTGCCTATTTTCAGGCATGACCTGGGGGAGGGAGATACAGATGAATGCCAACTGACCTTGAACCAGATCAAGCTGTCCATGGTATTTTTCGTGAATGGAGGAAATTTGACCAGGGCACCGGGGAAATTCCCCTGCTCTTTTTCGAGAAGTGCCATGGGATCTTTAACATCCACCTGAACTACTACCAGAACAGGCAGATGGGACCTCGGTTTAACGTCTCATCCGAAAGACGGCACCTCAGGAGTGCAGCACCCCCCTCATGCTGCACTACAGTGTCAGTACTGGGATATTAACCCAAGTGCCTGGTGTGGGGATAGAACTCACAGCCTACTGATCTCCCGGCCTCAGAGGCGAGTGTGCTCCCTGCTGAGCCTCTGACACTGACGCAGTTGAATTGCCTTATGTCTGTAAAACATCAGACCCATGAGAACAACTGAAGTGAAGCTTTAACAGTTTTAAAGGTTGTAGTTCGATTTAAAAGTTAAACTTTTACTATTTTGAGTGAATTTGTTTGCCACAGTTTTATTTATTAAATTTTGATAACCGGGTGAGCTCACTGTGCCCCGAAAGTCCCTTTTTCAGGGGCGACCCGGGGGTTACATAGAATTTTACATAGGATTTTATACAGCAAAATACATTACATAAGTCACATAGAAACATAACATGGGGCATTCACTTAAATTCAGTTAAATTAGTATTTAGTAATCAGTTGTTGGCAAATTGGCATTTCAAGCCACAATCATTGAGAAAAAGAACAAAAAAGAAGCCCTGCATAGAGCCTTGCAACACTGAATGCGGGTAAAAGACTTTCAATGTGTAGGGATCCATATATCACAAAAAATAACAAAGGGGGTTGTTTCTTACTCAGGTGCAATACCATCTTGAGGTTCTGAGGACATGGGAACCTCTCAAGCTTTGCTCTCAAGGTTTCCATGTCCCCAGAACCTCTTGATGGTATTACACCCTTGTAATACACAGTCCCTATCTATTTTTTATCACAGAGAGGGTGGTGGATGTATGGAACGGCCTTCCTGAGGAGGTTATGGGATCAAAAACAGTGGGGGGATTCAAGAATGCATGGGACATACATAAGGCAATTCTGGATGTGGGGTAAGAGGAAGTAGGCTGTTGGTTAACTAGGATCTGCAGCTTATCCAATAGGTAGAGAAATGGGCAGACTGGGTAAGCCAAGCAGTCCTTATCTGCCGTCAAAGTCTATGTTTCTATGTTTCTATAACTGTCTGTTTCTATAGTGATAACATAACTATTACTGTTACATAATAACTATATAATAATGGAACCATGTCTTAGTAGCTGGACTCCAAGCTTTCATTTAAAAAAAAAATTAACATTGTAGCCCGAACAGTTCCAGAGCTTGTCCTTTCAAGAGATATTTTCTTTAAAATGTGATAACTTGGCCCGGTGGCACTGAGGGTTGAGGTGCTGGACGCCACACCTCGTGCCATGCTGGCAACCCGAGTTCGGGAACGGACTTGGAACGCCGGGGGCTGGCAGGGGAAGGAGAGGGTTGAGTGTCCATGGGATTGCTGACCTCTCCTGGGGTGGGTAGCGGGGTAGCATCGCTCGGCAGCAGCCCCTGGTGGAGACCAGGAGCACTGCATGGGTGGTGCAGTAAGGGAGCAATCAGAAAAGCAGAAATCGCTCCACAATCAGCCGGATGATGACTGCCGGTCCACTGACACCACCAAAACCCCAAAGCAGCCACGTCCACCTCAGCAGCACCCCGGGGCCAAGTAGTTGCACTGGCCTCCCCCCTGGCACCTTCCCCCTGAGAGGAGGGGGACTCACCTGGTGAAGGGTTACACCGGGTTACCCTGGGGGCAACTGCTATATGAGGTCGGAGGCTCACGAGGGGATAGATGGGTCGTGGGGGCCTAGGCAGCTTGAAGGAGTGGCGGGGCGTGGAGCATGTAGGAGGGGAAAAATAGATAATACAAAAAAAATGTGATAGCTTTGGAGCTGTTATAGCTACATACCTTTTTTTTTGAAAGCTTTGAGTCAGCCGAGTAGATACAGCATTACCATACCACAACAGTGACTGTATATAGATCTAAAAACATAAAATATTTCATATAGATAAATAAAAAAAAACATAAAATGGTTCACTACATTTTTAAAGTCCTGACAATTTTTACATAATGACATGTACAGTGTATGCATGTAGCAACACAGGAGGACTGTTTTGTCTGTTCGAATGTTACAGCTTTCAAAATGTAGCTTCAAGCATTAGAAAAATATCATATAAGATTATTTTTGAAACTTGTCAAAAATTCTAGTGGTTGTTCTGTCTAAGAATAAACACATTCTTTTCTAGTTCAAATATCTAACATCCCTAAGTAGGACGAGGGATGAGCAAAGTTGGGAAGCTTCACTAATGAAATTATTAACAAAACTCCTTGACTTTACATAGACCAAAGTAACACTTCATGTGGTTCTTTGCCTGGTAAACTGTCCAGTTCACCAGATGAAGAAAACACATATTGGCAGTTGGCCAGTGTAGTGCCACTATATGTAGTTCTTCACCTTGAGTCAGCATTTTCCCAGGTGAAGAAACAGTGGGCTGTTAAAGTACTACTATGTATAGTTGCTGTTTGTCACACACACACACACACACGCACACACACACCCCCCTCTCATGTAGCTTTGTTTTCAAACCCATCTTCCAGCTCCAGCTACAGAAATGTAAGCCCTCATCCCTCCACCTTCATAGCACCCATATCTCCCTCCTTCCTCCCGGTCCTGACAAATTCCTCCACTCAGGTTCCACTTTGAAGCTGTAGTGTGCAATACTGTAGAACCCAATTGCCCATCTCCCTCCGTGTGACTCAGTAAAGCATTAAGAATAGACCCCCACCACACCACCCTCCCACACTGTACCACTAAAAGGAAACTAAGTGACATCCAGTCAGTTGGTGAGGTGCTCTGTAATGAAGAACACCACTGCAGCTAGGAAGTGGGTATGAGGAAAGGTGTACTGACAATATGCAACCTTGCCAAGGTTGGGGAGGAGGAAGGTATGGTTGCTGAGAGGGTGGGGCAGGGAATTCCATTTCTGTGGTCAGAGCTGTTGAGAGGAGTGGGAGAACATAGCTGCATTGGTGTTGCTTTTTAAAACACTTTAAAAAAAGCAAATACAAATAGTGACACTTTACATGGCGACAGAATACTGTACTTGTAATGGCACGTCACCAGTGAAGTGTCGCTACACTTAGTCATTGCCTGAAGAAGTGCTCACTTTGCCAGGCAGGGAACTATACAAAGTATCACTTTGCACAATGTGAAGCCAGGAAACTTCACACAGAATTTTGCCTAGTGAAGTTTTCTGACTTCCTCATATCTAGCCCCAATTAGTGATGTCAGATAACTGGATGAGTGGATTGGATAATCATTGTCCAACTCGACCAGATTATCCAGTTTTCGGTCAGATCAGAAACTACATTACCTGACCGTTGCAAAGTATCAAAAAAGCCAATTTATGTTATCTGTTGAAATTTCAGATTATCCAAGCATCACTAACTGAACTCTTTGGAGGCCTATTTATATGGTCACAGAAGCGGAAGGAGCATTTAGAAGACACACCACTGCACACATGACAGATATCCCAGGCCACATCCTTGAAGAATTTCATAGCCAGGAACATAGGTCTCTGTTCTATGAGCCTCTCTGCCATATAAAAGACAAGAGTTCCACCGTGTGGAAATGTCTTAAAATAAGCAGTGCTGAAGAACATTGTGCTTCTGCTGGTACTGGTGGAGGAGCTCAGCACATTTGGGGGAATCATGATAATATCTTATGATGTCCCATACAAGGATCAAGTATTTGTTTTAATGGTGCTTGTCTGTCAAGTACATGACTCACTGCCAGATTTACTGCATATGCAAAACAAGGCCCATGACAGAAATTCCCATCATTTGTCGGCTTTAGCGAGTTACTGCCACTATATGTCACAAACATCCCCACCTTCACATTGTGAGGGTAGTTTGTTTATGTAACCCCTCAGGTCTACCTGTTCATGTAACTCCCAAGGTACACTATACCTTTTTGACTCAGTTGCTACCTGTACATCAATGGCATCCATCAAACTTCAGACCCAACTAGTAATTGTCCAATCTTTTTACCGGCTGAACCAGACATGAGCTTGTAGTCATGCAAGACTAGTTTTTGGGGTGTGGATGTTTCATGTGACAAATACTATATGTGTAAATGAGGACTTTTGTTGAAAACTGCCTTTGGACTACAACTTGACATCCATGTTCATCACCTCTGACCTGTTGTGCTGTGGCAATAGGGTCAGAGGGTGACTGGTCAATTAAACAGGTAATGCTGCCAAACAAGAGGGTCACAAGGGCTCATGGACTTGTAATGGACCTTATTAATTCAGGCACCTTTCCAGCCACCAGTCACTTGTTGAGTGACAGACCTCTACAACCTACTTAGATTGACAGACAGATCATTCAACCAACTGGAGCTGCTAATTCCCCAGTGAACAGCAGGGGTACTTCCAAACCTCAGGCAGATCTTTGTGACATCTCCAGTGAGCAGGACTGTTGAGAGCTGCTGTGAGCTGTTTTGCAGATATAACCTCTCTGTGGGTTACTATTACTTTAAGACTCTTCAAAGGCATTTTTTGCCTCTGACAGAGCTGAAACTGCTATGGTAGGGACTGGACCAGGAATTGTCTTATCTACCTCCTGACTGCCCAGGTGTGAACGTACGCCCATACAGCACTGGTCCGGGGTGTGATCTGGTGTTTAGACTGTGTGTTATGTGAGAATCTGGACTTTTGGGGAAACTGTCTTTGGAACTAAAAAAATAGCAGCCATATATTTCCGCCCATTGATCTGCTCTGCCATGGCAACAGTGTTGAAGAGCTCTGCGCCAACCAAACAGGGATGCTTGCCAGTGCAAGGGAGCCACAGGGGCTCATGGACTACTGATGGACCTAATTAATTCAGGTGTCTTTGTAGCAGTCAATTGCCTGTTGTGTGACAGCCCCCCAGGGATGCCTGTCCTAACTGTCAGCCCAAATAGACCAATCAGGTTTTCTATTGCTTCCCCTCGATGTGCAGGGGATGAACTGCCCTCAAGGCAGATCAGTAAAAGATCTTATAGAAGCAGAATTGCACTCTGGAGCCCAAGAGCTGTGCTGCAACAGACTGCATATCTGCCACTGATGAACTGTGAAAGTAAGCAGAGTCACTGCTTAATAGAAAGGGAGGTGCTCTCATGTTAGTCAGCACTCCATCGACCCTGAACATTGCTAGTGCAGAGCCAGACAGCAGAGATGCTGTGAAGCTTTAATCCACGGGCGAAGTTAAGGTGAAGTTGTCAAATTTGCCTCCGTGGATAATTTCTCAGAGTTTCTCTATTTAATAGGACATTCATCATTGGTAACGTCACCTTGCAACTTCATCTATACTTCTCCTTTGGGTACACCAAGGTGAAGTTGGGTCAAAATAAAGCTACTGATACACAAACATCTCAAGGTCAGCAGTCACCTGCCCCCCACTCAACAGCCTGAGGAACGTGTGCCCCCCACCGTGGTACCACCACCACCACCGCAGGCTGCATCCACCCATCAATCTCAATCAGGAGCAATTCTATCATTTTCTGACCTGCGTCTGTGATCCAGTTACACTCTTTACTGCCAATGTAACATGCTGGCAAATACCCAGAGTGTTGGTACCACTGCAATTGGACTTAGTGCAATTCTTTCCCCTGGCCAGAGTCACATACTATGCCAGTACCTGTGCCTAATGTGCTGTAATGTTCAGAAAGGAATTACCAGCTGTTTGGTCACTGGTCCATATATCCATACTGGGGACCTATTATCCAGATCAGACTCCATGCCACCACACCACCAGCAGTCAAGGGGACACCAGCATCCTCCTCCTTGTCTACTGTTGTTGAGCCAGAGATTGTGCTACCTCTTGGACTGACCATCTTGTTGTCACCTCCCCCAGTACCCACCTGCATGAATGCCACATCACGTGAGAGAGAATAATTTGGCAACACGAATGCCACCATGCCACTTCCACCAACTACTCCTTCCAGGTTTTGTAGGCATACCTCGGTCAATTGTTGTCAGATTTGCATGAAACTTTTTATGGTTGTAGTCCAAGAGGACTTAATGATTATCAGACTTAAATTGTGGATTTGGCTTAATGGTGAAGTTGGGAGGTAATTTTGGGGTGCTGTGCATATCCCATTAATTTTCTGGGAGTATTATGTGTTATTGTAGTACTTATTGAGACCTTTGTTTGGATATGTAGTGTCCCACAACTCCAAAGACTGGCAGAGTTACGACTTGTTAAAGTTGTAATGTTATCCTATGGGACATTAGGATTAGGGTTAGTGTGGTCACTTTCAACCTATTCAATAAACATGTCTCCTGGAACAAGCAGGGGATCCACATGGATACTGGGGGCCAAGGGACCCATCTCATAATAAATCACCGGGCTGAGTGGCAGGAAAAGAAGAGGGAAGTGGCAAGTGGGTGTCGTGGAGGTGGTGGTCTGTCCATGCTGACAACAGTTCATGGAGGGTGTAAGGGAAGTTGCCTTGTCACTTGGGGTGGTAGGCACACCCTGCAGAAGTGGCAGCAACCTCTGCTGAAGTTTGAGCTGCTTCTGAACAAGCAGCACCAACACTGCCACCAGTTTTTTTTTTTTACACAAATAGTTCACAGCAGGGATTTCAGGGACTAAGGGGACACATGTAATAAGCAGCAGCTCAGGTAATTATGACGATATTACTGTGTACATGAAAAACTGATAACTTCAATCAGTAAACAAAAATGAAATTAATATAGTCAAACTACAGTGACAAAAATCATTCAGTAAAACACACTTAACTGTTCTACAGCCCTAACATTACAAACCAAAGAAAACAGGAAAGAAAAAAAAATTCAAACAAAACACTGACAACAATAGCACTAGTACTGCAGAGACAGAAAATACTGCCTAACCTGTTTTTTTCTTGCTGGAAGTTAATGCAGCTGAGCCCCCAGCACTGCCTCACTGCACAACACAGAAAACTAAACTACAACTTTAACTAAGTCACAAAAACCACTACAAACAATTGATGATCTAGAGGCATAAGGCACAGTACACACTGGCAATCCGTGTTTAAAACCATTTTTGAAAATGGTTTTAAACTCACCACGGTTGTCTGTCCACACTTTCAGCTTTAGTCTTCATAACCCTATTTTAGCACCTGCCACCACATCCACATTGCAGCCCTGTAATGGTTTAAGCCAGCATGGTTTCCTGCACGGATCAGTGCAGTTTCAAGAGAAGCACGGCTCGATCTCTTGCCCACGCTACACGTAAACCATGCTAGGTTTGGAACTGTATTTAAAACTGGTTTTAAGACTAGGTCCCTTGCAGGGTTTAAATACGGGTTTTTTTTTTGTACTTTCTTTTTTCTCGCCATCTCTCTGGGGAACTATCTCAGGCATCTACTGTTCCCGCAAGCTCTACCTCCTGCCTGAAGCTCCCCCTCCACCAGTGCACCAGCCAAGCAGACCCCCCGGCTCTGCCATATCCGCCCAGGGCACTTTCCCTATAATCTAATGTACCTGGCTGGGCAGTCGGCCCTGATGGAGATAGAATCCCGAAAATGGAGTGTGGCTCGGCAGGGCATGGTGCCGTCGCCTATCCCTGAGGACGGGGCTTTCTTAGTTGTTTCTCCCCTGGGAGTGTGGCATGTAATGACACCTGCGCATGGCTCTCCTGCTGGCATCTGCTGCACTCCCACCCCTTACATTTCTGACTGGTGTTTCTGCAGTACCCTGATCACCATTGGGGCTGCCAGGACACCGAGCAACCCCTGGATCCCTCCCCAGGGAGAGGAGAGCTGTCCTCCAGATGCTCCATCCTCTCCTTCCCCTGCCAACCCCCAGCTTCCTGAGACCATCTACGAACCTGGGTCACCAGTGTGGCACGAGGTGTGGCATCCAGTGCTTCAACCCTCAGCACCACCGGGCCAGCTTAAATACGGGTTTTAAACATGGTTTCAAACCATGTTCAGTGTAGACATGAACCATGTTTGGGATTGTTAAAAACATTTTAAGTTCTGTAAAACATTTTAATAAGTCCAGTATGTACAGGGCCTTAATGGGGTGATTTATTGGAAAAAAAATGCATGTTTTAAATGCTTTCCAAAGGTTTTGGGCACAAAGATAAAAAGCACACAACACCAACTGTCTCTTCCTCACACTGTACTGAATGCAGCTTATGCATGGCAATACAGCTGATTGCAGCATCATATAACCTCCAATCCCATGGATCCTTGCAAACTTCACATTAGAGCCAATATTTGCAGGCAGTGTTCACAATTTTGCCATTCAGAAAGTTTTCCTTTTCGCCTTAAAGAAGAACTTTGCAAATTCAGTAAAATTTGAAAATTTCTCCATGGAGTGAAGTTTTCTAATTTTGCCCACCTCTACCAGACAGAGAGGAAAAAATAGGTGAACTGCCACCTGTTAGTGCCACTGGATCTACCAGCAGAAACCATCACCCGGTACCATGCTGTTACTGTCCAGAGGGTCTGAATGCCTAGATGTGATGACTGGTGCAAATACCATGGGGTCTGATAGACTGGAGGATAGCTGTATCTCCAGCTTGCATCACCAGTATTGACACACAGTGCAAAATTGAAAGAGAGGGAGCGAAAGAGCGAGACCGATGGACTGGCTGCCTGAGAAAGATTGATGCGAGCTGTGACAGAGGAGTCCTGTCTGCCAAGGAAAATCAGTGTACTAGGAAACTGTGAGTAACACAGGCTAGCCCCTGCAACTGGAGAACTGTACATTAGTTGGGAAGCTGTTTAACTGGATTCAGTTAACCTGCTGAGGAGTTACAAAGGTGTCAGGTGAAACTAGAGAGGGAATAATAGCGCAGCAATTTCAGCAAGGTAAGATCAGCTCAGGTGAACTTAGTGGGTGTGTATTTGAGTGCTGTGTGCGTAGTGTGTGGGCTGCTGTGCTTGTGGTGCTTTCATGGGTGATTGCGAAATTGTACAGGCATGTGTAAGTGAGCACTGTGTGGGCTGCGCTGTGGCTGCTCTATTGGCTTCTGTGCTTTCAGCTCTGTGATGCAGCTGCTGTGCTTTCGGCTCTGTGATGGGAGCTGGCAAAACTGACATGCTTCTGTCTCCGTAATGCAACATGGCAAAAATTAGTTTCGTGAAGCATACGAACGTATGAACATATGAAACTGCCAACAGATACAGACCATGTGGTCTATCAATTCTGCTTGAGTATGCAGTTAGCAATCCCTTATTCTGCTGCTACCCCTCCCTTTCTCCCCCCTCACGGTGACCCCCCCCTTGCTTTGTTTCATCCCCTTTTAAAACTACCCATCAACTTGCAGGACACCACTTCTTCATGCAGCGCATTCCACATAGACACCACCCTTTTCATGAAAAAATACCTCCTCATTTCTCTCTTGACTCTTCCACCCTCCAACCTCATATCATGCCCCCTTGTGTCCTTCCCTTCCCTCAACTTAAAAATCCCCTCTATACCAGTCCTGTTTATACCCTTCAGGATTTGCCCTGGTGTTCTATTTTGTGCAACATGGAGGATGTTTATATTTATTGAGGGGGGTGAGGGGGGTGAAGCACCCCACATGTGGGGTGCTGGGGTGAAGCCCCCCTAATTAAATGTTGAAGTGTAGGTTACTTTGACCATTCGCTGTTTTTTCCTATCACGGTTTTTGTCCTCGCTTTATTGCAGTTGCTTTTGTAACTCTTGCTGTTTTTATCTCACTGTTTTTTTATAGTATCAGTTACAAATACCTCCATCCGAGGTTTTGCCTTTTTGCAACTACGAGTGTAAGGGCCAAGCCCTCCCTCCATGTCTAGTGGTACATTGTTGCATCTCTTGTCCAGAGGAGCACTCACCTTACATCATAAAACACTGTAACTCTACCTTTTACCTTGCCACCGTGGGTTAGGGTGCATGGAACCAGGGTAACCAATGCACATTTATGAGGGTGCCACAAACAGGTGTCGACTCACAAAGGAATGTCCACACTGGGAGCTGGGATTAAGCAGAATGCATATTTATTTAACTGCATAGAAGGATATTATCCCTTGCCTTCTTTGTTCCTTTTCCATTGTCACAATTAATCGTACTTCATCACACAGGCATATTCTACACCCACTGTATTGCACTGTGCACCCCCCAGGCAGGGTGAGCACTACCCTGAGAGCAAACGATGTCTGCGCGTGTCTTCCTTTGTCAGCAAACGATATCACAGTTAACTTATTTAACATTTCAGCATTATGATCTACTCCTAAGTACAGCAGTGCCAGCGAGGATGCAGTGCAGTAATGTGCAGTAAATGACGTGCCACAAAATACTGCATGACAAAAGGGCTTAATTGCCATTGAACTGCACTGTTCCCTGCAGCATACTGCAGCATACTGCAGCACTCTGCAGTAATATTGTAAGGTACTGCACTACAACCGGACTGGCACCACTGTATATTTTAGTTGGTCCAGCCATGCCTGCCTCCCTCTGGCTCTACACTGATAGCCCTAGTGGCCCAAAGATCAGACTCTCATGCCTGGTCCCATCCTGGAGACTTCGGACCCCGACTCTCATTATGTCCCCCCCAACAACCATTTATTTTGGTCTCCTAATCAGGGGGTTACACACTACATTAGGTACCTATTCCTTGTTTTTCTCTCCTACAGAGCATCTAAATGGAGTACTATTCACATGTTTGCTCTCTTCCTTGCATTCTGTGAATAAAGTGAATCTGCATGGATCCTGGTGACCTCCCTTGAGGGGTGGCCCACCACAACTCTCAGATATCCATCACATCACAAGCTTCCCTTTTCTTAAAACTTTAAATTTGGATGAGGTTTGCCACTTCCTAGCTGGGATTCTGGGGTGTTCGCCTCCGGCATCCTGACTAGGTTCCGAGCCTCTGGAGGCCTCACTGGAAGGGACCAGTGCTACCCTGACCCAGAAAACATGCCATCATTCCTACGGCTTCAGATCCCCAAGGCTTGGCTGCAGCTGGAGAGGCTGGACTCCCCTCTGCTCATGGTTCCTTAAGAATTGAGCCCTCAGCTTGACTGCCCCTCCTGTACAGTGTAAAGAGGAACAGCAGGGCCATGAATATTCATGCCTGAGCTTCTTGCTGCTGGCTGAGTCAGGAAACACAAGGCACAAACTCCAGGCCCACCCCCCTCTCCTATTTAAGACTTGGTCCCGAAATAAAGTTCGTGTTTGAGTTACACAACCCCTCCTTAGTGGTACAGCAACTGATCTGCATCACTGACCTCAACATTAAGGTTACTGGACTGCCTACTGTGTTGTTGGCTGTGAAAATCTATGGACAGCTGAATATAATACACCAGATGACTGACCACCATGAACTTGACTCTACTAGAGAATCAGGTCAAAATTCATTAATACACTTTATCACAACAGGCCCATGGACACTAATTGATCAGATCACAGTCAGTTCATTTCTGTACGCAGACTTTCACAGGAAAACATCTCCCCCCCAACTGCTGTACACCTTGGCATGCCAGCCATGTGGAAGTCAGCAGATGCAGCACGTTCATCTGTAACCCTGTCTTGCTCCTGGCAGTCTTTTCACTCTGTGCAGAGCCTCTGACACTCTTCGATTCATTAAACCTGGTGACTACCCAAGTCCTAGCCATACTTCTCAGGCTCATGTGCCAGGGACTCTTGACCATCCAGCTTGCTGTATTCTGACCCTTGAACTGGCTTACACAGGTTATAGACCCAAAGGCTTTGTGCGGCACTGCACTGGTTGCTTCAATAGACTTGTATTGAAGTGAGCAGTATGGCACTGCAATTTCAGCTGAAATGGAACTGCACAGCGTCCGCCATGTTGCAGATTTACAGACTTTACAACAACAAAATAAAATGAGTAAAACCATGTAAAAAAAGTTTTTTCATGCAAAAAGCCTAATTAGAGGCTAAGGCTTTAGGGGGTGGGGAGCTGACATCCATCCGTTAATTTAATCCCATGGTAACTATATACCGATAGATAAACAGAAGAGAGTTAAATACACACATTAATTATAATTCAAAAAGGGTTCCAAGCTAAACCTTCCAGTCAAGCACGAGGTACTATAGCCTTCTAATGTATAAATCCAATAGTTTTCATGACATAACAATAAATTATCATAATAGGATGTTGTACTTTTTCCAAACCCTTACATTTAAAAATATGCTTTCCATATCTCTTTATGTGCATAGCCAGTGCATTGTTCACATCTCCATGTTGAATACTACTTTGATGTTCACAAATCCTATTTTTAAATTTCCTATACAGTATGCGCTCCTTGACAGCTAAGTTGGTGGCCAGCCATGGTGTAGGGAGGAGGGCTGTGCCAGTTGCCAGCTCAGGGATGGGATGGGAGGAGTGGGGTGGTGGGGCACTGCCTGCTGGTGTGGGGGGTTCACTTGACCACCAGGGACAGTTATATAAATAACTAAATTTGAGAGAGTGCCAAACAATAAATGCCAGAAAGGGAGTGTTCTTTAAGATTAGAGAAAAACGCCAAAAAAAAATTAAGAGAATGTGAATCACTTAGTTTGAAACTTGGAAGTGCACACCTTTGGATTTGTAACAAACCATTCCCTGATGCAGAGATAAGGTTATCTTGAAATGTTGGATGAACATTTGAATTTCAGGCTTTTGAGAAGAATAAAAAGTGGATGCACTTCAATGAACTGGACTGGTCCTTCAAGCAATAATGCACAAGAGGGTGTGGGTTGTGCTGGGATAATCTCACACCTGGGTGGTTGGGCACAAGGCTACAGGCCGAGTGCATCCAACGTCCCAGAAGTGAGGTTATCCCAGCACAAACCACACCCTGGAGTGCATTATTGCTATTATACAATGGCTCGTTTTTATACAAAATAAAAAAAAAAATAAAAACATGTTTTTAGTAGATTTTTAATGTGGCACTATATCTTTGTTTCTGAAGAGAAGAGGAAATAGAGGTGGAGATCATCCATACAGTGAGGTTGTGCTGGGATAACCTCAATGTGCCAGGGACACACTGACCAATCAGAGTCCAGGAAATGTTCTTGCCGTTGTATAATTCATTATTTATACTCCAGTCTCATTTCCATATTCTCGAATGACTTCCCCTCAGCCTGTTTCCCTGCATCCATTCATATGTACTCTGATGATACAGTGCTCTTTACATCTGGCTCCTCTTCCCATGCCCTTACTAGCCAGCTACAGCTGGACTTTGACAATATTCAGCACTAGTTCTGGTCAAACTGTCTCTCAATGCAAAAAAAAAAAGTTCCATAATGTTTGGCGCCCAATAGAGGCTTGCCCGACTCATCTCCATTCTATTATTCCATACCCTTGATGATGCTGCGACTGAGGATGCATCTTCTTTTAAGTACCGCGGGGTCTGACTGGAAGGTCATTTTTTAAAAATGTATATTTATTAACTTTCAACATAAAATACAGTTCACATGAAAATATTTGATACAGAGTATATAAACCATTATGCAATTAATATACCATAAATAGAAGGAGTCACTCTTTCCTGCATTACTCTATGGGAGGTATAGCAACATGGTCCAGAGAATGCATCTGTATAGTACTTGAGCTCTGTGGAAAGCAGGCCAAGGGTTATGTCTGGGATTTGATGTGGGAGTGGGTGACATATCATGTCCATCTCTGAGTGCTGTTTTAAACTTCATTCCTCAAGTGTCCTCTAGGCCCTTGATTTTTTGCTTGTAGCTGTGCCATGTGGCTATTGGCTCCCTCTGGACCACCCTCCTGTAGTCCTTCTACCTTTGGCCTCCCAGCTGCATGCTGGGGTATTATCTCTACTCCTTTTTGGCTAGCGCCTTTCTGTGGTTCAGTGCTTTTGTTTCTCCTGTTCTGCCCAAAGTGCCACACTGTTCTCCTGCTCTGTCCTCTTAGACTGCTGCTTATGCCACTTCTGTGCAGCTAGTTTGGCTGGCCTGCTCCATTCCTGCCTGCACTCTACCTAACATACTGTTCATCCGTGCCTATTTCCCATCACTTTGGTTCTACTTCACTGCTTGTTACCACCTTGCTGGCTGCAGCTTGCCTTCATCTCTTAGCAGTAGTTTTGCTCTGCTTTCACTGCCTGCTTGCTCAGGAGGTCTGCTTATCTTGGGGCTCCCTCTTGGGCCATTTCACCCTGTATCTGAGTGTGGTGGCTGCTTCTAGCCCCCCTCCCCACTTACCTCTACCCAGGGGTCATACTTGGGGGGGGTCAGTCTGCCTGCTGTTCTTGCCTCCTGCTGCCCCCCCCGCTTCTGCTCAATCTCTGGGGGGTGTTATTGGACTGGCTGCCTGCTGCTGACTTCTTCTTCCTCCTGCTGCCTACCTCCCAGCTGTGGCTCTTGCCATGCTCCTCTCTCTGTTTTTCTTTGGGGTGGGGCTTCCTTTTCCTGGCTCTGCATAGGCCCTTTTTGGCTCAGACATGTACCCTGCTGATGCTCCTCAAGGACTCATAACACATTCACCTCTGGCTTCATACTGCTCCACTCTACCAGGTTTCAGCCATGGGTAAGCTTACTCCTTGTGTTCCCTGGGTCTGCACTCTGCTGCTTGTGAACTCCCACCAGCTTGCCCAGGCGGCTGTATGGTGCTGTTTTCGGGGGTCATCGTTACCCTTCCAGTCCTACCATACTATCATTTCTACTTCACCTACTACTTTCAGGTAAATGCCTCAACAACCAAAAATGGACACATGCCCAACATCACACAGTCATATGCCCCACCATCAGCTAACAGGCATATATACACTACTTCATCAACTGGCAAATACCCACTCTCTGCCCCTCAAGGTCCCAGCATGCTTTGATCCTCTATGGCTTCATACTGCAACAGAAAGTATGCTTTCACCCTCTATGGCTTCCTACTGAAACCAACCAAGCCACTCTAGGGAGTGACTTTATATACCCTGAAGCCTTGTTAGATGAGAGTACTAGGAATATTAGGCCGGAAGCAGCTGTTTTATTCTTCTCATTTTTATGTTGGCTTGCATGCATGCGCTAGCAACATCTTGAGCTAGTAGCACATTTCAGAGGTGTGTCTGTGTTGGCAAATGCAGGGCACGCTTTAGCAGGTGTGTGCCTCATTCCCTGATAATCCAGCATGCTAGCGCTGACACCAGCATTATATAAAGTGGACACAACTTCTAAGAAAAGTGCCACTGCAATCAGAGACAAGCTCGTCATGTAGCAGCACTGATGACACACCTCCCGATGTGCCTTTCCTGGTGAAGCATTTAAATAAACTTGGCGGCGGTGGCTCCCTCCATCTGCCACACACAATCCCCAGAAAGCAGACTTCGGGGGTGTCCAGTCCACCTGTTGGCATGTTTAATACCCCTCCAAGATTGTGTGGCACACTGGGAGCCCACCCCAGTGTGCCTCCCTAACTTCGTAAGCTGATCGCTGTCGGCATGTTCCTGCCCCTGCCCCACCCCCATTGTGCAACACACTGGGAGCCCACCGCGGTGTGGCCAACATCAACCCCCCAAGTCATGGGTGTAGCCAGGCATACTCCATGTACTCCATGGTGTGCAATTTATTTAAGGGGGGTAGCATATAGACTCTGAACTGCTTCCTTTTTGCATGAAAACTAACAAAGAAAATACTGAACCTTTCTGAAATTGTATTCATAGGAGTTGAAACTAGAAGGACTGGTCACTGCATCCCATGGACAATACAACTTTACAGGCTCTGGGCTGGTGTGTGGCTGTATTAGGGAGCATGCATGGCATTTGCATTTACCCATGCATGGGGGGGTAGCACATCAGCACACCCTAACAGGGGTAGCAGTGTGTCCACTTGGTGTGCAGATCTGAAATCCCTGGCTACACCCCTGCCCCAAGTCATGGGGCACACTGGGAGCCCACCCCAGTGTGCCCAACATTTTTCTTACACCTGTAAAGAAAGAAAACCGTCCACGGTGTTCTTTTTTTTTTATTACCTGAAACGAAGAAAACGATCCCTCACTGTTAGGTCCTCTCCCCAAACCCACACCCACCTTCTACGCACTCCACCTCCCAATACTCCCCACCCCATACTTACCACCGGAGGTCAGCACCGCGATCTCCAGTGGAGCGGGAACATGTCTGCACTCTTCAAAGCCGACTGCGAACTGAAGAAATGCTGGTAAGCTGTATAATGGCATAAATGGGGGGGGCAACTTAGGTTGATACCTCAGTCATGTTTTTGAATTTTGCCTCCAAACTTTCAACATGGGGTGCTTGGGACCCCACCTCATGAACACATGCACTGTCATCTCATTACTCGGTCCCGAAAGGTCATTTTGCTGTCACTGCATGAAATCACCTTTTGGGACAGATTAACAAAATGATAGTGCCACTGTTCATGAGGTGGGTTCCCAAAAAACCTATCTTGCAAATTTGGTGGAAAAATTCCAAAATATGACTGTGTTACGAGCGTGCATTGTGCAGTGTCAAAGCACGCTTATAACTTTGACAATTTTTAATATTTGCACTTCAGATTTTCAACATTGCCATTTTTCACACATTCTTACCAACAGTACAGCTGTCATTTTTCACATCCTGCCCAAAATGTGTTTTCGTGCATGTGGCGCACAATGGTGCGGTCGCTGTGTGAAATCAATGTTCAGGACACATTAACAAAATCACAGTGACATTGTTCATGAGTGGAAGTCCCAAAATGTCTATATTGAAAATTTGGTTAAAAAAGTCCCCCAAATAATTGAGTTACAGGTGTGCATTGCGCAGTTTCTACGCACGCTCGTGATTTCACTAATTTTTCATATTTTCACTCCAGATTTTCAACATTGCCATTTTTGTACACCTCCTTATGAACAGTATAGCTGTCATTTTTCACATCTTGCCTGAAATGTGCTTTCGAACGTGTGACGCACAGTGGCGTGGTCGCTGTGGGAAATAAATGTTCGGGACAGAGTAACAAAATCACAGTGACACTGTTTATGACCGGAATTCCCAAAATGCTTATGTTCAAAATCTGGTTAAAAAAATCCCCCAAATAATTGCATTACGGATGTGCTTTGTGCAGTTTCTACGCATCCCCGTGACCACTAATTTTTCATATTTTCACTCCAGATTTTTAACAATACAATTTTTTTACATCTCCTCATGAACAGTGCAGCTGTCATTTCTCACATTCTGCTCAAAATGTGTTTTCGCAACTGTGGTGCCAATTGGCACAGTCGCTCTGCAAAATCACCTTTCGGCTAACAAGCTCATAGTGCCACTGTTCATGAGGTGGGATCACAAACAGCCCATGTTGAAAATTTGGAGTGAAATTGCCAACAAATGCCCGGGGCATTAGGGTTTCCAACCATAATGCCCCTCCCTGTATAGACTGACAGGCGTCAGGGGTGTGACTTGGCATTGTCAGCTGTAATGCTCATGCCATTCCACCCCCACCCTGCAGCCAGTGACAGGCATCGAGGTGCGCCTTGGACTCTTTGGCCCCAGAGTTCACCCTATTCTCCAATACTGCACCCATCTCAGTGTATTTCCTTATGGAATGGGGTGAGCATAAGGCCTGAAGACTGCAAGGCACACCATGGCACTTGTCGGTGTCTGCGGGGTAGGATGAGGTGAAATGGTGTGAGCGTTATGGCTGATGACTCAAAGGCACACTCTAATGCCTGTCACTCTCTGCAGGGTGTGGCTGGGGTTGGCGTCAGTTCACTACTTCACTGTGCATTTCTCTAATTCCTGTATTACCAATGCCAATACCAGCAAGCCAACATTCGGCATTGACAAATGCTTGTTCTTAGGGTATTTCAACCCCCAACATTCCTTAGGATAGCAGCAGGGTTTTTTTTCTCCATGCTGATGATCACAAGATTAGATAGTTTATTTAGTGTTAATCTGCCAGATTGGTTGGGACTCAGGTGGTAGTTCCTTCTTCCTCACCTTCATTCAGCATTGTGGCCGTCCCTCTCTCCTTAGTTGAAGTCAGTGTTTTGACAATTCTAGTTAAGTCTTCGGCTCAACTTTTTGGAGTTCTTCACTACCACAACAAAAAAACTTACTGGCCTGTGGCACATCTAGGGGTGGAACCCTCCTCATGTGAGTTCATGTGACTTCTGTACCCTGACAAGTTGGTATAGTTCCTTAGGAAGAGAGAGCATGAATGATCATAGAGAATTCTAATCCAATCATGCCACTAACAGTACCGAGTTACCTATACTGTAGTTCTCAGCAGTCTCATTCAAGCACTATCTCACACTGTACATGCATACATCACAACATTCTAACCAACCAAATGTACTAGTCACTCCATACTTAGTGGCTTGCTGGCCTACTAAATTGCAAGCCAGACCTGAGGGTATGCCTGGGGTTCTGTGGGGCAGCGGGTAACACATGCCCCCTCAAATGCTCATCTTTCTTTATCCCACCATCCTCCACCCCCTCCTCTAGTGGCTCACCTCTCTCCTTTTTTTTTTTCCTAAGGTACCTTTAGTCAAAGGACATGCTGTATTGTGGCACCTCTAGGGTGGAACACTCCTAAAGAGGGTTCCTATGACTTCAGTATCCCCGAAGGGTTGTAGTTCCTCAGCAACAGGAACAGAGGGAGTGAACACCTTTAGAGCTTTCTAATCCAGTCATGCTACTAACAGTACCGAGCTACCAACAGCTCTCAGGAATCTCAATAATACAGTTGCACAAGCACTGTATTAAATGACACAAATATGCATCACAACTACCCAAGCAATCAAGTGCACTCATAATTCCATACTTAGTTGCCCTCTGAACCAGTGAACTATTAGCTAAAAAAAGGTAAAGCACGCTGGTATCATGGGGTAGTGCCTCCAGTACAGGAGAGTGGGATTAGATCACTGTACTGTGTACTGGGTTGTGGGGGTGAGCAACAGGTCAGGGCTGAGCATAGCTTGGCTGTTTTATTGCAGCCTGGGAAAGTGGCCATGCCTGCTCAGGGAAACTGAAGAGCAGTCCCTGCCTACACAGAGGACGGCATGAGCAGAGTAACGGAGGCACTTAGTTTGTTATTTTCAATGGTTTGGCTCTTTGAAATCTCTTTACTCCATTTAGTCTTAAGCAAGCTATGAGGAGAGTATATTCTCACTGAATGCAGCGCAGTTTAGGATTTCACAGTATGAAGTTGACTGAGCATTAACCAGTGTCTGTTGCAGCAACTTTGAATTGTGCATGTAATAATTACCTACCTGACCTATCCCCCTCCCCAGTCAAAGCCTCTTTTGTGCTTTCTAAGTGATGAGAGATATTGGCTTATGTGGCACAGAATTATGTTTGTATGGGAGAATATCACGGCAAGGTGAACTCCATTAAATAAGATCCACCACAGATCTGGTTAGGTGTACTTTTTTCTTTGCAATATTATGCTGACCCGCTTCTGGTGTTTACTGGATTCTATGTGAAGCTATAAGAAGCAGTCCCTGTTTGGGCTGGGCCTATGTTTGGTATCAGAAGACCAGCTGTGCTACAACCAACTACCTATTCACTGCCATCTAACCTTTTCTCCCCTTAGGTGTCACTCTCTAAATAAAGTTGTGTCAACCCTATAGGCCTCACATTGTCCCTAGTATGAAAAAAACATTTTATGATTGCTCACATTCTCTAGAGATTACTAGTGTAGCAGGTAGTTTGATTTTGATTCCTTTTTTCTTCTTAAAATTGAAAAAAATAGACTTCCCACCGCCCACCATACTGGTATTACTACACAAAAACATATTTGTTTACAGTCATTGATAAACTCTCACTGCATCTTTCTTGGACTTTGGAACACTTCCAAAATAGTCTATCCACTCATGATGCAGTAGGAGGAGTGGAGAGGAGAGGAGAGGAGACTATTGAGTCCGTCATGAGTGGCTGCACTGTTTGGGGGGGTTCTAATGTTCAGGAAGTGTGCAATAAGAATTGATAAAGGATTTGTAACAAAACAAGATTGAGTATTATTACACTATTAGTATGCATTTTAGATTTACTTAGAAAAGAAGAGAATAAAACAACCAGCAACATCAATGAATTTTAGGGAAGGAAAGCAATCATAAAATGTGGGTTTTCACTTAGAAATTCTATGACAACAGTGTCCCGTTAAGTGCAGGCTAATTGGTTGGCACTGCTTACTGTTGCTGGGGCCTGCAGTAGGGGTGATCATAGTGAGGAACTGAGGAATTACAGCATCCCAGGAGGTTGTACTGCACTGGCATCAGGCCCACTTAAATATTTTGCTGGGTGGAGGCACTGTGCTATTTCTACTATCTAGATATGAACCCCCATCACTTGTGAAAGAGAAAATGAACCCAGAAGCCACTGAAATATCTACAGTGGCCCAGTGGTGTTGCTAAGTAGTGATGTCTCTCTCACCCCAAGATCCCTGGGAGGTTACCCCCTACTGGGGTCTTACATAGGCAATGCCAAGTTGTCCAAAGTCGTACATGAGGACGTTGATGTGGGTGGCCCTAGCTGTGAAAGTCTCCCACGTAGTCTTGCCTTCACTAGTGTACAGCCCAATGTGTGTGGCTGTTTGGAGGAGATGTGCTTGAAGAAGATCTGCCTTGCTGTTCATCATTTATTTGTAATGAACAGACAAGAGAAGGATGTACCCTTGTCATCCTTACCTGCCTTAGGAGCTCAGCACACTGAGGTGTAGAGGACCCCACCAAGAAGCAACACAATACTGCAGAATGCTGTAACAGAATTAGCACAGAAAACAAGTCAATTTCAATGTGGTTCAATCCCTTTTGCCATGTAGTAACCTGAGAAACTGTGTTGCTTCCTTGCAGTAAACAAAGGTATGACCAAGAACAGATCATAGACTTTCCAGACTTGCAGAACAGTCCAGATTAAGGCTAAGGGAAAATCACATCGCCATTCCTGCTGCAGCAGGTCTCCTGCATTGGGAAAGTCAAACCCTCATCCTGGGATATCCACTATCCAGAAGATATTCCTGGGCTCCAATTTCTCTTTCTTTCTTTTCTGCATCTGTTAATTGACCTTCCAGTTAACCCAGCAAATGGTGTACAATTTAACTTCAAAGATAAAGATATATATATATAAAAACTGTACCCCTTGGAGTCTTGTAAACAATTTGCCTACCTCAGGGAACTTGTTTGCTGAGCGAAAGGAAATGAAAGTGAAAAAAAAAAAAAAGGAAAACGGTCAAGGAATAAGCACCATGAAGGTCCATCAGCAGACCATTATTTTGATGTCATCTAGACAAAGCATGTAATCACTGGAATTGTTATTCCATTGAAAGCCTCCAGTGTCATTTTTCCGTGGGCAACTAAAGTTTCCTCTGACTTGTGAGGTTCCAGGAGATAGCAGATTTGATTACGCTTACACAGGAACCCATGCTGTACAGTACAATTACACGATAATTACATTCAGTATATTTTTGTTCATGCAGAAAGTTTCCAAAATGCTTTAACAGGTGCATACAAAAGAGGTCAAAAGTCAAAACAGATCATGGAAAATAATTAAATGTTCATTACGCAGAACGTTACAAATAGTGCCTAGTTACCACAATAACATCTATGTACAGTATCTATGCTGGTTCAGTAAGAGGTATCTTGCTATCTGAGCCTAGCTTACCAAACATAAAATAATTCTGCAGCAAAGTATTGCAGAAAAAAAACATGAGTCTCAGACAAGGTGCCTGTCTGTGTCATCCTTTGGCCTGTGAGCTGTGTGTGTGTGTGTGTGGGGGAGGGGGTAGGGATGGGGGGGCATGGTAGCGCTACATGGATCCTAACATAATAAAATATTATCCAGTGAAACACTAAGTTTGCTGGAGAGCATATATACACATACACACACACAGATATATAGTAACTGGGTATGGTCCACTAGGCCCAAGGCCTGCTTGCATGGAAGACCTAGAAGCACAGGGAGGTTAAGTGATTTGCTTAGGGTCACACAGTCTGCAAGTAGAGGTTTTGGGAATCAAACCCAGGTCTGCTGGCTGCCTCAGGCTCACTCACAGCTAATTGCTCTGATCTCTAGGCTATCCTGCCAGCCCATCTAACTATGATTACCTTCTTCTGCCAGTGCCAGAGTGGTCCTGCTTCTTTAGTGGGCTTTAGGTTTGTTGTGACATGCAGAGCTAAAGGTTATGTGGGTATGGTCCATACTGAAACAGGAGCACATGTCATGGAAATCCTCCTTTTCATTTTTGTGCCTTTTCAGCTAGTGAACACAAAATGCTTCTTTTTTATGTAAACGCAACGTAACCCTAGCCTCAGCTTTTTACGACCTTCTAAATAAGAACTGTTATGCAGGATCCAGGTATTGCTTGTAAAGTCCTAGCCTTTATTTATTTTATTTAAATTTTGTTAATCAGGTAAGGACACTGGGCACAGGCCCTTCTTCCGGTCTGACCCGGACAGTAAACATTAAACATAACCATACATTAACAACACAATCACACTTAACAAACACAGAAATCAAAAGACATTAAATACTGTTTGAGCTTGTGTTTAAATCTAGGCAATGATCTAATAGATCTCAGGGAAAATGGTAAATCATTCTAAAAACATGTCCCTACTTTGTATTTTCATCAAAATAAACACTGTTTTGTGTTTATTGTTTATAAACACATTGTAATAACTTGTATCAGTTTCTTTCCATAGAGAAATCCAGTTATATTTCGACGTTATAACCCATGCGTGGGTTTCCCCACATTGTGCACGTGCTTGGAGCCCTCTCATACCAACTAGTAACAGCTGTTTTCTCAGTACTGCACCAGATGGGTAAAGACCACAATAAACTATTCTAGTCGCCACACTCACCAAAACACGCTGTCTTCTTTCATGGCTTTTTTTCTTTTCAGTAAAAAAAAACCTTTCATTTTGCGGCTAACTAATGGAACTCAGCCCGACTGTAACTGCCATCGCTGTGCAGTTATTCAATGCGCTACCTTGACACACTCCAGCTGCTAGGACCCAAATTTAAATAAATTACAACAAAAATCAAATCTTTAAACAAACATGAAGACTTGAAAAATTGAAAGAAATAAATGCAGTCTACACAAATAAGGACAATGGGGCCTATTCACTAACGTGAGAGAAAGTGCACGCTAACGGCATGTATCCCCCCACGCAGCTTCGCATCCGTGGGAGATTCGTGTGGGGACCACATTTACTAAACAGCGATCCCCGCCCAGCTCCCTTACGTGACCCTGCCCCCTTGGCATGCAGGTTTGCAGGGGGCAGGAGGGAGTGGACCTGGATTGACAGCTAATCAGCTGCCCTACCCAGGTCCCTCGGTGGATCCCTTGCACCAATGGAGTGCCATGTTGGCGGCCAGTGCAAATCGTGCCAACTGCATGGTGGTTGGGTGTACCCAAGATATCCACCCCAGCCCATTGTGTGTGCCCTGATGGCAGGGGCAGCCTTCATGGGGGGGTCTAGTGACCACTGCCATCTCCTGCGCAATATGCATTGGCATCTGGGGGGGGCGTGTAACATTTACAGCTGCCTGCAAAAGGCATAGCCATTGCCCCCTTTGCACCGCACTCTGCATCATCATGAATGGCACAGAGTGTGGCCACTCCTCCCCACACTGGCCCCCGGCCTGCCCCGGTGCTGAGCTGTGCATTTGACCAGGAACCCGGCCATGGGGGGGGGCGTATCTTGGTCCTGCATGCCGTGCAGGGGGCGCGGTGAGCACGGCCAGGTGTGGGCAGGTGCAGAGTGGGATGCTTTGATAAAGTAGCATCCCACACCTCTGGTGGGCATTAAATTCTCATTATGCACTCGCCCCATGCATTAGTGTATATGTAAACACCAGGAGAACTGTCTAAAAAAACAAATCACGAATGGCAATGTTTTTATCTCCTCATCCCCCAAAAGGGGATTTACTGAGCTTATTTGTGAGTGGAAAAGGGTTGAAGTTACAAATGTTGTTAGCCCTGGTGGTGCCAGCTGGTGGAACACTGCTTCGCCATGTGGGAGACCAGGGATTGAGTTTCAGTCCTGACTCCATCACCTGGGGCTAGAGGGGCCAGAGTGCAATGTGGAGGCACTGCACACTGGTCATGGGGAGGAGGCTTCCATGCTCTTACAGTAACTCCTAAGGTGGTATTGGGGATGGCATTGATATTGTACGTAATCATGCAATGTTGCCCATCCCTTGCCAGTAGGAGGTTCACTGTGATGGCCTTGGTTTTTGCCATAGGTGGGTGGGCCAGCCAACAAACGGAAACATGACTGCCTTTCATGAATGACACCAACTGCCTGCCCTTCCAGCTTGGACCACTGAACAGATTGGTGGGGTGCTCCTTCTCCTTGCCTCCAAGGCTAGATGTTTGTGCCTACATACTCTCCTAACTCTGGGTAGCCACTAGAGCTGGGGTTCCCACTGAGGGGGTGAGGGTTGGGGGGGAAAAGAAGCTAAAGTGACAAAAGACTTGGGAAGTATCTGGATAAGGCCTCAAGCACCCAGTAGCTGTGACAGAGGGGCAGGAGCAGTGGACCATGCAGAAAGATGTAGAAGAAAAGGTGAAGTAGTGTGGCATGGGGAAAAATAGAGAAAAACAGAAAGAAGTTACAACTGCTCCTCAGCAGGACATACAGTAATGTCTATCCACACGTATGCACACTTCCCCCTTTATGCTCTCCTCATTTTGGTTAGTGGGTTTGCTTTCATGTCAATCAGACAGTGACGGTCAAGCCAGCAGTAGCCACACAGCCAGTGCAGAGACCATATTTGATTGCATGGCTGATCTGCAAGCAAAACATTTGTATTTCAAAAGGCAGATTTTTTTTTTTAAGTTAAAGGGATACTGGGACACTATCAACGATTTTTGGATTGTGTTATTTCCAGTTGAAAACCCACATTTTATGATTGCATACCTTTTTTAAATTAATTGCTGTTGCTGGTTGTTTTATCTGCTTCCTTTCTTAATGGGTATTAAATGCATGCAAATGGTGTAATTTACACAACCTTGTTTTGTTTCAAATCCTTGATCTACTCTCTATGGGCTGTATGCATCAAGCTTGTGTGTCTCGTATCTCAGGCACATAGGCAAACATACGTGTGAATGCCACGCGGTGAGGGTCCCATGGATCCCTGGTGGCATTCACCAAATGTGAGCAGGCCAGTTACACACTGGATTCACTGGCTGCACAGACTGCAAGGCATCATGAGTGGACATGGGGGAGTTTATGGGGCATGCCTGCACTATGTACGATTTACTATACTGTAGTACATAGTGCCAGGCACAGGGGGTGCAGGTTACAGCAGTTGGGACCCTGCTGTAACCCAGTGTGCACCTCCAAGGATAACACCCGTTGGCTGCGGTGGTACCAGGAGTTGACCCTCCGTGTTGTCCCAGCCCACTAGGCAGATGGGGAGGGCTGGGGCAGCTGTTCAGGTGAGTGCTTGTACTTTGTTAATCTCAGAATCCACACCTTTCCACACAACCCCACTCGCAGGGCACAAGGGATCCACTTTGGGACCTGGGTTGGGCATCCGATTGGATGCCTACCCGGTTCCGCCAATCCGTACCTGTCCACCCCCGCAAACCTGTGCAGCAGGTGGCAGAGCCATGGACAGGTGGCTGGTGATAGTGAATACCATTAGTGCACGCCAATCCATGGGTGTGGAGCTGTGTAACACATACTTCCCATGGCACATACTTCCTGCCCTGTTGATGTATAGAGCCCATTATATACTTCCCAAACATTAGTAAGACCTGCAAATAATGCAGCCATTCATGATGCAATAGTCTTCTCTCTAGAATTCCTATTTCATGAGAAAATATTCTTGTTTTGTGTAGTGGTAATCTTGTTTTCTTTTTTCCAAATGTTTTTTGGAAAAACATAAACATTATGCCCTGGAGAGACACAAACACATGAATTTAGTTAAACAGGACCTGTTTAGCTCAATTCTGGACTTAGTTTTTCAAAAAGACTCCAACATTTATCTTTTTGGGGCATCCCTAAAATCCTTAGTGAGGCTTGTTTCATTAGTCAAGTTTCTTCTTTCATGAGGATCACAAAACAGGAATAGGGTCTCACGAAACAAGAATTTTGGCTCACAAAACAAGATTTTGGACTTAGTTTTTTTCAGAATCTTGTTTTGAGAGCAGACATCTTGTTTTGTGAGCTCACAAAAATCTCATGAAACAAGATGGTGGTCTCAGGAAACAGGATGCCTCCTCCCTCCAGCCAGCCCCAACAACTCGAGCTTGTTCCGGAACCTGGGTCACTGGAGCTGAGAGCGGTAGCGCTACCATTGTGCCAACGGGCTTATCCTTGGACTTCATTTTTTTTCTAGACTATTGGTTTGTGAGCTTACAAAAATCTCATGAAACAAGATGATATGCTCATGAAACAAGATTCTGGACTTATGTTATTTTCAGAATCTTGCTTGTTGAGAAGACATCTTGTTTTGTGAGCTCAAAAATATCTTGAAACAAGAAGGGGGGCTCATGAAACAAAATTTTGGACTTCTTTTTTTTTTTATCTTGTTTCATGAGCCAATAATCTTCTTTAATGAACCCCATGAAACAAGATTGCTGGCTCACAAAACAGAAATATGGGCTCATGAAAGAAGATTTCTTTATATTGAAAGAATTAAGACTTTTTCTCATAACTGTGCTGTTTTTGAAGATTTCAATGCCAAATTTTTAACTTGTGCTTTTTATGACCCTACCTCATGAACTATTGTGGAAATATACTTGACACATGACTGAAAAAGTGTATCTGTAGCCGCACGGAAGAGCAGGGCCTCTTTTGTGTAAAGGAGGCAGTACAGCACTGTGGTTTAGGGAACTGAGCTGCATACCTGGAGACCTGGGTTTGAATCCCACAGCCCACTCTTGCATACTGTGTGACCCTGAGCAAGTTACTTAACTTCCATGTGCTCCCAGGTGGCACCTGGAAACAAGCTTCGGCTTAGTGTAACGTTCCTGGTTAAACAGTTTCCCCTTCCCGTTCTCTTCCCTGTACCCAGATGAACTCTTGCATGTTTGCATCTATTGCAACATGAAAGTGCAAGCCCCAAAAGGCTTTGTGCTTCCATGCCCACATGGACTCCTAAGTTGGTGCTTGGACCAGAGGGCCCTGTGTGTCTGCAGCTGCACAGAAGTGCAGGGACCAGAGGGTCCTGTGCTTCTGCAGGTTGATGGACTCCACATTTGGTGCAGGGCCCAAAAGGCCCTGTGTTTGTATCTATAGATGCCAGAAACACAGGGCCCTTTGGGCCCTGCACTTCCACAGCCAGATGGATGTGTCCATGCAGGATACCATTCCATGATCTCAAAATGAAATGAGTAGATTTTATTTCTTTAAGGTGCCCTTTCCTGAAGGCTCAGGGTGCCTTTACGTAATATACAATGGGTAGTCACTTTATTGCAATATGAAATAAAACACCAAGGGCAGGGTTCACAATGCAGATGCGCTGGGTGCAAATGAAATGCACTGGTGCAACCTGGAAATGTGCCATGGAGCCATTCACAGACAGTGCAGATGCCCTGGTGCAAGCTGGATGCACTGTGCTGAACGGGATGCGCCGGAGATGCAATGTAATGACATGCAGCGCAAGTCGAGGGGGCATGCACCTGCATATACAGTGCAGAGCCATTCAAAGCACAAAATGTATGAGCAATTACAGAGCATCCATGATGCAAGTATGAAAGACACCATGGGGAGATAAGTATAAAAGAAGTAGATTTAAGTGCAAGCCCCCAGCAGGCCAACAGCAGGATAGCAGGGGCAAGCAGGAAGAGAGAAGCAGCAGAAAGCCAAGAATGGATGGTGTACCATTCCTGATGGTGGACATGGTAATGGGGATAAGGAGATGGGTGAACCAGTAACATGGCGGTGAAAGACACCGTAGGTGGCCAGTCCCACTGCAGTATCATGCCAGACTGACATTTGAACAGCTGATGGATACCGAAACGGTTGGCCAATACCGCCTGAACAGGACTATTCTGAGGCAGCTCTGTGTGCTGTGCCATGACGAAATGCAGGCACCCACTGGAAGAGGTCATGTCATATCAGTGGAGACCAAAGTGACAACTGTAATGTGCCTGCTCACCCCAGGAACCTTCCAGAGGCCAGCCGGAGATACCACTGGCATCTCCCAGCTGTCCACGTCCCGTCTTCTCACACAATTCCTCACCACACTGCTCCCACATGCTTCAGAATACATTAATTTCCCAAGCACACAGGCAAACTGGACAGAAGCCATGCAGCAGTTCCACTGAGTGGTACACATGCCAGGGACTATTGGGGCCATTGACTGCACCCATGTGGAAATCCATGCCCCACCTGCTGAGGATGGCGGGACATATGTCAACTGCAAGGGCTAGCACTCTGTAAATTGCCAGGTGGTGTGCAATGCCACAGGGTGCATCAGCAGTGCCTGAACTGCACATGAACAGGACACCATGGCACAGCACAGGATGGGAGGGGCAGGTGTGCATGTGGCATGATATACAATGTGCAGAGGGGGTAGCACAGGAGGGACACTGGAGGGGGGACAGCACTGCACCCGTGCAAACAGTGGACAGTGCAGCACAGCAACAATGCATGGGAGGTGGGGTGCAGTGCAGTAGGAGGCACGTGTGGCAGGCAGACCATATCACACGCAGACAGGCATGTGCAACTGCCGGGAACACTGGGGCAGACAATAGGGTCTGGAACACATGCGGGAAACCATGACATGGGCAGGCACAGGCAGACCTGCACAGCATGGCTATGCCATAGCAGGTGGGAGGGAGCTGTAGGTTGGCAGGGATGGTCGACACATGGTCTGTGGTGTACAACTGGCACCCACAACAGTGTGTCATGGTGCAGGGGGGAGGGCATAATGCATATGTATGCAGAGGAGTAACAGCCACCCTTGCTCCCCACAGGTGACACCACATACCCACTCCAGCCCTGACTACTGACTCCATTCTGATGACCAGAGCTGGAGGAGCATTACAGTGAGGAACACGTTGCTACATGCACCATCATCGAGCGTGTCTTCGGCATGCTGAAGATGCACTTCCGGCGTCTGGATAGGTCTGGTGGTGCCCTACAGTATAGCCTAGAGAAGGCCTGTAGCATATTTCTGGCCTGTTGTATACTACACAAAATGGCCATTGGCCATGTAATAGCTGTCCAGGCTGAGGAGGGCGAGAGTTCTGGGGAGGAGGAGGATGGGGGGAGAGGATGCAGCAGTCCAGGGCCATCAGCCTGGACCACCAATGCAACGCAGGGACCCACGGCTGGTTGCAAGGGCCTGGCAGCACAGGGACACTATCATGAAGGAACACTTTGGTGACCACAGGTGAGTATCACAGGTGGGTGCTACATGGATGGCACCCCACACCACACACACAGCCCCACACAGCCAGGCACACACCACAGGCCATGCAACAGCAATAGTGCCGCATTGTAGCGCACCCATGATGATGACCATGCTGCACGTACACACGCACACACACACACACACACCCACACACACGCATGCACACACACCCACACATATGCACAGAACAGGATCTGCATGGCCATCGACCACAGTGTATGTGCCAGGGATGGCATGGGTCAGTGTATAGCTGCTGGCACATGTTCACAGCAGATGCAGGGATGCACTCATCATGCCATGCCATGTAGCACCACAGTGGTGCACATGGACATGCATATGGCAATGCACAGGGGACCCACAACAGCAATGCAGTGGGGCAGGAGCATGCCACTGACACCACTCCAGGCATAGGGAGCTGGTTGAGTGGGACACAGAGATTGCAGGTGCAGTGGCCATGTGATCAGTGACCCGGATGTCACAGAGAGGCACCATGGCCACCACAGACACATGGGTGGCCATGCCTGTGACTGGTGGTCACTGAAGCAGCAGCACCACCAGCCAACACCCCTTGATGGGTACTGCAGTGAGAACATGAACGGGCACTCACTGGTGTGGTGGCCCTGTGATCCATGTCAGTTATGGGGATGCTGGGCATGGAGAGCTGTGGTGACAGTGTCAGCAGCAATGGGTCCACCTGACGCCACTGCCTGGGCATGCGCGAGGCACTCCTGGGTGTACAACTGGAGGCCCGGTGGCCACAGTGTGCACTGAATGCACACACAGCCTCAGCAGCATATGCAGTCTGCTCCAGAGCTGCGGTCATACCCACTCGCAGTAGGCATGCCTCTGCCAACATCTGGGCATGCCACGCAGCTGCCGGCTCATGCTCAATGGCCAGCAGCATCTGAAGGCCCCTGAGTTCCATCCGTAGGCTTGCCTGCTCCTCCATGGTGTCCCGCAGGAGGCATGCATAGCCCTCAATCTCATTGGTGGGTGAAAGCTCACAGGGTGGTGTTCCAGCCTGCCGCTGTGCATCCACTGTCAGTGAATGCACCACAGCAGGCTGGGGTATGGGTGGGGAAGGGGACTTGTGAAACCACAGTGCATCAAGGTATGGCTGCATCCCACATCACCCTGCTGAGCCATGCTGACGGTCCCCCTGGCACAGCAGCACCAAGTGCAGAACCCACAGCACACACCACCATGGGCAGCCATGTGGGCACTGCGGGCATGCCATGGGTGGCAAGGACACTAACACCTGCAGATGCCACCTGTGCATGCACCTGTTCATCATGTGCCACACTGTTGGCCGTGTCTCCTGGGATTTGTGTGGTGTCAAGATCATCGGCAACATCGCTGTATGCTCCCTCTGTACTGGATGCCAGCACCAGCAGGGCATTGGCAATGTCCACCGTGACCTCTGGGTCATCATCAGCCAGACCCAGGAAACCCTCCAGCCAAGTTGCATCATGATTTCCAGCAATGGCACCACTTGCCGAGGTATTTAATGAGCCTGCCACCACCAGTGATGTGGCTGGGGATGATGTGGTGTGTGACGGTCCAGGGACGGCACTATCCTTAGTCATGTCTGCAGCCCTGTGGGATGGCCCTGCATCATCACCTGCTGTGCACCAGACATGGCAGCACCTGTGAGGTGTAATGGAGCTGCAACAGAAAGAAGGGAGACATGGTTACAAACATAGGAGACAGTAGTGTTTAGACAGGCATGTACAGTGTGTCATAGAGGTGTGCCATTGTTGCACCTGACAGTCCCTGCATCGGACATGCAATGCCCATTTCACTGATGCAGCCATGCATGGCACTAGCCAGAGAGGCTTAGTGCCTGTACATGCCCACTTGTTACCATGCGTGACTGTGCAACACCATGGCCACCAACTACTGGCATGGCAGCACTGGTGTGCAGAGCGCCACAACCCCATGGATGCCCCCCAGACATGCCCAGCCCATCACATGGCTGGACAGCATGGGCCACAGATGTGGCACACAGATCCATGGTGATGCACACAGGCACATGACCTGACAGTCATGCACAGTGGGGCTGTCACAGTGCACATGGCACACACATGTGGACAGAGACACGTCCGGGGCATGTATACTCACAGTGCTGCAATGGGCTGATGTCCATCTGAAACCCCCCTTCAGGAACACCCTGCACAGCTGCATGGTGCATGTTTGCCACAAGCAGCTCCTCTGTGGGTGTGAAGTACGCCTCTGTCTGTGGACCGCCCCCTATCCTCAGGGAGGCCTCTATGTGCGCCATCTTCTCTTTGGGTCTCCTCCTCTTATTGTTCAGATGTTTTCTGCACTCCTCTGGTGTCCTGTTGAACTTTCCAACGGCATTCACATGCTATGCCACTGTCTCCCATCCCTCATCCCACAGCTGATGGCTGCCAACCCTGCCAGACAGGATGTCCTTCTGCAACAGGTATGCCTCCATCAGTGCCCTGTCCTTGTCACCAGTGAAGTTTGGATGTCTGCGTCTAGTGGCTGTGTCTTGTCCAGACATCTTGGCAATTGTGGGTGAAAATATGCAGCCATTATATACATGCATGCACATTTGGCCTGTTAGGAACAGTGCTACCAGTCCAGTTGCACACAATGCGAGATTGCCCCCTGCCACACATGAATGTCCATATGCGCGATGCCCGCTGTGCTGCCTGTGACGTTGTGTGCGTTGATCACACGACTGAGTGATTTTGTGTACCTGTGGTGTATGGTGCAACACCAGCACTGTGTGCAGCGCCATGTGCCACTCACAAGATGGCGTCCACGTTCAGTGTGCGCATGCATGACCCGGCCATGGCCCATGACCCCACGTTCCCAACCTGACTGTGTGTAGTGCGCATGTGTGATTGAGCACTATTGGCGGTAATTGCTCATTAGTATGCCATGCACGGTGCATTGCATGATGGCTGTCTGCGCATGTGATGCAACTGTGCCAATGCAGTGCAGCATACTTGTCTGTACACACCTGCTCTGCTGGCACTGTCTAAGCACATGCCACATGCCCAGAGGCTTGGCCCAAGGGCCATGAACTGGAGTGAGGTGGAGCTCCTCAACCTCGTGGCCCTGGTGATGCAGGTTGAGGGGCAGATGTTTGGGTCAGATGGCCTTCATGAGCCCTGGGCCACTGTGTGGGCCCATATAGTTGCACAGCTGTTATGCAGGACAGGTGTCTCCCATGCTGGGGAGCAATGCAGGCACTGGTACGGTGATCTGCAGCACAGAGACCAGGTCAGGTTGGAGAGTCTATGGGACTGTGCATGCAGGGGTGTGGTGCCATCCCCAGGCAAGTTGCAGTTCTATATATGCACAAGGGTAGCACAGGGATTGGGGCAGCAACACTGCACACCACTACACACACAGGGACATGCACACACACATGTGGGCATGGCAGCACATGAAGAGTGTTGCCATTGCCCATGCGTCACAGGGGTTGGGCATGTGTGCCATGGTGCTTGGGAGGGGCATGGCCACTGTGGCATGCATGGGATGACACTGGCATTTGCATTGCATGTGTATATCTTCACACATGGTGGGCACAGGAATGGGGTGCTGTGCATAGCTGCACACAGCCAGGGCCATGCTCACTGGGGCACTATGTGTTGATGCCTTCACTGCATGCAGGCATCGATGTTGTGGCAGGAGGGGGCATGTCACACCTCGCATCTCCTCATGGTGTTCTCTGCATTTGTTTCCCCTGCAGGGCCGATGACTAGGTGGTGGGCTGCAGAAGCGGTGGAGAACTGGCTGCATTAAGGCCACTGGTGGTGCCCATGGATGGGGCCGTGCTGGTGCAGGTGAGTGACTGTGTTGTGCATTCTCTGTGTGACTAGTGGGGTGGGTGTGTGCTCTTCTGGCTGTTACTGGTACATTGTGCATGTTTTGCCAAGTGTGCACGCACCTGGGGTGTTGGGAATGTGGTGTGTGCCTGGGCCACAGTGCTTCTGGTCCCTGTGTGTACACACACCATGTGTGCATGTCATACATACAGTGGGCACCCAGAGGTGCTCCAGTGGTGTCCTGACAGGGCCTGCATGCTTGTGCATCCTGCTGGCATGTGGGGGGCATAGCCTTATGCCCCTCTGCACACACCCCTGTATACACGCATGGAACATGTGCCCACTTGGTCACTGCGTATGGTCACAGTGTGGCACTGTGTGCCTGCCTGGTGTGGAGTGCCTGGCAGGTTCCTGGCCATTTCTGTGGTGGATGCCTCCGGCACACATGCAGGAGGGTGGGGGTGGGTATGTGTGGAATATGGCACTTTGTCTCTGTTATCTGTGTCCCCCACTGTAGGTTCCTGGGGTGTACAGTCACTTGCTCATGGACGTAGGAGGCATCGAGGACTGCTGCAGCGGTTGGGGTCATGTGTCTGGAGATCTCTGGAGAAGTTGTTGTGGCCACTCTTCTGGCATCAGGGACAGCTGTTGCAGGCACTGACACAGCTGATCTGGCTGCTCTCAACCAGGGGATGTAGGCATGGATGCCGTAATGTGGCACATCTTGTGCCCTAGGACATTGGACATTGATTTTTGTTGTTCACTATCCCTTCAGTTCCACAGTTCACCCTAGCTGTCCCCTCTACCTGCATCCACACACACATTCCTCCCCTGCATTCCCCTGTGGTACGTGTTCAGGACCCTACACTCCCCTTCCCGGTTCTTATTTGATGTTGTTGTTTATAGCTGTTCTTGTTTCATTGTTCTGAGTAAATTGTTTGTTTTCTGAACTGTTGTCTGTGGTCATTCACTTTATATTGTGGTTGTGTTATATTGTTGTCTGCAGCTGTCCACTGTCCCCTTGTTGCCTTACATACGTCTGTACATGTGTTACGGCAGGCAGCTACCTCTTGCCCCCCTGCCGTGTCCTGCTCACTGTGTGCCCACTGTGTCGCCTGTGGCATGTGGATGGGTATGGTGTCATGCTGCCTTTGTCTGTGCCCCTGGTCTGTGTGTGATGCCTGTGACATGCCTCCATTGTGCTGCTGCACTGGTTGTCATCGGACCTGCATGCGGTCCACAGTGGTTGAGAACATCATATGCCTGTGTGGCGCACTACTCTCACCTGTGTGCCAGCCAGTCTATCCACCAGTGTGCCCCTTGTGGCATCACACACCTCCACATTCCTGATCCCCTGTGCAGGGGGCCATGCTATGTGGATACCGCCATGCAGCATGGTGTCCCTGGAGGTTACGTCACACCTTGATGGGTGACGGTGTGCCTCTCATATGTCCCTGCTGGGATCCTGTGTGTGTTGTGTTGTGTGCTTCTGGGTGTTGCTCTGTGTGCCCTGTCTGTGCACATTGTCTGCTGTGGCCGCTGTTGGGCCCTTTGCCACTCTGGCTGGTCCCTTTGGATGTGTTTCCTTGCCTCCGTTGTGCCACTGCAGTCTCCCTCTGTTGCTCCTCCATACCCTGCTGTGTTGCTCTATATTCACTGTTCTGCTGCCCTGGGTGGTTTTACGCATCACAGTTGCGTTAGGGCATCTCCAGTTACGCCATGCACCGCCCGCACGATTCACAGTGGGGATGTGCATGGGGCATCCTGTGGCACATCCCTTTGGGAATTGCACTGTCTTGGGTTGGCACATCCAGGTTGCGCCAGTGCACATCTAATTTGCACCTAGCGCATCTGCTTTGTGAATCAATCCCTATATAAATAAATATAACATTAAACACACTAACAGATAAATATAATCTATAAATCTGACACAGTAAAACTCCTGCTCTTAGTCAATCATAGTTTAGTCCCCAAAGGCTTGCAGGAAGAGAAAAGTCTTAAGACTCTTTTTGAATGTTTCTAGGGAGGGGGCCTCCCTTAGGTACCCTGGCAGAGAGTTCCGTAAGAGTGGCATAGCAACCTCAAAGGCCTGATAATCGAGGACTTAAGTCTCATTCTGGGGGCCTCCAGGAGACCCTCCCACTGAATGGAGAGAATGACCAGGGGTGTAGGGATGCAGCAGCTCCCTCAGGCAGCCCAGACCAAGTCCTTGCATGGCCTTATAGGTCAGAAGACCTATTTTGAAGGAGATGCACCAGCGCACTGGCAGCCAGTGCAGTTAACGCAGCACCAGTGTAAAATGGCAGGATCTAAAAAGACCTGTCAATAGCCAGGCCACAGCATTCTGCAACAGCTGCAGGCACTGCATCACACTCCCCCAGCCCCGAGGTAGAGGATGTTACAGTAGTTGAGTCTCGAGGTAACAAACACGTGAGTCAGTGTTGTCAGGTTGTCTGGGGGTGATAAGGGATCTAATTTGGGCAATATTTTGGAGATGGCAAAACCCATCTGGATGGTCACCAGTCCCTGAGCCTCAAGTGTCGGCCCCCATCCCAGAAGGATACCCATGTTTTTCATCTTAGAGGAGGCCTCCAGTTTGGCTGTGCCAATGAAAAGGCCTAAATGCTTGCCAGAGCCCCCCCCCCGACACGGCTCAACCACCAACAGCCCAGTTTTTCCCGGGTTGAGCCCCAACCAATTTGATGACATCCATATCCGGATCTCTGACAGGCACTTATTTAGCCCGTCCACTGCATGCATTCTTCCAGGTGTGAATGACAGGTAGAGCTGGTTATCATTGGCATAACAATGAAATCCCAGCCCATACCACCTTATGATCTCACCCAGGGGCAATATATACACTGCCAACAATATGGGGGAGAGGATAGAGCCCTTGGGGTACTCCTCAGGACAGGGCCATCGGGGTTGAGGAATAATTCCCCAAAACCATCCTCTGGGACCTGCCCCAGAGAAAGGACTCAAACCAGCTGATGACCTTATCGGTGAGTCTTACATATTCCCTCAGCCTGTCTGACAACACCCCATGGTTCACAGTGTCAAACACTGATGAGAGATTAAGGAGAATGAGAATAGATCTCTCTCCTCTATCCCTTGCCCTGAGCAAGTCATTTAGCACATGTACTAATGGGGTCTCCGTGCTGTGCATGGAAAGGAAATTCATTGAAAAAAACTGTTACTGCAACAGTTAGGGTTCAGCTTTAAGGAACAAAAGTAGAGAAATGTGGCATTAGGGTTTCCAACCCTAACTCCACCCCCGCAGCAGCAAAAGGACAAGCACACACAACCAACCACTGCCAGCCATCATCGGGTCAGATAAACAACATTCATCTGTTTCCAGATGACACAAATGCAGTAGTACCGATATGCTACCTTCATGGATTTCTATCTGCAGCATGCACACCACAAGGTATACTGTACACACTCACTTCTCCCTGCAAACAGAAATCCAGGATACTCAAATCACAATGGTGCTTCTGTCTGCAGAAGCACAAGCTCCTGCAGCCACAGATATAAACCCATGATACCCAAATTACAAGACTGGTTTTTGTCTGCAGAAGTGCATGCCTGTAAGGGACCAATGCTTCAGTAGCCTCAGGTCCTCGTGCACACTGTAAGACATACACTAACTTGACAGGCTTGCACTTCTACAGCCACAGGTGTAAGACATATACACCAGACTCTGGCTGCAGGAGCATAGAACTCATACAATTTATGATACCAAAATTGCAACAGTTCTTCCCTCTGCAGACCTCTGTCTTCAACCACAGGTGTAAGACATACACACCAACTTTAGCTTGCAGAAGCCTAAGCCCCTGTGGAGCCTGCTGATATGCAGACAGAAGTACTGTTACAATGTGGGTGTCATGGTTTCAGCAGAGAATGTAGAAACAGTTCAAGACGGTAGCAGCTTTTCAGTTATCCAGCTGCATTAAGAAAACCATGCCATAGTGGATTATGCTAGCTAGTGTGGTACCTCATACAGTATGCATGTATATCTCTTTCTGCAGACACAGGCCCCATAGGGCCTTCTGTCTGTAGAACACACTGTATGAAATACACACTTGAGAGGCTGCATAAGCACGTGCCCCTGTGGGGCCTGTTCTTTTGCATCCACAGATAGAAATCCATGAAGGTAGCACATGAGTGCTGCTGCATTTGTGTCATCTGGAAACAGTTGTATGTTGTTTGTCTTATCTGAAAATGACTGTCTGTGGTTGGTTGTGTGGGCTGTCCTTTTGCTGCTTGGTGGGGTGGGAAGTTAGGACTGGAAACCCTAATGCCTCATTTCCTTACTTGTGTTGCTTTAAGTTGAACACTAAAAGTTTTTTTGCACTGAATATATATAATATGTAAGCAATAATGCAGTCGAAGGTGTGTGATTATGGGTCAATAATCACAATAGTAATGTGCTGCTCAAGAGTGTTGTTAGGCATAAGGCACTTGTGCTGAATGCCTTTACAACACTTAAAAGAAAAGTGTAATTATTGCCCATAATCACATACCCTGGACTGCTATATTGCACTTAACTGGTATTATATTTATGTTTTTTTTAACTCATTCTAACTTGCTTATAACTTCATTTTTTGCTTTTAAAGCATTTTATTCTTTCCTTTTATAATGGTATTATAACAAGTGCAGATAACAGTAATGAGCTATGTCATCAGTTGCTGTATAATTAGGCAGTATTCCATTAGTTAAAGCTGAAAACAGCATTTATTTATTTATTTCAAAAGTTTCGCCAGGAAAGTCATTTTGAGCTGGTAACAGCTCGTTTCCATTTCCACTAATGGTGCAAGTTTAAAGTATTGTGCTGTTCTGCAAAATTCCTGGGCCTTTTGGGTCTGCACTTTTGCTGCTTGTATCATTGTATTACTGGGTGTTGTGTCTGAGCTTGATTGTGATTCCTGGTTGGTGTTCTTACAAGGCTGGTAGTTTGCTATGGTACTTTTGCTGGCTTTGTGTGATGGCTGTAGTGAGGAAGTTCTCACGTCAAGAACATTGCTCCAGCGATGATAGTCGGAGATTCTGGAAGCAGTGATCTCACTCTTATGGCCAGTTACCTCCATGATCTGGTGGGCTTCAAGACCAGCATAAGTAAATAAGTGGACAGCTGTGCTGTGCAATGAATGATCTGTGTAGCAGCAGCTTAGATTCAGTTGAGCTGAGAATAGGGGCAGCATGGTAGATTAATAATTTACCCCCATGGGTTTGTGGCCATACCTGGTTTCTTGTGGTTAGAGTTACTTTGATCCTCTCCTTTGGTGCAGAAAGAAGCTTTTAGCATTTTTAGAAATTTTTTAGGTAACTACTAACAGGGCAAAGAGGATCATTTGATTTTTCAGAAATGAATCCCCTAAGCTTTTCTTTGTTGGACATGTATAAGTCCTCGTGGATTTTACTTTGTTCATTGATGCAAGCATTATGTGGCACAGTCCTTTATCACCATTTTTAACTTTGAAGCTGTTTGTGTTGAAGTCTCTCTACCCCTCTTGTCCACAGCTGGAAAGATGTAGTCACATGTCAAACTGAACCTTGCAAACAAGCCTGGGGCAGTGTTTGGAGGCAGGGCAGTTGAATGTGTAATCCCTAGGTGGCGCTATCCCACAGGGTACTACCCCTGCTTGCGTGACTAGGTGCAGGTGAGGGTCCTGAGCTTGGTGAATGGGTGCCTCCACCCAGAGGGTTGGTTTAAAGGTAGCATAGCTGCTCTGGGTATAGCCATCCGGGACACTGATAACCCCCTCTAACCCCTCTAGTAGGTTACACTGATCAGCAGATAAACAATCACAGTTAATGTCAGAATACAATATTGAACCCCCTCTTGGCACACTTACCATCAGGGTGGGATCAGTTGCACTGCTCCTGGAGATTCCCTGTAACACAAGACCTGCAATAGAACAGTGCAATGGCAATACAGTATTCCCTCCACAAAGGTACACACTAGCCAAGTTGAATGCAGAAAGAATAGAATCTGATTTATTCAGGGGACATAAACAAGGGTGGGGGAGCAATATAGCATTTGATTTCATATCTGATTTAGTCAGGTTAAACTTGTCACTTGTCATAAACAGGCAGACCAGACACATCCTTCCAGCTGAGTCCCCGCACTACCACGCAGGAGCAACTGCTCGAATCACTCTCTCAACTCCAGCTCTACACTGACACACTGCTGCCAGCAGCTCTGGGGATTTCCCAGTGATCCAAAAGGTTCGGTTGGTTGATCCATCTGTCCGTCACAGAAAAGGCTTCCCCTCTAGGTCCATTTAGGCGCCAAACAGTAAAAACTACAATTCCTACAGAAATTCACTCTCACAAGACTTCTGGGGACAGTCTCCATTTTAAGGGTCCCTAAGGTACCGATTGGTCCACACTGGCAGTCCAGAACCAAAATGGTGTCTCTTAGCAGAAAGTCCATGCTGCAAAGGAAGGCAGGTTAGACAAACTTCTTCTATATTATGATTATTAAAGCAGATAATCAGCAAACAATCACAGATCCTATTAGGACTTCCTCTGCACACTTAGTGATGGCAGAATGAAGCAACTGTAATACAGCCCCGGTGGGACTTGAGCCTGAAGCCACTCGGCCCCACCCAGATCAGTTATACCCTATGAAATAGATACCTCTTAAAGAGTCAGGCATGAAGGTCAGCAGAGCACTTGCATGCAAGCACATTTCAAACTGTTTAAACACGGAACACCAGCCTGGCAGTGGGCATTAGGCAAGCCCAGGAAGACATTTTAGGAACCCCCATTTGTAGGGGGGTTACAAATGTCTTAGTCTTTCCAGGCCATCATTTGAAATTCATGGGTAATGCTCACTATTGACTTATCCTTTTTGGAACTGTTTTACAACTGCCACAAAGACAATATCTGCATTGTGCAAGTTTCAGTCCTAAATTATATTGATGTTTCAATTGACATTTCTGGAGTGCTTAAATGCAGTGCTCCCTCGATATAATGAACAAGCATTTGTCAATATCATATGTTTCTTTGCATGGTGTATGTGGCAGCGATGTGTTGTGTTAGTTGAAGTAAGAAACATCAATGGAAAAAAAAACGGCACTAAGTTTCAGGATCACATGAAAAACTTTAAAATGTATAATACAAACAAAGCAGAGTACATAGGCCCCTCACTGGTTTTGCGCCTGGCTTTCTCTAAGGTCCCTTTGAGAAAACCAGGAGTGAAACCAGTCTGGGATGTTTGTACTCCACTTTGTTTATACTATACATATTAAAGTTTTCCATGTGATCCTGAAACTCTGTGCAGTTTTTTTCTCTTGATGTTTCAGTACTGACTTTATACCAGGCACGAGTTGCTGAGGTGGAGCAGTTTGTTTGTGTACAGCATCGTTAGTTGAAGTAAGAGAAAGAAGCAGTGACAATATTGGTAAATGTCAGGATTTACTTAGAGTTCTTAGTAAGTATGATGCACTGAAAGTTGAATCGTCTCTCTCTCTCTCTCTCTCTCCTACTAATACAATTGGAAGATTCTATAGCAAATCTAGAAAGAGAGTCTTGCCTCTCCATTTTTCATGGCTGTAGCGGGTGTAGTCCTGCAGACATTTTGCTTTGAGAAAAGGACTCCCTGCATAAATTACCTTCCAAACAACATGACAGAGTGTTAAAAATAGTGTCCTCTGCTGAAGACTCATTACTATGCTGTCTGTGTGTGTATGGAAGATTGAGAGCACTATTTTTCTTCTGGCTTAAGAAGTTGATTGAGTCCTCCTTAGTACTGCCTTTTTTTGCAAGTTTAAACCTCCTCCAACAATTGAGCCCTCCCCACTACTGCCTTTTTTTGCAAGTCGAAACCTCCTCCAAAGTGTTTTATGGGCCTTTTCTTTGTTAAGTTTCAGTGCTTAATTTACTACCTTTTACAAACTGAGAGACTCCTGCTTTGCTGGTATCCCCCCCCCACACTCATCCAGAGGTGTGAATTCCTTTGTTAGCCATTGCATGACCACAGCTGCAAAATTATTACATTTGTCCACAAGCACTGTCTTCTATGCAAGACACAAGCAACTGAATCAACAGACATGCACACATGCACACACACACACACACGCACACACACAGGCAATGCCCTAAGCAGAACACAGTTGGATAAGGTACCAATATTTAAGAAACTTATTATACTTACCCTAAGACTAGCACTGTGACTCCTGGCTGCTGTGTTCTCTCTGCTGTGGCTGAGCTGTAATAAAGACCCTGTAACAAGACACTGGCCTGCTGCTGGGGCTATTAGCCACATCAGCGCAAAGGGCACTCTGGGAAGACTCTCTGGGACAAGATGCAATAAAAAAACAGAATAGCAGCCCTCCAGAGGCCATAAAACAGCCAGGGAAAGTTAGAAAAAAAACTCCTCACAACTTGAGCAGAAAAAGAAAACACTGGGATGAAATAAGAACACAAGAAAGGTAATAATACATATATTTTCCTGATTTTAACATGCAGTTTTCATTTAATAATCCAAAACAAGGTGTAGGTTGGGCTGGGATTTACCCACACCAGGCAAGTGACCAACAATACCAGGCATGCATAAGTCCCATTTCACTCCACACTGTGCAGTGGATTACTGTGATTGTACAACTGGTGGAAAGTAAATAATTAAAAACAAGTTATTAAAATACTCAATTTCTAGAGTGGAGCATTGATGCAAAGGGGATGAGGTACTCGGCTTACCTTTTGATATCAGCTGTCCAGGCATATCCCTGTCTAAATCAGTCTTATCTTAAATCAAGGCAGTAGCCATTTCATAGAACCATGAGACTGAAACTGATTCTGCAATTGATAAAGCTGTGCTGGGCAGCATATAGCTAGCTAAACTCTGGCATCAATTTCTGTCTCAAGGTTTTGTGAAATGTCTTCTGCCTTTCTTTATTGCTTTGTTGCAGAGATGTCAAAATTGATATTGCTGGACAGCTGACAGCTGGGTAGCCCCTCATACTTACATAGAAAAGAATTTATAAGACATTACCTCCTGACTTATAGGGTTGTTATTCCTTTGGTTTCTTCCAACAACTTTGCTTCTCATCTTAACAAATTTAAATTGAATAGACCAGAATCTTGGTCTAATTTAAAGCAATAGTATGACACAAACTTATTACTTAGAAATCCTCAATACAACACTAAATATAGAGAATACTGGATGGGCAACTATGCATAACCAGTGACTTCTGCCACAGAGAAGGGTTCTGATTCCCTCTGACCAGGACAGCGAAGCTCAAGAGGTCTATGGGAATCAGAACCCCCGAGGTAACAGAACACACTGGTTATGTATAAAGTTGCTCATCCTATATTTCTATAGTGTATAGCAGTATTACCTGAAATGTGTCAATTGTGTTTTTTTTCCCTCTTTCATAATGAAATTGACTTGTGAAGACTCTAGAGGTTCCACTATCCTTTCTGTGAAGGAATACTTCCTGACAGTACCCCTTAATCTACCCCCTTCCAACCTCATGTCATGCCCCCTTGTTCCTGAACATCTCCTTTTCTGAAAGATGCCTCCCCTCCAGCACCCTATTTATGCCTTTCAGATATTTGAAGGTTTCTATCATATACTATACTAACATACTAAAATGCCAGCAGAATAGGCCTTATGGTCTTTTGTGTCTGCTCGATAGTCAGCACCCATACTGGGCTCCCATTTTGCTGCCCCTCCCACTGCCTTGGGCTTCCCCATCCCCTTTCCAGGGTATTGTCCCGGTATGGGACTTCCCCAGCTTCACCTTCCCCCATACTTGTCCCAACTACTCTTGAACCCCTCCACAGTATCAGCCTCCACCAGTCCCCTGGGCAATACATTCCATGGTTCCACCTCTCCCTCAGTGAAGTAACTCCTTCTCCTCTACCCCCTGAGTCTCCCCCTCTCCAGCTTCCATGTCTCCTCTGGTTGCCCCCCTTTTTTATTTGAAACACCCCTTCCATGCCTTCCTTATTGATCCCCCTTTACTTACTTAAAGAGCTCTATCATGTCCCCCCATCCCTCCTCTCCTCCAGGGTGTACACACTGAGCTCCTCAAGCCTCTCCCCAAGGGCTCCCCCCCGTGCCCCAGATCATTTTTGTTGCCCTCCTCTGGACCCTCTCTGGGAGTGAAATATCCCTTTTTAGGTACAGCCTCCAGAACTGCACACAGTACTCAAGGTGTGGCCTAACCAGGCAGTTATACAGAGGAAGGATCACATCCTTCCTTCTGGAGGTAATCCCCCTAGTAATGCATCCCAGCATCCTATTGGCCTTGGCCACTGCCCTGCTACAAGTCTCAGAGTTACTCATTTTAGCATCCACCACCCCCAGATCCTTCTTGCCCTTCAAAACTTGTAGTGTGTCTCCCCCCAGGGTGTACACTTGACCTGGGTTACTGGCCCCCAGGTGCAGAACCCTGCATTTCCCAGCATTAAACTTCAGTCCCCACTTTTGCAACCACCTGTCTAGAGCCTCCAGGTCCCCCTGCAGGGTCACCCCCCTCCTCCCCACCCACCAATGCTCCCAGCTTCGAGCCATCCACAAAGAGACTCATTTCACTCCTGGTACCCTTCCTTATGTCAGAGACATAGGTGTTAAACAGGAGTGGCCCCAGGACTGATCCCTGGGGGAACCCACTAATGACCTTCCTTGGGGATGAGACTATTCCCCAACCACCACTCTCTGGATATGCTCTGAAAGCCAATTCCCTATCCACCTGATCATCTGCCTCCCCACCCCCATTTCCCCCAGCTTAGCCAGCAGGCCACTGTGTGGTACCGAATCAAACACCTTGCTGAAGTCTAGAAAGAGGACGCCCACTGACCTACCCTGGTCCAGGGTACTCACCACCCAATCATAGAACTCCAGAAGGTTGGTCTGACATGATCTCCCTGGGACAAAGCCATGCTGTCTATTGTCCAGGTGACCCATCTGCTCCAGCTTCCCCCCATGCCTTTCCTTGATAATACTCTCATCTTGCCCATCACGGACGTCAGGCTAATGGGCCTGTAGTTCCCCATCTCCTCTCTTGATCTACCCTTGTGGATAGGCACAATATGGGCCACCCTCCAGTCATGAGGTACCTATCCAGTCTGCAGAGAGACACAGAAAAGTTCCGCCGGGGGGCCGCTAGAACATCCGCTAATTCCCTCAGCACCCTTGGATGCATTTCATCTGGCCCCAGAGCTTTCTCTGTCCTTAGGGACCTGAGGGCTTCCCTCACCCTATCAACTGTGATTTCAACCTCCTCATCCCCGCTTTGCCACCTGTTCATCCTGACCCTCACCTGATTGTGCTGGCCCAACACTCTCCCTAGTATCGGCTGGACTCCCAGCCTCTAAGGGTCCTGCCTCTCTCTCTCATTTTCACTATCTCTTCTGTCGAGATGTTTGGCCACCCCATCCCCCCTGGTAAAAACTGAGGCAAAATATTCATTTAGGACCTCAGCCTGCTCGCTTGCCTCCTGTGCCCATCTCTCCCCTGTCCTAATCCTGCTAATCTGACCCCTCCTGATATCCTTGGCCAGATTTTGCTCCATCCTTGCCTTAACCGATCTTACCACCCTGGTGACCCTCCTGGACATCAATTTGTACTCCCCCAATCCCTTTCTCCCCTTGAGTGCTTAAAGCACCCAAAGGCAGGCTTTGTTTCCCTCACCACCCCCTGAACCTCACAGGTCCACCAACACGGTTTTCTGGCCTTACTGAATTTGCGCCTCACCCTTGCACAGGTCTTGGTAGCCTCCTGCACTCCCTTTTTAATGATCTCCCACCTACTGTCAGCATCCATGCCTGGACTTATCTCATCCAAATAACCCTTAAGAATCCTTCCCCTGCCCCTGAAGTCCACACCCCTAAAGTCAATTACTACTAGACCATGGCATGGTCACTCTCTGCCAATGGGTCGCTCACCTCCAGGCCCCTAATCTGGTCACTGTCCCCAGGACCACATCCAGTATCCAGCCTTCCCTAGTTGGCTCCCCACCTGCTGGGTTAGGAATGTGTCCTGAAACACATCCAGCAATCTCTGCTCCCTGGCCACTGGGGACATCATAGTCCCCCAGTCCAGTCCATCCCAGGCATGTTTAGTTCATCCCAGGCATGTTTAGTTCATCCCAGGCATGTTTAGATCCCCATCACCGTAACCCTTCCCTTGCCCAGTTTACAGTGGGCCATAATATTTGCCACCAGGCTGTCTTCCAGACCCTGTGCCAGCATGGGGAGTCTGTATACCACCCCTATTTTTACTTTCTTACCCCCCTGCATTTGCAGGGTGACCCAAATCACCTCTACATCCCGCTCTGCCTCCTCCACCCCTCCAATACTGATTCCATTTTTGACTATCAGTGCTAACCCCCTTCCCAACCCCCATTCTTCCTCAATATCATGTAGCCCTGCAGGTTTAGGTCCCAATCATGTCCCTGGGTGGCCGAGGTCTCAGTGACTGCTGCCACATCCACTGCCCCCTCAACTAACATTGCTTAGAGCTCAAACATCTTATTTCCTAAGCTACTGGCATTGTTTAGGACAACCCTCCACCCCTTTCCCCCACCCATCCCCAACTCGCATGCTCCTGTGTGACCCCCTGCCCTCCCCCCCGTGCTCTGCCCATTGACATTTCACCGTGTCCCTCCATCCCCTTAGTGGGGCTGTAACCAGGACCTTTTATCAGACCTCCTGGAACAATCCCTCCTTCCATCCCTCCCCCCTTTACAAGTTTAAACCCCACCTTTCATGGATGAATCCAGCTAGTTTCAGCTTTAGAATTTCCTTTCCTTCTAAGTTAAGGTGGAGCCTATCTCTAGTGTTCAACCTCTTATCCCCCCAGGTTGCACTCCAGCCCCCCACAAACCTATACCCCCTGGCCTCACACCACTCCCTGAGCCATTGGTTTACCATTCTAAGTTTTTGCTTGTTCTCCACACTAGCCCTCAGTGCTGACAGTATTTTTGAGAAGGAGTTCGAACATCTTATGTAATGGCAAACCCTGGCTAGCTCCCGAAACCTTGCCTGTATCTCTAGTTCACTATTTCCGTCAATGTCATTTGTGCCCAGGTGCACCAGAATGTCTGGGGAACCTCCACATTTCTTTGCCATTGAGTATACCAGGAATTTGGCCTTGTACACCATCAGGCCAGGGTTACTTTTGGTCCTGACCAGACAGGTTTTATCCTCCCCCTTCCTCTGGATACCCCATATCATGGAATCCCCCAACAGGAGCACCTTTACCTCCTCGTTGCCCCCATGTTCACCCCCCAAGTTACCAATCCTTTCATGCCCGTCCTTGTCCTTTTTTCTGGCCTCACCCCCCAGCTGGCTCCTTGCACCCCCCACAAATCTGGGTGTCATATGTGGCCTTCTCTCTCATGTCCCTGTACCCCCACCTCCAACCCTGTGCTGTCCAATCCCCCATCTGATTATCCTTTACTGCATCCCTGTCTGCCCTGTCCCTTCCTTTGATTGGTCCCTCCACCCTCATTGATGGCCAAACCTGACTCCTACTCCCATCCAGCCTGTCCATGTTTTGTGACCCCCCCACCTGCCATGCCCCCCTGGTCCAAATCCCCAGCACCCCAAAGTGCTACAGTCTCCCCCTCGATCCCCTGATCCTTCTCCTTGCCCTATCTCCCCTCTCCCCCTTCCTCTCAGCCTGTCCAGAACCCCTCCCAATCCCCGCTTACTAGCACTCCATGCTCCCCTCCTGAATTCCTGTTCCTTCCTCCTGCCCTCTTCCCCCCCACCTCTCTATCCAAACCATCTCTATCTGCTTTCTCCCTCCCATACTCCCCTCATCTTCATCTGGGCATAGAAGGTCAAAATGGTTGCTAAGCCTAATGCCTGCCCACAAATCACCCCCTCCTGTCCCTTCCTCCCAACTTAATTCTTTCCGGGCATCCCCACCCACCTGGCTGTTTTGCTGGAGGTTTCTATGTATAGGTCCCCATCTTCCAGAGTCCCCGTGTGTCCCTTGTGTGCCCACCTTTGCCCACTCCTTATGCCCAACACTACAGCTCCTGGTGCAGTAACATATGCACCCACTTGCCCTCTACTTCTCCATCTTTCCCCATATCTCCTCCTCATGTCCTCCAGCTGCCTCCTAATCCCCTCAATCTCCTCCCTAAGCTGAGCTATCTGATAGCACACTGGGCATCCTCCAAACTTCCAAGCCCAATCAAGCACCATGGCCACCCCACACCCTGTGCACCCAACCACCCTACCAAAGATGCCCTCTCTTGTGACATGTGGTCCTATCCCCATCTTAGTAGCTTTTTATACCAATAGTTCCCCAAGACAGTGCAAACACTCAGAGTAATTGAATACAATCCCCACACATCCAGCAAGAATAAACTGGTTCTTCAAAGTCACATAAACAATCCCCTATCCAGCAAGAAAAAAGTGACAGTTTTAGAACCAAGCATCCCCAAGTCTAGCCCACTCCTATCCCTCGACTTGTCCTCCTCCAACTATTTAATAGAGGTTGGGGCCGGGGAGGGGGGGTGGAAAACAATTATAGCTCCTCCTCGTAGATGACCTGAAGGTGGCTGGGATAGCCCCTTTTAATAGCCTAGCTGTGAGTTTGAAAATTGTGCCCTGTGTGCTGATTGGTCCACCTTCTCTGCAGCTGTTCCTCTGGTCCTCCTTGCGCCCTGTCACAGCTGAACCCTCCCCAGCTCCTCAGCCACCAATGTGGCCCCCTGGCACAGTCCTTCCATAGCTCCATGGCTGCTGAAATGGCTGAACTCTCACCACCGCCAGTGTGGCCCATGGCAAACAATTACAGCTCCTCTTCATGGATGTCCTCATATCACCCCTGTCTCTTCTCTTCTCTTCTCTTCTCTTCTCTTCTCTTCTCTTCTCTTCTCTTCTCTTCTCTTCTCTTCTCTTCTCTTCTCTTCCCTTCCCTTCCCTTCCCTTCTCTTCTCTTCTCCAGGGTATATATATTGAGGTCTCCCAGTCTCTTCTCATATGACTTTTAGTGCAGGCCCTGCACCATCTTTGTTTTCCTTCTTTACAGCCTCCACTCTGCCTACATCCTTACAGAGATGCAGCCTCCAGAACTGGACACCGTATTCCAAATGAGGCCTCACCAGTGATCCGGACAGTGGCATCACCACCTCCTTCCTTCTGCTGGTGATACCTCTCCCTATGCACCCCAGCATCCCACTGGCTTTCCCCATAGCCTTGGTACATTGTTTAGCCACTTTTAGGTCATCTAGTATGATTACCCCAAAAATCCCTTTCCTGTTTGGTGACCATCAGTTTCTTCCCCCCTCCTGTAATCCTCCCTTGGGTTCCTGCAACCCAAATGCATGATTTTGCACTTTTTTGCATTAAATCTCAGCTGCCACACTTCGGATCATTCCTCCAGTCTACTTAGGTCCCTCCTCATTTTTTCCACTCTTCCCGGAGTGCCCACCCTGTTGCAGATCTTAGTGTCATTTGCAAAGAGGCACACTTTCCCCTCCAGCCCCTTCACAATTTCACTTATGAAGACATTAAACAGGCCTGATCCCTGTGGCACCCTGCTGTTCATACTCCTTTCCTTACATGTAGCACCATTTACCATGACTCTCTCTCTCTCTTCTATCATTCAACCAGTTCCTAACCCAGTTTACCAACTTGTGACTCACTCTCAGGCTGCCCAGCTTGTTCACAAGTCATATGTGGAACGGTATTGTAGGCTTTACTAAATGCAGTTCATGTTTATGTTTAAACTCATGAAACACCCTTATCTAGTTAATGCATTTGCAGCTGTAGTGGCTCTGCCAGAACTTGTACCACTGGTGGAGGTGTGTGTGTGTATGTGTATGTGTGCCTGTGTTTGTGTCTGTGTGAATTTCTTCCCTGAGTGCATCATGCATGCCACACACTTGAGTTGAAATTCCAAGGTGTGCAAGGTGGTGCACATAGGGAAAAGGAGTCTGCATATGGAATGTTGGAGAGAGGTAGATTCTACATCTGAGGAGAGGGATGTGGGAGTCAATCATCAATGACTCTGTGACTCCGTTATGCACACCAACTAATGGAATAAAGGATATAGTAAGGCACCGAGGGTGCTGAGGTGCATTGGAAAGTGTTTTTGTAGTAGGAGAAGGGAAATAATGCTGCCCATCTACAATTGGAGAGCACATGTTTAATTTTATAATGCTTTTATTTTGATATTATGAGAACCAAGTGCTTCAACAGAAGATATACAAAGACACAATTATAACATTTGTCACAATCATTCCTGCATAATAAAGGATTTCCTTTTGTCAGAGTGTGTCTGGTGCATTTCTTTATTTATTTAACAGAGAGGTGGTGATGCCACTTTACAGACAATTAGTGAGACCACATCTGGAATACTGTGTACAATTCTGGAGGCTGTATCTCAAGAAAGGCATAGAAAGAATAGAGATAGTTTGGAGAAGGGCTCCAAAAATGGCACAAGGGTTGCATGAGAAGTCCTATGAGAAGAGACTAAGGGACCTCAACATGTATTCACTAGAGGAGAGAAGAGACAAGAGAGATATGATAAAAACCTTTAAATACTTCAAGGGCATTAACAAAGTACAAGGGAGTAGCCTTTTCCAGATAAAAGTGGGTCAGAGAACAAGAGGTCATGATATGAAGTTGGAGGGAGGTAGGCTCAGGAGTAACATGATGAAGTACTTCTTCATGGAGAGGGTGGTTGACAAATGGCACAGCCTCCTCGTGGAGCTAGTGGAGGCAAAAATGGTAGGGGAATTCAAGCGGGCTTGGGACACACATAATGGAAAGCTTTTAATGAAGGAGTAGGGGAATGTTGCAGGTCAAATGAGGTCAGAGGCAGAGCAAAAATGGGCAGACTTGGTGGGCCAGGTGGACTTTATCTGCTGTCAGATTCTATGTATGTATGTGTAGTTCTTTCAGCACCCCATACATATCAGCATGGCCCTCTGTGGAGGCAGGGAGGATATATAGGGGCCCCATTGCCTTTCAGGTTTTGTTTGCCAATCCCCTTAACGTAAGTTCTTTGGGATACATTGTGTATGAAAAGTGCTATATAAATGCTAATTCTTCTTCTTCTTCTTCTTTTTCTTCTTCTTCTTCTTCTTCTTCATATGTAAGTCTCTCCATGGGTATGACTTTCAAAGCTAGGTTGTCATAGGTACAACTTTCAAAGCCAGGGTGTGCCATATTTCAAAAGTGTGCTGCTGCTGAGAAACCCGGGTATTTTGTATGCATTTCCACATAAGGAGGAGTAGAATATGCACTACTGTTGGATAAGGGTCCCAGTTATCTTCCTTCGTGCACTCTGTCACTAATAGTAGCAAAGCAGCAGCATCTCCCACATGGATTCCCATTATTTGTTCAGGCAGCCAAAGTGGGCTGGCCATTACACCTCTATCCATCATTGGATAAATAGGTGGTCCAACAGTGCATACAAATTATAGATGTCACAATTGCTGCTATACACTGTGGTGAGTCATTACACAATTCCCTTGAGTTGCCTGTTTTGGTGTTTAGTCCCATTCATTCATTGAATGCATGGTAAGGGTCAGATTTGCAATGAGCCTTTACCTTGGGAATGTACAACTTGTGAGTGAACATTTGTGTCAGGGTATGTATATACACAAACAGTTCCCTGTACTTGACAGGGGTATCATCAGATGAGGTAAAGTTGTTCTTTTGCCAGAATGGAAAGAACTCAGTTAGGGATGAGCATACCAAATTGGAGTCCACAAAGATGATGGCATCCTTGTCACCATGTGGCATGATCTCCAGTGCACAGGCCACAGCTGCCAGTTCAGCATACTGTGAAGAGATAACTGCATTTTCTAGCAATGTGCCTGAAATCATCTGCATGATCTCTAATGAGCACTCCAAGCCCCACTACCTGTTCCCCATCCACATAGGATGCAGATCCATGTGTGAAGATGTGGAACATTGCGTTGTCTTCCAGTGCCTCAGGTGTAGCTGGCAGGAAAGGTCCTGGGTCAGGTAGGTCAAGTGGTTGGAGGGCACAGTCATGGGACTTACCTGTATACAGCAGGCCATGGGCCAGAATTGATGGCATTTTGGCAGACAGTACTTTGATGTCTCTGTCCTGCAAAAGCAAAGACCAATGGGTGAGTCTGGTGTTAGAGACTGATCAATCTTTTACTTTGTCTGAAAGCAAAAAGTTTGTTGGAGTATAACAGGTATGCAAAATGATGGGAGCATACCCAATGATATAGTGAAAATGTTTGACAGCCCAGAACGTTGCCAAGAGTGTACTTTCACAGAGACTGTATTTCCTCGGGCCTGTAGTACCCATTGTATTTTTGTACCAGCACTGCAGACATGGTCACATCAAAGGTGGCTGTTTCTAAATGGAAAGGTAATCTTGGATTTGGGCTGATCAGTGCTGGGGCGGAGGCCAAGGCCTGTTTGAGCTGGGCCACAGCTTCGGTGTGTGTGGGGCCCCATGTCCATGGGACATCCTTTTTCAACAGGTCATATAAAGGAGCAGTCTTCAAGGCAAAATCAGGAATAAAATCCCTGGAGTAGTTTACCATTCCTAGGAAATGCCTGAGTGTTGCCACACTTGTAGGAAGTGGTAGATTTTGTAAGCCCTGGATCTTCTTGACAGCTGGGCTTCGGCCTTGGTCTGTGATGCAGAGACCAAGGAACATAACCTCCTTCTGACACAACTGCACCTTAGAGGGGTTGCACTTGAGGCCCACTCTCCTAAGGAGGGTCAGCAGTTCATCCAAAAGGATTAGGTGTTCCTCTTTAGAAACATAGAAACATAGAAGTTGACTGCAGATAAGGACCACAAGGCCCATCCAGTCTGCACATTTCTTTTTCTACCTTATGGATGTGCCATTGGCCTTTGCTCTGTCAATGACCTATCTATTCATACTCAGCTGTATTGCTCCCTTATGCCTATCCCATGCCTGTTTGAAGCCCTGCACTGTATTCATATCCACCACTTCCTAAGGTAGGCCATTCCATGCATCCAACACCCTTTCTGTGAAAAAGAACTTCCTCACATTACCCCTTAATTGGCCTCCCTCCAATCTCATGCTGTGTCCTCTTGTCCTGCTATTTTTCTTATATTGAAACATGTTAGACTCTTTCACCTTCTTAATGCTCTTAAGGTGTTTGAATGTTTCGAGCATATCACTTCTCTCCCTCCTTTGCTCTAGGGTGTTCACTTGGGAACATAAGCAGGAGGCTGGTAAGGACAGAGGTCTGGGGTTATATTCTGTTTTAACTGAAATATTTGAATAGTTTTGTAAGTGAAATTAGTTCTATGTGTTAAAAAATTACTACCTTGAGTTAGAACTGTTACTTGGGTTGTGATATTCTAACTTTAGAGGCTTGGGAACAGTTGTTTGGAAGTGATAATTAGAGTGAAATTTAAATGTGCTGTTTGCCTGGTGTTGGTTCTTAAATACTGAAAAGTCACTGGGGGTTGGGATTGAAGGGCTGAGTATTTCTGTTTGGGACTGAAATTCAAAGCAACAGGAGCTGGTGGGCCTGTGACATCATACGGTACCTGATGTCTGCATACACACACTGTTAGTGGGACTGAACACTCACTGGACTGTGTGTGTGTGTGAGACTTGGGAACTTTATTGGTGGGGTTGAAATTGGGTTTGTAAATAACTGCAGTCAGTATAGAGAGAAACTGTATTCCAAGGGAAAGGGACTGAGGAAAGGGGGTGTGCCATTATAAACAGAGGTGGATAAACGAGGTGGCCATATTCCATCATGGCAGGCATCTTCGGAAGGGTTGTAGGCTGCACAGGCTGTGGGATGGCAATAATTCTCAATTGGGCCTGGAGAGGGAGGCTTCCCACTCTGTAGACAGCTATCTTGTATCAGGAGTGAGGTATATTGGTTAAGGAGTAAGCTGGGGAGCTGGGGGGTGTCCAAGGATAGGGGTGGATATGGGCAACAAGGGTGGGACTGAGGGGCTGTGAGCACGCCTGAAATTATAGAACGTTATGTTACAGCAAGCAGGAGGGGGGATATTAGGGACAGAGGACCCTTAGATAGGGATGTTGACGCTAAGGGGAAAGCGTATGGGGTGAACATTCTGAATACAAAGACAGTGGAGGGGGAAGAGTCAGGAGGGGCTGTTGTGTGAAGCCTAAAACAGCAGACTGTGGGAAGGGAGCTCCTAAGGTGAACAGAGCAAGAGGGGAAGAAGAGGGGAAGTTTAGAAGTGCAGTCAGGGGAAACTCGGGTTACTTTATGGAGGCTGACATAGAGTGTCACAATAAGTTTGAGCTACTAAGCAACCTAGAGGGGGAGGAAGGGGTTGGTGGAAATGAGGAAACTTATACAGAGGCCAGGGGAGGGAGTCGGATACCCATAGGGCATCACAGACCGGCAATGGAAAGGATGGAAATAGTCTCAGAGGGAGAAGGGGAAACATAAATGTTAAGCAAGGGGGAGATGCAACATATTGCAGACATGAGGGAGGAGAGCATGATTGGAAAGAACTGGGAGGCGACGAGGTGGGAGGGGCCCCCTTCAGCAGGGGTCAGTACCAAGGATGGGCCCTAGCTAAGGGGACCCACAGAGAGCCTCTGGAGGCAGGGGTACTATTACAAGGGGAGGATGGCAATATGGGGGAAGGGGAAACCATCAGGGCCAGGATAAATGGTTCGGATAAGAGAGTGTTAAAGGGGACACCTATTCAGAGGGGGTTTGAGTTAAGTGGGCAAAATAATGAGGGAAACAGAAAGGGGAAGGTGACAAGGGGGTCTCTAATGATGCAGGAAGACTCCCATGGAATTGAGATCATGAATAAAGGGAGGAAGGGGGGCTGAGAGGGCATAGTGGAGGTAACCATAAGGATGATGGCGGTGTTAAGGTTCTGTTATTGGGAGACTCGATGATTAGAGATATCCAGTGGGAGGGACAGGGGGGGTGGATGCCATAGCCAGGTGAAGGTAATGAGTATCTCTGGGCTGACAGTGCACAGAGCAAAGTTCATGGTGTATGAAATGGTTAGGGATTGTGGAGGGAAACTGGATTTCCTGGTGCATTTGGGAACTAATGATCTAGAGGGAAATAGCGTTTTGGAAATCCAAGCAAGGTTCCAAGAACTTGCCAGAGTCTGTCGGGATAATGGATGCAACATTTCCTTTTCTGAGATATTGCCAGTACCAAAGGCCTCAGTGGAGAAAAAAATGAAGCTCACAGAGGTTAATGACTGGCTCAGGAAGTGGGGTGAAGAGAGTGGGTTGGGGGTGTTAGGGAACTGGAATGGAGTTTGGGAGGATAAGGGACTATATGCCAAGGACAGGCTTCATCTTGCCCCATTAGGGAAGGAAGTCCTTAAACAGGGGATGGCTGACTACATTCAAGAAAGGTGGGGTTTAAACTTGTGAGGGAAGGGATAAGGGAGGGGCTGACCAGAAGCCCTCTCCTCCAGATGAGGGGAGTAGCCTTCAAGCCCAAGGGAGGAGGGGAAACAGACTGGGGTGGAGGTTTCAGGAGTAGCAGAGGGAGGATGGAAGTATAAGGAATCTGGGTGGGGTTCAACAAAGAGGATCAGGGATAAGGGGTGGGGGTTGGTGTTAGTAAATGCCAGGAGCTTGGGAAACAAGTTGCCAGAGTTCCAGAGCCATGCTGTTCGAGGGGTGGATGTGGCGGAGGTCATGGGATGTGGGCCAACAAAAACCATGACTGGGACCTAAACGACGGCGTACACTATGCTTAGGAAGGATAGAAAGGAGGGCAGAGGGGTGGAGTGGCTATGTTCATTAGAGATGACATAGAAATTGCTAGGGTAGAAGAGGCAGAGGGAAACTTGGAGGCCTTATGGGTCACTCCTACGATCCCCAGCAGGAGATAAGGTCAAGCTGGGTGTAGTATATAGGTTCCCCGGGATGAGTGATGTTCTAGAGGATGGTTTGCTGGACAACATCATTGCCCAGTGTGGACCAAAAGGGGAAGGAGTGGTGTTGATGGGGGGCCTTAATATGCCAGGTACATACTGGGGAACCATGTCCTCTAAGGTGGCCAAGGAGCAGAGGCTGCTGGAAGGCTTCCAGGATGTGTTCTTAACACAGCATGTGATGGAGCCCACAAGGGAGGGGCATGTCCTGGATGTGGTTCTGGCAGATGGGGATCTGGTAAGGGACATGGTTGTACAGGACCCCCTGACTGGGAGAGACCACAATACTGTCTGGTTTCAAATAAGCATGGGGAGGGGGGTGAGATCTAGGACACTGGCAGTGGACTTCAGGGGCGAGACTTTGTGGGCATGGGAAATATTCTCAAGGATAACTTGAAGGGATTACATCAATGACAAGTGTGGAAAGGAGATGGGAGATCATAAACGGGGACTTCATGAGGGCAGTCAGGATCTCATGCTAAGTTGAAACGTAAGGGAGCAAGGTCACATAAACCATGCTGGTGGTCCAGTGAGGTACAGGTAGCAGTCAGAGAAAAGAAAGCGGCCTACAAAAAATATAAAACAACAAGAGGGGATAGGGATAAGGAAATGTACCATCTTGCATCTAGAAAAGTCACCCATATGGTGAGGGGAGCAAAGTCCAGTAAAGGGCAGCGGCTGGCACAGGGGATACATGGAGGAGAAAAGGGGTTCTTCCGGTACATTGGGGAGCGGAGAAAAACTAAGGGCCATCTCAGCAGATTGAGATCAGAAGGAGGGTGGGTGGAAGAGGCGAGGGACGAGGCAGAGGTATTTAATGAGTACTTTGCCTCTGTGTTCACTAGGGAGGGGGATGGGATATCTACAAAGCAAGGCACAAAGGGGATAGAAGTGGCAGTAAGTGGGATCAGGGGAGCAACTGAAATGGAGCAAGAGGGAGGGAGAGGTACCCCAGGGTGTCACATCTGGATAAGGATAAAAAGGCCAGTAAGGTGGAGGGGACGGATGATGCTATCTCCGCCAAAAGGGTGTGGTTAACCCTCAAGGCCCAAAAGAAAGACAAATCTCCTGGGCCGGATGGCATTCATCCGAGAATACTATGGGAATTGGCGGACATACTGGCTGCACCCCTGGCGGAGCTCTTCAACAGGTCACTTGAGACAGGGTGGGTACCTAGGATTGGCGAGGGCACATGTGGTGCCAATCCATAAAGGGGGTCGAGGAGTACCAGGTAACTATAGACCCATCAGTTTGACCTCGGTGGTGGGAAAATTAATGGAAGTATACTAAAAGGATTGGGGTGTACTTGAGGAGGTGGGAGGTCTGGATAGTCTGCAACATGGGTTTGTGCCAGGTAGATCATGTCAAACCAATCTTGTGGAGTTCTACGAATGGTAACATCAGAACTGGACAGGGAAAGCCTGTGGATGTATTATTCTTGGACTTCAGCAAGGTGTTTGACTCTGTCCCACAATGGTCTGGTGGAGAAACTGATGGGGTTAGGGTAGACCTTTGATGGTCAGATGGATTGAAAACTGGCTGCTGGATGCACCAGAGAGTAGTGGTCTGTGGGGAGCTCTCGAACCCTAGAGAGGTTGGTAGTGGGGTACCGCAGGGCTTGGTCCTGGGTCTGATCCTGTTTAATGCATACATATCGGACATCAGGGAGGGTATAGGGTGTGAAATGAGTCTCTTTGCTGATGACTCCAAGATGGGAGCAGTAGTTGAGGGAGAAGAGGGAGGTTGGCCTGCAAGGACCTGACACCCTGGAAAGCTGGGCTCACACATGGAAATTAATTTCAATATCACCAAGTGCAAGGTGTTGCATCTTGGTGGAAACCTAAACACAGGTACACCCTGGGAGGGAGGCGCTGGAGGCCTCAATAGGGGAAAAAGACCTAGGGGTCATGGTGGATGCATGTATGAATAACTCTGAGCAGTGCAGGAGAGCAGCTAGCAAGGCAAACAAGATGTTGGGATGCATCGTGAGGGATCACCTCTAGGAGCAAGGAAGTGATTCTGCTGCTGTACAATGGACTGGTTAAGACACACCTTGAGTACTGTGTACAGTACTGGAACCACCTTGAAGAGGACATACAGCTCCTGGAGTGGGTACAGAGGAGGGCAACTAAGATGATACGAGGGCTAGGGTTTGATGTATGAGGACAGACTGAGGAGCTCTGCCTGTTTTCATTGGAGAGAGGAGAGACAGGGGGACATGATTGAGGTCTTCAAGTACCTCAAGGGAATAAATAGGGTAAACATGGAGGGGATCTTTAGACTAAAGCAGGGAGGTATCACCAGAGGGCATGGTTTGAAGCTGGAAGGTGGAAGGGTGAGGGGGGAAAGAGGAGGAGGTTTTTCACTGAGAGGGTGGTGGACCCTTGGAATGCACTGGCTGGCGAGCTGGTTCAGAGATCCACAGTGGAGGGCTTCAAGAGAGGGTGGGACAGACACAGAACGCGGATGTATCAGATGATGGCCTGTCCCAGGAGGGTGAGGATGGATGATAGGGGTTTCTGGAGCACAAGGGATGGGAGGGCCTCGGCACCCAACTAAGGATCTAAGGTTTGAACAGACTCGATAGACTGTAAGGCCTAATCTGCTGGCAAATAGTATGTTAGTATACATATTGAGTTCCGTTAATCTGTCCTCATATGTTTTCTGATGCAGTCACTGCACCATTTTGGTTGCCCTTCTCTGGACTGCCTCAGTTTGGTTAAGGTCCTTGTGAAGGTGTGGCCTTCAGTACTTTGGTGGAAGTAGCTAGAAACAAGTCATCCACGTATGGCAGGAGGCACTGGGGAGTGGAAAACCCCTGCAGAGCATCCATCATAAGGAGATGGAATAGAGGGAAGGGCTGTTGTCAAAGTCCCGGGGCAGACAGGTCCAAGTATACTGGCGCCCATCAAATGAGAAGGCAAATTTGTATTGACTTTCTTGTGCTAATGGGAGTGACAAAAACCCATTAGAGATGTCAAGAGCTGAGAACCACTTTTTGTCAGGTGTCAGCAGGTTGAGCACATCAGGAGTTGATGCCACAGTTGGGGCACAGCTGGGGATAGCTTGGTTAAGCTTCCTGTAGTCTATTGTAAGTCTCCAAGCTCCATTTGGCTTTTCACAGGCCAAATGGGTGAATTCACAGTGGAAACACAAGTCCTAATCACTCCTTGTTGTAGCAGTGATTGGATGGCCTCCCTCAATGAGGGTAAGGCTTCAGCAGGAAATGGATACTGCTTCTGCCTTACAGAATTAGGTCCTGGGATTTCAATAGTGGTGTGCATCCTACCACAATCTTGCTTGTTGGTAGCAAACACACCAATATGTTCCTGTAGCAATGGTTGTAGTTCAGGAAACAAGTCATGACTTTCAACCAGAGCCATGAAGTCATACTCTTTGTTGTTATGAGAAATAGCTGCCACCGCATGGGAGTCTGGTATGGTGATAGCATGACATTGTCCCTTGATCTGTAGCAATAACCTGTTAGCTAAGTCCACCACACAGCCATGCTGTGCAAGAAAATCAATTCCCAATATGCTGGGGTGATGACGTAATACCATAAGGTCAAAAACAAAATTTGTTTTGAGAAGGCCTACCTGCACAGAGATAGATCAATAAGTTTGCAGTTGGGTGCCATCTACACCCCATGCACTGGTCTTCCATCCAGTAGACAGGGCAGATGTGACTGGGTTCTCATCATGGAGAACAGACATAGCTGCTCCTGTATCCAGAAGCATGTCCAGTTGACGGCCCCCGATTGTGGCCCCTACACAAGGCTGTCCCATTGTGTCAACAAGCAGGTCACTCACAGTCTGGACTGGGACCTGTAATTGTCAATCAGTACTACTCCTGGCTTCTTCCTCATCCTCCTGTCCCTGCGACCTACGGCCTCTGAAGGATTGTTTGGCCTCCTCTTGGCACTTCACAGGGCATGAATGCTGTACCTCTGACATCAGAGCTGCAGTTTTGAACTGCTTAATGGGTGGTTCCTGAATCACTGCATTGGCCTGGCCAATGCCTGATGCCATGAAAGAGTTTTTTCCTTAGCTGTTCTGTTGTTCGGTAGCTGAAGACAAGAAAGGGTTGGTGCCATTACCAGCCGATGCCAGGGCCACCACAGAACGTGTGAATTAGCCCTCTTTTGCAGCATGGGCCTCCTCCAGCTGTTTGTGGAGGGTCTCATTTTTTGTCTTTTAGGTCCCAATAGCTAGGCCCTTTATGGTATTTGCCATTGGAGTTTGATTTCCCATTTCTGTTGTAATTGTTATTGTTCCGGTTACTTTTGTAGTTCAGGTCCCCTTCCCCATGTGACTGTCGGTCATCAGAAGGGGCTTCCTGTTTATCATTGTTGCCTTTCACTACATAGTGGGTTGGGGCAGTGCCTACCATGGTGACTTGGACCAGGGTGGCCTGAGCCTTTGGAGTTTGGATGGCAGCGGCCTTGTTGGTGTTTTTGCTGGAAGCTAGGTTATGGAGGTAGACTTGGAAGGCCCGCTCCGTCTTGGTGAGGATCTCCTCAAAAATGTTGGTGTGCGGGTAGACGTTGAGTTCAACCTTTTACCGAAGGGCTGGGGTCATGTTACGGATGTACAAATCCTTGTACTTAATTTGGTTTTTGTTAGCATTCTCACCCGCTAGGCCTTTACCGGCCTTGTAGGTGAGCCACAACCATTGATGGTAAGCCGCGGGGCTTTTCTTTACATTTTGCTTGACCTTATAGGCCAAGCAGGCTCCAACGATACCTGGGGAGTTGTGATATCATTGTAGTCGAGCATCTCGCATTTGCAGACAGCCTCTTGGAGTTTGACCCAGAGGGTAGGCTTGATGGTTTGTCTCAGGACTTGGAGCTGGTGCTTGGGTTAGAGAGAAAGCTTCTCGCAGAGGGAGTGCACCTTCTCCAAATGACAGCTGAGGTTGTCAGTTGGGTCTTTCTGTCTGATGCCTTGGGCAATTTGCTGAACAGAATGAGTGACCTGTAGGGGATTGGAAGTGGGCAAGCGGGAGTAGTGTTCAGTTCCCCTGTACCCAAAGCACCGCAAAGGGCAGCTTCCACCACCACATCAGCGACTGCCTTGAATGCATTCTGTTGGGTTACAGTGGTTTCAAACATGAGTCCGATCTGCTCCTGCATGAAGGAGCTTGCCTCAGGAATGGATAGTCTAGTCAAGACGTCCTGTATAATGCCTAAGACTTCTGCACTGTCTTTCCAGGAAGGGGGAGCCAGTGGAAGTGGGCTCCTACTTGGAGGTGGTCAGCCTCCTGTATCATGGGGGACACCATGTCTGTTTTGATGTGGTAGTGTAGAAGGCATACCGATGTGACATGGGGGTGGGCTATAACAGCCACCATCTTGGGAATGGCTGGTAAAGGCCACTTCCCTGTGGGGTGGAGACTTAGGTGTGATGAAGCACCCTAAGTCCTCGTAGTCAGAGTCGTCATCACCTGATGAGGTGATGTCAATAGGTGTGTACTGAAAACCATTCATGGCTTTTACATGGCCAGCGAGAATACCTCACTGATGGCGCATTCTTGCCAACTTGTCTCTACATTTCTTGTGACAAACTTTAGCAGTACCCTGCTCAATACCTTTCTCAACCTCACACTGCAATACTCTGTACGTGGCACCCAATTCGACATTTTCCCTAAGCTCTTTGTCTAGCTCATGAATCAATCTCACATTCTCTCCCTTTAATTCAATATTATCTTCTCTCAAACTTTCATTCGTATTACTCAAAATGTCATTCAAATAAGATAGCTGTTTCTTATCACATTTTAACCTCTCATTGTCATCCCTCAACATACACAATTCATGCTCAGAGTCTTGAACAGTGCTGTGCAACAGTCTATTATTATGATCACGGAGTGGCTGTGTCTCCTCCGCGAGTTTCTGTTTCCCTTTCAGTAACTCCGATGTCTGCAAGCCCATCTCTTTTTTAGGGAAGTGTTCTACAGCTCAAGGGAGACACGTCATGCTAGTAAACTTCGTACGGCTGTATGTAAAGCTGCTACCAAGAGATCATTGGTGTGGTATTTCTTAGCTTTTTTCCTGGAGTCGAGATATTGTTCAGAGATCTCAAGCAAGGGGTATTCACAATCCTTGGTATTGGCTCCTCATATTAGTAGGTCCTGGAAAAGCTACTATACTGGCTATATATTAATGGTACCTTTTCTAAAGACTTCTGGTGAGAGCAGAGTCTTCAGACTGTATTTGCAGGCCCTGGAAAGGCTACTACACTGGTTATAAAATAATGTACTTTTTTCTAAAGACTTCTGGTGAGAGCAGAGCCTTGGAATAAAGTTTGGTCTGCTAGGGAAATGAGAGGTCCCTTAGCCTATAATAATAAAGAATCATCTGATGGTTTAATCTTAAATAGTGTTGTTCCCTGTCAGGATTTGTGCAAACTCATCTGGACAAAAAGGGACTGGACTCCTACAGGATCTATAGGATTTAATCAGACTATAAATTTATATAATTTGTTTCATTTATGTGATAATAATTGATTTGTTTATTTTAACTGATTTGTTCACTGTGCATGTATGATTGACTGGATACTGTGTGGATGTTTGGTTGTCTGATTTATGTTTGTTGGAACTGGATGTATATATATATGACTGATAATTGTATTGTTGTAGTGTAACAGTATAGTTTGGTTATTTATTATTGTTTGATTAAGATGTGCTGGGAGGGTCTTAAGACGGTCAGGCATTATTCTCCCACTCTGCTCTGGGATCTGCACCCATTTCACTGTTCCCCATTATCAGCTGATGTCTGTAAAAGATGTCGTGCACTGGGGATAGTGAGGAGATGTCTGAGGGATGGATGGACTAGATACAGGGGGAGAATGGAGAGGGGTGGGCAGATAGAGACAGTAGGGACTAGGAAATGCCCTGGCGCAAAATGGGATCAGGAAAGAGGTCCTCCTTGCCTGATTCCCATACCCAAGGGCTCCACAAATTGTGGGCAGATCTTGGGATCCTCCTTGAAAACCCATCCAACCCGGGCGGTGTTGTGTAATGCCAGATCAATTAAAAACAAGACCGCTGTTATAGCTGATCTTGTTGTAACATCTCACCTGGCATGCATCACTGAGACCTGGCTGGATGAGAATGCAGGCCCTATTTTGGCATCTGCTATGCCGGCTGGATTCTCTGTGATACACCACCCAAGGTTGGATCGTAGGGGTGGGGGTGTAGCCATTTTCTTTAAAATGGAGCTGGCTCTTGTGGACGTACCAGTGGGTTGCACTCGATCCTTTGAGTGTATCCTGGGAGCAGGTGTAGGGTTCAGGATTCTCCTCATCTACCATCCAGTCGGCGATGGTGGAGAATTCTTGAAGGAGTTTGAGGACTTCATTGTCGACGTGACATTGGAGTCACCCAGGTGGTTAATACTGGGCGACTTCAATGCCTGGGTCAACGATGAACTCTTGCAATTTAGGAATAACTTCCTCCAACTTATGACTATGTTGGGCCTTACACAGGTGGTTACTTCTGCTACCCATATCAGTCAATCAATCAATCAAAACTTTATTTGTAAAAGGTGCCTTTCTAGAAACAAGGCACCTGTACATCACATAATAAAAACAGTGTTACTAAAACAATAAAATTTATCCAAACCTAATAACATTTAAAAATCATTGTATGCATGTTTAAAAATATATGTTTTAAGTGCTCCCTTAAAAGTTTGGACAGTCAGGCAGTCTCATATCTGACGAGGTCGAGAATTCCACAGGGTCAGGGCCATAAAGCTAAAGGATCTGGCCCCAGAGGTCTTCAGACAGACCCTGAGAATCTCTAGCAATCCCTCATCAGTGGATCAGAGAGAGCGAGAGGGACAGTAGGGACAAAGGAGATTTTTCAGGTAGCCAGGTCCCTGAGCATGTAGGGCCTTATAGGTCAGCAAACTGACCTTTAAGGTGATACGCCAGCATCTTGGCAGCCAATACAGTCCACGGAGCACAGGCATTATATGACTGGACCTAGAGGAACCAGTCAATAGCCCGGCTGCCGCATTCTGCACTAGCTGAAAGCGGCGAATATCAACCCCCAGTAGCCCAAGATAAAGGGAACTGCAGTAGTCAAGACGGGAGGTAAAGAAAGCATGGACCAGAGTAGGAAGATCGTCAGGAGAAACCAGGTGCTTCACCCGGGTGAGGTTTCTCAGGTGGTAAAAAGAGGCTTTGACAACTGCTGACACCTGTGATTTAAGTGTTAAACAGTTATCAAATACAATGCCCAGATTCTGCACCCAGTCTGAGGTAGTTAGCTGGACACCCCCAAGCCATAAGCCCGAGGGAGATCCCACAACAAACCCGCCTCCCGGCGACCTGGGTCTACAACCAACACCTCATTTTTTTCCGGATTCAACTGCAGCCAACTCACATTCATCCAGTCCTGGATTTCAGCAAGACAGTTGTTAAAAACTGAAAAGGCAGCATCTTGGCCAGGTACAAAGGACATGTACAGTTGAGTATCATCTGCATAGCAGTGAAAACTCAAACCGTACTGGCTAGTGATCATTCCCAACGGCAGCATGTACACCGCAAACAACATGGGTGCCAAAATGGAGCCCTGCGGCACCTCACAGGATGGGGGAATTATGTCGAGGAAAAAATCCCAGACACCACCCTCTGAGTCCTATACTCGAGGAAGGATCGAAACCAACTGAGGACTGTACCAGACAGCCCACAGATAAACCGCAGGTGCTCCAATAGCACACCATGGTCCACTGTGTCAAATGCTGCAGAGAGATCAAGAAGGACCAAGATAGAACAGGTCCTTCGATATCTCACTATTAGGAGGTCATTTAGTGCCCGGACCAGAGCTGTCTCGGTACTATGTCTCTTCCTAAATCCAGATTGGAGAGAATCATAGACATCGTGGATGGTTAAATGATCATCCAACTGCGATGCAACCACCTTCTCAATAACCTTTCCCACAAAGGGCAGGTTAGAGATGGGTCTGTAGTTAGCCAGATAGTACAGGTCCAAGGAGGGCTTCTTAAGAAGGAGCTGAACCATAGCCTCCTTCAGAGGATTTGGGAAAATCCCCCTCTCCAAAGACCTCCAGACTATCTCAGCCAGGACCGGGCTGATTTTATCTACACAGCCCACTAGGAGATGCGTAGGGCACGGGTCCAAACCACAGTTGGTTGGACGCAATAATCGGATGACCATCACAATGTCATTGATTGTGGGAAGACTGAAGTTGGACCACACAAAACGGGTGTCCAACATCTCCTGTTGACCATCACAACTCCCACTACAGAGGGTCAAGCGGGGGTCACTCATTGGATCTAGTGTTTCTCCTGAAGATGGAGATCATGCACTTGGGAGTGGAACCAAATGCCTGGACGGACCATCACACCATAAGATTCAGCTTCGGAACACCCCCAAATAAATCTGCCCCTACAGAGGTGGTCCAGTATCGTCCTTTGAGGGGGTCACCCCAGAGGGCCTATTGTGGTACTGGACCTATCGGGTGTATCAAGTGAGTGCATAAATCCAGGGGACCTTGTACTCGTCTATAATAAGGTGGTGGGTGATGCCCTGGATTCAATTGCTCCTGTTTGTGTTCACCCAGTCACCCAGCGCCCAAGAACCCCTTGGTTTGATGGGTCCTTGAAGAAGCTGAGAAGAGTGGGGTGAAGGCTAGAGAGGGTTTGCTGGAAATCTGGCCTTGATGCTGACAGGCTTAGATTGATGGACCATTATGGCATCTATCAATCAGCAATCACCCGTAACAAGGCAGAGTTCCTGTCCTGGGAGATTGCTGCTGCGTGGAATTGACCAGCTTGACTCTTCCAGACTGTTGACAGACTGTGCAATCCACTCTGTCTGCAGTCTGGAAGAGATTTCTCATAAATGAAGTGTGATGAGCTTGCTTGGTTCTTCGCAGATAAGATTGCCAGCATTAGGTTGGGCATTGGGCCCAGCTCCCTCTTTAAGGGATTGCGGAGATCGGCGGAAGGAGACGAACACTCATGCTACCTGGTTTGACTTTAGTAGGCTGGAGTTCATGGACATTGTGAGGATTGTTCAGACTGTACGACCAACCAGCTGTAGTTTGGATCCAGGCCCAACACCACTGTTATTAGGTTGCGTAGATATTATCTGCCCAATCCTTGCTGAAATTGTCTAGAAGTCCTTGGAGCAGGGGGTCTTTCCTCATCCCCTAAAGAAGGCAGTCATTCGACCACTCCTTAAAAAAACTCTCCTTGGACCCAGACTGTCTAGCCAACTTCAGACCTATCTCTAACTTGCTCTTTGTGGGTAAGGTTATTGAAAAGGTGGTTGCGTCACAGCTAGACGACCACCATACAAATCACAATATCTATGATACTCTCCAGTCTGGATTTAGGAAGAGACATAGCACTGAAACTTCTCTTGTCTGGGTTTTAAATGACCTCTTAATTGTGAGAGATTGAAAGGCTCGTACTATCTTAGTCCTTCCTGATCTCTCTGCAGCATTTGATACTGTGGACCATGGTGTGCTTTTGGAGTGCCTGCGGCTTCTTTGTGGACTGTCTGCTACAGTTCTACGTTGGTTTTGATTTTTCCTCACAGGTCAGACACAGAGGGTTGTCACTGGAATTTATTCCTCTGATGCCATCTCTCTCTGTCCTGTGGGGTGCCGCAGTGCTCCATTTTGGCGCCCATGTTGTTAGCAGTTTATATGTTGCCATTAGGAGACATCATTAGGTGATACAGTCTGGGTTTTCACTGCTATGCAGATGATGCCCAGCTGTATCTGTCCTTTATTCCCGGACAGGATGATGTGATGACCGTGCTTAACAGCTGTCTGTCTGAAATCAAAGACTGGATGAGTGCTAGCTAGCTGAGGTTAAACCCGGATAAGACCGAAGTGTTGGTTGTGGACCCGGGTCACCTTGAGGCGAGTCGTAGGGCTGTGCTTCCATCAGGCCTATGGCTTGATTGTGTCCAGCTCTCGACCTCCGACCAGGTGCATAATCGGGACATTATTATTGATGATGGTTTGACCCTAAAATCAAAGGTGTCTGCCATTGCCAAGTCTTCCTTTTATCATCTTAGGAATATCACCCGGGTGAAACACCTGGTTCCTCCGGCTGACCTTCCTATACTGGTCCATGCCTTCATGATAACCTGCCTTGATTACTGTAATGCCCTGTACCTAGGGCTAGCGGGGGTTGATATCCACCACTTGCAGCTAGCGCAGAACGCGGTGGCCAGGCTTTTAACTGGGACATCCAGAACTAGTCATATTACGCTTGTGCTACGTGGACTGCACTGGCTGCCGGTTCAATGGCGGATCACCTTAAAGGTTGGGTTACTGACCTATAAAGCTCTACATGAACAGGAACCCCAATACCTGCAAGATCTTCTTAGTCCCTACTGCCCCTCTCGCTCACTCCGATCTGCCAGTGAGGGATTGCTAGAGATTCCCAGGGTTCGCCTAAAGACATCTGGGGCACGTGCATTTTCTTTTGCTGCCCCTGCCCTGTGGAATTCACTGCCTCATCGGATAAGAGAATGCCTGACTGTTGAGAGTTTTAAATCAGAGCTCAAAACATTTCTGTTTTTTAAAGCTTACAGTGAATGATTTTATAAATGTTGATTTAATTGTTTGTCTTTTAACTGTTATTTTAATTTTTGTACAGTGCTTTGGGTTTGAAAAGTGCTTAAAAATAAAGCTTTACTTACTTACTTACTTCAGCTGATCTTGCATCCAATGCAAAATCAGTCCATCCTCCAAGGGAGGTAAGGTAGTTAGAGACATCAAGTCTCAGTTCTATGCACAGTTCAAGCATAACAAACAAAGGGGTATACAGACAAACAAAAATCAGGCGAAAGAATGGAATCAAATCCTTGGCGCCATCACCCAATGGCTTTCTGCTCCCCCGTGGGCTAACGGTGGTGCCAAGGCAGTTGATTTGCTACTCACAAAGTGAGTGTGCCAGTGATTCGGTGTGGGTCTGCCACACCCGAAACCGAGATGGAACAAGTCTGTAAAGGAACAACCACAGTAAGTTCAAGTAGGTCCAAGTGTGCAAAAATGCACCACACTACTCAACATTCAGTTCAAAGAACTCAAATGGAATCCTCACTTTGTACATTCCAACCGGCCCATGGTTGCCAAATGTAACTGGGTAATAAAATTACCTTTCTCAGATTCTTGTTGGAACTGCACAAAAGTGAAGAAATGACAGACAAGTGGTGTCCAGCACATAAAGTGATTTATTTCTGCTATATAAAGCAGGCTTACAACCAAATCACAGTGATAAACACCGGGGAGAACACTTCTAATCTTTCTTACAGTACCTATAGGCAGCAATAAGTTTCTTCTTCTTCTCAGAGAAAAATGTGCAATGCAAAGGATCTTATATCCCTGATAATAACCATAGCAACTACTAACAAGCATTTGTCAATGCTGAATGTTTGCTTGCTGGCATTGGCATTGGTGGTGTAGGAGTTAGAGAGCTGCATAATAGGAATGGCAGTGAAGTATTGAACTGAAGCCAACCCCACCACCACCCTGCAGAGAGTGACAGGCATTGGGGTGTGCCTTTGGGTCATCAGGCATAACGGCCACACCATTTCACCACACCCTACCCTGCAGACACCGACAAGTGTCATGGTGTGCCTTGGGGTCTTTGGCCCTTATGCTGGCCCCACTCCATCAGGAAATATGGTGAGATGGGTGCTGTATAGGATAATGGGATGAACTTTGGGGCCCGAACAGTCCAAGGCATACCTTTATGCCTCTCACTAGCTGCAGGGTGTGGAATGGTATGAGCATTACAGGCAAGAATCCCAAGTCACACCCCTGATGCCTGTCATTCTCTACAGGGTGGGGCATTATGGTTGGAAACCCTAACACCTCAGGCATTCATTGGTATTTTCACTCCAAATTTTCAACATGGTTTTTTTGTGACCCCTACCTCATGAACACTGGCAATATCAGTTTGTTAGCCGAAAGCTGCTTATGCACAGTGACTACAGCATTTAGCACCACAGGTGCAAAAACACATTCTGAACAGGATGTGAAAAATGACAGCTGTACTGTTCATGGGGAGGTGTAAAAAATGGCAATGTTGCAAATCTGCAGTAAAAATATTAAAAAAACTGGTGAAGTCATGAGTGTGCATAGAAACTGTGCAACGCACACCCGTAATGTAATTAGTTTGGGGATTTTTTACAGCAGATTGTCAACACAGGCATTTTGGGACCTCCGGTCATGAACAGTGTCACTGTGATTTTCTTTATCTGTCCCGAACAATGATTTCCCACAGCGACCACTCATCTCTGCACTGAAAGTGTGAAAACACATTTCGGCCATGTTGTGAAAAATGACAGGTGTACTGTTCATAAGGAAGTGTGGAAAAATGCCACTGGTGAAAATCTGGACTGAAAATATTACAAAGTCATAAACTTACGAGGGTGCATGGAAACTGCGCAATGCTCACTCGTAACACAGTCCTTTTATGGACTTTTGTCACCAGATTTTCAACATAGCCATTTTAAGACCTCTGCTCATGGACAGTGTAACTGTGATTTTCTTAATCTGTCCCAAACATTGCTTTCGCACTCCGACTGCACCATTGTTCACTACATGTACGGAAACACATTTTGGGTGACATGTGAAAAATGGCAGCGGTACTGTTCATAAGGAAGTGTAACAAAATGGCAATGATGAAAATCTGGAGTGAAAATATTGAAAATTCGCAAACTTATGAACGCGTGTAGGAACTGCATAACGCACGCTCGTAAAACAGTCATTTTTAGGAATTCTTTTCACTAAATTTTCAACATAGCCATTTAAGACCTCTGCTCATGAACAGTGTCACTGTGATTTTCTTAATGTGTCCCCGTACATTGATTTTGCACACCGAATGTGCCATTATGCGCTACATGGGCGGAAACACGCTTTAGGGAAGATGTGAAAAATGACAGCTGTACTGCTCATAAGGAGGTGTGGTAAAATGGCAATGTTAAAAATCTGGAGTGAAAATATTGAAACCAGTGAACTTACGGCGTGCATAGAGACATAGCGCATGCGCTCATAAAACAGTCATTTTTAGGAATTTTTTCCACCAAATTTTCAACATAGGCTTTTTGAGAGCCCACCTTATCAACAGTGGCAGTGTCATTTCATTACTTGGTCCCGAAAGATGATTTCGCGCAGTGACTGCGAAATCACCCTTCAGCCCTGATTAACGCCATGACAGTGAGAGCATTCATGAGAAGGGGTCCCAAAAACGCCATGTTGAAAATTTGGTGCAAAAATTCCAAAAACTGCCTGAGACATGGAGCAAAGTTGAAAAAACCCTATCTATCCCATTATACAGCTTACCGGCATTTCCTCAGTTCGCGGTCGGCTTTGAAGAGTGCAGACGTGTTCCCGGTCCACTGAAGTTCATCGCGCGAAGTCTGGAGGTAAGTATGGGGTGAGGGGGTGTGGGAGGCAGGGTGCATAGTGGGTGGGCGGGTGGGGCAAAGACAGCGAGGCCCGTTTTCTGTTTCAGTTTTTTTTTAAAACAAAGGACGAGACGAGCGTGGACGTTTGCCACACTGGGGTGGGCTCCCAGCATGGCATAAGGATGTTTGGAGGGCGTGGAGCTGACGGGATTGGGCACCCCTACAGGACAGCATCTGTTGCCATGCTGGGTGGGCTCCAGCATTGCACCTGTACTCTGGGGGACAGTGGAGCCGACAGAGGGTTGGGCACCCCGTCAGCTCCCATAGCCCACGCTGGGGTGGGCGCCCAGTCTGCGGCATGTGGAACTCTGTTTGGAGGCGCAACACAGCCAATGAGGATTGGGCACCCCGTCGGCTATACAGTGTGTGCGTGGGGAGAGTAAACACGCAGGCGTGTGTGTGTGTGTGTGTGTGTGTAGGGAAGGCATGAGCAGGCGATATCTTATCGCTGCTCACTGAAGTGTAGCTCCCTCTTTCAACTGTACTCCACTGCATTTTCGACTGCTGTCATAGACAGCTCCAGCAGGCATTGGAGAACTGCGGCCATGCCTGCAAACACACTGACTGAATTGGAAGAGGGCTGCCACACCTCCGAAAACTTGGATGACAGCACTATGTTTCTTGCACATGCGTGCAAGCAAACATAAAAAGTAGAGGACACAGTATGGAGCTATGGGGAACACCATGGGTTGTGGACCTTGGAGCTGATTAGGATCCTGCTCATTTCACATGCTGAGTGCGGCTGTAGAGGTAACTTTGAATCCAAGCTAGGCAGAGGAATCAAGGCCAAGTATGTTCAGCTGGCATAGCAGCAGGTCATGGTTGACTAAATCAAAAGCCTTGGTCAGGTCTACGAATATGGCACCCATGACAAGGCCAATGTCCATGGCATAGAATATGTCAGATGTGACTTTGACCAGGGCTGTCAAGGTACTGTCATTTTTCCTAAACCCATGCTGGGAGTTTGCAAGCAGCTAGTGTAGGTCTAGGTAGTCCTGCAGGTGATCATAGATTATTAGTTCTTGTGTCTTGGCTAGTGGGCATAAAATAGAGATCTGGTGGAAGTTTTCCACCATGGAGATGGGACTTCCCTTGTAGATGGGGACAACTGCTGCCACTTTCCATTTCACCGGGATGGTACTAGTAAGGAATGATCTGTTAAATAGATCCCGAACTGGGTGGGCGAGGGCATGAACTCTAGCTTAAGGAATTTCGGTTCCAGTGTGTCATGTCCAGGGGAGACTTCAGCCATCAAATTCTTGAACAGACGACAGACTTTATCAAGGGTGGCTAGTTTTAGATGGAAGGCAGGAAGAGCTATGGAGTCGGTAGATTGCAGAGGGCCCGAATGAGGGGGGGGGGGGGCTGTCAAAAATAGATGTATATTTATGAAGATCTGTGAAGAACTCATTAAAGCCAGTTGCTATGGAGGGAGGGTCACTAAAAATGGAACCCTGGGCATCAAGGGAGCTGGGGATCTCAGAGGTATTCCCCTTTAGAAGGGAGTTAACCTGTCTCCAAAATTCTTTTGGATTGCTGAGGTGCTCGTTCTGGAGATTCCTGAAATGTAGGCACTTTGCTTTCTGGGTGGTGTTCTTGAAGCTGTTCCGTAGCTGCCTATAAGTCTGCCAGTCAGTAGGTAATCCATTACCCTTGTATCTACGCCAGTCTTCATCACACGAGGACATGAGTTGCCTCAGTTCTTTAGAGAGCCAAGGAGCTTTGACACCTTTTATCCGGCATCTTTTCATAGGGGTGTGGAGGTCAATAATACCAGTGAGTTTAGTCACAAGGTAGTCTAGGGCTGAATTGACATCTGGCAGGGTATTTATTGGGCCCCAGTCAGTATCCTGGATTGCATCTGTGAAAGCTTTGGAGTCGAATTCTGTAATGTCCCAGACCATTACAACCCTAGGTGGTGGATTAGGGAAGTTATTGCACAAAATGCAGATAGTTGGGGAGTGGTCACTTATACTGTCTGAGAGGACCTCTACAGATTTTATCTTCAAGGCACAGTTAGTGATCACCCAATCGAGTAAGGTATGGTTACCCGACTTTGTGTTAAGGTGAGTAGGGCTGCTAGCCATTTGAACCAAGTTGAAATCAGCCAGTGTGGCAGACAGTTTGGCAGAGCCAGGGTTCAACCTGTCAATATTGAAGTCTCCCCCAAGCACCAGGTCATGATAGAAAAGGAGGCAATGAAGGAGAGTAGGCAAGAGAATGCTACTTTAGGTGGTAGGTATACACATCCTACCAGCAGTTTTTTTTACGGAGCCAAGGGTGAAGGAGAGGAATATTGATTCCACCTCGGACAGTCCAGGTCCAGGTCCAGGGATTAGGGTAGCATCAAGGCTGTCCTTGACATACATAATGATGCTCCCACCCCTTTTTTCAGGTGATCCAATCTGAAACATTTGTACCCAGGCAGCGCCACTTCATGTTGCCTGATACTTGGTTTTAGCCAGGTCTCTGTGATGCCTGGAATGACAGGAGTGTGAAGATTGGCCCATGCTTCCGGCCCTGGCATTGTAGGTCTAAGGCTTCGCACATTTAAGTTGCCAATTGTCAACCCTTTCTGTGCCCATTGAGATACTGCGGGAGGGAGGGGAGCAGAGGTATCATTAGCAGGTCCAGGATTATACTCGACGCTGCCTGCAAGGATTATTAGGAGAAGAAAAATGAGAGAAGGCCTGATTGAAGAGGAAAGCTGTTATTTGAGATATCTTGTGGAAAATGAAGACATTTTCAACTTTCTGAGTAGCCAGGATCCTAGGCAGGCAACTTCACATTTTGGCAGATAAGGGACAGGGATATACACTGACAGGAATTCATGAGTCAAATGGTTGGGAGGGACTGATTCACGATGCAATTTGCAATGAGGGTGTGTTAGGGATGGGGCTATGAGGTAGTCTGCTGCAATGAGAAGTACCAGGCTAGATGTACACTGGCTGGATGCCACCTCTTGAGCTGAAAAAAATAACTTTTCCAAATGTAAAATACAATTTTTCCAAATAAAGAGCTCATAAAAGGGTGCCCCGGCACCCTATGCCAATTAGGTAACCCCCCTCTCTCCATTCCGTATTCTAACCTGGCTGCCCCTCCGCCTTCTCCCCCATAAGTGACTGGCCAGTGTGGCCACTCCAGCTGTTACTACTGCTAATGCCAGGGTTCTGTCACCATTTTGAGCTGGGCTGGACTGGTCTTTGCCCTGAACACCCAGTGCGTGCCCTGGCCCAATAAAGGAGAAAGTGTGCAGTACCCTCGTGCCTATCACTAGAGTGTGGTTGCCCTCTCCCCTGATTTCATTGACAGACTGAGTCAGCATGGTCTGGAAGCTTGGGGAAAACTTACCTGGAAGTCTGGCGGCCTGGGTCAGGACCTGTGGGTGGTGGTGCCTGGCTGGCTTGTCCACAGTGTCACTCCAGAAGAACCTGAGGAATCAAGCTGATGTCCAGGTTCTGTGCCGTGGTAGGGTCTTTCTCACTCTCTCTACTCCTCTCCTCTGGCCTGGTTCTCTTCTGATCCCTGATGGTCCGTGATGCGACTACTGGAACAATTCTTCTTGTCCTGAATACCGATCCCAAATCCTGGCTGGCCAGGCTGCCTGCTGACTTGGAGCTATAGGGGGCTTGTTTAGATTTTCCTGCTGCATTATTTGATCTCAAATGGAGGGGACAAGAGAGCAAGATGATTGGTCCTCACAGTGGACTAATCACTAGCCATATACTGCCTGGCCCTGTAGCTGATTAACTAAGAACTCCTGATAGGCTGGCTTGAAGGCTTCCAAGCCAGCTTGCTGCTAGAATGCTCATGCTAGCCATCTACAATGGAAATAAACCCCCACCAGCTACAAGATGGGTGTGAGCCAGCCGGGCCCCCACAGAGCTCGGGCCCAGGACAATAGTCTCGGTTGTCCCCCCATGACAGTGGCCCTGAACAGAAAGAAAAACTCATGGGCCCTGACTCCCTGGTGTGCGTGCTGAGAGACAATGTTCACATAACAGGTTAGGGGTACATGAATACTTGTTGGCCAGCATTATGCAAATGAAAGTACAGAAGCGCTCCTTCATTGGAGCTCTTCAGTCCTTTGAAGTTCACAAAGAAACTGTGGCCACAGTTATACTTGGCTTGTGTGGTCATTGGTCTGTCAGGGATGATCCCAATGTAGATTGTTTTGCATAGGGCTAGTCAGTAACACACCTCTGAAATGTTCTCTGCAACAAAATGTTTCTTGCTCTCGTGCGAGGAAACATAACAAAAAGGGAGCCATAATGCATGTTTATTATAGCTCCCTTCTCCTAACATTGAGGGATGCTATTGCACTGTGCTGTACAGTGCTATGATCTTCCATCATGTCTCCAACTTTCCTAACCCACGTCAAAACCTCCTCTCCCCAAACACATATTCTGTACCCGATTCAGACCTCCAGACATGTTTTAAAGCACAAATATTTGGTGTACCCTGTCAAACTGCAAAATTAACCCTTGAACTGCTGACACTACAAACTTCTCGAAACGGCATCTCTCAGCTGATCAGACTGCCAACCCCCTTCTATCGCTGTCACTCTGTATGTTTCATTTGAAAATGAAACATACTATAAAACAAGAGTTTCAGGCTGAAAAAAAAAAACAGTTTCCAGCTGAACTACAGGAATGTAGAGCAGAGTGCATTAGTAGTGTGGGAGTGGAGGATCTCTTGTTCCACCAACACTTCAAACTGCTCGCAACGGTGCCTCTCAGCTGATTGGACTGCTATGTCCCCTTCTCCTGCTGTCACTCTGTATCTTTTATTTAATAAACATACTGCAAAAAAGAGTTTCCAGCTGAACTACAGGACTGTAGAGTGAATTAGTGGTGTAAGAGCTGAGGATCACTTGTTCCCCTGCTTCTTGAGGTGACTGCTGACCAGACTTACTGTGCAGCTTCCTACTGAACTGTTCAGAATAGGTCTGACCTACAGTAGCGCCACAAATGGTGAGCAGTGATGCAGCAGTGTTTTACTGTTTATATGACCCCATCTAATGGATAGTATCCTTGCAGACTCGGCTCTATTAACATATATGTTAGGGATTTGTACTGTATGTGTAAAAACTTTGTGTCTGCACTAGTGACAGTTGAATATTGTCAGGACTCAGGAGCCAACTGCTCATTTGTAATATGTGGGTTTTTGTTGTACCAGGGTTCAGTATAGCGAGAGAGCACTGTATCTATTTATTGCTACTCTCAAGCAACTGTAACTGCTGAGGCCATATTGCTCACCACTGGAGTTTCTAACGGTTGCATAAAACTCACTAAGCAGTTCATTCAGTTCAGTGCAGGGGATTGTTTTTAAATTTATTTCTTTAGATGTTTCAGTTTTCCAGCTCTTGAAAACTGCTACTGCCCAGCTGTTTTTTCTTTTTTATGTTTGGTTAATTTTTTCCATTTCCAGTTTGTCTAGTTCTTTTTTTATAGCTGCATGGTGAGAGCTATGTAAGCATTAAACCACAACAGACCATGGTTCTACTGTGGAATTAATCCATGGTTGGGGAGGGTCAGCCTCGTGCCTCCAACCACCCAACCACGAATTAATTCCTTACCATAGAACCATGGTCTGGAGTGGTTTAATGCTCTTGTAACATGGCAAGAGTACTGCTAGTATTGTTAAATTTATACAATGTTTGCAGATTACACTCCTGTAATAATTTTCAGACACATGGGGTTTACTGAACTCTTTGCTTTATTTAAATCTGTTGTGCCAATGTAGCACCACTTACATAGCTTGCGGCTGTGTTCTGTAAATATTTCAAAGTTTCCTGTCAGGAATAACTTTCTTCACTTACAAATATCAAAAATTTTAACAAAACTGCTCGATAAAACATTTCTTAGAATAACATTTTAAGTCCATGAAATGTGCATTTCTGCTTCCTGAAATATGAATACTGCATTCTGGGATGCTTGTGATTATACCACACCATTACTATGCGCCATTTTCCAAGGCTACATTCTTTAACATGCTGTGTAGAGCCTTGACAGACACAGCTGCACACTTCTATTAAGGTAGTTTAATTTTAACAACGGTTTACTTTGGCAGCATTGGAACTCCACTGCAGAAACTGTAACTCTGCACACACATTTTGTTATTTTTCACATATCACTGTGACAGTCGTGCCTTTTAACAGACTCCCAATTTGATGATTTCTCATGTAGGGAACATTACCTTTATCAAATTCTTTACATTTCCAGCATTGGAACAAACTTGCTGAATTTTTGCTACTCCAGGTTATTTTCTGTGTGGCTTTCATTGCTGTGACTGTACTGTTTATTCAGGTTCTGCACTTGATGATCCACTAAAATAATTAAAATGTACTGGGCCATGTATTGTCAGGTTTGGCAAATGGAATGGCGTGAAACCTTGAATGGCTGAGGAATATTGCTGTGGTATTGTGTTTCCCTGTGGTTTGTCATGGGATTCAGTGGCAATGGGTGATGTGCTTTCCGGGTGCTGTGGAGATGTCTGGTTGTTTGCTCGGGTCACCGTTTCAGTAACTGTTGTTTGACTGCTGACATCAGGTGTGTTCATGGAGATGGGGGCTGTTACAGCATTCCTTTCAGTCACTGTGGTGTTCTGAGTGATGCTACACAAACTTTTACTGTTAGGTGCTGCTTGTTCTGTAGAAGGTGCTTTTGAAAAGATGTTTGACCATTTCTTCCTGTCCAAGCTTGTGGGAGACCAATAATTCCTCAAACTGGTCTCACACCAATGCCCAGTTATGCTCATTATTTCCCTTGAAGCTAGCCTTGCCTCTGATAATAAATGTACTGTTGTGCTCCAAATGGAATGGTTGGGGTAGAGATGGCTGAGGTCAGCATCTATGGAAATTTGGGCCATCATCTCACCCAAGTAATTAAATCCCACGGGTTGTTTGCCGTACCACACTTTCTCTTCATTCAGACACTTTTTTTTTTCTTGGCATTTAAATAAAATGAAGGAGGATTCTCAGGACAGTGACACAAGTATTCTTTATAAAGAGCTACAAAGCGATTATCAGGCTGCACAAAAATCACACCATGATATACTTCACGGTTTGTTTCATTTATGTCATTGTGTTTTTTGGTAGCTTTATTAAAGGACACTGTAAGATACTCTCTGCCACTGTCATCTTTTTGCAAGGTGAACGACTTTTGAGTTAATTTATTTAGGCCCTCTCGACCATGTCTGGCGAACCCCAATTGCAGCTCAAACCATAACCTACAAACTAGGCCATAGACTGACTCGGGACTCAGTTTTTTACAAGTTCTAATTTTTTCCAGGTCACTGTCACTGATTTTATTTATTTATTTATTTGATGTATTGGAATACTGTGTTTGAGTCAGGGACTCTTTTGCAAAGGCTCTTCGTCAAAGATAACATAAGGACAATAATTTCACAAATACATAGTTGGGAAAGGTTACACAATAACAGTATAGAAGCTAAACACAAGTGTACAACAAGTTGAACATATCTATAAGCAGGCCAAATTGGGCTGTAGTTAAGCAGATTAACTGTAGACTGTATGGGAATATACAAGTTATACAGAGTGGTACAGTGGGCCAGTCGGGCCCTAGTTATACAAGAGAACACTTTTGACATACTAATAGTGAGTTAAGGTGAGACAATATTAAGATATAGTGCAGGAGGTATCAACTATATAACAGGATAGTCGGGACCCATGGGTGAGTAAACAAAGCGGCCAAGCAAAGCCAAGGGCATGGGTCAGTAGCATTCACATGTGGAGTGCCCGAGAAGATAGCTCTTGAGGGCCGATTTGAAAGGGCCAAGGGTGGGAAGGTGGGTGATGGACATTGGGAGCTCATTAAGACACAAGGGGGCCTAGTATAGGAAGGCCCTTTGACACAGTGAAGTTCTGCAGTGCGGAATGGAGTGGGAGGACCTAGCGGTGCTTCTGGAGGCTCGGACCGGGGTTGCAATGGTGACCAGTGAGTCAAACCCAGAGGGGGTGGATTTGAGGGATATTTTCTTTGCTAGGATACAGGTGTAATATTTAAGTCTGGCTTCCAGGTTTAACCATCCTGCAGACTTGTATACGTTACAGGTGTGGGTCAGTCTGTCATGGCCCGTGACCAGTCTGCAGGCCTTATTCAGAGTAGTCTTAACCCACAAGAGGGAGGTTGGATCAGTTGAGCCATATATCACCAGGCCATAGTGAACTAGGGAGAGAACAAATGAAGATACAGTCAGGTGGAGAACCTCTGCAGAAAGGAAGTATTTGTGTTGCTATAGCAGGCCTATCCTGGTGTTGACATGAGGCCTTGGATGTGGTCATGATAGGAGAGATGGGTATCAAAGGTTAACCCCAGGTACCTGAAAGAGTAGACCTGCTCAATGAGGACATTCCAGGAGTTACGGATGGTTAGGGATAGGTTGCGATGATGGCTTTGGCGGTGGGTAAAGACCATGGATTTGGTTTTGCTACAACTGAGAATTAATTTGTGGTCAATGAACCAGGATTCAATGATGTGGAAGTGCTCTTGGAGCATATTTTGGAGTGTATTGGGATTGGGATGACATTTGAAGATGACGGCGTCATCCGCATAGAGGAGCATTTTACCAGGGCAGGACAGGGGAAGGGGGTTTAGGAACAGGCTAAAAAGGAGGGGGCCAAGTATAGATCCTTGGGGGACCCCAGAGAGAACGGGACAGTGAGAAGAGAGGATGGAGCTGATCCTGACTTGTTGGGTATGGTTGGTGAGATAGCTGGTGAACCAGGACACTACCTCAGAGGTAGACCCACAGATGGGAGGGAGTGAAGCAGTAGGGTGTGATTGACAGTATCAAATGCTTTGGTAAGATCTATATAGACAGAACCTACCAGTTGTCCGCTGTCGAGAGCACAATAAATGAAGGACATGTATTCAAGTAGAGCAGTAGTGGAGCTGTGCCCACTGTGGAAGCTGTGTTGAACAGGGGAGAATAGGTTATGGTTGGAGAGATAGTCAGTAAGCTGGTCGGAGACAGCCTTCTCCAGTGCCTTGCAGAAGGGGGGCAGGATGGAGATTGGGTGATAGTTATTTTATTTTTTCATCTTTATCCCTCCTTACTGCCCCGGTGCCCCCTCCTTCCGTCCGCTCATGTCCCCCCGGTACCTACCTTCAGGGATCTGACCCTAGAGTGCCCAACCTTCTCTCCTTTGCACATTGGGGTCTGTCCTATTGGTGGTCCAGGCGGACTTAGAGCGGACTTCATCTAGGGCGGCTGGAGGGTATTTCCGGTTTTCTCTCCTGACGTCCCCACTCCCCCAGAATGCCTTGCGCTAGGGACGTACATCCCCGAGTGGTAGCGTGCTTATGCACGCAGACCCACATGCGCCGAGATGTCCCCCTCCCCGGCCCCGACAGGTGGAGCCGCCTCCACCCCTTCCTTCTGCCGGTGCTTCCACTGGCTATGGAAGGAGTGCAGAGCATGATGCGCTCTTGGTAGCCCACCCCTGAGAGAGGAGCGCATCCGTTGGGGACTCGATCCTCCCTCACCTGCTGACCCCCCCACCTCGGTCGTTCCGAACCCGGGTCGCCGGCGCAGCGCGCGAGGTGTGGCGCCTAGCGCCAACCCTCAGCACCACCGGGCCGGCTGGGTGATAGTTATTGGGGGCAGTGCAGTCTCCGCCCTTATGCAAAGGTGTGATGACAGCACATTTCCAGGCAGATGGGAATTGCCCAAGACAGAGGGATAGATTAAAGATTTTAGTAAGGGGGAGAACTTCGTCCAGCATGAGTCTTAGTAGTTTTAGGTCGAAGATATCACCACTATGCCTAGATTTGGTTATGAAGCTAGAGATATATCTTCAAGCAGAGCTGGGGGAGATAGTTCTGAGATGGAAAGGGGGGAGTGCATTTGATAAGGCTGGGGGGGTTAGTGGTTTGTGGGTGTCAAAGAAGATCGAGGGCAATACTCTGCTAAGATCCGGGAACGCACTGTTAAGGGTGTTCGCTATGGTTAGTGGGTCCTGGACTAGTTCACCATCAATAGTGAGCTGGGGAGGTGGAAGATGGACCACTTTGCTGGTGATTTCCTTAATATTACACCAGAAATCACGACCAGAGCTCCAGGTAGCCGAGAGGGCTTGGCAATAGTGGTTTGCTTTAGCTTGGCGGATCGCTCAAGTACACTTGTTTCTGGCTTCTCGGTAGTGTTGTCTATCCCGGGGGTGTCTGGAATTGAGTGATCTAAGCCAAAGGTTGTCTCAGTGGTGCATTATTTCAAGCAGGTCAGGGGAGACCCAGGGATTGCTTTTGTTTTTTATTTATTGCTTTTTTAGGGGGGCCAAAACGTCACAGGCGTGGTTGAAAGTGTTAATAAAATGAGAAAGGGCGGCATCCATGTCTGTAGCATAGAAAATAGGGGACCAGTCACAGGTCCAAAGGAAGACTTTAAGTTTAGGGAGAGAGCCTTTTTTTAGGTGTCTGAGGTAGGTGGGGGTGGGGGGGGGGACTTATCTGACCACAGACAAGTAACGGGGGAGTGGTCACTAAGGGAGTCGGAGAGGACAGAGACCTGGGATATGTGTTTTGGATGACTGGTGAAAACGAGCTCCAGTAGGGTGGATGTACCAGTTTTGTTGTTTAGTTGAGTGGGTGATTGGACCAGCTGGATAAGGTCCAAGGCAGCAGCCGAGTCCTTGAAAGACTTGGCCGACTGAACAAGCCAATCTATGTTAAAGTCTTTGGTCATGATAGTTTCCACATTGCTGGGGAGGGATGCAAGGGTAGTCAGGATTTCATCAAAGGCTGACTTCTGGTCCCGAGGGGGAATATAGGAGACCATGAAGTTTAAGCTTTTTTTCTGATTGCCTAACATTATTTTGACAGCAAGAGCCTGGGCACCATGAGTAGGGGGTAGGAGGAGAAAGGGAGAGCCTGCAGGGGGTTCCTAATGTAAATGGTGCAGCCTCCACCTTTTCTTTGAGCCTGTTAGCTCTGAAGATGGAATATCTGTCTATAGACACTGTAGAGTCTGGGGTGCCTTGTAACAGCCAGGTTTCAGTCAAGGCTAGGATATCAGGGGAGTGTTGAGCGATCCAGGCTTGAATGGGGTAATTTTGTTCAGCAGGTTCCGGTTATTCACAGAGGCAATAAGTAGACCATTAAGATTTTTACCTGGGGGGACAGCAGAGGGCCAAGGTTTGGGTGAACGTTACTGGATAGAAGGAGTAGAAGAGGGCATGATGAAACAGGGATGTTTTGATGAGTTCAGTGGGGTAGGGTTCATGTCAGGAGGCATAGGGGGCAGCAGTGGTTGTGGATATAGGGAGGGAGAGAATCGAGGTGGCTATGAGGAGAAAGGGGAGAAAAGGGGTGTGAGGAACAGTAGGGGGAGTCAGAAAAGTCGCCTCAGGTGGATGGCTAGCGGTACCATGTGCAACAATGATGCAGGTAATTGAGGGTTCATTTATGGTCTGACTTGGTTGAAGAACAGGAAGTGGCATGAGTGTGGTTGGAAGGCTGCATACTAGAAAAAGAAGACAAGGCAGGCAGCTCATAGAGGAGAGTGAGTGAGCAAACATTATAGGGTAGGTATGAGGGTAGTAGAATAGGGCAGACACTATGGTGCATGGGAAAGGTGTCTGCTTTAGGTGCAGATGGTACAAAGTTTGATTCCAGCTAGAGAAGTACCAGGGGACTTGCACAGGGACAGCAAGTTCAGAGAGGGAAAGGGAGGTAGATCAGGCTCAGAGGCAAAGAAAGTTGGGAAAAGGGAGGTTCAACATTGACTCCTAGTGGTCAGTCAGTATAATCTGCAGATGGGAAAGTAAGCTGTGAATCTGTGAGCGTGTCGTGTGATCAAGTCATGTGACCTGAATGACGCATAAGTTAAGGATGACCTTGGGTGGGAGGGTGGCTGGGTTGGGCGGGGAGTTGACGTGAAGCGTCGATGGGTAAACGCCTTCTAGGGTGTTGAGAGCAAGTGCAGGAGAAGCAGGTTAACTCTTTGCTGGGCCGAGACAGTCCACTCTATGGAGAGCTTCCTGGCGAGTGTGGGTGTTCCTGTGGACCTGGTAGGTAGGGAGAAAGAAGACAAAGGAAAGGGTTCAGTTTACACTGCTCTGGTGGGAAGGCCAGAGCCCCGACTGTGCATGACTATCAGGAGACACGGGGACCTCTCCAGCCCTCTGAAACATACCAGAACAAGAAAACTGCAATAAACATGGGCAACAGACCACCAAATCCTGAAGAGGCAGCTGAGCTGCAGGTACAGAAATAACTTTAAAGCTGCACTCAAAGCAAACTACCAGATTACTCCAGACATAGTACCTGCAGTAAAGCTAATTAAAGTAACACAGAGAATAGCCAAACACCATGGGAAATGCATAGCAAACAAGTTTAGCAAGAATCTATCAGTCTCTGTCAGCGTAGTCCCTTCTAGGGTGTTGAGAGCAAGTGCAGGAGCAGCTGGTTACCTCTTTGCTGACTGATACGAGGATGGTGTGTGGTTTGATCTTTTTCTTCTTGCCTGAATTCTTTCGTAACAGCCACAAAGACATTATTAGCACTCTTGAATTCAGCATCTATTGTCATATTAATATTTCTGTTCAACTCTACGCTGTTTAGATAGTGATTCAAACCAGCACGGATTCCAATCAAGAGCTTATGCTATATTTGGTTCCATCCTTTGTTCTGACTGCTGTGAAAAAACATCGCAGGATGTTTGTTAGCTCGCTTGCTGGAATATTTTCACATTTATTTCCAAATGAATAGAATTGAGCCAATCTGTAAACACTTTTATTAACCACATGGTGTTCTTGTGTGTGCTTATTTCATTTTTCTTTCTCTCTAGGTTATCCAGTTCATCAGGTGACAGAACAACATGATGCCGACTGCTATTTCCTTTGGAAAACTTTGATATATTCTGGTTAGTATCTTTCTTTGGTTTCCGCTTTCTTTTCTCAGTCTGGCTAGGAACTCTACAGTGATTGTCACAGGATTTTCAGACATTTTTGCACTTGCTGTGTGTGTTGCTGAGTTCGGTAACATTACTGCCTCACACTCTTCTTCCCCATAATGCTGATTTACCCAGGTCACAATTCCAACAACGCCACATACTCAGAAGTTCACATCAAACTATCCATCTTTCTACCTCGAATTTCAACATCAGAATGAGATATTGGCAAATCTGTGTTACAAAGGTTCCTTGCCTCATAGAGCTGCTGTATGGCTCTTTAGCTATGTGTAAGTGAGAGCACAGATGCATATCATTATGCAGAAATGGGTAGAGTGGTGAGGCCCCGCACTCCCACCAATACATGCTATTTACTAGTTAGATTAATCTTTTTCAATAAGTAAGGAAATTCATTGCAAAAAACTTCAATTAATGCATCAGCTAGGGTTAAAGCCACAAAAGTGGGGAAATGAGACATTAGGGTTGAGCCCCTAACTCCCCCAACCTCCCCAATTCTCCACAGACCGACATACGTCGGTGTGTGCCATGGGGTCAGGAGGACCAACTATCATCCCATACCATGTGTAAACAGGTTGACATGCTACAGTAAAGGAGAATGGGGTGAGAGTTAGACCTCATGACCCCATGGCAGACCCCTGCATCTATTGGTCTGTGGAGGATGGTGGTGGGGTTGTGGGGGGTTAGGGGCTCAACCCTAACAACTCATTTCCCCACTTTTGTCGATTTGACACTAAGTGATGCATTAAACAAGTTTTTTTGCAATGAATGAATATATATATATATATATATATATATATATATATATATACACATACATATATATAGATGGGGGTCACTAAATCTTAATGGGCAGTTCATCAATATTAATTACCAGACCATTGATATTCATAAGTAGCTCATTAATATTCTTGAGCAGCTTTTTCTGATGTATATATTTAGTCCAGAGCAGTCATTTTGGTTATTTACTGAAATAACAGTCTCAGTGTTCATGAGGGGAGGTTCCAAAAAACCCATGTTGAAAATTTGGTGCAAAAAATGCAGAAAATAGCCCTGTTAGAAGCTTGCAAAGTTTATTTGCACACTCGTAGGTTCACCAATTTTTTATATTTTCATTCCAGATTTTCAACATTGCCATTTTTCCACACCTCCTCATGAACAGTACAGCTGTCATTTCTCACATTCTTCCTGAAATGTGTTTTTTGCACCTCTGCCTCAGAATGGTGCATCATTGTGCGAAATCAGCTTTCGGGATGGATTAAAAAATCACAGTGCCAGTGTTCATGAGGGCATTTCCCAAAAAGCTCATGTTGAACATTTGGTTAAAAAATTCCCCAAGGCTGGCCCAGTGACACTGAGGATTGAGGCGCTGGATGCCACACCTTGCACCACACTGGCAACCTGGGTTCAGATGCGAGCCCGGGGCACCAAGGGTTGGCAGGGGAGGGATGGGATCGAGCATCCGGAGGACTGCTCTCCCATCCTGGGGAGGGATCTGGCAAACCACTGCTCTGTAGTGGCCCCTGGTGATGACCAGGGGCAATACTAGTGTGGTGCAGTAAGGGGTGGAGAGCGGCGGACTTCAGCACGGTGCGACATCATTGCACGCTCACACTCCAGGGATAAAATAGGATGAAAACATGGCAGCACAAGCCCATGGCAGCTTGATGGCTGCAGCTTCACTGGCCGGCAAATGCCTGGACAGAGGCATGTGCCAGTAGTGGATCCTGGACGGGCGCAAGGGCAGCGGAAGGGGCTCTTCTCGACAGTACAGATACGTATGCCAGCTGGAAAAGCAAGACTCTGGGGTTGGCGGTGAGGAGGAGTGGCAGCTGAAGGCAAGGCAGGGCTGTGGCTGTAGGAGGATAAAAAAATAAATAAATAAATTCCCCAAAATTGCCACATTACCAGCGTGCATTGTGCAGTTTCTACGTGCGCTCGTAACTTCACCAATTTTTTATATTTTCCCTCCTGGTTTTCAATATTCCCCTTTCCAAGCCTCCTCATGAACAGTATACAGCTGTCATTTTTCACATCCTGCCAAAAACATGATTTTGTACCTGTGGCGCTGAATGGCACATTTGCTGTGCGAACTCTTCTTTTGGGACAGATTAATGAAATGTCAGTGACATTGTTCATGAGGTGGGGTTCCCAAAATGCCATGTTGAAAATTGGGAGGAAAAAAATCCTTGAGTTGCGTGTGTCCATTGAATTGTGGGATCCGGTGTCTTTCGGTGCCACATCTTGAAAATGATGTGAGATACAGATTTCATTGACATATCTGTCATGGACTTCTTGCTGTCATGTTTACTACAACACTTGAATTTTTTTCATACCTGCCATGGTTCCTGAGATATTGGCAAATTAGTGTCACAAAGGTTCCTTGCCCCATAGGGCTGCTGTATGACTCTTTAGCTATGCGTAAGTGGGAGTGCAGGGAACAAAGGGCCTGCGCCTCTCAGAGATGCGCAGTTTATGTAGAAGGCGCTTGCTGGGGCCCCGTGCTCCCACCAACAAATGCCCTTTACTAGTTATATTACACTTTTTCAAAAAGTAAGGAAATTCATTGCAAAAAAAACTTCATTTAATGCATCAGTTAGGGTTAAAATGACAAAAATGGGAATGAAACATTAGGGATGAGCCCCTAACTGCCCCCCAACCTCGATCCTCTACAGACTGAAAGACATTGTGTGTCTATGGGTCAGGAGGCCTAACTGTCACCCCATACCATGTATAAACAGCTTGATATGCTTCAGTAAAGGAGAATGGGGTGAGAGTTAGCCTCTTGACCCCATGGCATACACCAGCATCTATCGGTCTGTGGAGGATGGGGGTTAAGGGCTCAACCCTAACGTTTCATTGCCCCACTTTTGCCGCTTTAACTCTGACGCATTAAACAAAGTTTTTGCAATGAATAAATATATATATATACACACACACACACACACACACGCACATATATATATTCTTTGCAAAAAGTGCGTTAATGCATCATTTAGGGTTAAAGTACAAAAAGTCAGGAAATGAGACTTTTAGAGTTGCCTCCCCCCCATGTACTCCCCATCCTCCCCAGACTGACAGATGCCAGGGTGTGTCATTGAAGTTGTGAGGCCTAAATGTCACCGCATTCCATGTGCTATCATGTTGATATGCCACAGGAAAGAAGAATGCAGTGACATTTAAGCCTCACAACCCCAATGACACACCCCAGCATCTGTCAGTCTGGGGAGGATGGGGGGTACACGAGGGGGTAGGGTGCAACCCTAAAGGTCTTATTTCCTGACTTTTTGTGCTTCAGCCCTAAATGATGCATTAACGCAGTTTTTTGCAAAGAATTTCCTTACTTTTTGAGAAAGCATGAGTATTAAAGTCATTTTGCCAGGGCCCTACTCCCACCAACTTGCAAATTTCTGCCTAATATAACAGTGTAGTACTGAATATCATATGTATTGGTGGGATCGTGGGGCCCCTTTGGGCACCACACTCCCACCAGCCTGAAACAAAACAAATTTTCATTTGTCGGAGTGGCATAATTCCACACCTGTTTACATTTTACACACCTAGCCACTGAAAATTACCTCCGTGGCAGTAAGGCTAGCTGCCCTATAAATATTAAGCCACTACCACAATGGAAAACACTATCTGCAAAACGTAAAGTGTGTCATGCAATACCTCCACAGAAAATTCATTAACACCGTAATTCACATGTACAGGACATCCCCTCAACACCCTCCAAATTTCAAGTTAAAAGACCGAACCATTTCTGAGATATTTAATTTTAAAGTTTCTGCACCTTTAAAAATTCTTTGATCGCAAGAATCGACTGTGAATTCATGATCAAAGATCATCTTTGATCATGAGGGGACATCTGGTCGTGAAAATTGGGCTATCTGGTCCCTCCAAATCTTGCCATCTCGTCCCGCCCTCATGAATGAAGCTCGCGATCAAAGAGTCAGAGGGGTGGAAGAACAATGGAGAAAAATCAAAACTGCTATCATAGAGCAACAAGCCTTTGTGTGAAACAAATAAAGAAAACAAAGCGGAGTTAAAAACCGCTATGGTTCTCAAAAGAGGTGGCAAGGAAGGTTAAGGAGAAAAAGGCTGCATTCAAAAAGTATAAGGAATCACAGAAGGAGCACGACAGGGAACTATCAATTAAAGCAGAAAGAAGTGGGGAAGGCAGTCAGAATAGCAAAGGCCCAAACCGAGGAAAAAATAGCCAACTCAGTTAAGAAGGGGGATAAAACCTTCTATAGGTACATTAGGGAGCATAGAAAGGTTAAGGGAGGAATAGTGAAGACTAATAAAGGAGAGGGGAGGTGGGCAGAGGGAGACAGTGGAAAGGCAGAGATACTGAATGAATACTTTTGCTCGGTATTCACAAAATAAGATGAGGAGGAGTTACCTAAACCAGACAATAGAAGCACTCTGGGTAGAGGGGTTGGCACCAGTCCATTTACAGAAGAAAGAGTCCTGACAGAACTCCTAAAACTCAAGGTGGACAAAGCAATGGGGCCTGATGGGATTCACCCCAGAATCCTAAAAGAACTAAGGGAGGACCTAGTGACACCACTGACCACACTTTTTAACAAATCATGGGAGGATGGGATGGTACCTGAGGACTATAGGAGGGCAAGTGTGATTCCCCTTCACAAAAGTGGGAGCAAGGCAGAAGCAGGAAACTACAGACCTGTAAGTTTGACCTCAGTGGTAGGGAAAATGATGGAATCACTTCTGAAAGAAAGAATTGTTGAGTACCTAGAGGCCAGCGGGTCATAGGACCCAAAGCAGCATGGATTTACAGCAGGAAGGTCATGTCAGATGAATCTAATTGATTTCTTTGACTGGGTGACCAAAGTAATAGACCAGGGATTGGCTGTGGATATGGCCTACCTAGACTTTAGCAAGGCATTTGACACAGTCCCGCACAAAAGACTAATAATCAAGTTAGCCAGCCTGGGAGTGGGTTCCAGGGTGGTAGCCTGGGTAGCAAACTGGCTGCACAACAGGACACAGAAGGTAAGAGTGAATGGAACACATTCCGAAGAAAGGGGTGGTTACTAGTGGAGCACCTCAGGGCTCAGTACTGGGTCCAGTCCTCTTTAACATCTTTATAGGTGACATTGCAGAGGGTCTGAAGGGAAAGGTATGCCTCTTTGCAGATGACACAAAGATGTGTAACAGAGCTGATACACAAGCTGGGGTAGAAAGGATAAGAAGGGACTTGGCAAGGTTGGAGGAATGGTCAGACATATGGCAACTTAGATTCAATGCAAAGAAGTGCAAAGTAATGCACCTGGGAAACAAAAACCCAGGAGAAGAGTACACAATAGCAGGGGAGGTACTAACAACAACACAAATGGAAAGGAACTTGGGGGTAGTCATATCAGATGACCTAAAGGTGGGTAAGCAATGTGAGAAGTCAGTAAGGAGAGCCAGGGGGATACTGGGATGCATAGGACAGGGCATCACAAGTAGAACAAGCATTTGTCAATGCCAAACGTTCGCTTGCAGGTATTTGCAGTGGTATTTGGCACTTGGACATGGCTTAAAAAAAATCAGTGACAAAGAAGTACAAGCATTTGTCAATGCCGAATGTTGCTTGCTTCTATGTGCTGTTTAGGTATTTGGAAGTCATTGGAGTACAAATATTGAAAAATCACGAACTTACGAGCGTGCATAGGAACTGCGCAACGGACACTTGTAAAACAGTCATTTTTAGGAATTTTTTCACCAAATTTTCAACATAGCCATTTTAAGACCTCTGCTCATGAACAGTGTCACTGTGATTTTCTTAATGTGTCCTATATATTGATTTCGCACACCGACTGTGCCATTGTGCGCTACATGGGTGGAAACACGTTTTGGGTGAGATGTGAAAAATGACAGCTGTACTACTCATAAGAAGGTGTGGTAAAATAGCAATGTTGAAAATCTGGAGTGGAAGTATTGAAAATTCGCGAACTTACGAGAGTGCATAGGAACTGCACAACGCACACTCGTAAAACAGTCATTTTAGGAATTTTTCACCACATTTTCAACACAGCCATTTTAAGACCTCTGCTCATGAACAGTGTCACTGTGATTTTCTTAATGTGTCCCATACATTGAGTTAGTACCGACTACGCCATTATTATTGCTACATGGACAGAAACACGTTTTGGGTGAGATGTGAAAATGTCAGCTGTACTACTCATAAGAAGGTGTGGTAAAATGGCAATGTTGAAAATGTGAGTGGAAATATTAAAAATTCGCAAACCTCACAGTGTCGTAGAACTATAGCATACACTAAGTAAAACAGTCATTTTAGGAATTTTTCACCAAATTTTCAACATAGCCATTTTAAGACCTCTGCTAATGAACAGTGTCACTGTGATTTTCTTAATGTGCCCCATACATTGATTTCACACACCGACTGCGCCATTGTGCGCTACATGGGCGGAAACATGTTTTGGGCAGGATGTGAAAAATGACAGCTGTACTGCTCATAAGGAGGTGTGGTAAAATGGCAATGTTGAAAATCTGGAGTGAAAATATTGAAAATTCGCGAACTTACGAGTGTGCGTAGGAACTGCGCAACGCACACTCGTAAAACAGTCATTTTTAGGAATTTTTTCACCACATTTTCAACACAGCCATTTTAAGACCTCTGCTCATGAACAGTGTCACTGTGATTTTCTTAATGTGTCCCATATATTGATTTCACACACTGACTGCGCCATTGTGCGCTACATGGTCGGAAACATGTTTTGGGTGAGATGTGAAAAATGACAGCTCTACTACTCATAAGAAGGTGTGGTAAAATAGCAATGTTGAAAATCTGGAGTGGAAGTATTGAAAATTCGCAAACCTACGAGTGTGCATAGGAACTGTGCAACGCACACTAGTAAAACAGTCATTTTTAGGAATTTTTTCACCAAATTTTCAACATAGCCATTTTAAGACCTCTGCTAATGGACAGTGTCACTGTGATTTTCTTAATGTGTCCCATACATTGATTTCGCACACCAACTGTGCCATTGTGTGCTACATGGGTGGAAACACATTTTGGGCAGGATGTGAAAAATGACAGCTGTACTGCTCATAAGGAGGTGTGGTAAAATGGCAATGTTGAAAATCTGGGTGAAAATATTAACAATTCGGCGAACTTACGAGCCTGCATAGGAACTGCGCAATGCTACGCTCATAAAACAGACATTTTGGAATTTTGCAAAATTTTCAACATGGGGTTTTGGGACCCTTCTCACCAGATGAATGTCACTGTCATGGCGTTATTCAGGCCCGAAGGTGATTTGTGCAATGACGCGAAGTCACCCGCCGGACTATCACGCCATGACAATGTTATCGTCATGAAGAAGTCCCAAAGCTGTAATTATTGTTGGTGCAAGAATCAAAAAATGCCTGAATGTGCAATAAAGTTGAAACCCCTATCTAGCCATTATACAGCTTATGGCATTTCCTCAGTTCGTAGTCGGCTTTGAAGAGTGCAGAGCGTGCTCCCGGTCACCGATGATCATGGCGCCGAGCTCTGGAAGTAAGTATGGGGTGAGGGGGTGGGGAGGCAGGGTGCACAGTGGTTGGGTGCGGGTTGTGGGAGGGGGCTGGGAGAAGCACCGTGGGACCATTTTCAATTTACAGGTTTTGAAAAAAAGCGATGTGGGATGTTTGCCATGCTGGGGTGGGCTCCCAGCAAAGCAGAAGGATAGCTGAGGGCCGTGGAGCCGACAGAGGATTGGGCACCCGTCGGCAGAACAACACGGGGCGCTTGCCACGCTGGGTGGGCTTCAGCGTGGCAGAAGGATGGCTGGGGGCCGAGAGCTGATGGAGGATTGGGCACTCCTGTTGGCAGATGACGCGGGACGCTTGCCATGCTGGGGTGGGCTCCCAGCGTGGCAGCAAAGATTTTGGTGGGGGCGGCGTGACGCGGTGCTGTGTTTGACAGTGGTAGTTTTCTTTGAAGAGAAGACCACCGCTGTCATACACAGCACCGTGTCTGATTGGTGCAGGACTGCCATGCCTGCTCAATGGAGCAGGGAATTGCAGGGGAAGGGCACACCTCCAAAGTGTCCCATTCTCCCAAGACGTTCCTTGCGCATGCGCGCAAGCGAACGTAAAAAGGGAAGTGGTAATCCCTCTGTACAGACAGTTGGTGAGACCCTCATCTGGAATACTGTGTGCAGTTTTGGAGACCCCATCTATGCAAGGACATGGACAGGATGGAAGCAGTCCAGAGGAGGGCAACTTAAATGGTGCAGGGTCTGCATCAGAAACCATATGAAGAGAGACTGAGAGGCTTAATATGTATACCCTTGATGAAAGGAGGGACGGGGAACATGATAGAAACTTTTAAGTACCTCAAGGGAATCAACAAAGTCCAGGAGGGTAGCATTTTCAGAAAAGAGATGTGTAAGTACAAGGGGGCACAATTTAAAGACAGAGGGGGGACGGCTCAGGGGTAATGTGAGGAATTTTTTTTTCACAGAGAGAGTGGTGGATGCATGCAACTGCCTTCCTGGGGAGGTTGTTGGGTCTAAAACAGTGTGGGAATTCAAACATTCATGGGACAGACATAAGGCAATTGTAGTGGGGGGTTGCAGGAAGTAGGCTGTTGGTTAACTAGAATCTGCAGCTTATCCAATAGGAAGGGAAATGGGCAGACTGGGTGGGCCAAGTGGTCCTTATCTGCCGTCAAAGTCTATGTTTCTATGTTTCTAAAGAATTTTCAGGCTCGCGATCACAAAATTTGCAGGCTGACGATCAAAGAAGCAAAAAACATTAAAACTCAATTTTTTGACACAACTACATTAAACCACAAGCATGCCTTGATAGAGGGAAGCCCCCTGAGCAAAACCCATCCTAGTTTGACTTCACAAGTCACCCCTGTGCTGAAATATTTGATTTTTTCCAACATAAAAATCTGTCCATCTCGTCCCTCTGTCACGAACTAAGAACGCAATTAAAGAATCTTGTGATCAAAGAATTTGCAGGTTTGCAACCAACGAATTTGCAGGCTCATGATCAAAGAATTAAAAACATTAAAACTCAATTTTTTCACAGAACTACATTAAACCACAAGCATGACTTGATAGAACAAAGTCCCCTGAGCAAAACTCACCCTAGTTTGACTTCATAAGTCACCCCAGGCTTAGATATTTGATTTTTAAATCTGGTCATCTCATCCCTCCCTCGCGAACGAGGATCGCGATCAAAGAATCTCGTGATCAAAGAATTTGCAGGCTCGCGATCAAAGATCATTAGCAAGCCACAATCAAAGAATTTGAAAGTTTAAAACTCTATTTTTTGACATAGCTACATAAACAACAGCCATGGCTAAGTAGAGGGAAGATCCCTGAGCAAAATCCATCATAGTTTTACTTCAGAAGTGACCCCTAAGCTATTTGTTTTTGTGCGACTGCAAACTGAAGGCAAGATGGCTGCCATCGTGATCAATAAATTTCTCACTATCAAAGATTCTTTGATTGCGAGTCTGCAAATTTTTTGATTGTGAGGAGTGACCATATGGCCAAAACCCCATTCTTCTTTCTCAAAATAACCATATAAATTTTTCCATAGACTTATAATGGGAGCTAAAAAGTTTAATAACTTTTGAATGGATTCATATTTCACCAAACAAAAAGTGGCATGTGCCTTGACCCAAGCTCTTTCTACATGTCAAGTTACAGTCCAGCACACTACACAACGGCCGTGCAGCAGCACGGACAACATCTAAAAAACTGCCCACAAAACTGACGAAAAGTGCATTTTTCAGTGTTTTGGTGCTCAAAAACTATAAGTCTGACCAAAACAAAATTTGGCAAGAGATCTATCATGCCCCACCACTCATACACAATTTCATGCAAATCTGTTGAACTGGTCCAAAGTTATTAATCTGCACAATTTCAAGTTTATCATAGATGTGCCTTCATAACCCTATAAATATATATATATATATATATATATATATAAAGGGTAGGGACATTGTTGTTGCTCCATTGGATCCTGAGCATCACATGACCGTGCGTATATCAGAGCGCGACCGCACACCTGCAATTTACCCCCAAAAACAATTTTGACATTTTATAAGATAGATATACCACTCTGAGGAAAGTGGTCGCTCTGATATACCTTGGTATAAACTTTGGTGCTGACGCACACCAAGCGCAAGGCGATATCAGAGTGCATCAACGACACCAGAGTGGTATGTCTATTACATATATATATATATATATGTGATATATGGAGATACCTAAATAATACAACAGTATCCCATACAAAAAAATCCCGGTAATACACTTGTAGCCAAAGTGATAATACTATTGTTCGCAAGTGATAATACTATCGTTCAGAGCTCATAATACTATAGTTCGAGCTCTGAACGATAGTATTATCACCAAACCTCAAGAATGCAACCGCAAGATCTTCGAGTAGCATACACTAGTTCCTGACATCCCCAAGGCAACCTCCTAGCCCTGCGTGCTGACATTCCTAAAACCGCGCCTCCTGATTGGAACTGGTTCCTCTGTGGGTGGCAGAACAACTCAAAAACATGATCGCTCATCTCGCTAAGCGAGAGAATATCGCCTTCCGCTTTTACGGGCAGCATTTTTAAATCCCTCAACGTCTGATTAAAGAAGCAAGGTAAAACGTTTTTTTAAATAAAACAGACAAAGACTGAGTTTGTGGGTGGATGGCTGAGCAGTGGTGATGGGTGGACGGAAAGTACACACACACACAGACTGAGTGAGCAAATCCTCACTGCAGCGGCAGCACGGCTTCACAGCACCACATTCACAGAACTGCTGCAAACAAAACTGGGCTCCATATATTACAAAAAATAAAAAATAGGCGAGGGTCTATCACTCGGGAGTAATACCATCTCGAGGTTCTGGGGACAGGAGAACCTCTTGAGATTCGCTCTCGAGGTTTCCTTGTCCCCAAAACCTCTCGATGGTATTACTCCTTTGTAATAGACCCTCACCTATCTATTATTCTATTTATATATGCTGCTCATTAATGGTGGGGTTCATTAATCTTAATGAGCAGTTCATCAATATTAATGACCAGGCCGTTGTTATTCATAGGTAGCTCATTAATATTCTTGAGCAGCTTTTTCTGATGTATATATTTAGTCCCAGAGCAGTCTCTGGGGTTATTTAATGAAATGACAGTCCCAGTGTTCATGAGGAGAGGTAGCAAAAATCCCATGTTGAAAATCTGGTGCAAAAAAATGCAAAAAATGTTACAAGTTTGCGTTGCGCAGTTTCTACGCACTCCGTAACTTCACCATGTTTTTATATTTTCACTCCAGATTTTCATCATTGCCATTTTTGCACACCTCCTCATGAGTAGTACAGCTGTCATTTCTCACATCCTGCCTGAAATGTGTTATTCCATCATTGCCACAGTATGGCGCATCGCTGTGCGAAATTGACTTTAGGGATGGATTAAAAAATCACAGTGCCAGTGCTCATGAGGGGATTTCCCAAAAAGCTGATGTTGAAAATTTGTTTCAAAAATTCCCCAAAATTGCTGCATTACAAGCATGCTTTGCGCAGTTTCTGTGAGCACTCATAACTTTACCAATTTTTCATATTTTCCATTCGGTTATCAACATTACCCTTTTCCACACCTCCTCATGAACAGTATACAGCAGTCATTTTTCACATCCTGCCCAAAACATGATTTTGCACCTGTGGCGTAGAATGGCACATTCGCTGTGCAAACTCAGTTTTCGGGGCAGATTAATGAAATGTCAGTGATATTGTTCATGAGGTGGGGTCCCCAAAATGCCATGTTGAAAATTGATTACAATGACACTTAAATGTTTTTCCTACCTGTTACAGTTCCCGAGATATTGGCAAATTAGTGTTACAAGGGTTCCTTGCCCCACAGGGCTGCTGTATGGCTCTGTAGTTATGCGTAAGTGTGAGCACAGGGCCCAGAGGTCCCATGCTCCCACTGATGCATATTGTTATGTAGAAATGGGCAGTTTGGTGCAGCCCACACTTCCACCAACACATGCTATTAACTACTTATATTACACTTTTTCCAAAAGTAAGAAAATTCATTGCAAAAATCTTCATTTAATGTATCAGTTCAGGTTAAAGCAACAAAAGTGGGGAAATGAAATGATAGGGTTGAGCCACTAACTCCTCCCACCCCTCAAGCCCCCATCCTCCACAGACTGACAGATGCCGAAGTATGCTATTTGGTCTGTAGACCCAACTCTCACCCCATACCATGTGTAAACAGGTTGATATGGTACAGTAAAGGAGACTGGGGTGAGAGTTAGGCCTCATGACCCCATGACACACCCTGGCATCTATCGGTCTATGGAGGATGGAGGTGGGGTGGTGGGGGTTAGAAGCTGAACCCTCATATCTCATTTCCCTACTTTTGTTGCTTTAACCCTTTCCGATGCATTAAGCAAAGTTTTTTCCAGTGAGTATATCCACATGATATATATATATATATATATACACACACACACATATAAGCTGCACATTGGGGGGACATTAATCTTAATGAGCAGTTCATCAATATTAATGGACAAGCCATTAATATTCATAGGTATCGCATTAATATAATTGAGCAGCTTTTTCTGATGTATATATTTAGTCCCAGGGCAGCCTTTGGGGTTATTTAATGAAATGACAGTCCAAGTGTTCATGAGGGGGAGGTCTGAAAAAAACCATATTGAAAATTTGGTGCGATAAATGCAAAAAGTGGCCATGTTACAAGCTTGTGTTGTGCAGTTTCTATGCACACTTGTAACATCACCAATTGTTTATATTTTCACTGCAGATTTTCAACATTACCATTTCTGCACACCTCCTCATGAACAGTACAGCTGTCACTCCTCACATTCTGCCTGAAATGTGTTTTTCTACCTCTGTGGCAGAATGGCGCATCACTGTGTGAAATCAGCTTTTGGGATGAATTAAAAAATCACAGTGCCAGTGCTCCCGAGGTGATTTCCCAAAAATCTGATGTTAAAATTTGGTTAAAAAAATGTTCAAAAATTGCCACGTTATGAGCATCTTTTTTTTTGTCTTATCTCACATGGAGGTCACACTGTCATGATTACAACGACATTTACATTTTTTTCCTACCTACTATGGTTCCCTAGATATTGGCAAATTAGCATTACAAGGGCTCCTTGCCTCATCGGGCTGTTGTATGGCTCTGTAGGTATGCATAAGTGGGAGCGCAGGGCCCAGAGGGCCCATGCTCCTGCAGACACATATCGCGATGCAGAAATTGGCAGCTTGGTGGGTCCCGTGCTTCCACCAACACACGCTATTTACTACTTATATTACACTTTTTCAAAAAGTAAGGAAATTCATTGCAAAAATCTTCATTTAATATATCAATTCAGGTTACAGCAACAAAAGTGGTGAAATGAGATGTTAGAGTTGAGCCACTAACTTCCCCCACCCCAAGCCCACATCCTCCATAGTTCAACAGACACCAGACTATGCTATGGGGTCAGGAGGCCCAACTCTCACCCCATACCATGTGTAAACAGGTTGATATGCTACAATAAACAAGACTGGGGTGAGAGTTAGGCCATGTTACAAGCTCGCGTTGCACAGTTTATACGCACCCTCATAACTTTGTCAATTTTTTATATTGTTACTCCAGATTTTCAACATTGCCATTTGTGCACACCTCTTCATGAACAGTACAGCTGTCACTTCTCATCCTGCCTGAAATGTGTTTTACCACCTCTGCCACAGAATGGTGCATCGCTGTGTGAAATCAGCTTTCTGGATGGATTAAAAAATCACAGTGCCAGTGCTCATGAAGTGATTTCCCAAAAAGCTGATTTTGAAAATTTGGTTAAAAAAATTCCCCAAAATTGTCTCATTATGAGCATAATTTTGAGGGCTTATCTTGCATGGAGATCTCACTGTCATGATTACAACACTTGAATTTTTTTCCTACCTACTAATGGTTCCCAAGATATTGACAGAATAGTGTTACAAGGATTCCTTGCCCCATGGGGCTGCTGTATGGCTCTGTAGGTATGCATAAGTGGGAGCGCCAGGCCCAGAGGGCCCATGCTCCTGCAGATGCATATTTCTTATGCAGAATTTGGCAGCTTGGTGGGGCCCCGCGCTCCCAACAACACATGCTATTGAACAGTTATATTACACTTTTTAAAAAAGTTAGGAAATTAATTGCAAAAACCTTCATTTAATGCATTAGTTTGGGTTAAAGAAACAAAAGTGGGGAAGTGAGATGTTACAGTTGAGCCCCTAACTCCCCCACCCCACCAGCCCCCCCTCCTCCTCCACAGACCAACAGATGCTGGTGTGTGCCATGGGGTCAGGAGGCCCAAATCTCACCACATAGCATGTGTAAACAGATTGCTGTGCTACAGTAAAGGAGAATAGGTTGAGAGTTAGGCCTCCAAATGCCATGGCACACCTTGGTGCCTATCAGTCTGTGGAGAATGGGGGTTGGGGTGGTGTGGGGTTAGGGGCTCAACCCCAGCATCTCTTTTCCCCACTTTAGTCGCTTTAACCTTAACTGATACATTAAGCAACGTTTTTTGAAATGTGTATGTGTGTATATATATATATATATACTGTATATATATATTATAGTGGCACGGTAGTGCCACTATAGTTAGGGTTGAGGAGCCATTTATATGTTAAACCCCAAATTTTGCACCTTAATAACTCTGTAACCATTTGACAGATTTGCCTGAAATTTGGAATACTTGATCAAGACCCATACACCTTGGGATATGCAGTTTTGTACCCATCGGGTATACAGCTGCAGAGTTATTAAGCATGATCTATGATACGCTTAAGCTTTTTGAATTCTCTGGTCATGCCTATAGATTACATACGGTTTTGCTGACCAGTCCGAGCCAATCTTCAGGAAACATGTGGCGATGTGCCTTTCAAAGATTTCATGAAAAATATTAAACAGTTCAAAAGTTATTCAGAAAACAAGTTCCCATTATAAGTCAATGGAAAAGTTAACAAAAAGTTTGACAGTGTCGCAATGCAATTTTACTTTCCCAAATGGCCCTTTTACTGTCGCAAATCCACCATTTTGTTTTCAGTTGGTGATCATAAAAATGCTTGGCATTTAAATTTGGGACCCTCTAGCAACCTAATTCTTTTTTTATTCACCTAGTCGGACTCTGAGGATGCTAGCCGTGTCTTTATTTTGGGGTAAAACGCCTCAGAAATATGTTTTTCACATTTCTGGAAAAAGTCCTTTCGAAAAGCACTTTCGCACTTGCGACACTGTCGAATGAATTTGCAAAAGCTTTCGCAAATTGCAACAGTACTTTTCTAGGCTGTGGAACAATGACAGCAATTCTTTGGCACCATGCTGCAAAAGAACAGTTTGGAGTTTTGGGCTGAAATTTAGAGGGAACGCAGCCGACATCCCACAGATGTGCCATTCAGTGTTTTATTGAAAAAATATTTCATGGCGGCAAAGTTACGGTACTCTAAAGTTGATGCTTTTTCCCATAGGAAAACATTACGGTGTATGACGCATTGCAGCAATCGTTTGGCACCCTGCTGCAAAATAACGGTTTGGTCTTTTGGGCTGAAATTTGCAGGGAAGACAGCCAACATCCCACAGATGTGCCTTTCAGTGGTTTGGTGAACAAAATAGTACATGGAGGTAAAGTTATTGTACTCCGAACTTCTGTTTTTTCCCCATAGGATAACATTGCGGTGTTCGACACGCCTTTCAGGGCCCGTATCTCGGAAAAGGTGCGAGATACGGACTTTTCGTCAGAAAAATGCTGAAGTACAAAACTAGCCAGGAAAGTGATAATTCATATGACTTTAAAACATTTTTTCTATGTCCTATGGTTCCTGAGATATAATCAATTTACTATTCCAAGTCCTCATTTTCTGTTCTGAGAGTCATTATTTTGCATACATTCTTTGCACTCACTGTCTTTCTCTATGCAGCTTTTGAGGAAAACCAGCCTGTGCACTTACATTACTGTTACCATTACCATTTCCGCTTGTGGTTCCATACACGTTTCACTTACCGTTCACGTCTACGCCATCATGTGTGTTACCCTTTGCATTTTCATTTGCAGTTACGTTTGCATTGTTTTTAACATTTCTGTCTAAAGCACTGTTTCTCTTTCTGTTTTGCTTTGCGTCAACATGCACATTATGATTTGCATTTGCGGGCACAATGTTACTATGTGACAAGACATCACATGGCGGGACCCGCGCTCCCGCCGCCATATTACATTCCCTATTTCTCGTTATCATTCTCAAAAAGAAGGGAAATTAGAGGCAAAAAACTCCATTTAATGCATCAGTTAGGGTTGTTCCACAGTGACAAAAGTGAGGAAATTTGATGTTAGGGTTGAAACCCCCTTTGCACCCCTTCAGCCCACCCCCTCAACCAGAATCGAGGTGCGAGTTGGGGTCATCGGTCCTAACTCTCACCCCATTCTCCTATTCCTCAGCTTCCTTCCACATGTGATGGGGTGAGAGTTACAGCCGACGACCCCAATGTGCACCCCTATTCTGGTTGGGGTGGACTGAGGTCAAAGGGTTTCAACCTAACATCGAATGTCCTCACTTTTGTCACTGTGGAATAACCTAACTGATGCATTAAACAGAGTTTTTGCCTCTAATATATATATATATATATATATATATATCACATACATATATACACATACATATATACACATACATATATATATATATATATATATATATATATATATATATATATATGTTTAGATAGGAGCTCCACATTAAAGAGGGTCATTAATCATAATGAGCAGTTCATCAATATTAATGACCAGACCATTGATATTCATAGGTAGCTCATTAATATTCTTGAGCAGTCTTTTCTAAAGTATATATTTAGTCCCAGAGCAGTATTTGGGGTTATTTAATGAAATGACAGTCCCAGTGTTCATGAGTGGAGGTCCCAAAAAACCCATGTTGAAAATTTGGTGGAAAAAATGCAATAAATGGCCATGTTACAAGCTCATGTTGTGCAGTTTCTACGCACACTCGTAACTTCGACACTTTTTTACATTTTCACTCCAGATTTTAAACATTGCCATTTGTGCACACCTTCTCAAGAACAGTACAGCTGTCTCTTCTCACATCCTGCCTGAAATGTGTTTTTTCCACCCATGCCACACAATGGTGTGTCGCTGTGCAAAATCAACTTTTGGGATGCATTAAAAAATCACAGTGCCGGTGCTCATGAGGGGATTTCCCAAAAACCTCATATTGAAAATTTGGTTAAAAAAATTCCATGAAATTGCCACATTATGAGCGTGCGTTGTGCAGTTTTTACACGTGCTTGTAACTTTGCCAATTTTCCATATATTCCCTCCAGGTTTTCAACATTACCCTTTTCCATGCCTCCTCATGAAGAGTATACAGCAGTCATGTATTTGCACATGTGGCGCAGAAAGGCACATATGCTGTGTGAACTCAACTTTCAGGACAGATTAACAAAATATCAGTGACATTGTTCATGAGGTGGGATCCTCAAAATGCCTTGTTGAAAATTGGGTGGAAACAATCCTAACAATTCCCCGAGTTATGTGTATCCTTTGAATCGTGGCACCAGCGGTGTCTTTTGGTGCCCGTATGTTGAAAACGATGTGAGATACATTTTTTTCAGCTAATTATGCCCTGAGGTCTCGCTGTCATGGTTACAACGACACTTGAATTTTTTTCCTACCTACTATGGTTCCCGAGATATTGGCAAATTAGTTTTAAAATGATTCCTTGCCCCATAGGGCTGCTGTATGACTCTGTAGCTATGCATAAGTAGGAGCAGAGGGCTCTGGGGTCCCATGCTCCCACAGATGCATATTGTTATGCAGAAATGGGCAGTTTGGTGGGGACCGTGCTTCTACCAATGCATGCTATTTACTAGTTACATTACATGTTTTCAAAAAGTAAGGAAATTCATTGCAAAAATCTTCATTTAATGTATCAGTTCAGGTTAAAGCAACAAAAGTGGAGAAATAAGACATTAAGGTTGAGCCACTAACTCTCCTCACCCCCCAAGCCCCCATCATCCACAGACCGATAGACACTGGTGTGTGCCATAGGGTCAGGAGGCCCAACTCTCATCCCATTCATGTGTAAACAGGTTGATATGCCACAGTAAAGGATAATGGGGTGAGACTTATGCCTCATGACCCCAAGGCACACCACAACATCTATTGGTGTGTGGAGGATGGGGGTTGGGTGTGACAGGTAAGGGGCTAAACCCTAATGTCTCATTTTCCCACTTTTGTCTCTTTAACCCCAACTGATGCATTAAACAAAGTTTTTTGGCAGTGAATATATATATATATATATATATATACACATATAGATGAGCTGCACATTAATGGGAGGGTCATTAATCTTAATGAGCAGTTCATCAATATTAATGACCAGGCCACTGATATTCATAAGTAGCTCATTAATATTCTTGAGCAGCTTTTTCTGATGTTTATGTTTTGTCCCAGAACAATCTTTCAGGTTATTTAATGAAATGACAGTCCCAGTGTTCATGAGGTGAGGTCCCAAAGAAACCCATTTTGAAAATGTAGTCCAAAAAATGCAAAAAAATTGCTGTGTTACAAGCTCGTGTTGTGCAATTTCTACGCACACTCACAACTTCACCAATTTTTTATATTTTCACTCCAGGTTTTTAACATTGCCATTTTTGCACTCCTCCTTATGAAAATTACAGCTGTCATTTGTCACATTCTGCCTGAAATGTGTTTTTCCACCTCTGCTGCAGAATTGCCTGTCACTGTGTGAAATAAATTTTTGGGATGGATTCAAAAATCATAGTGCCAGTGCTCATGAGGGGATTTCCCAAACAGCAGATGTTGAAAATTTGGTTTAAAAATTCCCCAAAATTGCCACATTACCAGTGGGCTTTGTGCAATTTCTACACGTGCTTGTAACTTCACCAATTTTTCATATTTTCCCTCCTGGTTTTCAACATTACCCTTTTCCATCCCTCCTCATGGACAGTATACAGCAGTCATTTTTCACATCCTGACAAAACATGATTTTGCACCTGTGGCAGAAAATGGCACATTTGCTGTGCAAACTCAACTTTTGGGACAGATTAACAAAATGTCAGTGGCATTGTACATGAGGGGGGACCCCAAAATGCCATGTTGAAAAGTGGGTGGAAATGATCCGAAAAATGACCTAGTTACGTGCGTCCATTGAAATGTGGCACCCACAGTGTATTTTGGTGCCCGTATCTCAGAGACAATGTGAGATATATGTTTTGTTGGATGATCATGGCAGTCTCACTGTCATGATTACAACGACACTTGAATGTTTTCCTAACTTCTATGGTTCCCGAGATATTGACAAATTAGTGTTACAGAGGTTCCTTGTCCCATAGGGCTGCTGTATGGCTGTGTAGCTATGCCTAAGTGGGAACGAAATGCCCAGGGGGCCCGTGCTCCCACAGATGCATATTGTTATGTAGAAATGGGCAGCTTGGTGGGGCTCTGCACTCCCACCAACATATGCTATTTACTAGTTATATTACTCTTTTTCAAAAAGTAAGGACATTTATTGCAAAAAACTTCATTTAATGCATCAGGTCAGGTTAAAGTGACAAAAGTGGGGAAATATGATGATAGGATTGAGCCCCTAACTCCCAACATGCCCCCACCCCACATTCTCCACAAACCGACAGTGTGTGGCATTTGGTCAGGAGGCCCAACTCTGACAGCAGTTAATGAGCTATCTATGAATATCAATGGCCTGGTCAATAATATTGATGAACTGCTCATTAAGATTAATGCCTCCCCCCTTTAGTGTGCGGCTCATATACATGCATCAGTTCTGGTTAAAGTGACAAAAGTGAGATAGAGAATAACTCCCCACCTCCCCAACCCCATCCTCCACAGACCGACAGAGACACCAGAGTGTGCCATGGAGTCAGGAGGCTAAACTCTCACCCCCCCATGTGTAAACAGGTTGATATGCTACAGTAAAGGAGAATGGGGTGGGAGTTAGGCCGTATGACCCCATGGCACACCCCGGCGTCTATCAGTCTGTGAAGGATGGGGGTGGGGTGGTGAGGGGTTAGGGGCCCATCCTAAAGTCTCATTTCCCACATTTGTCACTTTATGCCTTACTGATGCATTAAGCACATTTTTTTGCAATGAATATACACATATATTATACTGACGCTCTAGTGCCAGTGTAGTTAGGGTTGGCAGGGCAGGTTAATGTTGAACCTCACATTTTGCACTTTAATAACTTTGGAACCATTGATGGGATTTACACACAATTTGAACCAGTTTATGTGAAGTAGAAGATCTCTTGATGTGCCAAATTTTGTGTCAATCCCTTTTGCAATTTTGGAGATACAGTGTTGAAAAAACAGAGGGTTTTGCTCTTTTTGGCTGTTTTTCTGCTAACCTGTATCTCAAAAACAGATTAACATTGGTGACTGACAATTTCAGGGTAGAAAGTCTTAGCCTCACAGATGTGCCTTTTGAAGATTTGGTGTAAAAATCATAATATATTCCAAAATTATTGCATTACATATTTCCCATTATTTTGTATGGGGAAAAAAATTAAATTTCAGGCACGATGAAGGACCGTGGGCATTTTCGATGCAGAATCCTGCATCACACTGTCATATTAGATGCAGAATCTTGCACTGAAGTGTCATTTAAGGCACCGTACCCTTTTTTATTGTATTGCTGAAACTGGGGGCCCCAATACCTGTGGTGGCAGCAGGAATCAACCACCACCACCACCACAAGCACCACAGATGTGGCACAATGGGAGCCCACCCCAGTATGTCCAAATGCTGTTGTTTTTTTCCCCATTACCTATTAAATAAAGAAAACTGTCTCCCCAACATTTTTTATCTTTGATGCAGAATTCTGCATTGAAATTTGCAGTGCAGGATCCTGCATTGGAGTACTGTGGTCTGCCCCCACAACGAAATTCCTCACCCACATCGGGGTGCCCAATCCCCATGTCGGTATACCTCCCACACCACACACACAGTTTTGTGGCACACTGGGAGCCCACTCCAGTGTGCCCAAATGTATTTTTTGTGTGTTAATTACCTGTTAAATACAGAAAACTGTCCCCCAACACCTTTTATCTTTAATGCAGAATCCTGCATCAAAATATTCGATACAGGATCCTGCATCAAAGTACTGTGGTCTGCCTACAAACCCACATTCCTCACAGACATACCGGTGCCCAATCCCCTTGTCAGTATACCTCCCACCCCCCCCACACACTCAGTTACGTGACACGCTGGGAGCCCACCACAGTGTGTCCAAATATCCTTTTTTATATTTCCAACACCAGGATGCCCAGTCTCGGGGTCGATGCCCCCCTCCCAAGCCTGATTTCTTTGCCAGTGGGGATGCCCAATCCCCCTGTCGGCATAATGATCTCCTTCCCAAAAACAATTATGTGGCACACTGGGAGCCCACCCTCATGTACCCACATTTTTGTTTTTCTTTTTCTTCCTGTAAATGACAAAAAACATCCATTGAAGTATTTTTATATTTTGTTTTTAACCTGTAATGAAGAAAACGGTCCATCGTGGTCTCCCTGTTCCCCTCCCCTATCAACAGCCTCCCTCTGTGCACCCAGCTCCCGCACCCCCCCACCCATACTTACCCTCAGAGATTGGAGCCCAATCTTCTCTGGACTGGGAGAAGTCTGCACTCCTCAAAGCTGAACTGTGAAATGAGGAATCGGGTAAGCTCTGTATAATGGGACTGAATGGAGGGTTTCAACTTAGGTTGATATCTCAGCCAATTTTAGGACTTTTGGCCCCACATTTTCAACATTGAGTTCTTGGGAACCCTCCTTGTGAACACTGTCACTGACATTTTGTTTCTCGGTCCCAAAATGTTATTTTTCAGTCGCTGCATGGAATCACCTTTGGGGACCAATTCCCGAAAGGACAGAGCCACTGTTCATGAGGTGGGGTCCCAAAAAGCCCATGTTGCAATTTTGGTGAGAAAATTCCTAAAAAAATTACTGCATTATGAGTGTGCGTTATAGAGTTTCTACGCACACTCGTAACATTGGCAACTTTTAATATTTTCACTCCAGATTTTCAACACTGCCATTTTTTAACTCCTCCTTATAAACAGTACAGCTTTCATTTGCCATATTTTGCTCAAAATATGTTTTCACACCTGTGGCACAGAATGGAGTTGTCGCTGCGTGAAATCAAATTTTGGGATGGATTAACAAGATGATAGTGCAACTGTTCATGAGGAGAAGACCTATAAAGCCCATGTTGAAAACTTTGTGAAAAAATTCCAAAAAATGACTGCTTACGAGCGTGCATTGCGCACTTCCTGTGCGCACTTTTAACTTTGCCACTTTTTCATATTTTCACTTCAGATTTTCAACATTGCCATTTTTGACACTACCCTATGAACAGAATAGCTGTCATTTTGCACATCCTGTCTGCAATGTGATTTCACACTTGTGGTGCAGAATGGCGCAGTTGCTGTGCAAAATCAATTTTTGCAATAGATTTACAAAATCACAATTGCTCTGTTCATGAGAGAGGTTCTGTAATGCCAGTGTTGAAAATATGGTAAAGAAATTCCAGAAAATGAGCATAATTTCTATGCACGCTCATAACTTTGCAATGGTTTCTCATTTTTAACACTGTTGTGCTATATGGATGGAAGGATGGGGGCACAGAGTCTGAGGGGCGCTGGCTCCCACTGTAATATATGGATACTGCTGCACTATCTCGATGGAGGGAAGGAAGCTCAGGATCTGATGGACCCTGCACTCTCACCATGGCATATGGATACTGTTGTACTGTCTTGATGGAGAGACCCTGAGCTCACCACCATGACGTACGGAAACTGTTGCACTATCTGGATCGTGGGATGGGAGTGCAGGGTCTAAACAACCCTGCACTTCCACTGTGATGTATGGACAGTTTTGTACACCTCCTCATGAACCATACAGCTGTCATTTTTAACATCCTGCCTGAAATGTGTTTTCAAACCTGTGCCACAGAATGGCATCACTGTGCGATTTCAAATTTTGGGATGGAGTAACAAAATCACAGGGCCACTGTTCATAAAGGGAGGTCCCAAACAGCCCACATTGAAAATTTGGTTAAAAAATCACATGGCAACTGAAGCTCTATGCAAAGAAGTACAAAGTAATACACCTAGGAAGATTAAAGCCTGGGAAGCGCTATGGGATGGGAGTGGAAGGTGCGGATGATCAACAAAGGAAAAAAATACCTAGGAGTTCTCTTTTCTGATCACCTAAAGGTGTCAAAATAAGGGACAGATGATAAGGCACTTGGCATATGGAGACAATCCTATCCTAATTTTCAGCTCTCTCTTTCATCTGTAGAGAAATATAGTTCAGTTCATAAAAAGTGAGGCACTTAAATACAAAAAAATTCATTTATGCGTCAGTTAGAGTTTCTGTCATGTCCTTGATAGTATGGAAATATCATGTTAGGGTGTTGAATCATAATAGCACACCCAGACTCAAAACACAGTTACAGACATTGTTAACATAAAGAACTTTAACTGCAACACTTACAACAGCTTATGCTACACACACTCATAAGGGTCAGAACTCTTAAGCCAACTCATGTCCCTAATGTTCAGTAGAATAAGTAAGAATAGAAATTCTGCAGTACAGTTGTAATTTCATATAACTGACTAAAGTATTCTACTGAGCGTTAGGGACATGAGACATTAGGATTGAGCCCCTATCTCCCCCCTATCCCTCACCCGCTGTAGTTATGCATATGTGGGAGCACAGGGTCCAGAGGGTCTGTGCTCCCACAGACGCACATCATTATGCAGAAATAAGCAGCTTGGTGGGGCCCTGCACTCCCACCAACACATGCTATTTACTGGTTACGTGCGTCAATCGAATTGTGGCACCTGCAATGCCTTTGAGCACCCGTATTTCAAAAACAATGTGAGACATAGATTTTGTCAGCCTATCTCTCATGGAGGTCTCACTGACATGATTACAATGACACTAGACTTTATTTCCAACCTGCTATGGTTCCTAAGATACTGGCAAATTAGTGTTACAAGGGTTCCTTGCACCATAGGGCTGATGTATGGCTCTGTAGCTATGCGTAAGTGGGACCGCAGTGCCCAGATGGCTCATGCTCACACAGATGCATATCATTATGCAGAAATATGCAGCTTGGTGGGAGCCCGAGCTCCCGCCAACACATGCTATTTACTAGTTATATTACACTTTTTCAAAAAGTAAGGAAATTCATTGCTAACAACTTTGTTTAATTCATCTGGTAGGGTTGAAGCAACCAAAGTGGGGAAATTAGATGTTAGGGTTGAGCCTCTAACTCCTCCCACCCCAACCCCCCATCCTCCACAGACAGACAGACAGACGCCGAGGAGCGCCATGGGGTCAGGAGGCCCAACTCTCACCCCGTACCATGTGTAAACAGGTTGATATGCTACAGTAAAGGAGAATGGAGTGCGAGTCCTCACGAGGCCATGGCAAACCCCAGTGTCTATCGGTCTGTGAAGGATTAGGGGTGGGGTGTTCGGGGGTTTGGGGCTCAACCCTAATGTCTCATTTTCCCACTTTTGTCACTTTAACCCAAACTGATGCATTAAACAAAGTTTTTGGCAATAAATGAGCGTATATATATATATATATATATATATATTTATATATACAGTATATATATCTATATATATAGATATATATATAGATACACACACACACATATACAGTGTATACATACATATATATATATATATATATATATATATACTGCTCATTAATGGGAGGTCAGAAATCTTAATGAGCAGTTCATCAATATTAAGGACCAGTCCATTAATATTTATAAGTAGCTCATCAATATTCTTGAGCAGCTTTATCCGATGTATATATTTAGTCTCAGAGCAGTCTTTGGTGTTATTTAACAAAATGACAGTCCTAGTGTTTATGAGGGGAGGTCCCAAAAAACCCATGTTGAAAATTAGCAAAAAATTCAAAAAATGGCCATGTTACAAGCTTGCATTCCACAGTTTCTATGCCCACTTGTAACTTACCCAATTGTTAATATTTTCCCTCCAGATTTTCAACATTACATTTTTTCATGCCTCCTCATGAACAGTACAGCTGTCATTTCTCACATCCTGCTTGAAATGTGTTTTTGCACCTCTGCCTCGGAATGGCATGTCGCTTTGTGAAATCAACTTTCCGGATGGATTAAAAAATCACTGTGCCAGTGTTCAAGAGGGGATTTCCCAAAAAGCTCATCTTGAAAATTTGGTTTAGAAATTCTCCAAAATTACTACGTTACGAGTGTGCATTGTGCAGTTTTCTACTCGTGCTCATAACTTCGCCAGTTTTTCATATTTTCCCTCCTGGTTTCAACATTACCCTTTTCCTCGCCTCTTCATGAACAGTAAGCAGCAATCATTTTTCATCTCCTGCCCAAAACATGATTTTGCACTTGTGCCGCAGAATGGCACATTAGCTGTGCGAACTCATCTTTTGGGACAGATTAACGAAATGTCAGTAACATTGTTCTTAAGGTGGCGTCCCCAAAATGCCATGTTGAAAATTGGTTGGAAAAAATCCTAAAACTGCCTGAGTTACAAGTGTCCATTGAATTGTGACACCTGTGGTGCCTTTCGGAGCCTGTATCTTGAAAACAACGTGAGATGTAGATCTTTTTTGGCTTATCTCTCTTGGAATTCTCGCTGTCATGATTATGACACTTGCAGTTTTTTCCTACCTGCTACAGTTCCCGAGATATTGAAAAATTAGTGTTACAAGGGTTCCTTGCCCCATAGGACTGCTGTATGGCTCTGTAGCTATGCATGAGTGGGAGGGCCCAAGCTTCCACAGATGCATATCATTATGCAGATATGGACAGCTTGGTGGGGCCCCTTGCTCCCACCAACACATCCAATTTACTAGTTATATTACACTTTTTCAAAAAGTAAGGAAATTCATTGCAAAAAACTTTGTTTAATTCATCAGTTAGGGTTAAAGTGACAAACGTTGGGAAATGAGATGTTAGGGTTGAGCCCCTAACTCCCCCCAACCCCTTCCTCCACAGACTGACAGACACTGGGGTATGCCATGGGGTCAGGAGGCCCAACTCTCTCCCCATACCATGTGTAATCAAGTTGATGTGGTACAGTAAAGGAGACCGGGATGAGACTTAGGCCTCACAATCCCATGGCAAACCTTGGCATCTATCAGTCTGTGGAGGATAGGGGTGGGGTGTTATGGAGATTAGGGGCTCAACCCTAATGTTTCATTTCCACGCTTTTGTTGCTTTAACCCTAACCAATGCATTTAACATTTTGTGTGATGAATGAAAAAATAATATATATACATATACACACACACATATATATATGCTGCTCATTAATGGGGGTGGGTCATTAATCTTAATGCACAGTTCATCAATATTAATGACAAGACCCTTGATATTCATAAGTAGCTCATTAATGTTGTTTTTTTTTTTTTGTCTACTTTATTGCCTGCACCCTGCCTCATTGAACTCTCTCCAGAATGGTCTATCACATCCGGCTTATCCCATCCCATTCACCCTGGCTGCCCTGTCTCTCTCTCAAATCCGGTCACCGGTGTGGTGCTAGATGTGGTGTCCAGCACCTCAACTCACAGCACCATCTGGGCTGACTTTATTAATATTCTTGAGCAGCTTTTTCTGATGTATATATTTAGTCCCGGAGCAGTTTATGGGGTTATTTAACAAATGACAGTCCCAGTGTTCATGAAGGGAGGTCCTGAAGAATCCATGTTGAGAATATGATTCACAAAATACAAAAAGTGGCTGTGTTACAAGCTTGCGTTGCACAGTTTCTATGCACACTCCTAACTTTGCCAATTTTTGATATTTTCACTTCAGATTTTCAACACTGCCATGCCTCCTAATGAACAGTACAGCTGTAATTTTTTACATCCTGCCTGAAATGTGTTTTTCCACCTCTGCGGCAGAATGGCACGTCGTTGTGCAAAATCAACTTTCGGGATGGATTAAAAAAATCACAGTGCAGGTGTTCATGAGGAGATTTCCCAAAAAGCTCATGTTGAAAATTTTGGTTACAAAATTCCCAAAAATTGCCACGTTATGAGTGTGCGTTGCGCAGTTTCTACGCGCACTAGTAACTTCACCATTTTTTTCATATTTTCCCTCCTGGTTTTCAACATTACCCTTTTCCATGCCTCCTCATGAACAGTATACAACTGTCAATTTTCACATCCTGCACAAAATATGGTTTTGCACCTGTGGCGCAGAATGGCACATTAGCTGTACAAACTCAACTTCCAGGACAGATTAACAAAATGTTAGTGACATTGTTCATGAGGTGGGGTCCCCAAAATGCCATGTCACAAACTTGGTGGAAAAAATTTAAAATGCCCGAGTCATGTGCGTCCATCGAATTGTGGCCCCTGCAATGCCTTTCAGCACCCGTATCTCAAAAGCAATGTGAGATATAGATTTTGTCAGCTTATCTCTCATGGAGGTCTCGCTGTCATGATTACAATGACACTTGACTTTATTTCCAACCTGCTGTGGTTCCCAAGATAGTGGCAAATTAGTGTTAGAAGGGTTCTTTGCACCATAGAGCTGCAGTATGGCTCTGTAGCAATACGTAAGTAGGACTGCAGGGCCCAGATGGCTCGTGCTCACACAGTTGCATATCATTATGCAGAAATATGTAGCTTGGTGGGACCCCACGCTCCCACCAACACAAGCTATTTACTAGTTATATTACACTTTTTCAAAAGTAAGGACATTCATTGCAAAAAACTTTGTTTAATGCATCAGTTAGGGTTAAAGCAACAAAAGTTAGGAAATTAGATGTTAGGTTGAGCCCCTAACCTCCATGCCCCATTCTCCACAGACTGACAGACGCTGGGATGTGCCATGGGGTCAGGAGGACCAACACTCATCCCATTTCATGTGTAAACAGGTTGACATGGTACAGTAAAGGAGAATGGGGTGAGAGTTAGGCCTCATGACCTAATGACACACCCCATCGTCTTTCAGTCTGTGGAGGATGGGGGGTGGGGGTAGGGGCTCAACCTTTATTATCTTTATCTAATATCTTTATTATCTAGGAAAGTACCTTTGAGCCAAAGGCTTTTTTACAAAGGTTCCATGTCATAGCAATCACATATGTACAAAGTCAAAATACAGAGGTTACATATACACGATCATCAAATGTTCACGTTACAATAAAGCAATGTTACAACCAGTAAAAGTATAAAATGAGGAGTACAAAATACTGAGCAGAAAATGTTAGAACAGGTTCAGTTGGTAAAGTTATGCACTTTTGAAGATATAGACAGTTGCTTTGGGGTCAGGGTATCACACAGTAGTATAACCAGGGGAAGGTCACTTGGCCCAGTTAAGAAAATAAGGCAGTAAGCTAGATAAGATATTTCAGGAAACACGGTGAGCATCAGAACTAAAAATAGGTAAGCTATGAAGACACTTATCTAGGTTGCCATAACATGTTAAAACATCAGTTCTATTGTCTGAAGTGCTAATAAGAATAGACAGTAGGAAGGCACATGTTACCAGGGTGAGAAGTGACAAGGCACAGACCCTGAAACCTATGGGGGGGCAGTGACTTACCAGGGTGGGAGGGGAGGTGAACAAAAGTAAAAATGAGAGAGAAGGATAACAAGAGAAAATTTAGGGAGATGGGGAGGGGTCAGGGAAATGAGAAAATGGGGGAGAGGGAGAGAGAAGGGGCAAAGGAATGATTATGGGAAGAGAAGAGGTTGGAGGATGGGAGAGGATAGGGACAGCCAGGGGCTCCATGCCCATGGTACCACCCATGAGTCTAGGAAACTGTTTTAGGTTGGTCAGTGGTGCTGCCAGTACTGATGCCATCTCCCTCATTACTTGGGATACATACCATCTGGCCCAAGAGATTTATTCACTGGCAGAGCCTGTAGTCTCTTATGAGTCCTGTCAGCAGTGATCGTCTCCTTGTACAGCTTTTTTGCGCCCCCTTGTCTATCCTTCCCTACAGTACTGGTCCATCACATTCTTAAGTAAATACTGAGCAGAATTATTTACAAAATACTTCTGCCTTTCCTCTACTGTCCTCCACCTCCTCCAGTCCTTGTCCCTGTTTAAAAATCCTTTCCTTTGCATCTTTTCCTAGATGTACCCAAAGAAGGTCTTGTCTCCTTACTTGACTCCTTCTGCTAGTCTTAATTCACTTCCTGTTTTGACCTTCTGCACTTCTGTGGTAGCCGATTTGAGTCTGTTCAAGTAGTCCACTGTGCTCCTGTTTTTGAGGCCCCCCCAGTACACTTTAAAGGAAGCTCTTTTTTCTCTTACTACTTTTACTGTCTCCCTTGTGTACCAAAGTGATTTCCTGCATTTATGTTTCTTACCCTCATGCTTGAGGCAGGTGTTAGTGGCTACCTGGATGCCCTTCCTTATAATGGACCAAAGCTCTTTTACCCTTCTTGCCCCCCCCTGAGCTTGGCCAGATGTTAACCTAAGTGCATTCCCATTGTGCCAAAGTCTGCCTTCTTGAAGTCAAGAACACACATTGTAGTGTTCAGGACATCCTTCCCCATATCAGGCTGAAACCACACTGAAAGTGACCACTATTACCCTGGGGCTCAGCTATGCTTATGTCTCTAGCATAGTCATAGTTGTTCAGTACCAGATTCAGAATTTTCTGATCCCTTGTTGGCTCTCTCACTCCCTGGGATAAGAAACTATCCTGGACTGTGTCCAGGATCAAGTGGCCTCTACTACTGCTGGCCTTAAGGATGTTTCAGTGCACATCAGGTGGGTTGAAGTCATCCACTATTACCACCTCCGACTTCCTGATCTCCTTTTCTAGTTCCTGGTCTGTGTGTTTCCTCTGGTTTGGGGGTCTATAGACCACCCCAACTTATCCTACACCCTGCCTGTTTGAGCCTGGACCCAGAGCATCTCTGTGCCCATCCTACCCATGTCTTCCCTCATGGCTGTAATCTCTTCTACAATGTTTAAGGACACCTCTTTCTCCCATTCCCCCTGACATATCCCCTCTATGGAAGATAAACCCCTGGACTGAGAGATCCCAGTCATGGTTTGCTGATGTCCAGGTCTCTATTATTGTCACCAGATCCCAGAATCCTCCATCATCAAGGCCTGAAAGTCTTCTATCTTAATTCCCATGCTACAGGAATTAGAAAGGTTTGTAGTAGTAGTAGCAGCAAAAGTTTTATTTCTGATAACCAGAAACAGGATAACCCAGTTTAGAAAAAGCTAATTTACAATGGGGTCCTACTGTACAAAATTACCAAATTCCACACTAAAAAGTACTATAACATACATATAAATAAATTCATACAAATACAAAATAACAATTATACAATAAATGCATATCACTGAAATACAACATCTTTTTGGAGAAATTGCAGCATTTTCAAGCCAAGATCTTAATACATTCCATGGTGTTTTATTAATACACGACCTCAAGTGGCCTGGCAATACATTCCACAATTTTGGGCCTTCATATACATAACAATGTTGGCCCCTCGCTGTTCTCATGGATGGCACCCTAAAATTTATTTCCCCTGCAGATTGCAACCCCTCCTTGACATTCTGCTCCTCCAATAATTCTATTAGGTAACCAGGCAATTTTTTGAAGTGACAGCGATGGATCAAACATTATACATGCATATTATGCCGTTCCATCAGAGATATCCAGTTTAGAGCGCTATAAAGAAAACAATGGTGCATATTCCAAGGTGCATCTAAAATAAAATGTGCATATCTATTAAAAATTACATCTACTCTTCCCAGAATCCCTCCAGCAGCTCCATTATACACCACATCACCATAGTCAATTAGAGGTATTATCAGGGAGTTTGCAATTTTCAGTCTAACTTCAGACAAAACACAATCTCTATGTTTATATAGCACACCCAATTTCTTGTTTAGTTTTTAAATCAGGTTATCTATATGAAAATCCCATTTACAATGTGAGTCCATCCAGATTCCCAAATATTTATAATAGTCTACAAGAGCCAAGGTACACTCCTCTAAGGTTTTTATGTCTAAATTCAACGACACTTTTTTGTTAGAAAGTAACATTACCTGTGACTTTAAAGGGTTCAAAACTAACCCATTTCCCAAAAAATATGTTTGCAATATATTAACATTTTTTTACAGTTTTTCCTGTATTAGACAGATAGATTTTCCTTCAAAATACAATATTGTATCATCAGCATACAAATGGTGTCGGACATCACTCATTAGCTGTCAGACACCATTTGTATATATATTAAACAAAACAGGTCCTAATACTGACCCCTGTAGTACACCAGATTTGATATTCAAATAATTGGATACAAAATTACCCAATCTAACCCTCTGCTGTCTCCCATCCAAGTAGACATGGAACCAATTTAGGGCCCCCTGGCTGAGAAATTATACATAAAAAAGCTCCACTTTGTTTATCAGAACAACGAAACTTTGTTAATCTGACCAGTTCTCGTTCTACACCTACTAATTTCTTGTCAATTCCCTTGAGTCACACTATCATGGGGCAAAACTCTTTTGGATACTGAGTAAAGTCACTATGGAACACCATTCCACACTCACTCTGATCCTCACCAACTTGTAATACATTTTCATCCAAGTTTTAAGTCTATTTACATAATCTTAACGTTTGTGTCTACTTTGACTAATTCCTGTATTTTTATGGTGCCACTGCCTTACAATACTTGTTTAATGATGGTATCATGCTTTTAGTAAAATATTGTATATACAGTATGCATTTACTGTTAATGTACTATGTATTGCTTTTATAGTTAGTACCATATTGGTGCCCAGGTTTTGTCTGAAAACAGTGTTTTTTTCACCAGTGTACTTACCTGGTTAACAAAATATAAGTGAAATGAAAATAAAATGACAATCACAACTGCCATCCATGATGTCTGTTGTCCCCCTTTCCCTCCAGTCCCTCCCCCGTTAATTTCCTTCTTGCTCTGCAGTTGACCTGTTTGAGCTTCTCCCCTCTACTGCTGTATTCCTACACCTTCCTCCAACCTAACTCCCTGCACAACCTTTTTATCCTTTAGCCCCTCCACTTCCTCCCCTCTTTCCCCACCATTATATTCTGAAGATCCCTGTCCTGCCACACCTACAAGCTAGGGGGAGCATACCAGCCCCCACCTTGGGAAAATGTAGTGTCCCTTACCCTGTTGAGGCTCTCCCAGTTTGAATTCTGTGTTGTGTATGCCAAAACGTGTTCCTTAATGTCCTAGTCCCACTGCTGAGGTGCAGTATGTCTATTACATACAAAGTTTTCTCTCCCCAAACTCCTCTCCAGTCCCTTATTTGTCCGTAGCCTTCTTCCCTACACTACTCATTGAGCCAGTTGTTGAAGTCAGAGTCAGCAGAAACTTCATATCTTTGTGAAACTTCATGATATGAATAACCTGTTTATCACCTAGGATAATATCAAGTTTTTGGGGGCATAAGAAAAAAAACCTGCTTACAAAGTTTCTCTTAATGCATGCTATTGTGTTATTTACTTTTCTAGCTACTGCCCTATGCTGTTGCTCCAATTAAACACTGTTGTTGATCACTGACCCTGGGTACTTTCCCTGTGGAGTTTTTGCAATCTATTTATTGTTCAGGTAGTACTGTATTTTGCTTTTCCATTCTTCTTGATTAGATATATTTGCATTTTTCAACATTGAAGTTCATCTGCTATTTTTCTGCCCAGTTCTTGAGCATGCCCAAGTCTCTCTGTATTTCATCAAACCCCTGTTGAGATGTACCTACCCTTTCTACTTTGGTGTCATCAGCAAACTTGGTGGTACAACTATTGGTGCCCACCTTCAGATCATGTATAAATATATTGAACAATGCTGGCTTCAGCACAGAGCCTTATGCTACTACACTGGTCATATTTTTCCATGTGGCTAGATTAACATTTATTATAACCCTTTGTTCTACAACCATTTTCTAATCCATTTCACTACACTATCAATTATACCTAGATTATCTATTCTATGAACTAGTCCACTGTGTGCCACAGCGTCAAATGCTTTGCTGAAGATCAGATACACAACATCCTCAGGTTTCCTCTCTTCAAGCTTCTAGCTGGCATTCTAAAAAAATGTGACATGATTTGTCTGGTTGTCTCATTACAGAATCTATATTGAGCCACCAAGTCTAAGTTATTGATCTGTAAGTGCCCAGCAGTCATGTTTATTAAGATTGTCTCAAGAAGCTTACCTGGTACGAATGCTGAACTGACTGGTCTATAGTTCCCAGACTCAGCCCTAGAGCTTGTTAGAATACTGGTACACAATGTGCCACACTCCAATCATCTGTCATGTACATAGTTCTCAACAACTCATTTCATGTGCTTGCCAAGGGGATAGATAGTTATTTAACTAGTTCCTTTAGGATTTTCAGATGGATTCCATCAGGCCCCAATGATGTTTGCTATCTTCACCATTGTCTCAGCCCCTCCAGTGATCAGACAATACATATTTCTTGTAATGTTTCCTGCAGCTCCCCTGTGAATAGCCTCTCACTGTTTGGTACTAATCCATCCATTTCCTCTGTAACTACAGCTAAAAAATGCTCTTGTAGGCATTTGGCCATCTGTTCCTCATTGATACTGCCTTGTACTTGCACATGTTTGTCAGTTCCTGGAACCTGAGATCCTTTTTTGCCAACAGATGTAGTAAATACCAAAGAGTGCCATTACAGGCAGATATGGCCCTCAATGCAGAATGTTATTCAATATGAATTTATGCAAAACCCCTTTAAAGGAGGTCTAAGTTCTTTTCAGTTTTCACACCAACTTTAATGCTTTCCTTAAGGCTTGTGAATCATGACTGGAAATGAGAAAGGAAATGTGTGACCCACTGGGAACTTGAACCTAGGCCTCTGGCATACCGTACCAATGCTCTAACCACTAAGCTATGGGCGCATTAGCAGGCCTCCAGGCTTTCCCTTAGACACACACATTCCTTTCTCTAATATTGCACAACCTGCAACTAGGCACACATCAAAAAGACAGCCAGATAACTTCTCAGTGTAGTAAAGTCACTGCTGGGAAATTTTAAATCATAAATGGAAGTGAGAAAGGCAAGGAAAGGCAAGGCAAAGTTTATGTCTAAGATGTACAATCCTTGAGGTTTTGAGTGCCATACATAAAACATACAATAAGCAGGGTATCAGGTAAAAAGACATACTTAAAATCAACAATAAAACAGCATCAATATCAGAATATATAATAAAACAGCATCAATATCAGAATATATAATAAAACAGCATCAATATCAAAATCAATAATAAAACAGCATCAATATCAGAATATATAATAAAACAGTAGTATCAATATCAGAATATATGATAAAACAGCATCAATATCAGAATATATAATACAACAGCATTAGTATCAGAATATGTAACAAAACAGCATCAATATCAGAATATATAATAAAACAGCATCAATATCAGAATATATAATACAACAGCATCAATATCAGAATATATAATAAAACAACAGTATCAAAAGCATCAGATTTTCTTCAGAATATCTGGGCTGACTGGCTCTCGAACCCCCTGGGAAGGCTAGGGGAAAAAAGGTAGGTTTTTAGGCCCCTCTTGAGCCCCTTGACTGATGGGGCCTCCCTGACATCAGTTAGTAACGAGTTCCATAGGACTGGTATGGTGACACTGAAGGACCGGTTGCCGGAAGTTCTCAGTCTGGTCCTAGGAACATTATGGAGGCCCCTGGTTGAGGTCTCATTATGCCTCTGGGCATGCAGGTATCTCAGTACTACCAAAACCCACCCATATATTATTGCTTACTTAAATCATGAATGGAAATGACAAAGACTTGTGAGGAAGATACAAAACTTCTATCTCAGTCTGAAAGTCCATGGCACTGTCATACTTTTTCTTGTCAAGAATGTATAAACTTGGGAAATTTTAGCAGCAATGTAGAGATAACCATCAAGTCAGCAGACAAAAGTGCCTCAGTAGTGGTTATGGACTATAGTGACTCATAGGGAGGTGTATTGCCAATTGTCAGATTCAAACTACTATAGGTAATTATCCTTAGATCACACTATTGCATTTAAATAATGATTGATGAATATCTCAAGTTCATTAAAATAAGTGGGTGGGATATTCAAAGGGGCTGCACATGGCACAACAGGGTTGCGCCATGCACAACCCACCAATGCACCCCGGTGCAATATTCAAATGGGTGGGTTGCACTGCGCAACCCCTGATTCACCGGGGCGCACCAGTAATGTATACAGTGCAAATGCATGGGGTGTGCCCATGCATATGCAGCACATCCTGATATTCAGCCCGGGATGTGCGGTCCATATGCAGGCACAACCCCACCTTGTGCTTCTCATGGGGGCACAATGTTGAACCCGTTCAAACTGGGAACAAGTTGGGGACACCCACAGGTGGGCTGCCATATTGCTGGGTGCAAGACAGCAGCCACCTGCTGTGGGTGGCCACCCGACCTCCCAAAACAGTGGCCCCATGCCCTCTGCCCAGGGAGTGTTGTGCCCCCCAACCCATCGCCTGATCATGGGCATCAGCAAAGGACCACCCTGGTGGTCCAGTGGACTGATCCCTGTCACGCGATCATGGGCATGCATTAATCATTATCCCTGGTGGTCCAGTGGACTGCTATCCCCTGCCCGATCGCGGGCATGCATTAAACATTATCTCTGGTGGTCCAGTGGACCGATCACCTTCGTCCTGTCTCGGGGTGTAATAAATATTATCCTGGTGGTCAGTGGTACCCCCTCCCACCCGCCCACTAGACCCCGCCACCCTGCACCCCCGGTCAGCAGTGAGTAACAGCTGCCCCCGCTAACCGCCTGGCGCTCACTGATTGACAGTGTGCTGTAGGGCTGTACTCCTATTGGTCACTGTGGCGGGCCAATGGGCATGTAGACCATACTGTACTACACAGTTCTGGTATGTGAATGAACGGCTCATTCACAATTTGGGACTGTGTAGTACTATATAGTCTGCATGCCTTGTAAAACCATGCACCAATAGGTCAATACAGCCTGACGGTCACTGTCGTCGGCGAGTGGCCAAGCAGCTGCGGGTGGGTGTGCCACCGCTGCTGACCGGGCGGTGCAGCGTGATGGGGTCTAACTGGGTGGGTGGGTGGGAGGGGTACCACTGAACCACCAGGTGATATATATTACATGCCTGCAAGTGGGCAAAGGTGATCAGTCCACTGAACCACCAGGGATATTATTGAATACATGCCACAACTGGGCAGGGCATAGCAGTCCACTGGACCACCAGGGATATTTTTTAATACATGCCCATGATCTGGCAGGGCATAGCCATCCACTGGACCACCAGGGATATTAATTTGTACATGCCCACGATCGCGTAACAGGGATCAGTCCACTGGACCACCAGGGTGTTAATAAACATATGCCCATGAACGGGCGTTCAGGTGTGGAGCCTGCCGAGGGGCAGCAGGGCATCAGTCCCAGATGGCTGCAGCCTGGCAGGGTGCCAGGCGCAAGTCACCAGGGTTCGGTGCACCGCATGAAGATGGGGCCATAATGACATGCAAAGGGCACCATTTGGGCCTTGCATACATAATGGCCTCATTTGCATGCTCATTGCTGAATATCACTGTTGCTGCACCTAGCGCAACTGCACTTGCGCTGGAGCAGCCCCCTGCTCCCCGCTGCCACTTGCGCTGTGCCCTCAGTGCCATATTCAATTGTGCTGAGCCTTGGCACAGCACTGTTGAATATTGCCCAGACCATGTCCTGGCTCATCCCAGTTGCGCTGCGCCCAGGTTTGCGCTCCTGCCTGGTGCAGTCTGAATATCCCACCCATTGTTTTTATACAATATGGTGAGATGATCTTTCCCCTGATAAAACGTGTCATTTTCACTAGCATTGAATAAATGATCTCTGACATATGCACTGTGACATTTTCTGACATTTAGATACACAGTGCATATGTCAGCACCTGATATTATTACTCTGGTTACGTCAGGCACACAAGGTTTTTTTCCCACTGATCAGCATTACTTTTTATTCCATTGGACAGTGACTCAGAGTGATACTTGTAATATATTCCATTGCAAGTAATGTACTGTTACCCACTGCAAAACAAGAAAGATGACAGATGTCTAAATTTATACCTACACAGGTTTCTCAGCCCATTGATAGGAAATGCTGCCACATGCAAAAGCTACACAAGGACCTGCTGGCTAAACTGTACACATGGGACAAACTCTGGAAGAAGTATAAAGTGTCCAGACTACCAGAGGATTTCAATACCTCTTGGAGCACCTGTAAAAAATAAATCAGAACAGCAAAGAGCATCAACTGCAAGGAACTGCTCACAAACTCTGCTGGTGACCATAGAAGATTCTGGACACACATCAAAACCTTTCTTTGGGCTACCCAGTCATCGACCCCAAGGGACATGATCCTAAATGGTGTGCATTGCAATTACTTGAACACTATAGTGAATGCCCTTAACAGATTATTCAATGACCTGTGTCAGTACACCTCATCTTTCGCTTCACCTCCCACAGCATCTCAGCCTTACTGCACACCCTAGAGATCTGCATCTGATGCTGATCACTGCCAACTAACTACTACCCCCCTTTCTACTTTAAAGCTATATCTAGATCTGAGGTCCAAAGGCTATTGCAAAACATATCCGACAACACTAGCCCCGGCTCAGATTCACTCGAGCCATGACTCCTGAAGCTAGCGGCACCATTGATTGCCTCGCCACTGGCCAAGATTTTCAGTCTGTCTCTCTCTCTCTCTCGGCATTGTCCCAGATCTCTGGAAGATTGCCCGAGTTACGCCTATCCTTAAAAAAGGAGACCCAAAGGATATCAACAACTACAGGCCCATAGCCATCCTCTCTGTTCTAAACAAGCTACTGGAGAAGCTTGTTGCAACCCAAACCATTGACTATCTCACAAAGAACAACCTTCTGTCAGACACTCAGCATGGTTTCAGAAAAGTGCACAGTACCTCAGCTACTCTTCTCAAATTCTACACTGATGTACTCTGCAACATATCTTGTGTACAGGGGTGCTCTCTCTCACAGCAGCTTGTCAGTGGTTGCTTTGCAAGGGATTGTGGGGTATTGGAGGACTGTGCTGTTTACCTTCTGATTCCACCCCCAGTAAACACTAAAATAAGCGTGTTTTTCAGTGACTGAGCTCTTTCTTTGAAAGAAGCTACCTCTACAACATCTAGGATAGCCTTTTTAAAGGCTTTGCAGTCATTTATACACTCTTTTGCATAAACTCAAAACCGGAAGTAGCATGAACTCGCACTTCCGGTTTCGGCCCTTATAAACAGCCGCTACTTGACAGACTCAGTATAGACTTGGACCATAGCCCACCTCTGGAGAGAGGTTCTTGAACTTTGAATTGAAACTTGAAGTGTTGTTGCAATATAACTTACTGTTATTTCTATATCTTGTGTACAGGGGTACTCTCTCTCGCAGCAGCTTGTCAGTGGTTGCTTTGCAAGGGATTGTGGGGTATTGGTGGACTGTGTTGTTTACCTTCTGATTCCCCCCCAGTAAACACTAAAATAAGTGTGTTTTTCAGTGACTGAGCTCTTTCTTTGAAATAAGCTACCTCTACAACATCTAGGATAGCCTTTTTAAAGGCTTTGCAGTCATTTATACACTCTTTTGCACAAACGCGAAATCAGAAGTAGCGCAAACTCGCACTTCCGGTTTCGGCTCTTATAAACAGCCACTTTGCGAGCGGGGCGAGCATGCATGGGGCCGCGCGCAGAGACACGTGCTGAGACACGCGTGTCTTAGCGCGTGTCTATCGTGTCCATCGTGGACAAGGGGACAATAAGGTAACACTATCAAGCTTTGCTAAGATTCATAGGATTCTATATTTGACTACTTAACAAATTGTGCTTCCATCTATATCTAACAATGAAAAAGGCAAATAAATACTGCACCACCTGTAAAATGTATGCTCTGGGTAAACACATAGCCAACCACACGTGTGATAAGTGTATTTTAGTTGGCGATTTACAAAATGAAATTGATAGACTTCAGCCCAAAATGTCTGTAAACTCTGAGATCAAAGCCTTAGAGGACTACATTGATCAGATGTCAATTCTGGTGGAGGCTAACGCCTCAATCACAGCAACAATGGGTGAGGACATCATTCAGAAGCCCCAACAAAATGTCACCCACGTCCCAATACTTGATCAACCCACCACTACCTCAACTCCTTTGACTTTAACCTGTCATCAGCCTAAATCTGATAAAACCAACTTCTGGTCAAAAAAACCTAATCCCAAATTTAAGTCAGCAGCCAATAACTTATCCCCCCCGCTTCATATGTAATTCCTACGCATAATTCATTTGAGCACCTGTCAAACTTTATTGATGAATCTGTATCAATCAGTCCCAAACTTAGTAAAATTACTGAGAACAGCGCAACTCATCATAAACCCCCCAACAATCCACCTGACGCAGTCCATTTACACACCCCTTGCCCCTCAGGTACATTAGACAATCATAAGGAAGTTTATATACTTGGAGATTCCATAACGAAATACATCGATCGCACAGTCTGTAACCCGGACAAGGAACATCGTACTAGCTCTAGCTACCGGGGGGCCAGGATCTCTGATATCACAGCAATACTTAAACCTATCTTGAAGTCTGCAGGAGAAAACCCACTAGTTGTTGTCCATGTTGGAACAAACAACATTGTCAAGCAACCCCTGCAAGGTATTAAACAGGATTTTGTTTCCCTTTGCAACTTATTGGTTGACAGGGGCTGTGACATTTACCTCTTGGAAATATTACCCATCCCAAGAGCAAGTGATGCTATTAACTCTAAAATAAAAACCATAAATGAATGGCTGAGGAAATGGTGCCTTAGACAAAGTATCCCTTGTCTAACTCATTGGGAGAATTTCCACCTTAACCTTTCCCTCTTCCGCTGGGACAGTTTACACCTCAGTAGAAGAGGCAGTGCTATACTTGGGAAAAAGATTGTCACCTTTATTAATTCTCATTTAAACTAACTACCAAGGGGGAGTTTGGAACATCGACCAAAACTCTTGAAAATGGGTCTCAGCTCTCAAAGCCACATCTAAATGTTCTATCACTTAATGCTCGATCCCTAAACATTGCTAAACAAGCCAAATTGGAACTCAAAGCCCACCTTCTAGACCTTTCCTTGATTGCTGTCACAGAAACTTGGGGTAATTCCTATAGAAATTGGTCATCTGAGATTTCGGGTTATAAACACTATTTCAAAAATAGGCCAGACACAAAATCGGGAGGTGGAGTCAGTCTTTACGTTAAGGATAACATCCCCTCATATCAGTCTCCAATCGAATAAAATTCAGAGAGTGTATGGGTGTATATCCAACCCGATGGTCTCCCCCAAATCCTGGTTGGAACTTGTTACCGTTCCCCTTCATTAGACAGTATTCAAAATTTAAAATTGACAGAAGAAATTTCCCAGTTTGCTAGTAAGGGTTCTGTCCTTCTTTTGGAGATTTCAACCTCCCAACTATTAATTGGGACACTTTAACGGGCTCCAACAACTATGAAAACAACTTTCTCACTACCGTCATTGATCTGGGTTTGTACCAACTAGTCAAAGAACCTACACGGGGTAACAATATTTTAGATCTTGTTATAGCCAGTTTAGATGTTCCTGTGAACAATCTGCATATATCAGACCCACTTGGCAATAGTGATCATAAATCAATATTCTTTACCATTACCGCACCTCGTTGTTCGGTACCAAACAAGAAAACAATCAAACACTATGAAAAGGCAGATTTTCAAAAAATAAATGAACACTTAAGTAGTATTGACTGGACAAACATCTTATCTCCCCTTAATACCATTGAGGCATGGGATTTTCTAAAATCACAAATATCCCTAGTCGAACATAAATTTGTTCCTGATAAATGTGCTCACAACAACAAAGGAAAAATTCCACCATGGTTTAATTCATCCATTAAAAAGCAAATACGATATAAACACAAATTATTCATATGTCTAAAAAAAGTCACCTACAAGTATCAAAGACGAGTTAATAATTCAGTATAGAGAATCAGTAAGATTACTTAAAAAATCAATACTAGTAGCAAAAAGAAATCTTGAATTCCGCATTGCACATACTAAGGACACACACAAATCACTCTATGCTTACCTAAACAGTAAAAAAAGGAAATAATAAATCAATTGGTCCCCTTATGTTAAACAATAAAATAATAACCTCTGATCTTGTTGTAGCCTCTACACTTAATAACTACTTCTCATCAGTATTTACCCAAGATCCCTTACAACCCACAATAGCCGTATCACCCATCAACATCAATGAGCAATTGGTCCAGCAGAAAGACACCTACAATCTACTATTAGCCCTAAAGAAATCCACTAGTCCTGGTCCGGATGGTATATGTTCAAAATTCCTCCTGGGCACTAAAGAAACAATCACTCTTCCACTTACAATTATCTTTAACAAATCACTTCATGAATCTACGGTCCCACCTGATTGGCTAACAGCAATAGTTACTCCTATTTTCAAGCAAGGCTCCCATTCATTAGTTAATAACTATTGTCCCATTAGTTTAACTTCTATTCCCTGCAAACTACTTGAAAAAGTTATTAAAGCACTCTTGGAAAAGGAAATACTATCCTTAAATCTTACAGATACCTCTCAACATGGATTCAGATCTGGCCTTTCATGCACCACTAACTTATTGACCTTCTACAATCCCATTAGTTCTAACCTAGATTTAAACATTCCCTCCGATGTTATTTTGCTGGACTATAACAAGGCTTTTGATAAAGTGTCCCACAGCATTCTCATCTCCAAACTTACTCAATTAGGTTTTTCTGCCTTTCTTGTGTTATGGATAAAAAGTTGGTTGACAGATAGATCTCAGAGGGTACGAGTTAATGGCACTCTGTCAGACATAGGCAGGGTGACGAGCAGAGTTCCCCAGGGCTCTGTCCTGGGACCCATTCTGTTTAATATCTTCATTAGCGACATGAAAATTCATTCTTCAAATATCCTCACAAAGTTTGCCGACGATACCAAGCTGGGTGGTGCTGTTAACAATGCTGCAAATAGACAAATTCTACTCAACGATCTTTCATCTATCGAACACTGGGCCTTCATTAATAAAATGGAGTTCAACATATCCAAATGTGCTGTCCTGCACTTTGGGAAAAACAACCCCCAACAAGTATACACACTGAATAACACCATCACTAAGGTTTCTTGTTTAGAAAAAGATTTAGGGATTCTAGTTAATAATAAACTGACCCCAGTTTCACATTGTAATAAAATAGCTAACCAAACAAACTCACTTCTTCAAAAGATCAACTGTACTTTTGTTTCTAGAACCGAGCAGTGTACCATTCTGCTGTACAGATCACACATTAGACCTTATCTTGACTACGGTTCTCCGTTTTGGAGTCCGTACCTCTGCGGGACACAGATAGGCTTAAGAGGATTCAGAGAAGAGTCACCAAAACTATTCCCCATTTGGCTCTTGTGGATTATGAAACCAGACTACATAAAACACGGTTACACTCACTTAAAATGAGAAGATCAAAAGAGGACTTACTCCAACTCTTCAAAATTATTCAAAACCCAATTTTGATGAGGCAATGCGGTATTTCTTTTGCAACTAGAAAAATCGGACCCAGGTTGAATAACAAACAACTGGATATAGTCAAATGTAAAACCAACAAAAGACAAAACTTCTTTTTCATAAGAACCCCAAGATTATGGAACACACTTCCCCGAGATATTGTAGATGCCCCTTCCTTTATGACTTTTAAACTCAAACTAGATAAATAGTTAACTAGATAGGAATCATTGACAATGATCCACATATGTGGAGGACAATATCTATGGGCTTTTGCCTTTTTTTGTCCCGTTAACCAAGTAACCAAGTAACATGGACACAGGCCTACTCACTGGAGCAGTATTTACTGATCTTACCAAAGCTTTTGATCTTGTTGATCATCCTCTGCTTCTCTCAGCCCTGTATAGACTTAACTACTCATCCTTAGTAGTTGACTGGTTTAACAACTACCTATAAAACAGATTACAACTTGTTAAATTCAACTCCGCTCTCTCGGATGTGACCAGCACTGACATCGGAGTACCCCAGGGCTCCATCCTGGGACCTCTTCTTTTTTTGCTATACATCAACAACATAGATTATATCATACTCTCCTGCTTAGCTATCCTATATGCTGATGATCTCATCCTCTACTCCCGTGCTGATGAAGTTAACTTCATTAACAAAAACCTCTCCTCAGATTTCAAGAACGTGCAGACATGGCTAAATGCTAATAAGCTCATCCTCAACACAAAAAAGACCCAAGCCATGCTATTTGGCACTGCCCCCAAACTCAGAGCCTGTAAGGAACTCCTCCTAGTCCATGACTCTGGAGGATCTCTCATCGACTGTGTCACATCCTTCAAATACCTGGGAGTCCTCCTTGATAAATCCCTTGATTTCAGTCTGCACATCCAGTCAACCTGTAAAGCAACAAATGCCAAACTTAGAATCGCCTATAAGACTTGTCACCTGCTAACACCATCCACCAAATTGGCAATTGCCAAGGGTATTCTGCTTCCAGTGCTGACATATGGTGTCTCCACTTTTGCTAATGCCCATAAGACTGCTCTCCATAAATGGGATGTCGCGTATAACAACATATGTCGGTATACCTCCTCTTCCCATCACCTCAAGCACCACTGCACACTGTATAGTGACTTAGGCTGGATCTCCCCAACTGTCTACTGACTATGCTCCCTAGGGAGCCTCACAGACTCTGTAATCCATAACTAGCCCCCCTCCTCCCTTGCAGCTCTACTTGTACCACAGACACCTGCCCACAGACTACACTAGGCAAACAAATTTCTACTTACCATACCCAGGTGTCTTACTTCAAAAAGCTTCACTGCACCACCTCAGCCACCTGGAACTCCCTCCCTCCTGCCCTGAGGCAGGCTAACCCCCACCCAATCTTCAAAAAAGAACTATATCGCCACCTATTCCGGAATCCCTGCACATGCTTTGATATCACTTAATGCCTCACAGCTAACCACCCTATTTCGACCAAGACACTACTGCACTTCTAAACGAGCTTTGCTATAAAATGTCTTCATAGCTGCCGCTTAGCCCAGTTTCAGTTATTTGCATGTACTAATGTCACTTTTGTCATCTCTGCATATCTATATGTATTATCTCAAGTACTGTCTGACTTGATCTGTATTCTAACCTACCTGTACTATATACTATATACCTGTACTATATACTATGTATTGTACAATCTCATCTCATTTTATGTATGTATTCTCCTGGATCATGCCTGAAAATAGTCAGCTTTGGCTAGAGCACCTAACCCGGTTAACAAAATCTAATTAAATAAATAAATAAAAGTGAAAGTATCACAAACAGAAGCTCCAGTGAAGTTAACCAGACAATGGTTGACAAAGTGTAAAAGTACCAAATACAACTCACAATACACAACCGTAAAAAATAAAATAAACTTATTTCAACCCCCACACATAAAATCATGAAATAAAAGGTTTTTATGACACGGAACGCCAACTGCACTCAAGACATAAACCCCGGCCCCAAGAAGCAATCAGTCAATCACAAAATACGCTAACCATATGTACCACACAAACAACCAATGGAATAACGGAACAAACACCCATTTACAAAAACAACCAATAGCAAACCACACTCTCCAGAAAAAGTAAACTCATTCATGAAACCACAGCACACTGGCGGCGAGCACCCACTATAGAAAATAACACCAGCAAAACCGCATATTTTCTCTTTTGAACTGCAACAAACCACATCAAAATACACAGTGCAACCCTATTGTATAAATCGAACACATGATGGACAGGAGTGGAATATGGAAAATATCTATACTCGTGAACAGTGACCTCGGGATACCTTCACTCATGGCTCCATGATGCTCCACCTCTCATGAGGTATTCCAAGGTCACTGTTCACTCATGTAGATATTTTCCATATTCCACTCCTGCCCATCATGTATCCCCTATTTCTTCCTACGCAGATCATACAATACCTCATTGTGGATTTTTCTAGTTAGTGCAGCATTTTGCCTGTGTCCTATGATCCATAAGATATTAAGTAATCCACTGGGTAGCCCATCTTTCCAGGCATTGGTTCCCCCACATAGCCACTGGCTAGTGAAGTGGATCCCTAGCTAGGTGGGTTTGTAAAGGTCATGTGGTCTTTCATTATAGACACTGGGGACAGCCTGTGGGTCCTGGAAGATTTGGCAAAGAAGGATGATAACTGGCTTATTTCATTGGTTGTGGAGTCCTTATTTATTTATTGATTTAGTTTTTCTTAACCAGACAAGTACAGTAGACAACTAAATGGCTACTTATAGGTATGCACTGGGAGAGTACAAAAGAGTCAAATAACAGGTAGTACCTTGAGGGCCAGGCAAACTGACAGGGTAATAACAAAGGAATGCACATTCAATGGTTATATTTCAACATCCCATTAATGTAGGGCTGCCATAGGTATGTTTCTGTACTCCAGAGAGGTAAACAACCCATCCACTGAGATTTCCTGTACCTAGCATCCCTAGCATTGAAGTGTAATTCATTTTTCTACAGAGATATGTGCTTCCTGCAGGCCAAAGGGATGGCAATATAGGTCATAATTTGTCTCCAGTTATGTAAATGTGTTTTGAGGGAAATGGGAGAATGAGGTAGTCCTTGGTGGTGAAGTTAACCTGTTACATAGAAACATAGAAGCTGTTGGCAGAAAAGGACCCTCTGGCCCACCCAGTCTGCCCTAGGGTTAACCTAGGGTTAGAGGTAGTGCAAGAGGAGTTTAGGGAGTGGGGGGAATCTTGGCCATGTAGCATGCTCTGTGGTCTTTTCAGAGGTGCTGCCTGTTCTTGTCAAGGGAGAGGATAGGGAACGTCACATCAAGGACTTCAACACATGGCTGAAGGAATGGTGCAGTGAGCAGGGGTATGGCTTCATTGGGGACTGGGGCCCCACCTGGAGGGATGAAGGCCTGTACAAAAGTGACAGCCTGCATCCAGCCAGCTAGGGAACCATAGTCCTCAGTGAGCAGTTTAAATGCTTCATTGGCAAGCATTTAAACTAGCAAAAGGGGAGGTGAAAGGAGGCAGAAAAACACAGCCCTCCCACACAAGCTCAAGAGATAAACAAACAATGCGAGGAGGGAGAGAATATCTGATAAAGGGGAAAACAACAATGAAGGTCAGGGGATACAAGGAAAGAATAAAACTAAAAAATATAGTGAACAGAAAAAGGGAGGGCAAAAGGGAAAAGGGATAGAGGGTGGCAGCATAGCCTGGAAAGCCATGTGTGCAAACACGAGAAGTCTGAATAACATGGTTACAGACCTGGAGGCCACCATGGCAGAAGTGGACCTGGACCTAGTCACCGTCATGGAGACCTGGTGCAACGCAAACCAGGACTGGGAAGTAGCCATTCCAGGATACATGCTGTTCAGAAGGGACAGAGTAATAGAAAGGGGGGGAGGAGTGGCTCTATATGTAAGGGATAACATAAAAATCACAGAAATACAGGGGGAGCAGGGAGGTGAGAAGATACTGTCAGTCACTCTGAAAAAAAGGAAAGGGTCTGCTATTAGAACAGGAGCAGTCTACAGACCTCCAACACAAGGGAAGAGGTTAATAAGGAAATGGTGGAAGTAATCCGGAAGATGGCTCGCAAGGGGGAGGTACTGATACTGGGAGACTTCAATCTATGGTTCTCGAGGAAGTAGCAGAAAAGGTAAGGGCAAAAGAAAAAGGGCATTTAGAACGTACAAAAAAACACAGAAAGAGGGGAGAGGAAGGCTTACCAATAGAAACAAATGGAGGCAGGTAAGGCAGTTAGAAGTGCAAAGCCAAAGACAGAGGAAAGGATTGCCAAGCCAGTCACAAAGGGAGATAAAATATTTTTTAGATACATAAGTGAAAAAAGAAGGATGAGAGGGGATAGTGAGACTGAAAGGGGAAGGAGGATGCAGTTTTGAAGAGGACCACCAAAAAGTGGATTTATTAAACAACTATTTCTGTTCAGTATTTACAGAGGAGGGAGAAGGAAATGGGCCAAGGTTGAAGGGCAAGGGTATAAAGGGATGGGAAGTGGACACACAACCATATACAGAAGAAAGAGTGCTTAGGGAACTATCAAAGATAAAAGTAGACAAAGCAATGGGGCCAGATGGGGTGCACCCCAGGATACTGAGGAAACTGAAAGAGGATCTAGTTGCATCTCTGACAGCCCTTTTCAACATGTCATTAAAAACAGGAGAGGCACCAGGGGACTGAAGGAGGGCGGATGTAGTCCTACTCCACAAAAGTGGAAATGGAGAGGAGGCAGGAAATTACAGGCCAGTCAGCCTGATGTCGATGGTAGGCAAGGTACTGGAAACACAATTAAAGGAAAGAAATGGGGAATATCTAGTTACCAATAACCTGCAGGATCAGAGGCAACGTGGGTTCACAGGGGGAGGGCCTGCCAGACAAACCTGATCCAGTTCTTTGATTGGGTGACCAGGAAAGTGGAACAAGGGGGAGGGATGGATGTGGCCTACCTGGATTTCAAGAAAAAAGGCAATCCCACAGGAAATGGACAATATTTTCATTCACAAAAGCTGCCTCTCCAGATGTGTTGATAATGCAGAAGTGGTCTCCAATATAGAGCATGAGGTGTGAGGGCGCTTCAAAAGATTATATCTGTAGACAGACTTTTTTGAGTTCCCAAATCTCTTTTTTATTTGCAATGTGGCAATCCTCAATGTTTCACCAAGTGTCTTGGCTTTATCAAGAGATGCCCTTACAAAAAATATACAGATATATAACATTAAAAGAGCTGTCTACAACCAAACAAATACAATTTTTAATACACCTAAACAAGTACCCACTGATGCCATTTACTTCATAAAATCTTATTCATACAAAATCACTTTCTTTCACATTTACATGAATTCCCAATCCTATGGAGAAAATAAATTTTATGTATACTTAATGGGCCAGATATTCAAAAGGGTTGCGCCATGCGCAATAGGGTTGCGCCTGCGCAAGTCTGAACTTGCTCCATTCTGTGATATTCAGCAGGAGGCAGTTGTGCCACTGAAAACAGACTGAGCAACAGCGCAATGCACATGAATGCATGCTGAACTGGTGGGGGAGGAACCATGCATAAACTGCACAGCCCGATATTCAGCCGGGCTGTGCAGAGTTGTGCAGGCGCAACCCCCAACCTGCGCCTGCACAACTTTGAGCCAAAAAAAGGTTAGTTGAGGCCACTGACAGGTGAGCTGCTGCATTGCAGGTGCAACACAGCAGCTGCCACCTGTGGCTGGCCCCAACCCACTCCCTGTGCCCCCTCATACCTCTCAACTGTCCCTGATTTTCAGGGACATCCCTGATTATGCCTCAGAATTTGTCTCTGTCCCTCATTACAATTGTGTTTGTGTCAGAACACTGGGGATTGTAAGCATAAAATAATGTTAAATATTAAGTTACAGATTCCTTCCTATTCAGAAAATGCATCTTACATAAATCCCCCCTAATTCTATCAGCTTTCTGAGTGTATACTACCAGATCTTAAGATGTGTCCCTGATATGGGGCCTGGGTCCCTGATATATTAATGTCTTGTTCCTGATTTATGAGACGAGAGGTTGAGAGGTATGCGCCCCCTGCAGCCCAATCGCGGGCATAGTTTAACCCCACCACAGCCCGATCGTGGGCAGCATGTGTCCCCCTCCCAGGCACATCCCTGGTGGTCCAGTGGACTGTAGATCCCGATCGCGGGATGTAATCATTAAGCCCCAAACATAGCCCTGGTGGTCCAGTGGACGAAACTCCCGATCACGGGATGTAATTATTAAACACCCCAACACATCCCTGGTGCCCTGGTAATACCCCACCCACCACGAAGCCCCACCACCTCCCCGGCAGCGTGGGCGGCAGCATCCCACCCGCCTGCGCCCGCTGACACTGCAGTGAGGCTGCACGCCCATTGGTGCAGAGCAAGAGCCAATGGGCGTCAGCCCTTCCTCCATCTAAAACAGTCCAGTTTTGTGAATGAATGTATTCACCAGGGATGTGTTGGGGGTGTTTATTAATACATCCGTGATCAGGAGTTTCAGTCCACTGGCCACCAGGAGGCTATGTTTGGGGGGAGTTTAATGAATTACATCCCTGCGATGGGATCTACGGTCCACTGGACCACCAGGGCTATGTTTGGGGGAGTTTAATGATTACATCCGTGATGGGTCTCGGTCCACTGGACCACCAGGGCTATGTTTGGGGGAGTTTAATGATTACATCCAGCGATGGGATCTACGGTCCACTGGACCACCAGGGCTATGTTTGGGGGAGTTTATTGATTACATCCGTGATCAGGGTCTACGGTCCAGTGGACCACCAGGGATGTGTCCGGGAGGGGGAGACACATTGCTGCCCGCAATCAGGCTGGTGGGGGTTAAACTATGCCCGCGATCGGGCTGCGGGGGGGTTGTTTTTAAACTAATGCAGCCTGCGGTTGGGCTGGTGGGGGATGGTGGGGATTTTCACTCTTTTGCCCGCGATCGGGCAGCAGGGGCATCGGTCCCTGACGGCTGCTGCCTGGCAGGGTGCCAGGCACAAGTCCTCGGGGATCGGTGCACCTGCATGCTAATGGCATGCAAATGGGGCCATAATCAGATGCAAATGGCCCCCCCTGCGCCTTGCATGAATTATGGCCCCATTTGCATGTCACCTTTTGAATATCGGGATTTTGCGCATGCGTAATGGTATAATATACCGCAAGTTGAATGCTCCACTCTGACAACTTGCGGTGGCGCAAGTTCCACTACACCATGCCAGTGGCTGTGGCCAGGGATCAAAGGAGTTGCTCAATAGCGCAACTCCTTTGAATATCGCAGGGGCCACACCCCTGCGTAACTATTTTGCACAGCGCAAGGGCTTGCGCCTAAGAAGAGCGCAGTTTGAATATCTGGCCCAATGTATGAATCTTCACTTAATATAGTATGTCTGTTATATACTCATGTTTGAAAATAGAACCCAACACCAAAACACCAAATTATAATAGGTAGTACCTAAACTTCTCAAATAAAAACTAATCAGTACCTACATATCTGAAAATTTTGTAGAATCTAATATGAGCCATTTAAATATAATCTCATTCATTCCTAAAAACTTCATCCAATGTTTCTTCACATGCCCATCCAGGCTAGAATATAAACAGAAAAATACTTCTCAGATTTGTTAGAACACATTTCATGCTCCAGTTATTATCTCACCCCAGTTATTTCCCTTAAATCTTTCAAGCATTTTTTACAAGGAGAGCCTATACAGATTCCATTTTCTTCTAACAACCCATATATTCACAACTCAAACATGTAATAGATGAGGGGCACTAGTATACCGTTTAATAAATATAAGAATTAGTGTAAACAGACCTGTAGTAAACAGTCAACGATTGAAATACCTAAAGCTTAAGCATATCTAGTTTTCCTTCACTGATGCTACATTGAAAATGCCATAATAAACTCCTCCCAATTTTCTTATATTTCTACCGCATTTTTTGCAAAGTAATTAATTTATTAATGCAGATATGTCTTGTTCAAATAAGCTCATGTTTCGCTATCTCCCCCCAGATTTATCCATGAGTTGTCACAAATCCTTTCCGCATTTTTCACAAACTGATTGTTTTATTAATGCAGATATATCTTGTTCGAATAAACTAATGTTTCACTGTCTCTCCCCAAATTTATTCATGAGTTGTTACAAATCCCGTCTCAATCCCGGGGGGTTAAAAAGTTTCCAATTTACTATAAGGCACTACATTCCAGCGACTGTGAAGGCTACTTCCACATTCTCATAATTGTGCTTGCCTTTCAACAAGTTATAAAAACAGCCGTAATTTAAAACCTAAGTCCGCAATACAGAGCAGCCAAAGTTTTCAGATTGCTTCGAATGAGCTTACATTATTATGTGTCTCTAATCGCGGATCTCATAATGGTTATGTTAGCCTTCCTGTAACTTCTAAAAAAGCCGTTTCTGTAATGCTACCAATATATCTCTCTTCTCCTGGTATCCATGTATTTTGTTAAATCTTTACCTACCAATCTCGAAAATCCAACCACGGCTTTGGTTTTCTAAAGGTTCTAGCCCTTATTCCATGAACTTTCCCTCTGTGCGAAAACACTGTGTGGAGTCCCCCCTGGGATTTCTTGCCCGTCCCTTCGGCCTGACTTAAAAGCACTCGTCTAATGACGTCACACCATTCTGCCCTTAAAGACAAATTACCATTAAAGCTAAATTCGTCATACTTTTTTGTATCAGTGATATTTAAGCCATCCTATTAGTCTTTTCTAATTAGTGATGTTGTCTTATTCAAAATCTTAGAGACGTCTTCTCTGGAATCCCAGGCTATCATGGTCATAGCAGTCCCTGCTGTAGTTTACATCTCATTTACTCCAATGTCTTTTCTATGACATAGCTTTTATGAATATATCTATACGTTGTCAACAAGGCTGTTCATATTAAGCCTATCAATACTCTAATCATCATCTCAATCTCCCTTAAACTATTTTAATTCCTCTTTTTACATTCTCAGAAACATTCTCTTGGAGTTATTTAAATTATTACAGGGACACCCTTTTCCACTTCGGACTAATTTTCAGTCACTTCATTATCTTCTTAAAATGGCGACTCTCATAGAATTAGTGAATAGATACATGTCTCCATACCTGCTCTCAGTTCAAGGCTCCTAGTGGATACAGGTTAACATAGTAATAACTAGCGCAATCTCTATCTACATCTCGTTCACCTAGAGGTCTTCTCTATAAAGTAATTCCTGTAATCTTCACAGATCTGTTAAAACATTCCTATGACATATTCTGATATACAGACTCATATTTAATATATATCGTACTTGTTCTTAGTTCTTAAAAAAATATATATATATATATATTCCCTTCAATTTTACAGATTATTCCAATGACAGCATTCTTTATTTCAGTTAATCTCTCAGTCACTCTAATGTTCCACCTTATAGAATGACTTTCATTAATCTGTCAAACCTTAATATAATTCTATAGGTATATATACACATACCTGTTTTCTTTTCAGTCTCTATAGCGTATATAGTTTCTCTGTCTACCTACGACAACAGCTCCAGTTGATATCCTTTTTTAGACAAATTCTTGGGTCCAACGCTTTTATTTCAAATATCCATTTTGTCTCAACCCTCTCTATTGTTTTGTTGTAATCATCTCTAATCCCCAAAATCTTAAAGATGCCCCTGTGTGCCCTGCTTCCAAAAAATTATCTACTACTGGGGTAGACTTCTTATTTCTGATGTTAGACTTATGTTCTTGAATGCGTTGTTTGAGGGGTCTGATTGTTTTTTCCAATATAAATCTTGTCACATGGACATTGCAGTACATATATTACCCCTGCAGAGTCACAGGTGATAAATTGTTTGATCTCATATTCCTTATTATTATATGGATGCCTGTGTCACTGTTTTTTGCTAGTATGCCCACAGACTGAGCATCTACTTTCAAACATGAGTATATAACAGACATACTATATTAAGTGAAGATTCATACATTAAGTATATATAAAATTTATTTTCTCCATAGGATTGGGAATTCATGTAAATGTAAAAGAAAGTGATTTTGTATGAATAAGATTTTATGAAGTAAGTGGCATCAGTGGGTACTTGTTTAGGTGTATTAAAAATTGCATTTGTGTGGTTGTAGACAGCTCTTTTAATGTTATATATGTGTATATTTTTTGAAAGGGCATCTCTTGATAAAGCCAAGACACTTGGTGAAATGTTGAGGATTGCCACATTGCAAATAAAAAAGAGATTTGGGAACACAAAAAAGTCTGTCTACAGATATAATCTTTTGAAGTGCCCTCACACCTCATGCTCTACATTGGAGACCACTTCTGCATTATCAACACATCTGGAGAGGCAGCTTTTGTGAATGAAAACATTGTCCATTTCCTGTGGGATTGCCTTTTTTCTTGATATGGACTTTTGATGACAGAGATGTGCTGCATCTAAACCACGGAGGTTGGACTGTTTATGAAAAGGTGATTTTAAGGAAATTGGGGGGAGAAAGGGGAAACTCAGGGAGCCTAAATAAGTATAAAAATTTGGAGAACACTTGAAATAAAATACTATTAAGATTTTATATGTAGATCCACTGATGCTTTGTTTTTGTATTTGTTTGATTCTGTAGGAGGTTTAGGTAGTCTGACTTTAATATATCTAGGATGGATGTCTTTAACAAGATAGGAATGGGAGCCAATGCCAGATATAATTTTGTTATGTTTACGGATGTGGAAAAAGAGAAATTATTAGATCAAATCGGGGGGGGACAGGGACCTTTCCATTAACACTATAGATAATGCTGGACAAACTGCCCGAAGGGTTGAGAATCAGGCATTTAGAGATTGTCATTTAGATTGGCATGCTATTACATTAGGACAATATTTAGCTCACAATTTAATACCAAGAGGACTCAGAGTTTATGTGGAACATAACACAGGAATCAAATCTGCTAAGTTAGACAAGAAATGGGATGGAATTAGGACGAGATGTTTGGTAGATTTCATGTATGCATTGATTGAGGCTATAATAGAAGAAAGGGGCAAGATAGCTGAGCAGATCAACTCAGATAAGGAAGCCTTAAAACTCAAATTACAATTAGAGGAATTCAATAAGGCAATGGAACAAATAAAACAGAAGATTAATTCTTATGAAAAGAATTTGAGACAACAGAAGTTAAAGAAATTTAATCGAGACACAAATGATTGTAAGGAGAATAGGATATATACACATACCAGGAATAACATGAAAAGTAATTGGACCAATCGGAGTAGACAAGAAGAAAGTGGGTCTGATAGCGATAATAGCTATAGTAGAGCAAGTAACAACATGACTTTGACCATGAAGGCACAAGATATGGAAAGGCCATCCAATAGGACATCATATAGGACAGAAACATGCATGAGACAAGCTCCAGAAACACACACAAGAGAGCATTTTTCCGGGCAGGAGATAGAAAACAGAGATTCATCAGGCCAGATGAGGATGGAAGAACCAAGAGAACCCAGGTATATAATGAGGAACAGAACTGGAATAGAAGAGGGCGCAGAGCCGGGAAGAATAGGCGCAGGGGGAGGAACAGGATCAGGCTGAGGGTGAGGAGACACCTGCCCCAAACAGAGATACTATCAGAAATAATTCCCATCTTTAACTTGAGTAAGAGACACCTAAATGATATTGAGACGAGAGTATTATCTAAGGGTCTCTCATTTGCACCAGTTGTGGCTGTTGATATGTTTGAATTGGAATTTGATCTGCAATTATTTTTCAGGTCTCTGCACCTTAAAGCACAATATAGTGATTCAATACAAATAGCTGATTACAAGCAAAAGATTAAAACTGCTTTGGGAATGAAATCTTCTTATAATCCAGCAATAGGTAATTGCCCCGCAGTAGAGATTTATGCGGAGACAGTTAGAAAAGAAATCCATCAGTTATTTAAAACAGATAAGGAGAGACAATCACCGTATGATAATTTAACATACACAGAAAGACATGCTTTGAACATTTTAAAAAGCGATAAAAATATAATTATTAAGCCAGCAGATAAGGGGGGAGGTATTGTGATTTTAGATTATGAACACTATAGGAATATATGTACGAGGCTGCTTGAGAACACTACGAATTATATGAATCTTGATACAGACCCTTTGGATATAATAAAGACAGAACTTATAGGATTAATAGAAGAATTGACACTTTGTAATTTTCTAAAAGATTGGGAAGGAGAACTTTTGATACAGAAATTCCCAAGAACCCCTATTTTTTACACACTGCCAAAAATACATAAAAACCAGATAGATCCACCAGGACGTCCAATAGTATCGGGAATTTCCAGTATATTTGAACCCATTTCAGACTATTTAAATTATCATATGCAACCTTTAGTGGAAAAGATTCCTACATATGTAAGAGATACCTCTCATTTTATAAATATGTTGAGAGAAGTGGATTTGACAGAGATAGAAAGAAGATCCATTTTACTAGTCACATTGGCTGTATCTGATTTATACACCTCCATACCTCACCAAGAGGGAATTATGGCTATGGGGAAATTATTAGATTAAAGAGAAGGGGGACACATCCAAGAACAGGGACATTACTAATGCTGGCAGAGTTTATTCTTACGAATAGTTACTTTAGATTTGAGAATACCTTTTTTAAACAGACGAGAGGGACAGCCACGGGGACAACAATGGCGCTGGGGTATGCAAATGCATACATGTCAGAATTTGAGAATACTTATATACTGGATGGATGGAACAATCATTTTTTCCAATGTATTAAATTGTACAAGAGATACATAGACGATTTATTCATATTATGGTTAGGCTCGAATAATGATCTTCTGGCATTTGTGGAATATCTGAACTCTTGTGACATGAATTTGAAATTCACTATGGACTATAGTGCAATATCAATACCTTATTTAGATGTAAGGGTTGTAAATGGAGAAGGGGGTCTTACTACAACATTATACAGGAAAGAGACAGCACGTAATACAGTATTACATGCTAGTAGTTTTCATGCAGAACAGTTGGTTGAGAGTATTCCATACTCACAGTTTTTGCGCATTCGCAGAAATTGTGGGGAAGAACAGGACTTTACTAACAAACTCAAGGGAGCCTCTGATAGATTCAAGGAACGTGGCTATAGTGGAAAGACCTTATACCAAGCTAGAAAAAGGATACGGAATGTTACACAGATGGAAGCTCTAAGTAGAAAAGGAAACACCCAATTAGATAGACCTATAGTTTTTAGCGTCAAACATAACCATAAAATGAGAGTGATAAGAGGGATAATACACAAACACTGGTCCATTCTGAAGGACTATCCGATGGAAAACAATGTTTTCCAAACATTTCCAAAGATAGCAGAAAGAAAAGTATTCACTTTAAAGGATAGGTTGGTATATACTGACCGTATACAGGGGAAGGCCCTAAGAAAATAGGCAGTTATTATTAGGTCCTTTGCAACCTGGGATGGTACCTTGTGGTAGGTGCTCAGTCTGTGGGCATACTAGCAAAAAAGAGTGATACAGGCATCCATATAATAATAAGGAATATGAGATCAAACAATTTATCACCTGTGACTCTGCAGGGGTAATATATGTACTGCAATGTCCATGTGACAAGATTTATATTGGAAAAACGATCAGACCCCTCAAACAACGCGTTCAAGAACATAAGTCTAACATCAGGAATAAGAAGTCTACCCCAGTAGTAGATCATTTTTTGGAAGCAGGGCACACAGGGGCATCTTTAAGATTTTGGAGATTAGAGATGATTAAATCCCCTGACAGGGGGTGATTACAACAAAACAGTAGAGAGGGTTGAGACAAAATAGATATTTGAAATGAAAGCGTTGGACCCAAGAATTGGTCTAAATAAGGATATCAACTGGAGCTGCTGTCGTAGGTAGACAGAGAAACTATTTACGCTATAGAGACTGAAAAGAAAACAGGTATATGTATATATACCTATAGAATTATATCAAGGTTTGACAGATTAATGAAAGTCATTCTATAAGGTGGAACATTAGAGTGACTGAGAGATTAACTGAAATAAAGAATGCTGTCATTGGAATAATCTGTAAAATTGAAGGGAATATATATATATATATATATATATTTTAAGAACTAAGAACAAGTACGATATATATTAAATACGAGTCTGTATATTAGAATATGTCATAGGAATGTTTTAACAGATCTGTGAAGATTACAGGAATTCCTTTATAGAGAAGACCTCTAGGTGAATGAGATGTAGATAGAGATTGCGCTAGTTATTACTATGTTAACCTGTATCCACTAGGAGCCTTGAACTGAGAGCAGGTATATGGAGACATGTATCTATTCACTAATTCTATGAGAGTCGTCATTTTAAGAAGATAATGAAGTGACTGAAAATTAGTCCGAAGTGGAAAAGGGTGTCCCTGTAATAATTTAAATAACTCCAAGAGAACGTTTCTGAGAATGTAAAAAGAGGAATTAAAATAGTTTAAGGGAGATTGAGATGATGATTAGAGTATTGATATGCTTAATATGAACAGCCTTGTTGACAACGTATAGGTATATTCATAAAAGTTATGTCATAGAAAGGACATTGGAGTGAATGAGATGTAAACTACAGCAGGGACTGCTATGACTACGATAGCCTGGGATTCCAGAGAAGACGTCTCTAAGATTTTGAATAAGACAACATCACTAATTAGGAAAGACTAATAGGATGGCTTAAATATCACTGATACAAAAAAGTATGACGAATTTAGCTTTAATGGTAATTTGTCTTTAAGGGCAGAATGGTGTGACGTCATTAGACGAGTGCTTTTAAGTTGGGCCGAAGCGAAGGGCAAGAAATCCTAGGGGGGACTCCACACAGCGTTTTCGCGCAGAGGGAACGTTCGTGGAATAAGGGCTAGAACCTTTAGAAAACCAAAGCCGTGATTGGATTTTCGAGATTGGTAGGTAAAGATTTAACAAAATACACGGATACCAGGAGAAGAGAGATATATTGGTAGCATTACAGAAACGGCTTTTTTAGAAGTTACAGGAAGGCTAACATAACCATTATGAGATCCGCGATTAGAGACATAATAATGTAAGCTCATTCGAAGCAATCTGGAAACTTTGGCTGCTCTGTATTGCGGACTTAGGTTTTAAATTACGACTGTTTTTATAACTTGTTGAAAGGCAAGCATAATTATGAGAATGTGGAAGTAGCCTTCACAGTCGCTGGAATGTAGTGCCTTATAGTAAATTGGAAACTTTTTTACACCCCGGGATTGAGAAGGGATTTGTAACAACTCATGAATAAATTTGGGGAGACAGTGAAACATTAGCTTATTCGAACAAGATATATCTGCATTAATAAATCAATCAGTTTGTGAAAAATGCGGAAAGGATTTGTGACAACTCATGGATAAATCTGGGGGGAGATAGCGAAACATGAGCTTATTTGAACAAGACATATCTGCATTAATAAATTAATTACTTTGCAAAAAATGCGGTAGAAATATAAGAAAAATGGAAGGAGTTTATTATGGCATTTTCAATGTAGCATCAATGAAGGAAAACTAGATATGCTTAAGCTTTAGGCATTTAAATCGTTGACTGTTTACTACAGGTCTGTTTACACTAATTCTTATATTTATTAAACGGTATACTAGTACCCCTCATCTATTATATGTTTGAGTTGTGAATATATGGGTTGTTAGAAGAAAATGGAATCTGTATAGGCTCTCCTTGTAAAAAATGCTTGAAAGATTTAAGGGAAATAACTGGGGTGAGATAATAACTGGAGCATGAAATGTGTTCTAACAAATCTGAGAAGTATTTTTCTGTTTATATTCTAGCCTGGATGGGCATGTGAAGAAACATTGGATGAAGTTTTTAGGAATGAATGAGATTATATTTAAATGGCTCATATTACATTCTACAAAATTTTCGGATATGTAGGTACTGATTAGTTTTTATTTGAGAAGTTTTGGTACTACCTATTATAATTTGGTGTTTTGGTGTTGGGTTCTATTTTCAAACATGAGTATATAACAGACACACTATATTAAGTGAAGATTCATACATTAAGTATATATAAAATTTTATTTTCTCCATAGGATAGGGAATTCATGTAAATGTGAAAGAAAGTGATTTTGTATGAATAAGATTTTATGAAGTAAGTGGCATCAGTGGGTACTTGTTTAGGTGTATTAAAAATTGTATTTGTGTGGTTGTAGACAGCTCTTTTAATGTTATATATTTGTATATTTTTTGTAAGGGCATCTCTTGATAAAGCCAAGACACTTGGTGAAATGTTGAGGATTGCCACATTGCAAATAAAAAAGAGATTTGGGAACTCAAAAAAGTCTGTCTACAGATATAATCTTTTGAAGTGCCCTCACACCTCATGCTCTACATTGGAGACCACTTCTACCTGGATTTCAGCAAGGTCTTCAACAATGTTCAACATAGAAGACTGTTAAACAAGCTGGGAAGTCTAGGAGTAGGTACAGTACTAAGGTAGGGTGGAAAATTGGCTGGGCAATAGGAGCCAGAGGGAAGTGGTAAATGGCAGTCACTCTAGAGTAGGCAAAGTGATCAGTGGAGTATCATAGGGATCAGTACTAGGGCTGGTCCTCTTCCGTGTCTTCATCAGTGGCATTGCAGAAAGGCTGGAAGGGAAAGTATGCCTGTTCGCAAATGAGACAAAACTCTGCAACAGAAAACATGCACTGGGAGGAGTGGAGAAAATGAGACATGATCTAAAAAAGTTGGAAGGGCTTGGCAGCTGAGTTTTAACACAAACAAGTGCAAAACAATGCACTTGGGGCATAAGAATCCAGGGCAACATACCAACTGGGAGGAGAGGTATTACCAGTTACAAAGCAGGAAAGGGACTTGGGGGTGATAATTTCTGATGACCTCAAGGTAGCGAAGCAGTGTGACAAAGTAGTAGGAAAAGCTGGAAGGATGCTGGGTTGCATAGGAAGGGGAATCACCAGCAGAAGGAAGGAGTTAATAATACCCGTACACAGATCACTGCTTAGGCCACACCTCAATTACTGTGTACAGTTCTAGAGGCCCCACCTCCATAAGGACATAGAGAGGGTGGAGGCAGTACAAAGGAGGGCAAACAAAATGGTACATGGCCTGCATAAAAAGCCCTATGGGGTAAGGCTCAAGGAACTTAACATGTACTTACTGCAGGAAAGGAGGGAAGGGAGGATGGCAAGGCTCAGAGGAAATGTGAGGAAGTACTTCTTCAAGGAGAGAGTGGAGAACGCATGGAATAACTTGCCAGTGGAGGTGGTGGGGCAGAAATGGCAACAGGGTTAAAAAATGCATGGGATAGACATAGGGGGATCTTAGCGGTTGGAGGGGGAACCAGAGACTGAGTAGGGCCTGTGGCGACAGTATTGTGACAGGGTGACCCCTGTCATGGTGGACACCCGTGGCATAAATTGAAACCCCTTCCCAAAGCAGTTTATATGTTTTGTGTAATATCCAACATGCTGCTTGGCTGGCTATAACAAAACTAAGAATAGAGTTACAAACCTAAGAGGGTAGTTTTACTAGAAGAATATCAACTTGTGTCTGCTTTTTTCTAAATGTTAGCAGCCCCCTTCTAAGATACATTTACAGCAGACAGCATAAGGTAATATGACCCTGCAGGAGAGTTTAGGAGAGCACAGAATGTTCTGACCTCGACTCTGACCTTTCTAATGTTGTGAACTAGTTCTTCTGTGCTCCAGGTGGCTGCCAAATAACTGTTCTCTATGGAGAAACAGTGGTCCCTAGTGGCTAGTTTTATGTTATGTCTGCTGTTAATCAAAAGGTAGTGGAACATTTTTCAGCTTCTAGTGAGCTTATAAAAAGCCCTACCTCAGTGCTGAGAGAGGATAGAGAGGGAGGTCAGTTGAATACTGACTGAGGAAGGTGGAAGACCTCCTGGTAGTGTGTGCTTTCACACTGTTTGATTCATGCTATGCTGAAGAAAAGCCTTAGAAACTGCTGAAGTTAAGCAGTTGTCTAACTTACCATTTTGCTTTCTGTATATTTTACTTGAAAATAAAATGATAAATGCAACCATGCATTTTGTATGCACCTGATTTGTGGTCTGCCTGAAATTGTGTTATCCTAAACCCATGCCTGGTGACATATGGTGTCCAAAGTGGGATCTGTCTGGACATCCAAGGAAACAGGGGGAGTCCAGTCAGTTGGTACCATACCTGGTACCTAGGATACACGGCAGAGGTGCGTGGTGCCAGAGATGAGAAGAACAGCACCTGATGGAGATGGTGACTTGGGTGAGGCACCATGGATGGGACAAGATGGACCCAATGTCCAAATGGAGACCCTGATAAGGCTTCTTGACTGGAAGAGTGTCAGATGGCTGGAGGCTGATCGATGCTGGAGAGAGGTGGAGCGTAGATGTCAGGAGCTACTCAAGATGTCCAACGCATTGAATGTTGGGGAAGAAATGGTAGAGCAGGATCCATGGGAACTGGAGGAGGAGGACCCCTTGATGGAGCATTTGCGACCAACATTTGGGAGTTCCCGTTGTTGCCCATTTTTCCGATCTTCTATTTGGTGGAGGACAGCGAACAAGAAGAGGAGACCCCAGGTAAGACTTTGACTGGCAATGTGATACTGGGGCAGAAGACTTCAAGTAACATGGATGGAACCATTTTGTCTGAAGGGACTTTTACATGTTTTAAACCTCTTCCTATGATAAATGATTGTTCTCCTGATGTTGACTGAGGAAAGTTGCAGGTGGGGGATCCTGAAGTAGCCCAGTTATGGGAGTATGTAAAAATCATGGATGGGAGACAGGTAAATGGTGGTGTGTGGAACAGATTATGGTGGTTTGAACTTAGGAAGAAAGTTCTCTATCATATGAGGCCCAACCCCCAGATGAAGCAGGTGGATACCCAAGTAGTGGTGCCTTCGTGGCATACAGGAAAAAGGTGATGGAGGATGCGCACTCCAGTAACTTAGCATCTGAGCCATGGGAAGGTTTTGGTTAGGCTAACCCAGCATTTCTATTGGCCGGGCATGTACAGGCAGATGGCAGCATACTATAAGACCTGTTGTAAGGACAGACAGATAGCAACCCCTGATAATGATGTGGGAAGGATAACCCAGAGGGTGAAAAACAAGACATGGCACCTTTGGAGGAGGGGAGACTCCCACATAGAACAGAAGAGACTAGGTGATAGCCAACACCACTAGTAGTTTATAAGAGTTGATACAAAAACCCAGAGGTTAGAGACAGGCTGTTAGGCATGCAGCATGGTATGTTACTAGTCTACTTTTAAATGTCTAAGTGGGGATGGAGCAAGTTCTTCCCCCCCGAAGGTATTTCTACTGGGTGCTGGGTTGCCCAGTCATTCGAGTGTATCTGGTTAGGGAAAGTCAGTAGATGGCATAAAACTGCCGTTAGTGGTTCTTTCTCCTAAATGTATGTAATGATATTGTAGTCTACTAATGGAGAGACTAATTTCAGAATAATGTAAGATGTCTCAAAATATTTGTATAATGATGGAAGAAATATTGTAATGTTTAGAGCAGCCTGTGTATCACACGCTTGACCCTGATGCCATAAACAGATAAAGTATCGGGGAAATACGCTTTGGTTTGATAGGACCTTAGCAAGTAAAAAGATAATTATGAAAGGGACCCTGAGACAGAGCTTCTGGTGAGAGTTGGTTGAAGCTCCACACCCTTCCAGAACGTTAGTTGAGATTTGGACAACTGTAGGACAGTTCCCCTCTTATGCGGTGGGATGTGTGACAGGGTGGCCCCTGTCATGGTGGACGCCTCTGGCATAAATTGAAACTCCTTCCTCAAGCAGTTTGTATGTTTTGTATAATGTCCAACATGCTGCTTTACTGGCTATAACAAAACTAAGAGTACAGTTACAAAACTAAGAGGGTAGTTTTAATAGGAGAATAACAAAAATGTGTGTCTGCTTTTTCTAGATGTTAGCAGCCCCCATATATTTATAGCAGACAGTATCAGGTAATGTGACCCTGCAGAAGAGTTTAGGAGAGCACAGAATGTTTTGACCTCAATTCTGACCTTTCCAATGTTGTAAACAAGTTCTTCTGTGCTCCAGGTGGCTGCAAAATAACTGTTCTCTGTGGAGGAACAGTGGCTCCTACTGGCTAGTTTTATGTTATATCTGCTGTTAATCAAAAGGTATGGAACATTTTCCAGCTTCCAGTGAGCTTATAAAAAGCCCTACCTCAATGCTGAGAGAGGATAGAGAGGGAGGTCAATTGAATACTGACTGAGGAAGGTGGAAGACCTCCTGGTAGTGTATGCATTCACACTGTTTGATTCATACTAGGCTGAAGAAAAGCCTTGGAAACTATTGAAACTAAGCAGCTGTCTGACTTACCATTTTGCTTTCTGTATATTTTACTTAATGAAAATAAAATGATAAATGTAACCATGCATTTTTTATGCATCTCATTTGCGGTCTGCCTGAAATTGTGTTATCCTAAACCCATGCCTGGTGACAACTATAGGTAAGGAAAATAGAACAGACTAGGTGGGCCATCAGGTTCTTATCTGCCAACAGATTCTATATTTCTATGCTTCTAAGGTCCCTACCCTGACTGTACTGCTTTATTAGGGCCTATGCTGAAGGAGTGCAGCACCTCAAGTACCCCATATATGAGGTACAGTGACTCTCTGCACCCATTGCACCCCCATATGGAATTAACAAAATGGGGCATGCAGCCCCTATGCACTCGATCCCCCATCCGTGTGGATCGCAGTGTGCAGGGGGCAGGCAGGAGCATTCCAGCACTACATGGCATGAACATAGCCATGTGGAGCTGCACACCAGGGCACATAGGGGGGTAGCCAGCACACCAGAGAAACCCTGCCATCAGCCCACTACAAGCTCCAAGCCTCCACCTCCATCTTTCAACAACAGGACCCAGATGGACACCAAGGCAGTCCACCCAGGGGCACTCATCTTTGCACCCAGCCATGCAGCCTACCTTCCTCATGCATGCCAACCCCCACACACACTCACACACTTAGGGGCACTGGCCCCTGGACTGCAGCCCTCCCACAACCCCCCACCAGCTCACCTCTGTTTTCCCTCACCCCGCATCACATTCCCGATTGTGTGGTGGGCAGCATGAACCCTTCCCTCCCACTCAATACACCCTTGTGCCAATGCCCCCAACTCCCATTCCTCCCTGTCTGTTTGGGGACATGGCGGCCATGGAGGTGAGAGGTGGGATGTCCGTGGAGGTGAGAGGTGGACATCTGCGAGGGGAGCACTGCCAATGCAACCCCCCACCGCATAAGGGATCCACTGAGGGATCTGGGATGGGCATCCCATTGGACGACATGCCGGGGGGGAACTGCGGACAGGTGGCTGGTGGTCGTGCATGCTGCCAGTGTGCACCTGTTCGCTGGTGCGGAGCTCCACAGATGGGATACACACTTCGAGTGCATACTTCCCACCCATTGGAGCATAGGACCCATAGACCCTAACTGATCTCCGGCTTAACCCCCCCCAGCCCTGTTACCAAGGTCCCCTTGTGTCTATCCCATGTATGTTTGGAACCTGTTACCACTTCCGCACCCACCACCTCTGCTGGGAGGCTGTTCCCGATATCCACCACCCTTTCTGTAAAGAAGTATTTCCTCACATTCTTTCTAAGTCTCCCTCTTCCAGCTTCATTTCATGCCCCCTTGTCCTTAAGCATCTCTTTTTGTGCAAAATGCCACCTTCCTGTAACATTTTGATACCTTGAGGTATTTGAATGTTTTTATCATGTCTCCCTTTCCCTCCTTTCCTCCTTTCCTCTAGAGAGTACATATTTAACTCTCTGAGTCTTTCCTCATAAGTCTTCTGATGCATGCCATACACCATTTTGGTTGCCCTTCTCTGTACTGCCTCTACCCAGTCTATGTTTTTCCTGAGTTGGGACCTCCAGAACTGGGATACAGTATTCCAGGTGGGGCTTCACCATTGATCTATACAGGAGTATCACTACCATCCTCTTTCTTCTGGTGATACCCCTCCCTATGTACCCCAGCATTCTACTAGCCTTCCCCACTGCTTAATCACACTGCTTTACTACCTTCAGGTCTTCAGGTATGATGACCCCTAGATCCCATTCCTGTTTTGTGGTTGCTAACTCCCCCCCAAATGATATGCTGCCCTTGGATTTCTGTGCCCCATGTCTGTAATTTAGCACTTTTTGATGTTGAAGCCCAGTTGTCATACTCTTGACTAGTCTTCCAGCTTTTTCAGATCTTCTCTCATCCCCCCCCCCAAGTGTGTCTACTCTTGCACATTTTTGTGTCATCCTTGAACAGGCATATCTTTCCTTCCAAGACCCTCTGCAATGTCACTAATAAAGACATTGACGAGGACTGTGGCAAGATAGAACCAGCCAGCCAGATGGGCAGATGTGTGGTGTTATATTCTGTAATTTTATTGTATAAGTACATGCACAAGAAAATGCCAATGTTAATTCAAGGCATAGGGAAAAGCCTGGATTTGTTTTTAAAGGGTTGTCCTTTTGACTCGAAGGCCACCTGCTTGCCAGGAAGGAAGATTTCATTCCCAGGTTCTTTTGACATGGATGTGCCAAAAGCCATTTACCTGCCATAAACAATCACTACAGAAGCAGATTGCTTGTGATCTCAGGAACTATTATTAGTATATCACATTTTATAAGAAAACAGAATATATTCGCCAGGAAAAAACATTCTAGCAGTACTGTGTGAAATTCACTTCCAGTGTGCTATTGTCACAACCTGAGACTTCAAAGAGGTTAATTCTGAACTGTCATCAACCGTGCTGTAGTTCACTGGTGGGAAATCAAACTGGTTTCCTTATATCTGAAAAGTTTATGACATGCATTTTCCAAAAGGATAGTTAAACTCTCAGCAGTTGCTCAGTGTCATTCTGGTTTTGGACTTCCTTCTGACACAACAGATGAGCTGCCGAGCTGCTACACAGAAAAAGGACTTTCAACAGTTTCATCTTTAAGGTAGAGACATAGTTGAATAGTTTTAAGGCATTTATACTGTATACTTTCCAAATTTGTTTCGATACTGTAACCTAAATTAATATATGTTCTCTTTTACTTGTACTGCATTTATTTAATTATTGTAGTAAAGACTTTTGTTTTTCTAAAGAGATTCTGCCTGCGTGAGATTTCTTTATGTTGCATGTGTCACTGTAAAAGATTTTATTAATAATCTATGACAATTGTTACTTGCTTTGAAGGGTCACAGATAGCAACCAAATTAAAAGGGTCTGTGGGGACAATCCAGATGGATTTTGAGAGAATACCAGAGTCTCATATGAATCTGCCAGGGGTGTGAACTGGGCTATTGCATGTTCTGTAGGATGAAGACCAAATCAGGTCGTGTGCTGCTATTCCAAAGAGAGTGTAACACTTGGGCCTTCCTTCTGTGTGTAATAGCCACAGAAAAGGGCTCATATTTGTCCACAAGACTCAAGTCTGGTATTGTGCCCTGATCCAAAATATAGAGGGATACTCTGGGGCCTGGTGGTGAGTGTTCAGTTGTAAATCCAGCAAGCACTCTGGAAGGACATGAGAGGGTATCCCTTTTTCCCCCCTCCCTGTTTTGGATTGCACTTAGGGGTGGGCCCTGTAAGCTCAGTGATCTGACCCTCACGAGTGGGTTAATGACAAGGACTAGTCCCAGTACTGACCCTTGGGGCACCCCGCTGGTTACTTTACCTTCTACTGAGTTAACTCCATTTACCACCACCCACTGAGTTCTGTTACTTAGCCAGTTTCATACCCATTTTACTATCTTTGGACCCACAACCAGGTTTCCCAGTTTGCTTACCACTCTTCTGTGTGGAACGGGGTCGAAATCCAGGTAGGCCACATTCGCCGCTCCTCTCTGATCCACCTCCCTGATAACCCAGTCAAAAAAACTCTATCAGATTTGTTTGACTGGACCTTATCCCTGTGAACCCTTGCTGTCTCGGATCCTGCAATCTATTATTTTTAATGAATTCCACAATCCTTTCTTTAAGTAGTGTTTACATAACCTTGCCCACCACCAAAGTTAGGCTTACAGGTCTGTAGTTTCCTGCCTCCTCCCTATTTACACATTTGTGCAATGGGACCACATCTGCCCTCTTCCAGCCCTCTGAAACTTCCCTTGTGTCCAGTAATAGATTGAACAGGGCCATCAGAGGCCCAGCCAGTTCCTCCCTTAGTTCCTTCAGTACTCTGGGGTGAATCCCATCTGGCCCCATTGCCTTGTCTACCTTTAGTTTTTCTAGTTCCCTGAGTACTCTCTCTTCCACAAAAAGGGCTAGTGTCCAGCTCCCTTTCCATAATGCCCCTTTCCCCTATCCATGGCTCGTCTCCTACCCCTTCCTTTGTGAAAACTGAATAAAAGTACTTGTTCAATAAGTCTGCTTTCTTCTGGTCCTCTTCCATACTTCCCCCTTCCCCTTTTAGTCTTACTATCACTGCCCTGCTTTTCTTCTTTTCATTAATGTACTGTACCTAAAGAATGTTTTATCCCTCGTTTTTGTTGACTTGGCTATGCTTTCCTCTGTTTGTGCTTTTGCCCTACTAACTGCCTTCCCCGCCTCCCTTTGTTTCTCCTGATAACTCTCATTATCCTCTTCCTTCTGTGTCAACCTGTACCTTTTGAATGCATGAGTCTTTTCCTGTACTTTGTCTGCTACTACCTTGGAGAACCATAGCAGTTTCTCTCTTCTCTTCCTCTTTTTAACCTGCCTGGCATAGAGGTTAATTGCATTTTCAAGGGTTGCCCTTATTTTTGCCCACTTTTCCTTTATCCCACCTATTTTCCCTATTTCTGCTAGGGTTTCCTTGTGGCACTCTCCTATTTTCTTGAAATCAGCCTTCCTAAAGTCCATTATCCTCTTTTTAGTGTGACTAGATTCTGGCCTGGTCCTAATGTTGAATCAAACCATCTGGTGATCACTGGTCCCCAGGTGACTTCCCACTGTGACGTCAGCGACACCGTCCCCATTTGACAGTGTCAGGTCCAGTATTACCCCCTCATGAGTGGGTTCCTGAACTAGTTGCCTGAGGAACACCTCTTGCAGGGAGACTAGGATTTCCTTACTCCTATCTGTTGCTACAGCAGGGAGGCTCCAATCCATATCTGGCATATTGAAGTCCCCCACTAATAAAACTTCACCCTTGCTAGTCATCCCTTAGATTTCTTCTGTCATATCCTTATCTCCCTCCTCCCCCCTGTGATGGAGGTCTGTAGATCACAACTGTTTGAATATTGGCCCCCCCTCCCAGTCTCTAGGTGACCCACAGAACCTCTGCATCTCTTCCTCCTCCCTGTATTTCCCTGGCTTTAATGTTCTCCCTCATGTAAAGATCCACCCCTCCTCTCTTTCTACCTACTATGTCTGTCCTGAATAGACCATCCCATGGAATGGTGTTATTGTGGTTTCTCTGAAGGTGTTATGCTCTGGTGCAGAGATTATTTGTCCAATAGGTCCCAGGCGGTAGGGATAGGGCCGGTTGTTTTTTCTGTTAGGCCCATGAATTTAGGAGTTCCACAAGGATCTATTTTAGGCTCTATTTTATTTTCTATATCAACTCCTTGCCATCTATTCTTATGTCTTGTAATTGTTTGCTTTATGCTGACGATTTGGTCATTTATGCTCAGGCTAAATCAAATTTCCAGATTACATCTTTACTTGAATCTGATTTCCAAGATGTCTGTAATTGGTTTTCCTGTAACCACATGATTCTCAAAGTAAATAAGACTAAATCATCTCCCTATTCCCTGAAAGATAATCCCATTTTACTGATACATAATACTGTAGGGGTTGAAATTGAGTTTGTAAAAGAGTTTAGATATTTTGGAGTCCTATTGGACCCTGGTTTAACTTTTTCTTTACAGGTAAAAGCTATTAGTAAAAAGATCAATCAAAAATTGGGTATGCTATTTAAATTTAAGAAATACTTTACTGAAGCTACTCATAAATCTGTTGCAACTGGAATATTATTACCACACTTGGATTATGTCACTAGCCTTTATTATAGACATTTAGTTAAAGAGTTCCATACCTTGACTGTGACCTATAATAATATTTATCGATTCATATTTGACTGTCCCTACTGGTCCCATCACTGTTCAGTGTATTCCAGGTTAGGCTGATTTGATTATCTTTGAATGCCAAGTTTATATTTTATTTGGTTGTCAAGTCTTTAAATCTATTTTTTTAAGAACTGGGTATTGTTTATCAGATTTGATTGATGTAAGGCTTTATATCTGCAATATATCTTCTCACAGTGGTACTATTTTAACAAATTTATCATTTTGGTCCAAAGTGGGTTTAAGGTCTTTTTCAGTAGCTGCTCCCCAATTTTGGAATGCATTGCCTATTGAAGTTCATTCTTCCTCCTCACCTAAACTTTCTATTTATTTATTTTTTTCCGTAATTACTTTACTGGCTTTTCTCTCCTTAGTCCCACTCCCGTGCATCCACAACATGATGCGTGCATGTGGAGGCATGCATACGCACCCCTTATGGGATGCCCCACCCTATCAGTCACACCTTTTCCACCTGTGCCTATCACTGGATCTCCATCCGGTGACAGCAGGACTATGGGTGGATGACCCCCTCTTCCCAGGAAAGGAGAACCACTGTTCAATCCTGCTCCCAACCTCCCCCTGAGCTGGCAGCCTGGTGACCTGAGGTCATTCCCTAGCCTGGGTTGCTGGCGTAGTGTAAGGTAAGGCTTCCAGTGCCTCAGCACTCAGCGCCACTGGGCTGGCTCACTTCAACTTTTTAAACATAATTTTAAGGTTTGTTTACATTCTATGGAAGTTTGTAAATGTTTTCTTTAATATTATTGTTCTGTTTTATGTGAATGTTTCTATTTGTTATGTCTATTTGTCAGGTTGGATCTGAAAATGGGCTTGTCCCAGTGTCCATACCCAGTTATCAAATAAATGAAATGAAATGGCTACATCCTAGTCCTGGTTTTCATTGCACCAGGTTGCTGTAATTACTACTATGTACAGGTCTCCTGCTGCCATGGAGACCTCTAGGTTTGCCATCTTGTTGTCCAGACTTCGAGCATTTGCACACATGGCTCTTAAAATTGTACTTCCATCTCCACTCAGCTTGCCCTTTTCTCCTCAACCATTTCCTCCACTATTTTCTTTCCTCTTGTACCTCCCTCTTCCTCTTGGTTTTCTATTTATGTTTGTTCATTTAAGCACTCCTCGTCCTCGGGATACCCACTGCTGACCCTGTAAGCATGTTTGGGGGGGCAGACTATATCTTTCTGCCTTATTCCGCCTCCCCCTCAGCTGGTTTAAATGCTTACTAGAATAGCATTTAAACTGTTCACTGAAGTACTCAGTTCCTCTCCTGGAAGGATGCAGGCTGTCACCCCTGTGCAGGCGTGCATCCGTCCAGGTGGAGCCCCAATCCCCAATGAATATGAATTCCTCTTCTCCACACCAGTTCCTCAACCATGAGCTGAGTGTGGAGCCTCATGTCCTCCCCCTTGTCATGGTCATATTGCTTGGTAAGATAGACCATTGGCACTGTTTTATTGATAACATCCTCATAGTGTGGTGGGGATCTAAGCAGGAGATAAATTCTTTTGTGGGTATCTTGAGAGCAGTAATCCTAATTTGCAGTTCAGTGTTTCAGTGAGTTTAAAAAATATTAGTTACCTTGATCTCAACATTATGAAGCAAGGTATACAGTAGAGATAGGAAGGATCTGCTGTGTGGCAACAATATCAAAGTTGGGGGCCTAACACAAGCCACATTTGTCACCACCTACACACCTATGTTCACAGAAGTGGAGAATGTTCTAAATTGAAACTTGCCTATTGTTAGAACAGACCTGGCCCTTAGGGAGTTGGTTTGGAATCCACCTAGAATGGTATTAACAAGGGGAGAAACATAAGAGACAGGTTAATCCATTCAGTGCAATCTACTCCACCAAAGGTCTCTAGGCGGCTACCACCTCACCCTTATGGTTGTCTCACTTGTGAGCACTGTAAATTCTGTTATGTCATTTGTAATCCTAAAACCTTCATCAACCCCAGAACAGGCTAGACTATTGCTATAAAGGGGTAAATGAACTGTGTGATGGAGGATGTTGTGTGTCTGGCTTGCTAATCTTGTGGGTGGCTCTATGTAGGATAAACTATGAGGCAGAGGAACATGAGTGTGAACATCTGGGCAATACAGCATAAGAATGCAATTGGACAGCATGTGAACCAGATTATAGGTCCCATGGCCTTCTCAGTGAAGTTTGTGGGGCTTGAGAAGCCTGAATAAACAGAAACGGGGTGAGGAGAGGTGGGACTTTTATGCTATTTTCTGTCAATGTGAGAATTTTTGGATCTTTGCAGTTGAGTCCACTAAGTGGCCTGACTGAATTGACAAGCTGGAGAAGACACTCTTCTTGTAACCAATATTGATATGGGTTACTATTTTGTGTTAATTTCCTTAGTTTATTTGGTTAGTTGACTTCTGTAAAATTTTAAATACAGTAAGTACCACTGAATTATCTCCCCTTGATCTTTTTCTAGGTCTTTATTGGGAGTGAGGCTAGCTTTACAAGGGGATTATGAACATACGAACATACAAAACTTGCCAATAGAAACAGGCCTCATGGTCTATCAAGTCTACTTGAATGCACAGCTAGCACCCCTATACTGCAGCTGCTCCACCCCATCCCTCTTCACCCTCAGAAACTGCTTAACACTGTTTATCCAGCCCCCTCCTTGCCCTGTCCCATGCTATTTTGAAACTGCCCACCAGCCTGCATGCCACCACCTCCTCCTCTGGCAGAGCATTCCATTTCAACACTGCCATCTCAGTAAAATAATGCCTCCTCATCTCCTTCCTGAATCTGCCACCCTCCAGTTTTAGCCTGTGCTGCCTCATGTCCATTCACATCCTCATCTTAAACAACCCCTCTGTGCCAGATTTGTTGATCTCCTCATGTATTTGAAAGTTTCAGTCATATCTCCCGATCCCTTCTCTCCTCCAAGGTGTACAAACTCAAGTGTCTCAGCCTTTCATCATAGGTTCTGCTTTCCATCCCCTGTATTATTTTTGTCACCCTACGCTGCACCACCTTGAGCAGCCTGACATCCTTCATCAGGTACGGACACCAGTACTGCATGCAGTTCTCCAAATGAGGCCTGACCAAGGACCTGTACAGGGGCAGGATCACATCCTTGTGTCTGGATGAGAACCCCTGCGCAATGCAGCTCAGCATCCTATTGGCCTTAGCTACAGTCTTCCTGCACTGTGCAGAGTTGTTCATGATCCCCGTTACTATGACTCCTAGATCCTTTTTCTCCTCAGTGATACCCAACCACACCCCACCCAACCAATATTCCCTTCTTAGGTTCTTTGGCCTGAAGTGCATAACTTTGCACTTCTTTGGATTAAAACCCAATTGCTACCTTGCCAACCACTCCTCAAGTCTGGTTAGGTCATCCTGTAGCTTCTGCCACCCCTCTCTGTCATCCACAATAGCCTCCATCTTGGTGTCATCAGTGACAAAACTGATATTGCTCCTAACCCCGTGTGCAATATCCAATATGAACAGACCAAACAATACCAGTCCCAGCACAGAGCTCTGCAGCACACCACTAGTCACTGGCCTAGGAGATGAGAGTTCCCCCTCCACAACCACCTATTGCAGTCTATCTTCCAGCCAATTCTTGATGCGGTTAGCCATCTTATCCCCCATCCCTACATATTTCAGCTTTGCCCTCAGCCACCCGTGAGAGACCAAATCAAAGGCCTTGCTAAAATCCAAATATTGGACATCCACTACATAGCCCTTGTCCAGCTCTCTTGTGACCCAGTCATAGTATTCTATTAGGATGGTCTGGCATGATCTCCCTGAGACAAACCCATGTTGCTGCCCATCCTGAAGCTCAAGGAAGGTTACCTGTCTCTCCTTCAAGATGGCTTCCATAAGTTTACCCACTGTGGAAGTGAGACTGACAGATCTGTAATTACCTGGCTCATCCTTTGTGGATAGGCACCACATGAGCCAACCTCCAGTCCTGCAGCATGCATCCCATGTCCAGGGAGGTGTTGAACAGGTCAGCCAGTGGCCCGGCCAAAACCTCTGCCATCTCCCTCAGCACCCTAGGGTAAATGCCATCTGGACCTGGTGCCTTATCCACTCTAAGTGCCTCCAGACTTTCCAATACCTTGCTTCCCAAAATCACCCCATCAGTCACCTCCTCCCTCCTTGTCCCCACCCTCTAGTCCATGGAGGTAGCAGACCTTCTACCTCCCTTGTGAACGCAGAGCAGAAGTATTCATTCAGTACTTCTGCCTGTTCCTCCTCCTTCTCCACCCACCCCCCATCCTTCTTGATTCAGACTATCCAGTCCCTGCAGTTCCTTTTCTCCCTTACGTATCTGTAAAATTCCATCTCCCACTTCCTGATGCCCTGAGCCAGCCTCAGCTCCTTGGAGGCCTTGGCCTCTCTTACTAACTTGATTTCCTCCTTAGACCTCCTGACATACATCTCCCTGGTCTCCTCCCTCCTGTTTCTTTTCAGTCTCTTAAAAGCCATTCTCTTGGCCCTCACCCCTCCAACACATTCCTGGCCATGCAGCATGGCACCTTAGCCCTGGTCTTCTTGCTCAGAGTCCTGGTGCATGCTTCAGTAACCTCCCTCTGCCCAGACTTTATGATATCGCACTTCTGTTGTGTGTCCATCTCCAACTTAATCTCCTCAAGGCGCCTCCTCAGTATTTTCCTCATTGTCCAAAAGTCCACCTGTCTGAAGACCACTACCCTTGTTGCTGACCCCACAGCCTCCCTGCTCATGTTGAGCATGAACCACACTGAAAGGTGACCACTCCCAGCTAGTGGGTCCTCCACCCATAGCTTCTCACCGTCTCCCCATTTGATAATACCAGGTCCAATGTATTACCTATCCGGGTTGGTTCGCCAACTATCTGCACCAGGTGGCTATCCAGGAATGCATCCAGAAGTACCTGTTCCCTGGCTCTAGAGGTGGCTTCGGTTCCCCAATCCACCTGGTAGGTTGAAGTCCCCCATGATCACCACACTCACCTTACTACTTAAGCATCGAATCTGATCTGCCAACTCACTATCCAACTCCTTGGACTGTGCCGGTGGCCTATACACCACCCCTAGCCTCAGTTTCCTACCCCTTGAATCCAGAAACTGCATCCAAAGTGCCTCTGTTCTCCCTTCCTCCCCCTCATCCCTTGTGCATCTAATGCCATTCTTTATGTAAATCGCCACCCCTCCCTCTTTTCCCACCCTCTGTCCTCCCTATAAACCCCTGTGTCCTGGGATCACCATATCCCAATCCTGGTGTTGGCTGGCCCATGTCTCCATGATGGCCACAATGTCCACCATCCCTATGTTAAAGAGAGCCTGTAGTTCAGCTACTTTGTTACCCAGGCTCCTTGCATTCAGGGAGACCACCCTCAACCCATTACCCACCTTCTCCCTACCCTGCACCCCCTCTACCTGACCCTTCCCTCATGGCCCAATCTCATTACAAACACTGCTGTCATGGGAGTTCATCTCATTCAGATCCGCTACCTGGCAACCTTGCACACTAGCTACACTCGCCTCTCCCCCCCTTCCTAGTTTAAAAAACCCTTGGAAGCTAAGTACTCCTCCAGTTTCTGCTTCAAGACCCCCTGCCTAGCTTTACTCAAGTGCAACCTGTACGCTGTGTATAGGTCACTGTTGGCCCTGTGTTCCCCAGTCTCTCACCAGCCCATATCCATGAGAGTGACCCCACCCCACCAACCAAGAGTTAAACTCCACAGTCCTGCCCTTCCTCACCCTGGGTACTGGAAGCACTTCTGAGAAGGGCACTGAGCACCCAACCTCCATGCACAACTTCCCTAATTCCTCAAATATCTCCCCAATCAACTCTACCGGGCTCTCCCCCAGGTCTTTAGTGCCTACATGCAACACCATGTGAGGTTTTTCTCTTCCCTTCCTGACATGTCTAAGCAAAGCCTGTCCTGCCCTACCCACTGTTAAGCCTGGTATGGATTCCACCCATATCAGACTGTGTCATTCACCCCTCCCTCCACACCTGATCCCCTTTAGCATAGAGTCCCCCATCACTACTACTCTGCCCCCCCTTCCCACCTCTTGCCTTTAACTGCCTGCAAACCTTGTCCCTCCCTTGAGTGTTCATCCTTTCCTGCCCACCAGCACCCAGACCCTCCCCTCTGCACTTCTCCCCTCCAATTCCTGCCAGACCTCTCTTCCCCCATGCCTGCTGTCCGCTCCTGTGGCCAACACACCATCTATAATTCCCCACCTTGCCAAGTGTCACTCCAACTCACCCTTGGGTGCATCCCCCCACTGCTCCCCTGTCCAGACCTACCTGTTGAGCCCTTCCCCCCTCCTCATCTGGACTATTGTCCCCAGCATTCTCACCCTACTACCCTGACTGTTGTCTGCCCTATTCCAGAGGGGACCATCCTCCTCCTCCTCCTCCTCTGCTATTGACACCAGACCCTCATACCTATTTCTTAATCCTACCTCCCTTCTACTGGCATTGTCACTATTGCCACCCTGATATAGACCCGCATTGTGACCTGGGTTCTACTTCCTCCTTTGGGGTTCTCCTCCTCCCATCACTGGGTATCCCTGCTGAAGGACCCTCACATCTTCCTTGGTTTCAGCCTCAGGTTCCTTTGCAGGATTCTTCCACTCCTCCAAAACAGTGAAGGGATTTTTGAGCTGGACTGGATGGTGGATGTGTCTTTGCCCACCTCACCTGAATGTCCCTGAGCCCACCGTAGTCCATCCTGCCATTTGTCTGGGCAGCTGTTGTGGTATTGGCTGGGGACATGGTGGTCTCCGGGTTGGGGCGAGGGTCCCCAGTACTCCTGTCAGCTTGACCCGGAGACTGGCAACCTCTGCCCTCAGCCCAGAGAGGTGCTTGCATATGGGGCAGCACCGCAGTACCCAGAATGTTTGTCTGAAGACTGCTGCACTACATCCACAGCACTTCACCACTCCCTGCATCATCCTGAACCTGCTTACTACTACCACCCCTCCTTCTCAGTTCATTTTTTCTCTTTCCTTTTGTCCCTTTCCTACTAAATTACTCCTCTGCTTTCTGCATCAAGTGCCTTTGCTAACCTAGTTGACTGCTCCCCCCTTGTATTGCTGCTCGTATTCTCAGAAAAGATTGCACTACTTACAGAGCTAGTGTATTGCCTTAAATTAATATTAACATTCAAAAGTAGTGAACCATTACTTCTAATATCTGAAGTATTTTTATGTTTGCTTGAGTGCATGCGCAAGAAACATTATGTGACAGCTTAGGAGAGAAGCGGGTTGTGGAACTGCGGCACTGTGGCAGCCAACGCCAGCACTGCATTTGTGGGCTTGGCACTGCTCACCCAATGCAGGCCCAGTGTCCTGGTGACACTGGTTTTGCAGAAGTGCCACCAACTTGAAACGATTTGGCCACTGCCGTGAGAGGCCACCTCGTTATTACAGTGTCAACCATTCCGCTGCAATGAGGGAGTGACCCTTCATTGCAGGGCAGTACCTTGCCTGGTGTAACATTTCCCTAAACATGGCGGCAGCTTATGCCACCACCTCAGAGCCCCATGAAGGCCAACTGACGGGGGTGCCCAATCCCCCTATCGGCATGCCCACAACCCAGTTCATTTGCTGACAGGGGAGCCCATTCCACATTGGCATAATGTCCCCCCAATTGCTGTGTGCCGAGGGGGTGCCCAACCCCCCCTCTACTCTTGCCCCCCAACACTCTGTATGTGCAGATGGGGGTGCCCAATCCCCGTTGGCTACAGCCCACCCCAAAAAGGCACTCAGGTGGCACACTGGGAGCCCACCCCAGCGTACCAAAAGTCCCTGTAAATAAGAAAACCTTTCCACGATGTTATAAAAATGTTTTTTAAATCTGTTAATTAGAAAACGGTCCCTCGTTAGTCTACCCCAACTCGTGCCCACCCACTGCGCACCCCACCTCCTCACACACACCCTTCACCCCATACTTACCTCTGGAGTCCAGCACGACAATCTTTGGTGGACCGGGAACATGTTGCACTCCTCAAAGCCTACTGTGAACCGAAGAAATACCGGTAAGCTATATAATGGCATAAATGTTTTTTTAACTTATGTGGATATCGTGGGCATTTAGGTACTTTTGGCACCAAATTTTCAACGTGGGGTTGTGACTCTTCCTCATGAATTCAGTCACTGTCGTGGCATTATTTGGTCCCAAAAGGTGATTTTGCAGTCACTGCATGGAATCACCTTTTGGGACCGATTAATCAAATAACAGTGCCACTGTTCATGAGGTGGGCTCTCAAAAAGCCTATGTTACAAATTTAAAATCCAGAAGTGACTGTTTTATGAGCGTGCATTGCGCAGTTTCCATACACACTCGTAACTTTGTGAATTTGTAATATTTTCACTCCAGATGTTCAACATTGACATTTTTCCACACCTACTTAGGAACAGTGTGGCTGTCATTTTGCATATTCTGGCCAAAATGTGTTTTCACACTTCCGGTGCACAATAGCGTGTTGCTGTGGGAAATCAGTGTTCGGGACAGCTTAAGAAAATCACAGTGACACTGTTCATGAGCAGAGGTCCTAAAATGCCTATGTAAAAAATTTGGTGATGAAAGTCCATAAAGTGACTGTGTTTCGAGTGTGCATTGCGCAGTTTCCGCACACCCTGGTAACTTTGAAAATGTGTAATATTTTCATGCCAGATTTTCAACATTGCCATTTTTTCCAACCTCCTTATGAACAGTACAGCTGTCATTTTTCACATCCTGCCTGAAATGTGTTTTTGCACTTCCAGCACAGAGTAACGCGGTCGCAGTGGGAAATCAGTGTTTGGGACAGATTAAGAAAATCACAGTGAGTCGGTTCATGAGCAGAGGTCCTAAAATGCCAATGTTGAAAGTTTGGTGACAAACATCCATAAAATGATTGTGTTACAAGCGTGCATTATGTAGTTTCCACGCATTCTTGTAACTTTGTAAATCTGTGGAATTTTTCACTCCATGTTTTCAAACCTCCTTATGAACAGTACAGCTGTCATTTTTCACATCCTGGCTGAAATGTGTTTTCGCACTTCCAAGCACACAATAGCGCTGTCACCGTGGGAAGTCGGTGTTCGGGACAGATTAAGAAAATCACAATGACGCTGCTCATGAGCAGAGGTGCTAAAGTGACTATTGAAATTTAGTGACAAAAGTCCATAAAATGACTGTATTATGAGCATACATTGCACAGTTTCCACATACCCTCGTAATTTCATGCATTAGCAGTATTTTCACTCCAGATTTTCAACACTGGCATATTTTCACATCTTCTTATGAACAGTACAGCCGTCATTTTTCATATCCTGCCCAAAATATGCATTTACACATCTGGCGCAGAATAGCGTGGTTACTGTGGGAAATCAATACTCAGGACAGATTAAGAAAATCATAGTGACAGTGTTCATGAGCAGAGGTGACAAAATGCCTAAGTTGAAAATTTGGTGAAATAATTCCACTAAATGACTGTGTCACGCACATGCATTGCACATTTTCCACATATGCTGAGAAGTTTGAGCATTTTTTTTTGCAGTTAATCTTTTTATTAGGAGAGTTCAGATTATTACATATGTAGAACCATTAGACCAAATGGCTGACAAAGTGGTTACAAACATGCCACTTAATTCAAACAGCCAAGGCACCATACAAACAACCATATCGGGCTGGTGTACATGTATTACAACTGGCTTAATGAAGTATTAACTGTGAAGCATCATTAAACCTGGAAAATTCTACCATGGGCATACTAAAAAAATCCAGAGAAAGGTATTTACTCACTTTAAAAAGGCGGGCTCAAGAACGACAGAGCATCTTCACATAAGGTGTAGAAACTTGCTTTTGGGGGGGGACCTGTATGACCATCTGGAGGTGGGACACTCAAGATATCTATAAAGAAAAGCCATTGCAGTCTTTTAACAATTAATCAACCATTACTACTAGGGTGGTCATGGGGGTTTCAGTTTGTCCTTCGAATATCTGGAGGGAAAGGCATGGTTACTGTGGTCAACATAGGTTAAATAAGGGGCCCAAAGTGCTTCAAACTAGTTATAACACTGGTTTTTAACACAAGATATCCTGGTCAGGGTGTCCAACCTTTCTATGGCACTGAGCCACTCTACCAGGGATGGAACCTCTAGGAATCTCCAACGATGTATGATAAGATGCTTACATTCTACTGAGGCCTGTATGAGCCACAGTGTAGAGATTTTGGGGAGAGTGAGAACCTCGGGTATAAAACCTAATAGCCAAAGACCAGGATCTGCTGGATGGGACGTCTTTAAGATAAGTGAACAATGTAGGATTACTGCCTCCCAATAGGATTTCAAAGGAGTACATGACCACAGGATGTGAAGCGGATCCGCATCTGGGGCCTCACATCTCCAACAGCAGTCGGAGGAGAGAAGACCCATCTTTTTTAGTTGTGACGGGGTATAGTACCAGAGGTGCAGTATTTCATTCTGTAAAAGAAGGCTTTGGGGAATACAGCAAACCTGGTGAGTTCTCAACCAGCACTGTCACCACTGTAGATCAGTAATGGTGATCTGTAATATGGTGGCCCACTTGGTTTTGGCCGGCAGAGAGGGGTTGGGAGCACTATCTCTTTGAAATCTCTATATAAGACCAGCCTTACCTTTGGAATGCATAATCCAGTCATCTATAGGAAGAGAGGGTTTAACAACTTTACATTTTATACAAGTGACACTGGTGCATCTTATCTTAACTCAAGACTGGTATAGGCTTCTCATCTGAAGTTATTTCCAAAAATCACTGTGGGGGAGGCAATACCTGTTTTGCAAACCCTGGAACGAGTCCATGTCTGAGTGTTCTGGGGATCTCAAGTCTTCAATGTAAAGTATTCCTTTAGAGGCCCAGTCCACCCAGTTCATGGGAGATTTAATAATACAGAGTTTGGGGTTATTCCAGAGAGGGGTATGATTTCCCAAGCCAAGGCATCGAGAGGTTTTGAGCCCCATATTTTTGCCAGGCTTGATGTGCATGATGGACGGAGAGCCAGCCCTTGTGTGGTTTTGGAAGGGGGTGAGATACCAGTGCAGAAACTGAAGGGCACTGCAAGAGATCTCTTTCAATTTGGGACCATGCCGGAGATTGAAGGGGGTGACAGGGACCCTCCTCCTTTAGGGTCTTTGCTACTATAAACGCTATGGAGTACTGAGAGAAGTCAGGTAGGTTCCAGCCTCCCCTCAGGTTTTGAGCCCTCAATTTAGCTCTACTAAATCTAGGTCTGTGCAAACCCCATAAAAAGGAGCTGATCAGAGTATTCAGCTTTTGATTCCATGCATCGGAAAGAAGAAAGGGAATATGGGATAGTAGGTAGTATACTCTAATGGCAAGCAGCATTTTGATCGCAGCAATCTTGCTTGCCAGGAAGAGGTGAAAATGAGCCCATCTGTTCGTGGCAGATTGTAGTTTGGTCACTAGGGGTTTAAATTTTATGTCCATTAAGGATGAGAGTTTGGAGGTAAGCCGAATGTCCAGGTATGTTATTTCGGATCTTGCCCAGGCCAGACCTTGGGAATCCATAACGGCCGATGTAGTAAGAGCATTAAGAAGGAGGATTTCAGACTTTGCTAGATTGATGTTCAAGCCTGAGATTTTACCGAATGTTTGTAATGTAGATAGGATGTGTGGTAGGCTGTGTGGTAGGTCACGGGTCAGGATCAGGCTGTCATCGGCATACAACTTAGTGATATAACTTTTGTCCTTAACCTGAAGTCCATGTATGTGAGGGTGATTTCTGAGAGCTGCCACGAGGGGTTCAATAGCTAAAACAAAAAGTGTGTGTGGGGGGGGAATAATGGGTATCCTTGTCTGGTCCCTCTCTGTAGACAAAATGGTTCAGAGAGGACATTATTGGTAAGGACCCTGGCGGTAGGGCAGGCATTAAGAGTGTTTATCCAAGTGGCAAAGTACGGGCCAAAGTTAAAAGTGTTCATGACTGCGAATAAATATTCCCAGCCTACTGTGTCAAAGGCCTTCTCAAAGTCAATTGTAACCACTGCCGCTGGGGTGGGGAAGGAGGCAGCTATATGTTTTAAGGGTACTAGGGCCCGGATATGATCTGAGCTGATTCAACCCTTAACAAACCCCACCTATGAAGGGTGAACAATCTCTGGAAGGAATTCCTCCAGTCTAGTGGCCAAAACCTTGGCCAGAATCTTGGTATCAGTATTGATTAAAGAAATAGGCCTGTAACTGGAGGGGAGGGAGAGATTTTTACCCTCTTTTGGTAGTATGGTAATTTTACCTCAGATAGGGTAGGAGGGAGCTGCCCACATGAGTGTGCCTCGTTCAACATGTTTGCCAGGGGAGCTGTAATCAAACACTGAACTAGTTTGTAAAAATCCACTGAAAAACCATCCCCCCAGGTGCTTTATGAGAAGCCATCTCTGTAATGGCTCTGCCAATTTCTGCCTCTGTTATGGGTAGGTCTAGTGTGGCTTTCTGTGAGTCAGAAAGCTTAGCGAGGGGCACGGACTCAATAAATTGAGTGTAAGACTCACCGTCCCAACAATCATGGGAAAAGTAAAGAATTTTATAGAACTCGGTCATAGTGTTATTAATAGAGGTGGGGTTCATGGAGAACTTCCCTGACCCGTCACTTAGGCTGGTGATAACTCTTTCAGCTTGTCTTTGTTTTAGCCTATAGGCCAGCAACTTGCTAGCCTTTTCACCCTCAGCTTGGTAACGGTGCTGGGTTCTGTGAATATAGAGCTTGGCCTTCCTGCTGACCAATGTATTGATTTTTAAACGGATGGTAGCCAGAGTGGTTAAAACTGTTGGTGTCTGAAGCACTGAGGGCTTCGCTTTATACTTAGTCTCCATATCTTTTAAAGTGTTCTCTAGCAGGAGAAGTTCCTGGTCCCTCATCTTCTGCCTATATGAGGCAAAGCTTATGATACCTCCCCTAATAGTGGCCTTGTAGGCCTCCCAAGTGCTTGCAGCTAAGGCAGAAGAAGGGGGATTGTGAAGGAAAAATTCTTCTGTAGCCGCCTGAAGCCATTGGGTGACGTCCTTATCATACAGCAGGAGGGGATCCAACCTCCACAGTAGTGATGTGGAGATTTTTAGAGCGGGTATGAAGGTAAAGGATACAGGGGCATGATCGGAGATATATATTTGGGAAATAACTACCCCATAGGCGGCCTCAGAGATGTTAGGAGAAGTGAGCCAATAATCCAATCTACTAGCTATTTGGTGGGGTGCAGAGAAAAAGGAGAAATATTTTACTGAAGGATTCAATACCCTCCACACATCGGACAGCTGATGCAGAGAAATAAGATCTTGCAGTGCCTGCTGCGCTCTACAATGGGGCTTCGGTCTGGCATTGGATCTATCCAGAAGGCTGTCCATTACCAGATTAAAGTCACCTCCCATGAGCAACTCAGGATTGTCATACGATATATCCATGAGTTTTTGTGAAATAGAGTAAAAAGATTCAGGAGAATCCTCGATGGGACCATATATATTTGCAAGGATCAGGGGCCAGAGGGTGTAGAGACCTTCAGAATGATCCACCTACCATCTCCCCTCTGTAAACCTCTTTAGACTGCCATTGCAGTGATTTATGTAACAAAATGGATACACCCCATTTGGCTGATTTTGCCATGCAATGAGCTTCTGCACCCACACTATCCCTCACCAACTTCACAGCTTCTTTGGAACCTAATTTAGTCTCTTGTAAAAAAGCGACTTGGGTGCCCAATATATTTAGCCAGGACAGTACCGCTTTTCTCTTTATGGGAGAATTCAAACCCCTGACATTCCAAGTAGTGGTTGTGATATCTGAAAACTTAGCCATTGTCAGGATGTTTCCATTTTGCATGCCAACAACTATGAATAAACACTGATGCTAAGTAGAGTGTTAGCTGAAAGCTAATATGAATATTCCAATAACTAAATAAGGGTCCCCACCCTAACTCAAGCAGCCCAACAGGCCTAAACAGGGCCACAATATGTTCTCTGCAGGTCCTAATAAACACTGAAATCACATTTATAACTATCAGTAAACCTGATAGGACAATGAAGAGAAAAGAAAACCTGTATACCACCCTTGAGTGTCCCGGATGTTTCCAGAGTACCAATGGAATCCAGGGGGTTAGGTTAGGTAAGTTAAAGAGCAGCTCCTCAGCTGAAAGGTAGGTCAGCATGCTGAATAGATGCTGAGGTGCCCCACTAAGAACAGAGTGGGGGGTGTAGTCTGTTTTCGACCAGGGAAGGGGCAAATGCACCATCAACTCCTAGTGACCCAAGACTATCCCCTGGGGTGGGGGGGAGTGTGAAAAACCTGTGGGATTAGGGTTGCATAAGGAGGACAGCACTGTACGTGCATCTCTAGCCATCAAAAACATTGTAAAGGGGGTGCCAGTTCTCCATATCCTGGAACAAATACACCCACACCAATCCTAAACTAGCTTTCACCAATAGGTAGAAAGAGCAGATTGAGCCAGAATGTATTGAAAATTATAATGACATTAAGATTCTTTCCGCTTACTAAAGAAAAGAAAAGAAAATAGGTACCTCTACTGGAATGGTAGGTGCAATTAACTATACATTGCAGTGTCACAAATACTATCACCATGGTGATATCATTGCAATATCAGGGCCCCTAGGGTGTAAGAATGAGAGGGACATTCATAATCCAGACACCCCTTGAAATATAATGGCCACTAACACCAGTGGGCTTGTGCCTGGAAATAAGTCCATAGTAAACCTTCTGAAGCCATATTAGCTCCCAAGAAGTCTCAGGCTTTAAACATATTCCATATGGCAACATTCTGCAGACAGCCCACATTCTATAGATTCTTACTCTACTCCACATGAGAGCTATCTCCTGAGTGCCAGAGTACCTTATGTGTACAAGGCAGCAGCCCCGATCTGCGGGAGAAGCCTCGGGGATTAAAATTCCAGAAAAGTTACAGGGTAACATGTCAGGGGCTTGTAATATGGAGCTAAATCAAATCCCCTCACCTGAAATCATGCAGGAACCTGCTGGCAATTAAAAACTAAACAGAACGAAGGGGCGACAACCACTGATGCTACATAGTGTAGCAGCAGGGCTACCCTGTAAAGCGCGTAACAGCAATATCTCCTCAACAAAGGAGATTAACATAAAACTAGGAGCCCAACTACTTACATTTTAATCACAGATCAGGCCGGACTGTACACGGCACATTTAATCCAGGACCTGAACGTCATTTGCGAGTCGCAGAGAGTGAGCGGTGCGGCTGGAGAAGGAATGGTGAAAAGGGTCTGGGGCTCATAGTAATGGGGACTCAGCATACATCGCACAAGGTGGATGTTATGGCCTGGCCCTAGGAAAGGAGGCATTACACTGAGGACAAGCCAGGGAAGCCCTGGATTTCCAGCTGCCCCATATACCACAGCAAAACATTTGTCAAAATTACATAACCCTGGGACCTTTACCCCTCTTGCGGCTTCACCAATAAAGACGAGGAGCTCTTGCCTTCCCGTGGACTTCAAGATTCAACTGCCCAGTCTGTCTCGAAGGGAGCCCTTTCAGCCAGCCCCTCAGCATTATCCAGGTGGAGTACATCTTCGTGGCTGGTGCTGCTGTCGGGCATAACCAGAGCTGCTGGCAACAAATCTCTGAGCGGCTCATATCTGTTGGACAGCTTCACGGGCGTGGAGTAGGTGAAGGAGCCATTGTTTCCTGAAGCCAGTGGGACCTGCTGCTGGCTCTTCAAGTGATTCCTTCGTGGTTTCTCAGTGGAAGGCAGAGAGGGCTTCCCCGACTTGCCAGGAGCTTTCTTTCGTTGTCTACCCCTATGCTGCTTCAGCCACTCGGGTCTTCCAGTTGGCGCTGTGGGGGGCATAGAGTTTCGACCCTGAGAGCCTTTGGGAGGAGCAGAGGTATCCATGAACGACGTGGCATCACCACGAGGCGGAGGGGTGGACTTTCGTTGTGGCCCAGCTTCACCACTGATGTCCTCCAAGAAGAGTTCTACCTCAGCTGGGGAGTTAAAGGTAAGCTGCTCACCCTTATACAGTACATGTAGTTGCAAAGGGTATCTTAGAGAGGTCGGAAGTTTTAACTTGTAAAGGGCATGCTTTACCGGACCATAGACTCTACGTCTCCGGGATAAGTCATATGAATAGTCCTGGAATATCTGAATGGGAGCCCCATCCCAATGAAGCATTCTGAGGTCTCTAGCAGCTTTCAGACATAGTTCTTTAACTGGGTATCTGGCAAATTTACACAGTATTGGGCAAGGACGGTCCCCAGGCTGAGGCTTTGGGGCTAGTGACCTGTGGGCCCTCTCTAGCTCCAAGGGAGGGGGGTTGTTCAGTTTAAGCATTATTGGAAGAGAAGTTTGCAAAAAGGAGATCATATCTGGGCCCTCAGTCCCCTCCAGGAGCCCCACAATCCAAATGTTTTTTCTTCTCCCTCGATTTTCAAGGTCATCAACCTTGGCCAGTAGATACTGTATCTGGTTATGATGGTCCCTAGTTTGGAGAAATTGGTCATGTAGGATTTGGTCTTGCTGTTTAATTTGAAGTTCGGTATCCACCACTCTAGAGGTTAACTTCTCAACGTCCTTTTTAGTGTTAGAGGTGGTGGAAATGAGTGCTGCTGTATTCAATAATACTTTATTTAGTTGTTGGTCCACTGTCTGAGTAAGGGGGATCTGAGGCTTATTAGAGTGGGCCATCTCCTTTCTTGGGACTGCTGCCCTACTGGAGCCTGGTGGTTTGCAAATGTCTTGCAGGCCTGAGGTAGCAATTAGAAAAATCTTCAACAGACAATAAAATAGCAATCCCTTGTCCGATTTACTCACTTTAGGTAGATTTAACTTCGGCTCGATGTACAGAATGCAAATCCAGAGAAACATCCTGGAGATATGGGTGCTGAGAATTCGGATGTAACAGGATGGATAAGAGTGGAACTGCAGCAGCTTAGTTACACAACTTCCATCTTGGCTGGTTCGAAATTTGAGCATTTTTAATATTTTCTCTACAGATGTTCAATATTGTCATCTCTTCACACCTCCCTATGAATTGTACAGCTGTCATTCTTCACATCCTGCTCAATCTGTGTTTTTGTACATCTGGTGCAGAATGGCACGGTCTCTGTGGGAACTCAAAGTTCGGGACACATTAACAAAATCACAGTGCCACTGTTCAGAAGAAGAGGTCCTAAATGATTTCATGAGGTGGGGGTCACAAAAAGACCATGTTGAAAATCTGTAGTGCAAATACCAACAAACGCCTGGGGCATTAGGGTTTCTAACCATAACGTTCCACCCTGTACAGACTGACAGGCATCAGGGGTGTGCCTTTAAATTGCCGACAGTAATGCTCATGCCATTCCACCCCCCACCCCACAACCAGTGACAGGCATTGATGTGTGCCTTGGACTCTTTGGTCCAAGAGTTCACCCCATTCTCCTATGCTGCACTCATTTCAGCATATGTCCTTATGGAATGGGGTAACTGTAAAGCCGAACACACCAAGGCACACCTCGATACTTGTCAGTGTTTGCAGGATAGGGTGAGGTAAAATGACATGAATGATATGGGTGACGACCCAAACACATATTCCAATGCCTGTCCGTCTCTGCAGGTGGAGGTGGGGATGGCGTGAAGTTCAATACTTCACTGCCATTCCTATTCTGCATCTGTCTAACTCCTACATTTCCAATCCTAATACCAGCAAGCAATCATTTGGCATTGACAAATGCTTGTTTCTTTTTCCTTTTGTTAATTAGAAGATTTTCTACATGACAGCACTTGGTTTGATGTGTGAAACACTACTCTGCCTAACCACTGACAAAGCTACTTCTGTTCCTCCTCATACAATATCAGACATATGATCTCACTGTCTGTGGCACCACAACTGACTAAGAAGAGCCAATCACCTGCTACCAGATTGGTCACTGGTGTTGTCACGATAAGTGAGGTCACAGCGCTGATAAGCTATAAAGGTTCCATGTCAAAAGAGCAAAAAAAACCAACACTGACCATATGAGCGAACACAAATGAGTGTGAGCAAATACAGCAAATATCAAAAACAGCAAATGTCAAAACAGCGGCTTCAGTATAAAAAAAAGTAAGAGTATCTAACACACTAATAAAACACTACACTATATTGCCCACCGTATCCCCCTTACTATTAATGACCATCTCAGAGATCACACTAATTACTACTGCAGCCTAAATACCGTCCCACCACAAGTCACTCTCACTGACATTACATTCACTATTAAGCACAACTCCCTAAAATGACGTGCTATTCTTCCATCGCTCAAATTGAGTCACTCAAAAGCATTTCCTCATTTTATGAGATATCATCTAGGAAGAGGAACAGTATTAGAAATGTCAGTCTCTAGGTAAAGTACTGCTCTTCACATCACATCTAATGGTTGGTAATTATCACCCTATATCAACAGTATTTATCTGCACTTTAGAAGGTACAGGAAAGGATTGTTCATTCATAGTTGCCGGAATATATAGAGCAATATGGCCTCCTGTGTAATGAACAACATGGTTTTCACAAAGGCTATGGTACAGGTACCACCCTGGTCAAGTTCACAAACACCATTTATGAGGCTTTGGATATTGGCTGTCCAAGGAATTTGATCTGGTTGACCATGGTGCATTAATGCAGGAAGTGGAGTTACTGGGTTTTGGCACATCTTCATTAAACTGGATCTCAGATTACTTGTTCAATAGGAGACGAGTTGTTAAACTGGGTTTTATTTTTTCTGACAAATTTATAATTCCCTGTGGTGTACTGCAGGGATCTATCTTGGGGCTACACAATAAGTTGGGGCCATTACTGTTTTTTCTTCCATATATATATTTTATACAAACATACAAAATTGCCAGCAGAATCAGGCTGTAATGGTCTAGCTAGTCTGCTCGAGTGTTCAGCTCAGCTTACATCTCTGGAGCTGCCCCAACCCCCCATTTATCTCCTGATCTCCCCCAGCAGTCCCCTTCTAATTGACTCCCCCAGCTCCATTACTGGCTCCTCTGGGACTGATCTTCACCAGGGTCCTCTGCCACCAGTGCGGGGTCTGTCGAGGGTCAGTCATCATCCTGCTGCCTGGGGAGGTTTTTCCTCTGATTTTCTCCCTGTGCCCACAGACATGCAATGGGTGCAATGCCTGAGCTCTGTCTCTGCATAGATCACCCAAGCATCCTGAATGTGGAATCCCTTCCCTACGTGGTGGCATACATGTGCTGGCACACAGCCACTGCTAGGTGTCAGGCAAGCAGCTTGCCACACCAGCCCCCCTCCTGAAAGAATGAGAGCTGTTCTAGGGATGCTCAGTCATTCCTCTCCCTGCTGGCCTCCAAGCAACCCGAGTCCATTCCCTACCATGGGACACTGGTGTGCCAGGAAGTAAGGCATCCAACACCTCAGTCCTCCATGCCACTGGGCTGGCCTGTGGCCATTACTTTTTAAATGATTTATTAATGATACACAGTTACACAAGCAAATAGGATGCTGGGATGCATAGGCAGGGGCATCACCTGCAGGAAAAGGGAGGTCATGATTCCACTATACAAGACACTAGTGAGGCACCACCTGGAGTACAGTGTACAGTTCTGGAGACCTTACCTACGTAAGGACATAGACGGGGTAGAGAAGATTCAGAGGAGGGCAACAAAGATGGTACATGGATTGCATCACAAGTCCTATGAGGTCAGGTTGAAAGAACTGAATATGTACTCCCTGGAGGAGAGGAGGGAGAGAGGGAACATGATAGAGACATACAAGTATCTTACAGGGAGGAACAGGGTGCAAGAATACACTATTTTTAAGCAAAAAAGGTGTTCCAGGACTAGAGGGCATGGGATGAAGTTGGAGGGAGGACGATTCAGAGGAAATGTGAGGAAGAATTTATTCACAGAATGGGTGGTGGACAAGTGGAACACCCTGCCTGAGGAAGTGGTGGGGGCTGAAACAATCACGGGATTTAAGAATGCATGGGATAGACATAAAGGAATTTTAGAGGTCAGGGGTAAGGGGCAACAGAGTTCTAGGAAAACATAAACTGAAGTTACAAACTCAAATGGGCAGACTAGGTGGGCCATAGGCCCTTATCTGCTGACACTGTCTATGTATCTATGTATCTCAAAAGTATGTTCCTCAGCAAATATATTGTTATATGCTGACAATGTGCTCCTTTTTGTTCAGTCAAAAATCATTGATAAAATTAGTATTACTCTCCAAGCAGAATTTTATAATTTACATGTATGGTTCGTGATGAAGAACTTGCTACTTTTTTATCTCTGGCAAATGTTGCTTTTAGAATTTTACACAAAGGGGCATTATCCTGCTTGGCAAATTTATTTAAGGAGTATAATTTTAACAATAGCTCTCATTCTAAAGCAAATAAGTTGTTACATGTTTCTCATACAAAAACTTAATTTGGTTAAAATTCTTTCAATTATAGGGCATCCTGTTTGTGGAATACTATACCAGTCTAGATCACATCCTCATCTTCACCAGTTAGGTTTAATTTGCATTGAAAGAGTAGTTCCACAAGCTATGTGTTTGTAAATGTTATAACTGAACTATCATATATAATAAGCACTTTTATACTACTTAGCATTTTACTGTGTGTGTGTATATGTACAGTATATTATGTGATGGATGTGATATACATTACGTATACGTAATTGCTGGACCACATGGCCACTATTGCCAGGAAAAACAAACTTCTAATTCTCGGGGATATGAATGTTAATTGGTTGAGCAAATCCAATGACACTCTGCAGTCCCTGGTGCAGAGTTATAACCTGCATCAGGTCATTACTGACCCTATGAGAGTGTCAGCAAATGCTAGTTCCAGCACCCTCATTGATTGTGACCTAACAAATCATATGGATAGAGTTGTGGTGGCAGGAACTCTGCCTGACTCTAAAAGTGATCATGCTCCTATATTCTGGAGTCCCTCTGCAGTCTCCTTTTCTCCTCCACGCTACATATCCTTCAGGAACTATGCCAACTTGAACCAGGCCCGTTTTCTCTATGATACCTCTCAGAGTAACTGGTCCCGTTTTCAGCTCCCTAAGTACGGAATATGCCCTCCACTCTTTCCTGAGTGAATTCATATCTGTTCAAGAAAAACACACACTCCCCTTCTCACTCACCGTGTACAAGGTAAGCAAACCAGATGGCTGCATAAGGACCTCCACTCATCTCTCAAGGATAGGGATAAATGCTAGAAAAAGCACAAAATAACTGGACTCCAAGCTGACTATCATGCCTATAGGGAACAGTGTACAAAGTGCAAAAAACTAATTAGGCATGCAAAAAGCCAGCATTGTAAGGGCCTGTTAGTAGGCACAGCCGGTGACCCCAGGAAATTTTGGTCACATATTAAATCTTTCCTCGACTCTAAGCAAACACACAGAGACAGCAACATGATACTGAAAGGTGTGCACTGTACGGACTCAAACACAATTGCTAACGCATTTAATACTCACTTTTCAGACCTCTCCAATTATACCTCTACTTTCCCACCTGCGGACTTAAAGCCTGAATCCCCCACCCCACCCCACAGGATGTACCGAGAGGCCATCATTCTACTTTAGAGCTGTCTTTAAAAAGGATGTCATAAATCTTCTCAATGCCATATCAGATAGTACTGCTGTTGGGTCTGACTGCCTAGAACCAAAACTCTTAAAACTGGCTGTCCCCTTCATTGAGGAACATCTAACCAGAATATTCAATATGTCCCTTGGTGAGGGCACTGTACCTAATATATGTAAACTGGCCAGAATTATGCCAGTTTTTAAAAAGGGTGACAAGAAAGACACTGAATTATAGGCCAATAACAATACTGTCAGTCTTAAATAAAGTACTCGAGAAGCTTGTTGCAGCGCAGGTGATGGAATACCTCACCAGATGTGACTTCTTCTCTACAAATCAACATGGTTTCAGAAAAGACCATAGTACCCAGAGTGCTTTACTACAGCTAACCAGTTTGCTTTACTACAGCTGACCAATGACACACTTCATGCCATGGATCAAGGCCTCCAAACCAGTGCAGTATTCATTGACCTAATGAAGGCGTTTGATCTAGTTGATCATACACTTCTGCTAGCTAACCTCCTTTCCCTGGGTGTTTTGCCTAAATCTATAAGCTGGTTTCATGGCTATTTAGCCAATAGGACACAAGTTGTTAAATTCAATTTGGCTACCTCAGACAAAACTATCATTGATGTTGGTGTACCACAGAGATCTATCCTTAGACCTCTTCTCGTCTCAATCTATATCAATAATATAATGCAAAACACGTCCTGTTTATCATTGCTGTATGCTGATCAACCAAAAACTTTCCATGGATTTCCTAAATATCCAATCCTGGATCACCAACAACAGGCTTGTTCTCAATATTGGGAAAACTCAGGCTATGCTTTTTGGATCACCTGCCAAGCTAAACAATAGTCTGGATCTTTTTAGAGTCTCATGTGTTGACGGTACCCGTTTGGAGGTGGTAAACTCCTTTAAATACCTGGGTGTCTTACTTGATGAATAGCTTTGCTATGAGCCTCATCTCACTGCTATGTGTAAGGCTGTTAATGCTAAACTGGGGTTAGCCTATAAAACAAGCCATATTCTAACCCCTTCTGCATGGTTGGCCATTGCCAGAGGAATCCTACTCCTGTTGCTCACTTATGGAGCCATAGTCTACTGCAGTGCATCAGAGTCTTCTCTTCACAGATGGGATACAACTTACAATAATATATGTTGATATGCCTCTGCATCCTGTAGGCTAAAACAACACTGCCGGCTATACGCAGACCTAAATGGCCCTCTCCTATGGCCCACCAGCTCCTATCTCTTGGGAATCTTCTGGACCGTATCATTAGGTCCAACATGCCTAGCTCCCTTGCCTCCAAGATTACCCCTCAGTTTACCTCCTATGGCCTCTGATCTGCTGACTGTTTCTTGCTCCACATCCCTAGATGCAAAACTACCAAAGGTAAATCAGGATTCTCACATGTGGCCCCCAGTTTTTTTGCAACTCGCTGCCCCTTAATGTAAGCAAGACCCCTAGCCATGCTACTTTTAAGAAAAGGCATCACTCTCTCCTCAATGTACATGCCAAGTGCACCTTTTTCAACCCACCCTAGGTCTTGGCTACCCTCACTATGCTGCTATGAATTTCCTCTTGTATTACTACTACTCTGCATCTATCTACCTCCCCCACCTCTTCTACTATGCCTCCTCTTCTCACCCCTTATTTCTCTCCTCATCTCTCTCTTTATCCATCTCTCTCTCCCTCTCTCTCTGTGCTATATCCTACAGTTTCATATTTCCATTTCCCTGCCTTCCTGCTCCTCTTTTCTTTGTATATTGTATGAAGTTAGCTGGTTGTATGACATACTCGATCCGAACTTTACTCCTTGGCACTTCTGTACTTTAAATTGTACACTACCCTCACTAGAAACAGATACATTTACCATATGCTGCTATAATATTCTTACTGTGCTGTGGGACTGAAACTGTGAAAACTGTTACTCACTCCTCCTGAAATTCCTATGTTGTATGTTTTTTAGACACTGTATCCTGCTTTGTACCTATGTACCTGTACCTCCGCATGTTGTGATCTCCTGGGTTGTGCCTGTAAATAGTCACTTCCTACCGTTAAACCTGTGCACTTCTCATATGTGTGTATAATATTCTTAATGTGCTGTGGGACCAAAACTGTGAAAACTGTTATCCACTCCTCCTGAAATCCCTATGTTTGTATATTTTTGGCACTACACTTGCTCTGTACCTGTGTACCTGTACCTCCCTATGTTGTGACCTCTTGGGTCATTCCTGAAAATAGTCATGTCTGTGTCTAGTGCACCTACCTGGTTACCAAAAACTAAATAAATAAAAATAAAAAAAATTACCTTTAATACAATGGTATATGGGTCATGCCGGAAAAAGGTGCACTTGGCACCAGTGCATCTGTCTGGTTAACAAAATAAAAATGAACAACACAAGCAAACCAGGTAGAAAACCTTCTAATAAGCTAAAAGAAAAAGGAAAATACACATCTGACTACTTTCAAAAATTAATACCGTTTTCTGCCTACTCTTTTTGGTGCTACAAGCTCAATAAATTCTAGTGTGATCAATAACTGATGAATTATCATGTTGGAAATCCAAGTATCAACATGCAGTAGTTACAATGTAGAGAACTGCACATATCTGAAATTCTGGGCATTATGTTCTGTTTTAACTTGTTTTTAATAGGATGAGACAGAATTTTGCATTTTCATGCTCTTTGTCATACTGTAAGACTTTTTGTATTTATGGTAGGTCACCATGCACCCCTGTGTATTTTACATATTTTATGTATACTGTTCAAGTTCCTGGTTATATGAGGCCTGTTCAGGAGAGGGAGTGTATCCATTGACATAGTGCCATTTGCAGTGCAAAATACATGAGGTGACCAGTGGGGGCTGCTTTGTTTACCTGCATCCGAGCTTCCTGCATGTTTATTTTATTTATTTACTTATGACTTTGATAACCGGGTGAGTGCACTGATCCCAGGGACCTTTTTCAGGCATGACCCAGGCCATAACACATGGCCTAGGGTGACAGTGGAGTACAAGGTAACAGTAACACACATGAAAAAGATTTGATACAAGCAACAATAGTAGACACAATATACAGGTTTGATACATAGGTCCATTTGAGAACCTATGTTGTTTATGTTTAGAGTTTGCACTTTAATGAAAAACTGTACTTTGAAGGAAAAAAAGCATTATTGCTTCTGTAGTCAAGTCAGTGCACCTGTTACAGCTGTTGGGTGTCAACTCCTTTTCTGAGGCTGTATAAACATGACCACTCATCCTTGTGGACAAACAATATTGCTATCAAACTAGATGAACTGAATCAACCCAAACCTAATTTTATATGAGAAGCACCCAAAACCTGAAAGTATCACATAGGCAGGCTAACTACTGCCATGAAAAGCTAAAGCAGCCAAAAAAAAAAAAAACATACACAAACTGGCACACAAAACCATGAAAATAAAAAAAACTAAAGTACTGCTGCATGTACTAAACATGCGTTTTTATTGCAGTGAAGGATGCATAGCAGGTGGCCCCATAATAAAGAGTCGTGCGACTCGAAGCACTGCACAAGACCAGTTTTAGACCTAACTATGCCCCACGTAGAAATACTTGTGGTACCCCTTCTCCACTCCCCTCTGCCCCACTTCTCATCCAAAAAGTAGTAATAATTCTATGAATACAAAGGTGACAACAACCATTTTGTTTTTTATAATGTTTTTTGCAGTTCAAGCTGATGTCTGCTTATTCTTTCTGCTTTAGTCTGCCCTTTCTGTGCTGGCATGCCATGTGGCTGGTTCCTAGCACCACCTCTGCGCATTAGTGCTGCACCTCCTTCATCACAATAAACACATTGGTTTAGCACTTGCTGCAGTAATTTATTTTTTATTTTCAGGGTTTACATGCACCTAATTTCAACGCACCCTTGCATTTATACTGTAGGATTCCACCAATCACAATACATGATACTCTGTAACACAATAATACTCTTTAACATCTTCATCACTGATATAGCAGAGGAGGTTGAGAGCAAGTTGAGCCTGTTTGCGGGCTCAACAAATACTGGTGCAGTAGTGAACAAGGGGGAGGAGGTGAAGGTGCTCTAAAAAGATTTGGACACACCGGAAAAGTGGTCAAAAACATGGCAGCTGGGATTCAATGTGGAAAAGTGCAAAGTCATGCACTTAGGGTCAAAGAACCCCAGGTACAGCTACCGTTTAGGTGGCGAAAGGTGGAAGATCACTGAGGAAGGAAAGGATCTTGGGGTAATGGTAACAGGGAATGTGAATGACACAATTCAGTGCAGAAGGGTGGCTGCCAAGGCAAACAAGTTGTTGAGGTGCACTGCAAGAGGAATCACCTTAAGGACTGAGAAAGTGATCCTGCCACTGCACAGATCTCCTGGGGGGGGAGGCAGAGAAAGGCAACCAAAATGATTACTAGGATGAAGGAGAAGACCTATAAGAATAGACTGAGTGAGCTTAACATGTACTCCCTGGAGGACAGACAGGACAAGGGGGATATGATTGAGACCTTTAAATACCTAAGAGGCACAAATATTACTGGTACAAAGTGCATGTTCTGGCTAAAAGGAGGGGTCAGGGGGGTACAGTATGAAACTGGAGGGGAGGTTCAGAAGGAGATGAAAAGCACTACTTCACGGAGCAGTGGTGGCAGCATGGAATGTATTCCCTGAGGAGCTGGTCTCTCAGAAGACAGTGGATGGCTTCAAAGGGGTTTGGATAGTGTCAATGGCAAAATAACTGTAGTTAGTAGCTTGACTCAAGGGAAGAGCTCAACCAAAATGAGGAAAATGAGCGGGGGGTTGGCAGCAGTGGAATAAACCATGCTGTGATTTTGATCAGACAAGATGGACTGTTTAGACCTGTATCTTTTTAATTTTTTATTTAAGTCTAGGATTACAAAAGTACCTTCGAGCCGAGGCTCTTTTACAAAGGGTCCACATCACTAAGAACAGACAATACAGTTACAGAGTAAACTAAACATGACACCAATGGTAATAACAACTTGGTTTCAAGTACAATTACATGACATATTAAAATCACAATAGGATGTTGAATTAAAACATAGGCGAGGGGAAAGGAGAGATGATGGGGTGGGACAGAATAAAGCAGCCTAGTGGGCTCTGTCAGGACAGAGTATTTCTGAATGCAAATGTTGAGCATGGGAAAAAATAAAGAATAAAGAAGTGCTTGGAGTGGGGTCAGCATGGGCAGTGGAGGTTAAGGGCAGCTGCAGAAATGACAGTCGATCAGCTAAGGCAGTCACAGGTGCTAGATGCAATGAGGGAGTGACAGAGTTTCTTCTTGAAGGTGCCCAGAGTTGGTGAGGCAGTGATGTCACTGGTAAGATTATTGAGCCAGCTGGGTGCCCTGTATGAAAATGACCTTTGACCTTGGCTGGTACAACAATGAGGGATTTGCAGTAGTTGTGGTTTTGAGCTCCTGGTGTTACAGTTGTTTACTCTGGTCTTAAGAAGGGAGCAGACCCCTGGGGAGCATTGCCCATCATTATTTACTTGGCTGTGATGCAGGTTTGATACTGAAGTCAGTTGCTGAGTTGCAGCCATCCAGTTTGAGAGTAGAGGTCACAGGTATGGGTGAGATGGTGGGCTCCAGTGATGAGACGACATGCTTTATTTAGGGTGGCAGCAACTCGTTTGAGTGTGGAGCCAGTGGCAGTGCCATAAACTATGAGTCCATAGTCAATAATGCTCACAATGGAGCTTTGAACAGCAATAGACAGTGCTTCAGAGGTTAGATGTTTTTGGTGATGGAACAGAAGGCCCAGCCCGATGTTTGCCATCTTTGCAACATTATTGATAAGGGATGGCATAGGAGAGTTTGGAGTCAAGGGTGATGCCAAGATATTTGAAGGTATCGACTTGATCAAGGGTGACAGCTTGTTTGGTATTCACGGTGAGGGGATAATGATTATTTTTGTTTTGTGAACTACTGAAAAGCATGGCCTTAGTTTTTTTCTGGTTTAGTAACAGTTTATGCTGCAAGAACCAGTTTTCAACTGATGTGAAACCTCGTTGGAGGTTGCCTTGCAGTTTTTCTGGATCATGATGGGAGGGAAGGATAACTGCATCATCTGCGTAGAGTATAATTTGTTCTGGACAGGAATCTGGCAGTGTGTTCAGGAATAGGCTAAAGAGGAGGGGGTCCTGAATTGACCCTTGTGGAACATCAGAGAGGACCGGTCTGGCATCAGAGACTGTTTCATCTATTTTTACTCTTTGGGACTGGTTGTCTAGGTAGCTATTGAACCAATCAACTGAATTGGGTGAGAGCCCAGCCTTCCATAGTTGGACAAGCAGGAGATGGTGGTTGACGGTATCAAAAGCCTTAGTTAGATCGATGAAAGCAGCCCCTGTTAGTTTACCATTGTCCAAAGAGTGGTGAATGACTCCGGTGAATTTGAATAATGCTGTGGAAGTACTGTGACCCTTTCTAAAGCTGTGTTGTTGCTTGCACAGGATGTTGTGTATGTCCAGGAATTCAGTAAGCTGGTCAGCAGCAATAAGTTCCAGGGCATTGGAGAGTGGGGGTAGGATGGAGATTGGATGGAAATTTCCATGGGCAGTTTTGATGCCACTTTTGTGTATGGGGTCACAGTGGCCAGTTTCCATTTGTCTGGGAACTGGCTGAGGCTGAGGGAAAGGTTAAAAATCTTAGTCAGTGGCCTGAGGACTTCTTCAAGGGTGAGGGATAGAAGTTTGAGGTCAAGTGAGTCACTGCTGGATCTGGACTTTGTGATAGCTTTGGTAACATAGGTGCGGACCTGGCACATCTTGACTGATTTAAAGTAAAAAGGAGGGTGACTAGTAGGGGCAGAGGAGATTGGGGGCAATGAAGTGTCCTCTTCTCTAAAAAAATTGGGGGGGAAGTACAGAACTAAGGTCAGTGAAAGCAGTATTGAACGTATCAGCAATGATTTTCGGGTCAAGTGTGGTAACACCATCTATGCAGAGCATGAATGGGGGGGATTTGGACTGATCCCGGTGACTTCTTTAATGTTTTTCCAGAAATCTCTTCCGTTTCCCCAGGAATTTGTGAGAGCGCTCTTGAAATAGGCAGATTTCGTTTGCCGGATGGCTTTGGTGCAGTCATTTCAAGCACATTTATAGTTAGAGATCTGTTTGCCTCCCAGAGTTTCTAGCTAGTTCCCAAAGATGGTCCCTTTCTTTTAGTCACCTTAGGAGGTCTCCTGAGAGCCAGGGGTTGGAGAGGGCTTTTACTTTTCACTTTTAAGAGGTGCGAATATATTGCAGGCTCCACTAAAGGTTTTGATAAAGTGGTCCAGGGTGGTGTTTACATCTGTTGCAGTGAAAATTGGTGACCAATCCAGTTGGAGGAGGTGGGCTTTGAGATAAGTTAGATGGCCACGGGGCATGACTCTGCTGGTTATGGTTTTCAGGGGCGGCTTAATGAATTTATTTGACCAGGTGCAGCTGACAGGGGAGTTGTCACTGATTACGTCCGGGAGGACAGTGGAGTTGGAAATCCGGGAGGGGTGACTGGTAAGGATCCAATCCAGAAGGGTGCTGGTTCCCGGTTTATAGTTTTTTCTGGTTGGGGAGTCAGCCATCTGGGTGAGGTTTGCCACTGCTATAGAATCCTTGTGAGCCGCTGCCTCAGCAGCAGGCCAATTTATATTAAAGTCCCCAATAAGGATAGACTCAGTGTCCGGTGGGAGAGACCTGACATCTGCTGGCTTCTTTTGTATATTCATATGTTTGTATGATTTTTCTTATTAGATAACAGTAACTTACTTATAATTATTAACTAGCTGTCATTATATCTGGATATCCATGTTGTAATCTGCTGTTATGACCAGCCAGTTATAATGGCTAGTGAGGGACAGCTAAGAGCTGTCAATCAATAGACAGCAGTGTGAGCACATTGTGTGAAAACTGCTGACTGCAACTGCTAAAACTGCTGCCAAGGTCAAGGCAGAAATGTAAAATGTTTTTCCCAGCCCCGTGATAGGCAACTGTAGAAAACAGGAAGTACTTGGCGTTCAGCACTAGGCATGCCAGACCAGTGCTGAAAAGAAACTGAAGGTCAGTAAAGTCAGCAATTATACAAAATAACGTACGGATAAGGGTGCAGTTTTGTTTACACACACCTTCGGTGTGTGATGCCTTAATAAACCTATTGAACTTCGCTCCTGGGTTTAATTTTTTTTTTTTTTTATTTATTTAGCTTTTGTTGACTGGGTAAGTGCACTAGACAAATCCTGCCTATTTTCAGGCACGACCCGTGGGAGGGGGATACAGATGAATGCCAACTGACCTTGAACCAGATTAAGCTGTTGGTGGTATTTTTTTAGTGAATGAGGGAAATTTGGCCAGGACACCGGGGAAATTCCCCTACTCTTTTCGAGAAGTGCCATGGGATCTTTAACATCCACCTGAACTACCACCAATCCAGGCAGATGGGACCTCGGGTTAACATCTCATCTGAAAGACGGCACCTCAGAAGTGCAGCACCCCTCACATGCTGCACTACAGTGTCAGTACTGGGATATTAACCCAAGTGCCAGATGTGGGAACTGAACCCACAGCCCTCTGATCTCCTGGCCTCAGAGGCGAGTGTGCTACCTACTGAGCCACTGACACTGCGATGATGAGGCATCCCACACCAAGGATGTGTGTAAAAACATATTACTCACCTTTACCAATACTTTATTCTCTATATAAGGAATCCAATGACTAGTTGTACCACTTAATGTACTGTACCTGCTTTGGTTTTGCACTGCTACTACCCTTTTAATATAGTGAGCTAGGGTACTATGCTATTACAGGTTCCAGAATGAAAGTGATTGAACTGGGATTGTGAGAGAGGCAGAAAGCACCCAGTATTTTTGCACAATCCCTGACTAGCAAGCCTTTGAAGATCTCAACCGGGATTCTTGCTTTCACACAAACATAATTTTTTACACTTTATTTACACAGGATAGCACAGCTGAGATGCAACCTTTCATTTTCAGTGGGGTCCTACTTCTATCCATTTCTGCAGCTGAGTGGACTGGAGCACTGAGTGGTTAGGTGACTTTTTTCATGGTGACAAAATTAATCTTTTGCAATAGTGGGGTTTGGTCTGTCATTTCCTAGTTTCCAAGCCAGTGCTCTAACCACTAGACCACACTGCCTCACATTTCACACTGAGGGTAAAAATAAAAAAGAAAAAGAAAAATAAAGAAAAAAATTCCTGTTGAAGTATGGAGTATATCTGCAGTTTGGTAAGGATTTGAAAGCTGTGCTTTTATGCTGGGATCTAATCAAATGAGAGTTGAGGTTCTGTTTATGATAAGGTCATAATTACTGAGTTAAAAAAAAGAGTCTAGTTAGGAGGGGTCCAAGACACAGTAAATGTGGTCCGGGAAATCTTGGTTTACCCAGTAGGGACCATAAATCATCTAATTTCTTGTGCCTGCGTTTATCGTGATTGACATTTGGAGATAAGGTAAGTGTATTGCTTTCAGTAATCAGGAGACTGATCTTCCTGACACCTCTCTGGCAGCCTCATCTCTGTTTCTGCCTTCAGGTATTCAGGCAATGATATGATCGACAAATGTGACTCCTGCTGGTTGTAAGAGTTATCTTTCACCTTCAGCTCTCAGTTTGATACCAGGCCTCTGGCACAAGAGGAAATGGACCAACAGACACAGTCAAAAAAATGTTAAGAAAATAAAATATCAGAATACTACAAGGAGGTTTGGTAATTACAACTGGAGCTGAAACCTTTCAGATGATCAGGCAAATATACTTTATGTATGTATGTATCTGTCTGTCTGTCTGTCTGTCTATTTATCTGTCTATCTTTGCAAGAAACTGCAATAATCTACCAATTAGGGTTCAACTTAAGGCCACAAAAGTAAGGAAATATTGCTTTAGGGTTTCCAACCCTAACCCCCACACCCACCCCAAGCAGCAAAAGGACAAGAACACACAAGCAATAACAGTCATCATCAGGTAAGACAAACAACACACAGCTGTTTCCAGGTGACACAAATTCAGTAGCACTGATGTGCTACCTTTGTGGATTTGTATTTACCTTTGCAGAAGCACAGATGCAACAGTTGGGACTGTGCTTATGCAGCCAGACCTGTGTGTGTATGTTGTACAGCATGCTCGAGTATCTGTGGTGGCGTGCATTTCTATAGACTGAAGTACTGTTGCAATGTGGGTATCATGGTATCAGTTATTGATCTAGACATTTTTCAAGGGGGTAACAGTTTTGTTTAGGGGTAGCACTTTTCCTGAAAAGCAAAATATCACCTTTAAAAGCTCAGATTAGGTTAAAACAGCTACTTTTTGCTGGCCTAAGAAGATAGTGGGTGCTATTTCCCTGCACTGCTGGATGTGCTAGTGCAATGTTTTCTATATGCAGTTCTGTAAGTGTAGGCCCTCAGGGGCCTGCCCTTCTGCAGCTAAAAGTCAGTGTGTAGTTCTTATACCTGTGGCTGAAGAGGTGCAGTCCCTCAGGGGCCTGCGCTTCTACAGACAGAAGTACTGTTATGATTTTGGTAACACAGATTTCATGGTGGCTGTACTTCTGCTACCAGAGGTGGGTGTGTATGTCTTACACCTGTGGCTGCAGAAGTGCAAGCCACTCAGAGGTCTGCACTTCTGCAGACAGAACTGTTTTTATGTCTTACAGTGTGCATGAGTACCTGTGACTACAGAAGAACTGGCCCTGTGGGGGCTGAGATTCTGGAGACAAAAGAACTGTTCTAATTTGGCAATTGTGGATCTGTGGGTTCTAGGGCCTGTGCTTCTGCACACTGAAGCAGTGTTATCATTTTAGTATTCTGTGTTTCTATCTGCAGCCACAAATGAGTGTGTACACCTTGCAGTGTGCGTACCACAGATACAAATCCACGAAGGTAGCACATCAAAAGGTACTGCATTTGTGTCATCGGGAAACAGCTGTCTGTTGTTTGTCTTACCTGATGATGGCTATCTGTGGTTGCTTGTGTGGTCTTGTCATTTTTCTACTTGGGGTGGGTGGGCAGTTAGGGTTGGAACTCCTAATGCCACATTTCCCTACTTTCGTGGCATTATGTTGAATCCTAACATAGTTTTTTTGCAAAGAATTTCCATTCTTTTTAGGATAGTGGAATTGTGAAGAGATGCAGATGCCCTCTGGACGCTGTGCCAAGAGAAGAATCTGTCTGCTTACAAAATTGCAGGGCCCACTTTCATGTGACAATGGATGTCAAGAATTTGTGTATCTGTCTAGTGGGCAGTGAAAGTACAGAGCAAACAGTCCATCTGTCAGCTGAAGTACAGGGCCTTGTGGTACCCAGGGGTGTGCATGGAAAATCTTAAGGGGGTCTAAGGATATGTCCAACCCCAAAACACCATACAAACCAAAATTTTCAGTATACACAAAAAAAATATTGCAAGCAGAACCTGGTGTGTTTTTTCTTACACCTGTGTTGAAGAGTAAAGAAATGCTGTTGCAATTTTGGTATCATGGATTTCATGGTGATTACACTTCTGCAGCCAGAGGTGAATGTGTATGTCAAACTCAGCTGGTCATACATACGTAAAATTATGACCACAAACCTCAGTTCACTTTAAGCATGGAAAATGAAATGTTCTTAGGATGTGTCCAACTCCAAAAATGCATTTCCCATACACATAGCAATTTATAACCCAAAAACTCAACTCCCAATGCACACAGAAAATATTTTTGTCTCATGATGTGTCTAACCCCAAAAACTCAATTTACCTATTTGCATGACAGATAGTTACAGAAGAACTCAAAGCCCCTTGTGCACTGAAAGTTTTAAGGGTCTAAGGATGTCTCCGACCTCAAGAAATCCTTTCAAACTTTTTTTTGTTTGACTCAGTCTATTTCCAGCGCAAAATGACATTTTCAGTATGAACCAAACATTCAGTTTACAGTACAAATCTTAATTTTCAGTGGGAACCAAAATTTTGGGTGTGAATTGAAGACATGTCTGTTGAGCTAAGAGGTGCCAGCACTTCTTCAGCCACTGATGTAGGACATAGATACCAACTTCTGGCTCCAGAAGGGCAGGCCACCATGGGGCCTGCAGTTACACAGCCTGAAGTAGTGTTGCAATGTGGGTAGCATGGTTTCAGCAGCTGATTTAGAAACTATTCAAGAGGGTAGCAGTTTTTCAGTTATGCAGTTGCATATAGAAAACCATGCACTAGCGGATCATGCTATTCAGTGAGTACCTCTTACAATGTGCATGAGTACATGTGGCTGCAGAGCCACAGGCCCCAACTGAGCCTATGCTTCTGCAGCCACACATGCTCATGTACATTGTATGATGTACAGACACAGTTGTGGCTGCATAAGCTCAGTACCCTTTGTGGCCTGTGCTTATGTAGTCACAGATACAAATCCACGAAGGTAGCACATCAGTGCTAGTACATTTGCATCATCTGGAAACAGCTGTGTGTTGTTTGTCTTACCTGATGATGACTGTTATTGCTTGTGTGTTCTTGTCCTTTTGCTGCTTGGGGTGGGTGTGGAGGTTAGGGTTGGAACATCTAACACCACATTTCCCTACTTTTGTGGCATTAGGCTGAACACTGACTAGTGCATTAGCACAGTTATTTTCAAAGAATTTCCTTTCTTTTTGAGATAGTGGAATCGTGTCCTCATTCATGCAGGTCCCGAAGCAGATGTACAGGGCCCTCGGTCCTGTACCAAAGGAAAACTCTTTTTACTTAAAATCTGGGCCCTGTAAGCCCTGCACTTCTATTTAGCAGTGGACATCAAGAATTCACGGGGCTGCCTGGTGGACTGCAGAAGTGCAGGGCACTCTGGACTCTGCACTCCCATGTGACTGCAGATGAAGATGCACAAGGAAAATAGTCCATCTCGCAGCCAAACCTCAGGACCCTCTGGCACCCACAGGTGCAGAAATGCAGGGTCTAAACCAAGAGAAGAGCTATCTTAACTTTATGCTATTTGGACCCATCTTGGCAACCCTGTATCTTCCCTTCCCAGGCTGGGGGTGGTGTTGCATGACAGTGCCATCCCACCAGCTTCAGCCCATCTAGTTGGATCACTGAGCTTACTCCCGAACTTAGCCCATGGGCACAGGATCAAAAAGCACCACCCTCTGGGGTAAAGGGTGGTACTGCAGATGTTTCTTAATAATTTTCTTTTGTTACATTTTGACCCCAAATTTTCAAGATAGTTGTTTTATGACTCCCCCTTAAAAACTTGACATGTGGCATTAATAGAATACTGACCAAATCATCATTTTGCACCACAAGTCTGAAAACACATCTATTCCAGGATTTAAAAACTAGTATGATCACAATTTATTTTTAGTGTCAGTTTCAATGTAACTGCAGGGCAGGTAATGATTAATTACATGCAATAGAGGTAATTACACTGTGTAACACATTTGTTGCATGTAAGTGCATTGAAATGGCAATGCAGTTACAGTGTAGTTACATGGTAACTACAGTGTAGTTAAGGAAACTTAAAGTGTTAGCCTTCTTATGGCCTCATCTCATGAAGCCGAGGTGAACATTTTCTTAACATGCCCAAAAGGTGATTTCTTGCAACAACTATGAAATCACCTTTTGGGGCTGACTTGAAAAATTTCACCTATCTTGTTAATGAGGAGGGGTCACATAAAGGCCACATTGAAAATTTGATGTAAAATAATTGAAAAATGACCAAGTTATGAGAAAACGTTAAAAAAACCTATTGAAATATATTAAACCAGACATACCTTATTTTCTCATATCGCAGTCGCTGGTTCCAGCAGCAAGACATCTTTTCGATCAGAGAGTGGATCTACACCACAGCACAGTTTTAGGTGAGTGAAAATTTGTGGGGATGTGGCGGTGGGGTGGTGGGTGCAGAGTGGGAGGTAGGAGTGGGAGAGTGAGGATCAGATCATCAATGGACTTTTTAAATTTTTTAAAAAAAAATCAATGAGATATGATTTTCTTATTTTCTGAAAAGGGACCTAGCTGACACTGGGGACTGGGCACCTCAGTGTTGGTATTCATACAAACATATCAATATGCCAGCTGGTAAAGGCCTTGTGGTCTATCTAGTCTGCTCAAGTGTGCAGTTCCCACTGTATTTCCAGAGGGAACTATCCCCTATATGCTCCTTGACCCCTTTCAAATACCCCTCCACCCCTCCCCCTTACCTGTAACTTCCCCCTTCACCCTGTCTCAACCTTTCATGAAGCTGTCCACCGTTTAGGCAAGGCAAGGCAAATTTTATATATATAGCGCCCTATCCAAGGGCTTTGAGCACAGTACAAAGTAACAGTAAAATGCAATAAAACAACCCCAAAATAAGTTTGTTCAAATCAAATTAAAAGCTTTATCAAATAAATAAGTTTTAAGAGAGGTTTTAAAGGCCTCCGCCGAGCTGGCAGCCTTCATATGTGGTGGGAGAGAATTCCACAGAAGCGGCGCAGGCACCCCAAAGGCCCTATCTCCCAATCTTTTTAAATGGGAGGGTGGTACAACTAGTAGGCCAGCTTCAGTGGAGTGTAGGGGGTAGATGGGAAAGTACGGAATCAGAAGCCCTTTAAGGTCCCAGACCAGGTAGGGCCTTGTATGTTAACAAGCATATCTTGAAAGTGATGCACGCACTCATAGACAGCCAGTGCAGAGAGCACAGGACAGGAGTGACATGTTCCCTCATAGAGGTACCAATCAGCATCCTGTCTGCAGCATTCTGCACTAGCTGCAGGTGATGCATCAAACTTCCAGACAACCCCAGGTACAGAGCATCACAGTAATCAAGTCGGCTAGTGACAAAGGCATGGATAACGGTAGCCAGGTTAGGGATACTACCTCCTCTGGCAACCCATACCACTTAGCTACTACCCTCTCATGAAAAAGTGCCTCCTCATCTCCATCCTGAACCTTATCTCATCAGCTTCAGGCTGTTACCCCTCGTGGCCTTATTTCTACTAAGGCTGAAAAGACCCATGGTGCGCAACCTGTTTATACCGTTAAGGTACTTGAAAGTCTCAGTCATGTCCCCATCTCCCTTCTGTCCTGAAGAGAGTACATGTTAAGCCTCCTTAGCCTTTCCTCATAGGTGTTGCCTTGCTGGCCCTGAATCATCTTTTTGCCCTTCTCTGGACCATTTCCAGCAAGTTGATATCCTTCTTAAGATAAAGTCACCAATACTGCACACTGTATTCTAGGTGCGATCTCACTAGAGACCTGTATAGTGGCAGAATGACCACTGTCTTCCTGTTAATAATTTCCCTGTCTATGCAGCCCATCATCTGATGTGCTTTGGCCATAGCTCTCCTGCAGTGTGCTGAGTGTTTCAGGTCAGGATATTGTTTGGGAAAGATAGTTGGGCAACCTGGAGGGGAGGGGGTCAATAGAAACGGTACCAGGGTTGGACACCCATAGATATATATAGATAGATAGATAGATAGATAGATAGATATATATATATATATATATATATATATATATATATATATAGATAAAGATATACATATATATATATATATATATATATATGGATAGTCCCCATTCGTGAAAATATCTCTGATATTTTCCCCAAATTCTAGTTGACCTTTGACATCACGAGTGGTGAAGCCATGAGTGATGCCACAGGTCAAACTGCTCGAGGGGAAAATATCTGAGATATTTTTGATTGAGGCATTGTATGTTCCATTTATGTAATGGAACAAGTTTTTTATCAGTATAATTTTCATTTTTTTAAAATAGGCATGTCTTTATATATTTATTTTTTTTCTGGATGACTGAGCGTTGTGTTCTGTAAAACTGAACTTTTGCGTCAGGGCGCTGTGCCATTGTGCTGCTGGGGAGAGTGGTAAGAGTAAAAAAGACCGAGTCTGTTGCTTTTTTGTGTACTGGAGTTTGAAGGAAATGAATGTTTTGTGTGAGGCTAAAAGTTGTTTTTTATATTTGGTGAAAGAAAGTGGGGTGGGGGAGATAATGAAAATAACTCACTGTGTTTTGTCCTGGTATTTTGGACCTTTAGTAGAAATGGTAATTAACATTGTGTGAAGCTGAAAGTTGATTTTTTTTAAATAAGTTACCGTGAAAGATCAGGGGAGAAAATGAAACTGTTCCGTGTGCTGCTGGAGAGAAATGAAACTGCCAGTGGGAGCCGGAATGCAAGTGAGCAGGTGCATTCTAATTGTGCTGCTCATGCTGCCAGCTCCCACCAATCAAAGCCTTTGTGAGCAGTTGTGCTGAAGTGCAATTTGTGCCTGGTTATTACCTACAGTGAGGATAAATGACCTACAGAGAGGATAAATGCGATATTCTCACTGTAGGTCTGATCAGGCAGAAATACTGCTTTTATCTGCCACTTTTTATCCTCACCCCCATTGCATAAAAAAATATATCTATACATATTACAAAAAACTTTGTTACTGCATCAGTTAGGGTTGAAGTGACAAAAGTAGGGAAATGAGACATTAGGGTTGAGCCCTAACACCCCCAAACCCAACCCCAGCAGCCACCCACCCCACACCACCTACACAGACTAACATGGATCGGGATGTGTCTTGGGGTCATCAGGCCTAACTCTCACCCCATTCTCCTATGCTGCTATGTCAACTTTCTTATACATGGAGTAGGGTGAGAATTAGGCTGACAACCCCAAGGCATGCCCGTGCATGTTGGTCTGTTGAGGGTGGTGTGGTGTCGGGGCTGGTGAGGTTGTGATGGGGGTGTTCGGATCTGAACCCTAACATCTCATTGCCCACCTTTTATCACTTCATCCCTAACTGATACATTAACGAAGTGTTTTGCAATTTATTTCTTTACTTTTTGAGATAGTATAATCGTATCTTTATTTTACTGTGGAAGTGCAGGGTCCTTTGGACCCTGTGCTCCCATCCCTCCACAGATAAACAGATGTATCTAACTGTGGAAACACAGGGGTCTCCAACCCCTGCATTTCCACACATTAAGTTATGATCAAGCGTAGCAAAATTGCAACAAATAGTCATAACTGTGCCATCTTAAATAATTTTCATCCCACAAGTTCAACATAACCTTCTTATGAGCTCACCACATGTATCGAGTACAGAAACTTTTCAAAGCCCCATCAAAATGTCATTCTGTGCAACTGTAATGCCGTTTTGAGCCACAGGTACAGAAAATGTTTTTTGGCAGGATTTGAAAAATTGTAACTGTACTGTTCATGAAGTGGTGTGAAAAAATGGCAGTGTTGAAAATTTGGAGTGAAAATATGATAAATTGTCATGGTTACATGCGTGCCTAGAAAAATTTCAATGACCATTTGTAGCTCAGGCATTTTTAGGTATTTTTGCACCAAATTTTCAACATGGCCTTTTTGGAACCTCACCTCATGAACACTGATGCTAACATTTCATTACTCAGTCCTGAAAGGTGATTTTGTGCAGCAACTGTGCCATTCTGTGCCACTGCTGCATAAACACATTTTGGGCAGGATGTGAGAAATGTCAGCTGTACTGTTAATGAGGTGTTGTGAAAAACTGGCTATATTGAAAATTTGGAGCAAAAATATTAAAATTTGCCAAAGTTACGCACGTGCATAGTGAAATTTCAACTACTGCGCATAACTCAGGAGTTTTTGAGTATTTTTGCACCAAATTTTCAACATGACTTTTTTGGGACCCCACCTCATGAATAGAGATGTTCAAAACCGGTAAATTTCATTATGCAAAATATTTCTTGAAATTCTCCTGTTTTGCCAAATTTTTCATGGAAGCGAAATTTGGAATTTCGCCTGCATAATGCAAAATTTAGCCATTCTGTGGAAGGCAAAATTTCAGTAGTGGAAGGTGAACTTCACCTTTTATTGATGAAATGTCACCTCTTTAATGGCAAAATTTCACATTTTGCAGGCGAAATTCCACATATTGCACCCGGTGAACTATTTCGCATAATGAGCGATTTTCGAGAAATCTTTCACACAGCAAAATTGCCAGTTTTGCAGTAATTTTGTCAGCAAAATATAATTTCATAACATCTCTACTCAGTGGCACTGTCATGTTAATTGGTCCTGAAAAGTGATTCTGTGCAGTGATCGCAAAATCACCTTTTGGGACCAAGTAACAAAACAACAGTGCCATTGTTCATCAAGTGGGATCCTAAAAGGCTATGTTGAAAATTTGGTGGAAAGATACCTTAAAATGGCCAAGATATCAACATAAGTTTAAAACACCATTGACTGCCATTATACGGTGCTTACCTTGATTCTTCAGTTTTCGGTTTGGCTATGAAGAGTGCATATGTGTCCTGCTCCAGAGAAGATTGTAGCCACTGATCTACAGAGGTAAGTATCATGTAAGGAGAGGTGCAGGGAGGTGGATGCACAGAGTGTGGGTTGGGATGGGGAGTGGTGACAAGGACGACGAGGCATTGTTGTCATTTTTTTAGGTTAAAAAAGACTTTGGGAGACTGATTTCTTTTTGTCAGGAATCTTAAAAAAAACATTTCAGGACAATGGGGGGGCTCTCCAGTGTTCAGTACTACTGGGGGTGTTGAGGGCGTAAAGGCCAACACAGGGATTGGGCCCCCCAATGTCGGCAGAAAAAAAAATTATGAGCTGCAGGGTGGGTGTTATCTGACACCGGGGGTGGGCATTCCAGTGTCAGAATATTAAAATTATTAAATAAAGCAGCTGGGGTGGGCAATCAGAGGGTGGGGGCCACTAGAAATCAGGTAAAACAGGACACTATAGGCTACTACACACCAGGGAAAATGGGGCATGTAATTTAAAATTCCTTTTCGCAATCCCTTTTTGCAAGCCGATCTTGCAAAAAGGGATCAGTTGCCTAAAAGAGATTGCAAAAACAGATTTTAAATTGTGAAAGTGCCATGTTTGCAATTACTAAAAAAAAAAAAATAGGCTTGAGTGGACAGAGGATGTCCCTTGAACCAAAACCCATGCTTTGTTTTTTACAAAAGACATTCCTGGGGCAACTTATAAGGTTTTGTTTCTCCCTTCGCTAAGTGAAAAAACAAGATGACAGCTGACAAACATGGATTTTTCTTGCGAAAAAGGAATTTCTGAGGTTTTGCAATCTCTTTTCGCAATCCCTGTTCATATGCCGAAAATCCTTGATCGAAACTGCATCTATCCCAAAGACTCAACTGCGCATGCTCAGAACCCGAATTTTAAAAATGTAATAACTTTGGAACAGATTAGTATTTTTTCACCAGACCAACACTGGATTGTTCCATCAGATAATCTCTTTCTACCCTGAAAATGTCAGACAAAAATTCCATTGTGCGCACAGTGTGATCTTGAAAAATGACCCTAACATTTGCCAAAAAAGGCAAAAAAATGCATTTTTGGGCACTTTCCTGCACAAAAACCACAAATCTGATTGAAACACAATGTGGCAAATCATAAGATCTACCCATTGAGACCGCACATTCCAAATTACATGCAAATCCGTTGAACGGTTGCAAAGTTATTAACATGCAAAATTTGGGGTTTAACATTAAATTGCCTATTCAACCCTAACTATAGAGGCATGCCTCTAAGATATATATCTATATCTTTATCTATATATATATTTATATATATATATATGTGTGTATCTATGACATGAAAGAAATAACAAGCATTGGGAAGGGACAGGTGACCTGGGGGTGGGGGCAAGTGGTACTGGGGATGAGCACCCTGGTCTGCTTTCACAGAGTATATATGGGAAGAATCAGGGTGGACTGACTGAGCTTGGAGGGGGAGGGAATACAAAAATAAATAAAAAGATAAATGAGATAGGTAGATAGATAGATAAATAGATAGATAGATAGATAGATAGATAGATAGATAGATAGATGGATGGATAGATGGATCAATAGACAGGCAGGCAGACAGACAGACAGATAGATAGATGGATGGATGGATGGATGGAGAGAGAGTTGGAGAAAAAGCGACATCAATCAGGCGATTGCCAGCTCACTGCTCCCACTCAAGCTGGTAGCATGACTCCAGTTGCAACTACACAAACCAAGAAAGCCCCACCATTCTCATACAGAGAATGTGGGTGAATGGCTCCTCTCACTAAGCTTGATACACAGGATTTTTGGGTGCTCAGAAACCTTGTTTCCTGACATATTTTCAAAATGCTAACTCCAGAATCTAGCTGAACAGCTTCCATTTACCTTGGTTCAAGTGTTTATGTTTTGAAAATACATACTGTAATTTATATGTTTTTCAAGGTTTTATAATTAAAGAAAGATAAGATGCCAACCTTGTGGTTGATATTTTTTCTGACGTTCGATAATTTGTGATAGATGTATCCTTATGATCTATGTTTTTTATTGTTTGCATTAGAGACTTATCCAAAAACCCTACTGAGCATGCTTAGAAAAAACTTAAAATACTTATAACTCTGGAACTGTTTATTATTTTTTCACAAAACCTTTGAATGGCACTACCTCAACAGAGTCCACTTCTACCCTATAAGTTTTGAGAAATGATTCCATACCATCTAGGCTGTAGGTGAGAGCAAACAAAAAAAAGAGTAGTAAGTATAGATAAAAAAAAAACTTCACTTTTCCAAACATCAACGTTACAGATCTCGGAAACTGACAAGATGTCATCATGAAACTTTTCACATCTAAAAACTGTCAGCCAGACAGTGCATGCCAAATTGTGGGTTTTCCTGTTGAACACCACCAAAATTATTAAGATGCAAAAACTGAGTTTATCATTGAACATCTTACTGAACCCCAACTACATCCAAGAGCAGGGTCAGTCTCGATGCCCTACAGGGGGCATGCCTCAGACAACTAGTGTTGGAACCCACTTGAGAGGGAGCAATCTTGGACCTGGTATTGTCAAACGGGAATGAAGAGAGGATCTCAGATTTAGAAGTGGGTAGCCATCTAGGAACAAGTGACCACCAAACAGTGTAGTTCACAATAAACACTGCTGTAGAATCAAGCCATACAAAAGAAACAGTGTTGGAATTTAAGAGGGCTGACTTTGGCAAAATGGGAGAGTGCCTCAGAAAAACATTAGCAAACATGCAAGAAGGCAAGGGTGGAAGAACAATGGGAAAAAATCAAAACTGTCATCACTTAGGCAACAAGCCTTTGTGTAAAGCAAATCAACAAAACAAAATGAAGGAAAAAGCCACTATGGTTCTCAAAAGAGGTGGCAGGAAAGGGTAAGGAGAAAAGGATAACATTCAGGAAATATAAGGAAACACAGATGGAGCAGGATAGTTAACTATATCAGTTAAAGCAGAAGGATCCAGGGAAGGCAATCAGAATAGCAAAAGCCTAAACTGAGGAAAAGATAGCCAACTCTGTTAAGAAGGGGGATAAAACTTGTTATAGGTACATTAGGGAGCAAAGAATGACCAAGGAAGGGATACTGAGGCTTAATAAAGGGGAGGGAATGTGGGAAAAGGGTGACAGTGAAAAAGCAGGTATACTGAACAAATACTTCTGCTCAGTATTCACAAAAGAAGAGGGGGGGCTACCTAAACCAAACAATAGAAACACTCAAGATAGGGGGGTTGATACCAGTCCATTCACAGAAGGAAGGGTTCTGAAAGAACTCTTAAAACTGAAGGTGGACAAAGCAATGGGGCCTGATGGGATTCACCCCAGAATTCTGAAAGAACTAAGGGAAGAACTAGTGACACCACTGACTACCCTCTTAAACAAATCATGAGAGGATGGTGTGGTACCTAAGGACTGGAGGAGGGCAGATGTTATTCCCCTTCACAAAAGTGGGAGCAAAGCAGAGGCAGGAAACTACATACCTGTTAGTTTGACCTCAGTGGTAGGTAAAATGATGGAATCATTTCAGAAGGAAAGATTCTTGAGTATCTAGAGGCCACCGGGGTACAGGACCCAAGGCAGCATGGATTAACAGCAGGAAGATCATGTCAGACAAACCTAATAGACTTCTTGGACTAAATGACCAAAGTAGTAGACCAGGGAGGGGCTGTGGACATGGCCTACCTAGAGTTTAGCAAGGCATTTGACACAGTCCCACACAAAAGATTAATAAGCAAGTTAGCTAACCTTGGAGTGGGTCTCAAGGTGGTAACCTGAATAAAAAACTGGCTGGACAACAGGACACAGAGGGTAATAGTAAATGGAGGCCACTCTGAAGAAAGGGGGATTATTATTGGGGTACCGCAGGGTTCAGTACTGAGACCGGTGCTCTTTAATGTCCTTATAAGTGACATTACAGAGGGACTAGAAGGAAAAGTATGTCTCTTTGCAAACGACTCAAAGATCTGCAACAGGATTGATACACAAGATGGGGTGGAAAGGATGAGAAGGGAATTGGCAAGGTTGGAGAAATGGTCAAATGTATGGCAGCTTAGATTCAACGCAAAGAAGTACAAAATAATGCACTGGGAAATAAAAACCCAGGAGAAGAGTACAGAATGGGGGTGAGATACTGACAACAACAAAACTTGAAAGGGACCTGGAGGTAATCATATCAGATGACCTAAAGGTAGGCAAGCAATGTGAGAAAGCAGTAAGGAGAACTGGGGGGCTCCTGGGATGCACAGGGAGAGGTATCACCAGTAGAAAACAGGAAGTTGGTATCTCTCTGTACAGACAGTTGGTGAGACCCCATCTGGAGTACTACATGCAGTTCTGGAGACTGGATGGAGGCTGTACAGAGGAGGGCAACTAAAATGGTGCAGGGTCTGCACCAGAAGCCATATGAACAGAGACTAAAGGAACTTAATATGTATATCTTTAAGGAAAGGAGGGAAAGGGGGGACATGATAAAAACTTTCAAGTACCTCAAGGGAATCAACAAAGTCCAAGAGGGCAGCATCTTTCAGAAAAAGATATGTGCAAGAACAAGGGGGCACAATTTGAAGACAGAGGTGGGAAAGATCAGAGGTAATGTGAGGAAGTATTTTTTCACAGAGAGGGTTGTGGATGCATGGAATGGCCTTCCTGAGGAGGTCATTGGGTCAAAAACAGTGGTGGAGTTCAAGAATGCATGGGACAGACATAAGGCAATTCTAGTGGGGGGGTAGGAGGAAGTAGGCTGTTGATTAACTAGGATCTGCAGCTTATCCATTAGGTAGGGAAATGGGCAGATTAGGTGGGCCAAGTGGTCCTTATCTGCCATCAAATTCTATGTTTCTATGTAACTATACTGGCGCTACTAAGCCAGTATCATAGATAGATAGACAGACAAACAGACAGACAGACAGGCAGACAAATAGATATGTCTATAGAAAGATAGAAACAGAATGTGTCAGCAGAAAAGGATTGGTAGGTCCATCTAGTCTGTCCTATTTTCTTTACCTATTACTACATCCTGGACTCTATTTGGTTACAGGTGTCTCTTCCTCTTCCCTTACCTCTATTTATTATACCCATGTGTCTATTCCACACATGTTTGAAGCTCTCCACTGTCTTTGTCTCTACCACCTCTTCTGGCAGACTGTTCCAGGAGTCCATCACCCCTTCTGTGAAGAAATATTTCCTCACATCCCTCTTAAATGGGACTGGCAGTTTAGTCTAGAGGTTAGAGTAACAAGCTGTGAATGAGCTTGGTATATTCAGCAGACCTGGATTTGATTCCTACAACTTCCATGTGCATTTTGTATGACTCTGAAAAAGTCACTTAACCTTCCCAGTGCTCCAAGGTCACCCCTGAAAATAGGCACTTGTGCCTAGTGGGCCTTACCTGGTTACCAAAGACTAAAATAAAGAAAAATAAATAACCCCTCCTCCAAGCTTCGTAACATGCCCCTGTGTCCTGGTGCTCCTCCCTCTGTAAAACAGACTCTGCTGCTGCACCTTGTTCACCCCTGTGAGGTACTTATAGGTTTCAATCCTGCCCCTCTCACTCTCCTCTCCTCCAGGGAGTACATGTTAAGCTCCCACAGCCTCTCCTTGTATGGTTTCTTGTTCAATCCTGGCACCATTTTGGTAGTCCTCCTCTGGACCACTTCCACCCTGTCAATGTCCTTGTGGAGGTATGGCCTCCAGATCTGGAAACAGTACTCCAGTTGGGGTCTCACAAGTGATCGATGCAGAAGCAACACCACCTCCCTTCTTCTGCTAGAAATTTCCCCTCCTTATGCACCCTAGCATCCAGCTTGACTTGTCTACTGTCTTTTTGCACTATCTTGAAATCATCAGATATGATCACCTCAAGGTCCCCTCCTTGCTTGGTAACTGTATGAATCTCCCCCCCATCTTATACACAGACCCTAGGCTTCCCTGCCCCAGGTGCATGACTTTACAGTTCTTGGCACTGAAACCCAACTGCCACTCCTTTGACCACTCCTCTAGATTCCACAGATCTCTTTGCATCCTCTCCACCTCCTCCTAGGTGTCCACTCCATTGCAGATTTTTGTGTCATCTGCAGAAAAAACACCTTGCTATCCAATTCCTCACCAATGTCACTTATGAAGACAGTGAAGAGGACAGGACCCAGTACCAATCCCTGTGGCACTCCACTAATCACTCTTTTGTTCTCTGAATGACTGACATTTACCATCACCCTCTGCCTCCTATCTTTCAATCAGTTTGATACCAAGGTCACCTCCTTCTCTCCCAACACCATTCTGCTAAGTTTCCTTATCAGACTTCTGTGTAGAACAGTGTCAAAGACCTTACCAAAATCCAGATAGGCCACCTCCATTGCCCTCCCTGATCCACCTCCCTAGTTACCCATATATATTTTGCAAAATACTGCACCCCTCAAAAGTAGGGAAATGTTGCGTGATAGTGTCTAACCCTAACTCCTCCCCCAAGCAGCATAAAGGCAAGATCACTCAAGCAACCACAGACAGCCATAATCAGGTAAGGCAGACAACATACATCTGTTTTCAGATGACACAAATGCAATAGCACTGATGTGCTACCTTCATTGATTTGTAGTTGCAGCATGCACACTGCAAGACATACATATTTACATCTGGCTGCAGATAAAAATCCATGATACTCAAATCACAACACTGTTTCTGCCTGCAGAAGCACAGGCCTCTGCAGCCACAGATACTAGCCCATAATATCAAAGTTAGAACCGTTCTTGCCTGCAGAAGCACAGGCCCTTATTGGGCCTGCACTTCTGTAGCCACAAGTACTCATGCACAGTACAAGACATGCACACACTTCTGGCTGCAAAAGTGCAGGCCCCTGAGGGTTGTGCTTCTACAGCCACAAGTGTAAAACATACCCACCCACTTCTGCAGCTGCAGATAGAAATCCATGATACTACATTGCACCACTACTTCTGTCTACAGAAGAGCAGGTCTCTGTGGGGCCAGCACATCCATAGCCACAGGTACTCCTGCACACTGTAAGACATACACACTCTTCTGGCTACAGAAGAGGAGACCTCTGAGGGGCCTGCACTTCTGTTGCCACTGGTGTAAGACATACACACTGACTTTTGGCTGCAGAAGCACAGGCTCCTGTGGGATGTGCACATCTGCAGCTGCAGTTAGAAATCCTTGATTCATAAATTACAGCAGTACTTCTGTCTGCAGAAGCACAGGCCCCTGTGGGGTCAGCGCTTTTGCAGTCACAGGTACTCATGCACATTGTCAGACATACACACACTTCTGCAACCTCAGATACAAATACACGAAGGTAGCACATGAGTGTTTCTGCATTTGTGCCATCTGGAGACAGTTATACAGTATGTTGTTTGTCTTACCTGATGATGACTGTCTGTAGTTGCTTTTGTGGTCTTGTCCTTTTGCTGATTGGAGGGTGGGGAGTTATGGTTGGAAACCCTAACCCCACATTTCTCCTCTTTTGTCAGTTTAAGTTGAACCCTAGCTACTGCTCAGATGGAGACCAGATATTTCTCTTACCTGAGCAGCTTGGATGGCTGAAATGCTTAAGCTGCCTGAATATGAGTAAGTGCCCCACACTACTAGGAATAATTTTTCAAGATTTGAAAGGGTTTGGGGACCCTTCATGGATTGTATAGATTATATAGAGTGACCCCCTACTTAAACTACTACCTCAGTTTGCACAGTTACCAGATTCATACCTCTCAAGTGTCCCTCATTACGAGGGACATCCCTCATTTTGGCCCTTAAAATTACTCTGTCCCTCATCTGTCCCTCATGGAAAAGGTGCTGTCTACACAGAAATACTTAATATTTTGAAATACTAAATCCAAAATAAACCTTGTACAAGTAAACACTATGGTTTTCACAGTGTCCTGAGCTTGTATCTCCATGTTTGAGGATGTGTCCCTCATTCCGAGGGTCTGTGTCCCTCATTGTCCCTCATTTTGAATGTCCAGAAATTTCCATGTCCCTCATTTCAGTGACAAAAGGTTGAGAGGTATGACCAGATTGTATATGGCACCTTTTCCAGTTTGACCACCTTCCTCTGAATTTAATAACCCAACTACAGGTCTCTTAGATAATGGATCCCATAGTCTGAAATTCATACCTTACAGTTGCATATGTTACTGGGTAATGAACCTTATAACTGCAACTGCTCAAGATACCTGTTTATTTTTCAGTTTGATGTTTCATAATATGCACTTGGATATTTGATTGTTGTTATTTGTTCACTTGAGGGAATATGTTTGGATGTATTGCTGATGGAAAAACTTTTGAAAATCTTTAATAATTTTTTTTAAGTTGACACCTAACTTGTGCATTAACCCTGTTTTTTTTTTTTGCAACAAATTTTCTTTCTTTCTTAAATAGTGGAATCATATCCTCATTCATGCTGGTCCCCATGGGATATTGGTGAGCAGATACAGACATGCAGGGCCCTTCAGGCCCTGTGCCAAGGAAAATGTTCATCTACCTGAAGACATGCATTGTCCTCAGGGCTCTACATGTCTATGTGGCTATGGATGCAAAGAATCTGTGGGGCTGTCTTGGGGCCAGAATGTGCAGGGCTCTTTTGGACCTGTGCTTTCAAGTGGGTTCAGATGCAGATGCACAGGGCCAAGAGTCCATGTGGCTGTGGAAATGCTGGGCTCTCTTGACCCAGCACTTCCAAGCAACTATGGGTACAGAGGTTCAGAGCCCTCTGGACTCTATGCCAAGTGAATACTTCTCTTCACTATATGGTTACTTCTTACCCATTGACCATCCCTCCCCATGCTGGGAATAGTGCTGCATGGCAGCACTGTCCCCCCAGCCTCAGTCCATTTGACTGACTCACTGAGCTCACACCTGGACTCAGCTCACTGGCATGGGATCACAACACACTACCCACTATGCCAAAGCTTGTTCTGCACATAAAGTTTCTTTGGAACTTTTATTTTGATATGTTGACCCCACACCATGAACCTGGATGCTAGAATGTGTTAAATCCTGGCCAAAATGTGGTTCTGCAGAATGCCAGTGAAATCACTTTTTGACCTGCATTTGAAAATTCCCACCATCATTGTTTATGAGGTAGGGTCATGTAAAGGGTATATTCAAAATTTGGGACCAAAATATTATAAAACAGCCAAGTTATGAGTAAAAGTATGTGAGATACTAAACAAATTCACTTTCTTATGCCACAAGCTGGTAATGCACTACTGAACTTAATATACAACATAAAAATTATTAGTACATAAAAAGCTTCCACTGTCAAAAAAACAAGAATTTTAAGTCTGCACAAAAAGACTCTTGGGTTACACTGAATGTATGAGCAAAGATATCTTCGGCTATATATCAAAATCTCCACCCAGCCACCAAACTTTTTTTTTGTTCAATTGAAAAATTCTTGGGTTTTACTTAATGTGTGACCAAGGCATTCTTTGTCTGCATATCAAAAGCTCCATCTGGCCCACAAACTGTTTTTTTAGTTTGCATTAAAAGTTCTTGGGTCACACTTAAAAGTGCAAACAAAGAATTAATCCTGCAGAAAAACCAACATTTTTGGTGCACACAAAAAATTCTTGGGTTGCACTTAAGTGTGCAATCCAAGAATTTATTTTTGGTGTGCGTGAATAGTTCTTGGGTTGCACTTCAATGAACAACCCAAGCCAAGAATTCCGGGGCTGTCACAATCTAAAATCTTTTTCTTGAAACCCAAAAACACAATTAGTCAAGATTTAAAGATGGCTAGTGAAAGGAGAATTTTGGGATCATATTAGAAAGTTTTCTCAAAATCCTTACTGAGGATGCTCAGAAGCCAAATTTAAAAACCTTGTAACTCTGTAACCAATTAATATTTTTTTCACAGAACCTTTGATAGGCACACCCTTGGCTCAAGCACCTTCAGCCCTGCATTTCAACAAATACTGTACACATACTGTTTGGCTGTGGTGAGGCCGCACCTTGAGTACTGCGTGCAGTTTTGGAGGCCACACTTAAAGCGGGACATTAACCTCCTGGAGAGGGTCCAGAGGAGGGCCACCAAAATGATTTGGGGCTTGGGGGACAGGACCTATGAGGAGAGGCTCGAAGAGCTAAATATGTACACATTGGAAGAGAGAAGGGACCGGGGACATGCTAGAGGTCTTTAGGTACATGAAGAGGGTAAATAGGGAGGAACAGTCAGGTGCTTCAAGGAAGGAGGAAGGGGCCACTAGAGGGCATGGGTGGAAGCTGAGGGGAAGATCTAGGGAGAAAGGAGGAGGTGCTACTTCACTGAGAGGGTGGTGGAGCTATGGAATGCACTGCCTAGGGGCTGGTGGAGGCAGAGACAGTGGAGGGGTTCAAGAGGGGTGGGACAGGTACAGGGAAGGGTTCTGGAAGCAAAATCCAATGCAGCAAGAATATCTGGAACAGGGAAGGGAGAAGCCAGAGAAGGCGAGGGGGACAGCAAGGTCAGCACCCAGGTTGGGGACTGACCAAACGAGCAGACACGAAAGACCGTTAGGCCTATTCTGCTGGCATTTTAGTATGTTAGTATGTAGCTGAGAGCAAAAAATGGTAAAACAGTGTGTTTTTTATGTATTTTTGATGTTTCTGGATCTTAAAATCCAGTTAAGCGTCTGTCACAGATCTTTCCACATCTCAAGAACTTGCCACCAGGACCACGCATTCCAAATGTCATGAAATTTTGTCAAATACTACAAAAACTATTAAGGTGCAAAGATTGGGATTTAACATTAAACACTCTGCCCAACCCTAAGCTTGCTACTGCCCAAGTATTTTATATATATAGCAAAAAACTCCGTTAATGAATTAGTTAGGGTCCAAGCAACAAATATAGGGAAATGTGGTATTAGGGTTTTCAATCCTAACACCTCATTACTACTACTGAACCCACAGGGGGAGGGGGATCTGTCTTGGGGCCCGTGAACCCTAACGCTCACCACCATTCACCTATGCTATACCCATACCACCTAATTTTGTACTGGAATGGAGTGAGTATTAGGGTTCATGGGCCCCAAGACAGACCCTCCCCCCCCGCCTGTGGGTCTGTGCAGGGTGGGCAATGGGATGTTAGGATTAGAAACCCTAACACCACATTTCCCGACTTTTGTCGCTTTGACCCTAAATGATGCATTAACAACATTTTTTTGCAATTTATTTACTTACTTTTTTAGATAGTATAACAATATCATTATTTTACTGTGGGAGTGCAGGGTCCTCCTTCGAAATAGTATAACAGTAGCCTTATTTTACGGTTGGAGAGCAATGTTCTTCAGACTCTGCACTCCCATCCCTCCATCAAGTTAGTGTAACAGTATCCTTATGTTGTGGTGGGAGCACAAGGTCCTTCAGACACTGCTCTCTCATCCCTCCATTGAAATAGTATAAGGGTATCCTTATATGACTCCTAATTTCCAACATAACCTTCTTATCACCTCACCGCATGTACCCAGAACAGGACATTTTCATATCCCTGACAAAATGTGCTTCTGTGCACCAGCAATGCCATTCTGCGCCACAAGCGTGAAAACACATTTTATCCAGGATTTGAAAAATGACACCTATCACATACATGAGGTGGGGTAATATCAAGGCTATGCTGAAAATATGGGGTGTCAATACAGAAAATTTCCAAAGTTACAGGTGTGCATAGTGAGATATCAGTGAATGCTCACGATGCAGCCATTTTTAAAAATTTTGACCCCACATTTCTTATACCCCACCTGATGAACAATATGACTGTCATTATGCAAATCGCACCGGAGAGGTGATTTCACCAACTGACCACAAAATCACCTTTCCAGCAAGAACTGCCTAATGACAGACATATTGTTCATGAAGTGGGGTTCTTAAGAGTCCATGTTGAAAATTTGGGGGCAGAATCTCAAACAATGGCTGAGTTATGGCTGAAAATTGCCCCCCCCCCACTGAAATACATAGGACTGCATTTATCTTAGTTCAGATTGCAGTTGCCGGTTCCAGCAGAAAGATGTGTCTTCGATCAGTGGAGTGGGTCTCGAATGTTGGACCTCAGGAGGTGAGTGATGGTCAGTGGGGACATCAGGGGATGTGAGGAGGAGGGTCCACAGTGGGTGGTTGAGTGTGGGCACAAGGGTGATTGGGGATGGAATTTTTTTATTTTTACAGGAACTAAACGAGCACAAGACAACAAAACTTGATTTTTTTTCTTTACAGGGAAAAAATTAAAAAATAAAAGGACTGTTGGGGGTGCCGCTGCCACCAAGAGGGAGGGTGGTGTGGTGCCACTAGACACCAGGGCTTTCTCATTTGAAAAAGATTTAAGTGGCAGAACACGACTAAAACAATGATTGTTTTTTTAAAATTGAAATAAATTATAAAGGAATTGAGTGTGGGTGGGTGCCACTAGACAGCAGGGCTAAGGGGACAGAAAAATACATCTATTCAGGACCAGGTGATCCTGCAACACTTCCACAATGATGTTTTTCAGAAGGAGATGGCCGAAAAGCAATCCTTGCACACTATCTCCTTCCCTTATCCACCACCCTGATTTGTTAATCAGCTGGCGGACAAGGATTCCCGATCTAGCCATCTGTTCGAAAAATTTTGATGACCAGGTGGCCAGACAGGAATCCTTGCCCACCAGTAGAATTCCTTGTCCACCACCCTGATTCATCACTACTGGACAAGGATCCTGGTTTGGCCATCTGGTCATCAAAACTATGCGTAATAGCATTTTGAGGTTCAGGGGACATGGGAACCTCTCAATGTTTCTATGTTCCAAGAACCTCTCAATGCTGTAACTCCCTTGTAATACACTAAACTATTATTCTATTTATGTATAAATTCTGTGCTCCCTGAATTTTTCTCAGCTACCAGAAAAAATTATGTTAGACTGCTGCATGCTGCTACAGTATATGGTTCCACACTTTGTATCAGTCCCATCAACATGGTTCTTGTATTACACTTTGGGGACGAAATTTAGTGCCAAGAAATTCTCAGTCTAATAAATTCTCCTGCCTTGAAATTTCTGCTAGAGGAAACAAAATGAGATGGGTCTCCTCAATTAATATATTGCTTCTGTGCTGTGTAAGTCTTCCACCACATGACCTGTCCTCATGAACTGCAGTGACCAGAAATCCTGGATATCTTGACATGAAATAATAATGTCTGTTTGGGATGCAGATCTAGATGATAATCTTCGAGTATCGCCATGTGTCCTACTAGCAAAGGAAAGCATTTAGTTTGTTCCAGTTTCTCTCATTTCAGGTATTTTTCACTTGGAGGATGAAATCCTGTTGCTGCAAGGGTCCAGCCTGGGTCTGGTTATTTAATTTAGCAGTGTTGCTTACCAGGGAAGGTACGCATTCTTTTTTTTTCATTTTTGTTTTTAAATTTTTAAATGGTGTTCATATGTCACTCTGTTTTCTGCTCCTGTTTCTCTCATTTCAGGTATTTCTCAACTGTGTGACAATGTAGAATCAGGCAGCAGCATCAGATTCATGACTGGTATTTACAGTGTCCACTCCCTTTCTTACTATATCTATCACTAGTGAAGAAAAAGAGAAATTATTTAGCCCATCTTGGCCACCCTTGTAGCCGCATAGTATATCTGTTGTCCACTCCCAGTTTTACTGTACCTGTCACCTGTGAAGAAAGAGGAGAAATTATTTAGCCTCACTTGGCCACTTTGTCACTGTGTACTTCTGAAGGAAAACATAAACATTTAAAAAGAAAACATCATGTAATGATACTTACCATCAAATTAGTGCGGGCCATGCCAGATACTGGCACAATGGTGCCACAGAGAGAGGTGGTGGAGGAAGAGGCAACTTATGCTTGTGCCTTGTTGGCTATCTGGCTTTTTGACTGGCTTGCCAGTCATGCCTGAGAATGGCCAATTCTGCAGTGATGAGGGAGACAGAGGAAACATTGAAACATAAAACTTGACTGTAGATAAAGACTGCTTGGCCCATCCAGTCTTCCCATTTCTCCATACCTACACTAGTACAGAAGACTGTACCTGATCTATAGCTCTTTTTCCCTTTCCCCTTCCTTTCCACTACGATTCTCTTGTGCTTATCCCATGCATTCTTGAACCCCACCACTGTTTTTGTCTCCACCAACACCTCTGGAAGTCTGTTCCAGGAATCCACCACTCTTTCTGGGAAGAAGAACTTCCTCACTTCTCTCCTGAATCTACCCCCCTCCAACTTCATAGCATTTCCCCTTGTTCTTGAGCACCTTTTCTTCTGAAAATACTTCACACCTGTACCTTATTTTCCCCTGAGAGGTACTTAAAGGTCTCTATCATATCCCCCCTTCCTCGTCTGTTCCAGGGTGAACATATTTAGGTCCTTTAGTCTTTCTTAGTAAGGATTTTGATGCAGACCCTGCACCATTTTAGCTGCCCTCTTCAGGACTGCCTCAATTCTGTCTATGTCCTTCTGGAGATGTGGGGCTCAATTTTCAAAGGGGGATACAGGGCTTGTGTCAAGCCCTGTATCAACCCCGTTGTTTGGCCCAGCCACGCCAAACTCCTTTGACGCAGCTGCACTCAAATTTTAGTACGTCGGGTGCAGTTGTGGCACTTTCCACACTTTACAGCAGCTTGCACCAAATATTTGGCACAAGCCCCATAAAAATAGTCCATGGACACCTGGCCCAGTGGCCCTGAGGGTTGAGGTGCTGGACACTACACCTCACACCACGTCGGTGACCCGTGTTTGGGAATGAGCACGAGCTGCCGGGGGTTGGCAGGGAAGGGAGAGAATTGAGCATCCGGAGGACAGTTCTCCTATCCTGTGGAGGGAGGATTGGTGCTCCTGCTGAATGACTGCCGACAGGTGAAGGCCTGGTGGCAGTGCGGGACTATGGGCACCATGGAGGGGAGGGTGCTGCAGGACTTCCACGGACGCGCACTTACCTCCACTACTGCACATCCTGCATGTGCACCCCAGAAATGGGGAAGGGACAAAATGGAGGAAAAGCACCACCACCAGCTGCAGGATGATGACCAACCCCTCGCAGGCTCTGCACCCGGCGACCGGGAGGGCTCTGGGTAAGTTCCGACGAGACCAGGGTGATGGGGCTGGGTGGTTGGTTAGAAAGGGTCAGCTGGGGGCAGAGAAGGAGATAAACACCTATTCACACACACACACACACACACACACACACACACACACACATATATATATATATATATATATATATATATGAAAAATATATCTGTTGAATGCCAAGTTGGACCAGGGGGGAGCTGATCTAACTTGCGGCATTTGGTGTACAGGCGTAAAAATCCCAGTTGGCATCAGGAGACTGCTGCAAGCCCAGTGTGCTGTATGATTGGCACACCAGGAGCTTGTGGCATTCTCAGGGCTTTTGAAAATCAAGCCCCTGGTCTCCAGAACTGGACACAGTACTCTAGGTGGGGTCTTACCAGTGATCTATACAGAGGCAATGTCACCTCCCTCTTTCTGCTGGTGATGCTCCTCTCTATGCACCCCAACATCCCAATCACCATCCATACTACCTTGTTGCACTGCCTGTCCATCTTTAGGTCATCCGATATGATTACCCCCAGGTCTCTTACCTGCTTGGTATTCATTAATATCACTCCATCCATTTTGTACTCTGCCTCTGGGTTTCTGTGCCCTAAGTGCATTATTTTGCACTTTTCACATTGAAACCCAGCTGCCATACCCTTGACCACTCCTCTAGTTTTCTTAGGTTTCTGCTCATCCTTTCAAACCCCCGAAGTGTCCATCCTATTGCAGATTTTGGTATCATCTGCAAAGAGGCAGCCCTTCCCTTACAGCTCATCTGCAATGTCACTTATAAAGACATTAAAGAGGACCAGTCCCGTCATTGATCCCTGAGGCACCCCACTGGTCCGGCCTCACTATGTACCTGGCTGGATGTTTATCCCATGACTACCAATCAATGAACTTTTATTTCATATAGTACTTCATCTCTTAGGCTTGAAACGCTTTACATTAAAACACAACAGTTTATTATTCAAAACATGTAAGTCAGAGCAAAGCAGCAATCTTGCTTTGTATGCAATGGACAGAGCATTTTATTTAAAAAAAAGCCCTCAAATGCATGGGAAAAGAGATAAATCTTTAAGGCTCTTTTAAAAGCACCACATAAGGAATCTGTTGCAGCTATTTTGGCAAAGAGTTCTGCAAAGGTGGGTCCCTCACAGAAGAGACCCTGTCTCATGAGGATTTCAGGCTCACCTCTGTTACAACCAACAGATTCTCCTCTGCTGATTGAAGTGACTGACTTGGAATGTACATGAGCAGAAGGTATTTCATGTATAGGCCTTGAAAACAATCAAACATCTTGAAGGTAATGCACCATCTAACTGATAACCAGTACAGTTTGGGCAGTACTGAGATGATATAATCAAAAATCCTTGTACCAGATTTTAGTGGGGCTGCTGCATTCTGCACCAGATGGAGACGATGCATCAAACATCCAGAAAGCCCAAGAAAATGAGAAATGCAGTAATTAAGATGGGATGTAACGAAAGTCTGGACAACAGTCACCAGGTAATCATATTGTAGAAAGGGCTTTGCCCGCATGAGATTCCTTAAATGGAAAAAAACACAATGGATGACATTCGACACATGATGTTCACAAGTCTGTCATTAGTTATGACCACTAGGGTTTTTAACCCCATCAACAGGTCGGCTGGAAGTGCCACCCAAAAATGGTAATGTAGGGGCAATCCTCTTGATTCCCCGACTTCTGAGATCCTGATTCTATTATCAACAATTCCATTGTTTACGGATTAAGACTCAACCAGCGAACAGCCATCCAGCCATTTAGGTCAGACAAACATTGGTTTAATATAGCAACAGGATGGCTCATGTTTGGTGTGAGGGACATGAACAGCTGGGTATCATCTGCATAGCAGCAAAAACCCAAGCTATATTGTCTCAGAATCTCTCCCAGCTGCAGCATGTACGCCATGACTAACATGGGGGACAGGATCAAACCTTGAGGTATACTGCAGGAAACAGACAAAACCTTGTGAAAAGAAGCTATCATGGTTCTACATTGACATTTTCAGACAGGAAATACTCAAGCCAGCACAGCACCGAACCCCTGAATCCTCCATAGCATCAAAGGCAATCCATCAAAACCCCATGGTCTACGGTGTCATATGTAGATGGAAGGCCAAGAAGAATAAGGAAAGAACATTCTCCTTAATCCCTCACCAGGAAAAGATCATTCAACACTTTCATCAGTGCAGTCTGTGTGTTGTGTTGAGGTCTGAAGTCAGATTGGAATGGCTCAAATATATCATATAATATTGCATTAGATGACTCTCCAACTGCGATGCAACTACATTTTCAATCACCTTCACTACAAAAGGGAGGTTTAAGACAAGTCTGTATTTGGAAAGAAAATATCTAGGTCCAAAGATGGTTTCTTGGGTAAGGGCTTCACCACAACATTCTTCAATGAGGAAGGGAAAAACCCATCACTCGGGAAACACTGGATTATTTCAGTCACTACAGGAGCCAAAGCTTCCCGACAAGCCACAATCAGATGGGTAGGCCTGGGGTCCAGAGCACAGTAGGTAGGTCACAACTCGGATATCACCTGTGATATATCCTGAACTAAGACTGGCTGAAACTCAATCCAATGAATTGGAGTGCTGTTGTCAATCTGTCCTCTCCATTGCTGAGGACTATTCCCCCCGGGAGACTCCCGCTCTAATGGAGGACACCCTGTCAAGGAAAATAGATCCAAAATGCTCACATATTCTTGATGAAAATCTCTCCCCCAGACTGTAGACAGGTCAGATGTAAAATCCTGCTCACAGTCTCAAAAATTTGAGCTGGTCTTATCCTTATTGCAGCAATCAGCCCTGACAGGAACTCTGTCTTCTTCTGGGAGATTGCCCTCTAATAGACAACATAATGTGCCCTCAGAGCTAGTCTGTCCTCCAAAGAACACAATCTCAATCAGGAATGCTCCAGTCTCTGCCCCATGGTCTTCAACCTTCTCAGCTCATCTTTGTTACAAGGTGAGCTGGGCCAGGAGACCAATGGGCATTCATGGATAGGTGTGATGGTGTTGGTTGCATATGATAGATCCAAGTTATAGCCCTCTACAGCTGCCTTCACACCCATGACACAGGCTGATGACATGCTTGAGATGTCCAGCTGTTCTAGTACTGGATCATCTCCACAGGCTGGAAAGTTACCCACTGGAATTTCACTGATACATTATCCAACCAAGCTACAGTAAATTTTGCATCAGCAACCTTTGTGTTACTCTACCCGGGGAATGACTAAGCTTATATACAGCAGAGTCAGCCACGATGCTACAAGTAACTTGCAATAAATGACATGTCACATAATACTGCATGATAAAGGGGCTTAATTTCAACAGAATTACACTGTTCTCTGCAGTGCACTGCAACATTTTGTGTTATACTGCAGTGTTTCTGTGTTGCATCCTGGCTGGCGCCACTGTAAATGCTAAGATTACTACACTTCTAGGTGCTACAAGACCCTCTTCCTGCAGTGTCAGGTTTCAGCATGCCCCTGGATATGCGGTCTCAGTGTAAATCCCACCCTGAGGAGATCTTATTGCTTACTTTAACAGAAGTTTTTGAACATCAGGATTGAGGCAGTGTTTCTAGTGGGTATATTTAAGGGTCTGGTCTATGTGTTGTTCAAAGAATAGGTGCTGATCTGGCAAGACTCCAAGGTAATTAAATATCTGGACATTTTTGAGGAACACGTCAGAAGAAGATTTTATTGAAAGCATTTCCTGGTTCAAGGTTTTCTTTGAGCAGAGCATTGTTCTAGTCTTTTTAGAATTCTGTACTTGGGCATTCTGGCCTGGGGCATCCACGGCTGCACTCTGCCAAATTATTTCTGTAGTACTGTATCTGGATCATGTATATGCTGCTGTATATGGATCTGCTTTCCCAAACAAAGTTGTGAGTTCACATGTCTCAGTACTGCCAATCAGACACAACATGCATAACTACAGCAGTGTAAACTCATGAATTTTTATAGCAGCAGATGAGGCTGATGAATGAAATGGGATGGAAAAAAAGGATCATTAGTTCCTTCTAACAATGATGTCCATTATAATGGCTGTGGTGGTGGGGATCTAGGAACTCCACCAGGGCTAAAAGCACAGTAAAGACAAAGACACCATAAATGAGGGGGGCAGGGGAAATTCATAGGGCAGAATATTTTTGTCTTGCTCTGCTGAGTCTAGTTTGAATTATAAATCACCACTTGACATGTTTCCAGGGAAATGTTAGAAGAGGTATGATTCAAAATAAAAGGAAGTCCAGGAAGCAGACATCTGAATAAACAATTCTGCATTCTATGCAATAAAAAAAGCTGTTGGCTTTTAGGTCACAAGGATATACAGAAACAGAGGTGAAACTGAAAGTTGGAGTTGGGGGAATGGCCATGGCTTGAAATGACTGTAATAATAAATTCTATTTCAGAATTTCTCTGATTTATGACATATTTGTATATTGTTTTTAGGTCATTTTATTAATGTATTACTTCCAGATTCATGTGCCCTCTTTTTCTGAAGTCTAATTGCTGCTTTCCTCTTAAGAGCATGGACATCAAACTGATGTTAGGCTACTAGTCACTGAAATGGCAAAATAATTTTTGCAGCTGAAACCCTTTGTGTTTGGTTGCACTTCACAAAAGCTTTTTATACCACACCAATGAGAATAATTTTTTCTAGACAAATGGGGGTATGCAATGGTCAGATTCAAAATATTTATTTATTTTACATTTTATTTACCCAGAATGAGATGCAACATGTTGTTTCCAATGAGGTCCTGCTTCTACCAATTTCTGAAACTGGGTGGACTAAAGCACTGGAAAATCATAGCTTGCCTATGGTTCTATCCTGGGGCCTCTACTGTTTTCACTGTTTGCGAATGACCTCAGCAATAACTGTGGTGGTAGCACAGTGATTCAATATGCTGGTGACTCTGTGTTATACAGAACCTCGGATAACGTATGTAACCTATGGGCTTAGCTACAGGAGGACTTTACAACCATTGAGAGGTGACTACTGGTGAACAGGCTGCTGTTGAATGCTAAGAAGACAAAAGCCATTATGTTCAAGCCTGGAACTCTAGACCCAGATAGAAATCTCCTGCTCTCCCTTGTCTTCTCATTGCGTACACCGATAGAGGTTGTGAGCTCCTTCAAGTACCTAGGCCTGGTCCTTGACCAAGGCATCACTTTCAAACACCATGTGGACCAGGTGACCAGATCCATACATCAAAAGCTAGATCTACCCTACAGGCTGAATTCACAATTTATCCCAGAAATCAAGATAGTTATAGTGAACAGCATCCTCTTACCAAACTTTACATATGCTGTTCTGGTCATGCAGTCACTCACAAAACAGGAATTTGGTAGGATGCAAATACTAAATAATATCGCTCACTTTACAAATAAGTCCCACCCAAAGCGCCACACTGTGAGGTACTCGACTCCCTACACTGGCCGACTCTCACTCACCAGCTCCCAGTACCCTCTCCTGTGCATCACTTACAAAATAACAAATGACTCTCACCCAACAGGCCTTGTCAGCTTGCTGACTCCCAAGTGTTCAAGCAGATTCCTCGGCACCTCAGGCAGGAAGCTACTGGAGGTTCCTAGGGTAAGGACGAAAGCAGGTAGCAAGTCCTTTTCCTATGTGTCTCCCATGCTCTGAAATGACCTCCCTGCCCATCTGCAGGGTGCCGGCTCCCTGGACTCCTTCAGAAAAGGGCTCAGAGTGCACCAGCTGGAAAACAGCCTCTGCACATGCTTGTGAAAAATGATAATAGACCCTAGATAGCCTAAACCTGTCCTGGCTGTATAAGCTGCCACTTAAATGTGCAACTATGAAAGATGAAGTGTGCTAAAACCTCAGTGTGGCCTGCTGTTTGTTACCTGTATGCGTAGTTGACTGTAGTAACACTATTGTCATTGTTATAAGTCACTTTCTGCCTAGTGTAATGTGATTATATGATGATTTGTTCACTGTTGAAAGTATGTTCTGCTGAATTGTAAGGCACTTAGAAATGCCATGATTGTCCATAAAACTATATTGTTTCTCTGAAATGTTCTATATCCAACAGGTCTTTATGTAACTAATTCCAGGTCGGCCATGAAAAAGGGACCTTTTGGGCCCAGTCGGCCTACCCGAGTTACAAAATGAAATAAATGAATACAGTGAGCATCTGACTCTAGCAAGATTTGAATCTATGATTTCCTGGTTTCCAAGATGGTGTTCTAACCACTAGAGCACACTGCCTACTACAGGAAATACCATTTATATACGTGAGTGAGGAGGCAGGACTGAAATTATTGAGTGGTAAAACAAGAAGTGAGTTATGAAGGACCTTCACTCTCACAAATGTTATATTCTGAGTCAGGCCACTGTGTTTGGTTTATACCATAGCAGAAAATTGTGGTCTAACATAAAAGATGTCACAGGCAAGGTCTCAAAGGTTGCATATACCATGATCAACATTGAAGGTATCCCTGCTATGGACCCACAGACTATTGCAAATGTCTTCAACAATGCTTTCTCCAATCTCAGCAGTGCCCCCCCAGGACTTCTATGGCAAACCCCCTTCCCTGCCTGCACTGCATCATGTGGCCACTTCCCAGGTGCCCCCTACAAATCTCAACCCCACCCCCCTTCTACTTCAAGAAAGTACCAGTTTACCTCATTAGAAGACACCTGAGAAAGTCCTGGGTAAGTCAAGACACAGTGGGGACTCCCTCGACTTAAAACTCTTGGCACTTACTCTTGATGAAGTTATCAAGCCGATCACTAAGATATTCAACTTCTCACTAAGTCTATCCCAATTTTCACTTGTCTGGAAACTGCACTAATTACCACCATACGCAAATATCCACTAGAGCTGGGAGAACTCGGTGAAGTTCTGGCCCTTTTTAAATAAGAACTGGAACATGGTGAAGTTCTGATTTGTTCTGATTAGTTCTGATTTATTGACAAATATTTGAAAAAATACAGAAAAATGCATAAAAGTGGCAGCAGTTGGTCACATTTGACACAGAGGCCCAAAGGAAATAATTTAATGGATTCTTTGTATAAACATTAATGTAAAACTGCTAAATAAAAAAGCAATCACTCACTACTGGCCCCTTCATGGCTGACTTGTAAAGGTGGCATATCCTACTGTGGTCCGTGACATGAGTGTGCTAGGAGAGACAGAGGTGGTGATAGCGAGAGAGAAACACACAGACAGATGCATACCTATATCATTAGTATTCTAACCTGTAAAACAACTAAGATCCCGTTAACTAATGTGATGTCCTTCTGATGACTCCCACCCACAGAACAGGGACAAATTTACTGTTGTGACTAGTGACTGTACACAGCACACTGACAGCAGTCCACCACCACTTCTTTCCAAGATTGCCTGACTCCTACGGTACAGTTACTGTTAAGTGACCAAATTCAGCAACTGTGTGCCTAAGAGTTTGAATTGGGGATGCAGACACATGGTGCATAGCCGCATGCAGCACAGTCCCACACTGGGGGTTGGGTAATGCTTATACGTACTGTAACGCGATATACTATAAACCTAATGATAATAAGGAGGAATAATGGGGAATGAGTGATGATGATGATAACACTTGTGTGTAGTTGTACTTTACTTGTGTTGTAGTGTAAACAGCCTGCAATGAGTCACAAAGTCAGATTTTATCACCTGGGCCCCCATAGCCAGCAGTAGAGGCACATGCATGTTGTATGTCTGAACAGTATTTTTTTTTTTAATTCATGAAATTGTGAATAAATGCTAACAAGTGATCGTGACTGGATGGCACAAGTTAAAGATTTATTTTGCCAGCCTGCTGCCCTTGCCCTGTACACACAGCCACACTAAAGCCAGAAAAAACATTTTATTTGAGATTTCTGGGACTGTTACATTTCTTGTGGACCCCCCTGCAGTCTCCCTCTCTCCCCTCTGGATGGCACAAATCAAATATTTATTTTGCCAGCCTGCTGTCCTTGCCCTATACACACAACCACACTGAAGCCAGGGAAACAAATTTTATTTGGGATTTCTGGGACTAATAATTACACTTGTGTGTATTTGTACTTTACTAATACTAATACGGCAGCTTAAATTCAATGCAAAGAAGTGCAAAGTAATGCACCTGGGAAACAAAAACCCAGGGAAAGAGTACACAATAGAGGGGGGGAGGTACTAACAACAACAAAAATGGAAAGGGACCTGGGGGTAGTCATATCAGATGACCTAAAAGTAAGCAAGTAACGTGAGAAGGCAGTAAGGAGGGCTGAGGGGATACTGGGATGTGCAGGGAGAGGCATCACCAGTAGAAAACAGGAAGTTGTTATCCCTCTGTACAGTTGGTGAGACCCCATCTGCAGTACTGTGTGCAGTTCTGGAGACCCCATCTCTGCAAGGACATAGACAGGATGGAGGCAGTCCAGAGGAGGGCAACAAAAATGGAACAGAGTCTGCACCAGAAGCCATACAAAGAGAGACTAAAGGAGCTTAATATGTATACCCTGGGGACATGATAGAAACTTTCAAGTATCTCAAGGGAATCAACAAAGTCCAAGAGGGTAGCATCTTTCAGAAAAAGAGAAGTGAAAGAGCAAGGGGGCACAATCTGAAGATAGAGGAGGGTGGCTCAGGGGCAATGTGAGGAAGTATTTTTTCACAGAAAGGGTGGTGGATGCATGGAATGGCTTTCTGGAGGAGGTCATGGAGTGAAAAACAGTGAGGGAATTCATGAATGCACGGGACAGACATAAGGCAATTCTGGTGGGGGTTAGGAAGAAGTAGGCTGTTGGTTAACTAGTATCTGCAGCTTATCCAATAGGTAGGAAAATGGGCAAACTGGGTGGACCAAGCAGGCCTTATCTGCCATTAAAGTCTATGTTTCTAAGTTTCTATGACTTACATTTTTTGTGGGCCTCCTGTAGTGTCTCCCTCTCTCTCTCTCTCTCTCTCTCACTCTCTCACTCTCTCCCCCCTCTGGATGACACAAGTCAAAGATTTATTTTGCCTGTCTGCTGCCCTTGCCATGTACACACAGCCACCATGAAGCCAGGAAAGAACATTTTATTTGGGATTTCTGGGACTGTTACATTTCTCGAGGACCCCCCTGTAGTCTCCCTCTCTCCCCTCTAGATGGCACAATCAAAGATTTTAATTGCCACCCTGTTGCCTTTGTCCTGTACACATAGCCACACTGAAGCCAGGAAATAGCAATACTTGGGATTTCTGGGACTATTACATTTCTCATGGGCCCCCCTGCAGTCTCCCCTCTGGACAGCACAAGTTAAAGATTTATTTTGCCAGCATACTACCCTTGCCCTGTACACACAGCCACACTGAAGCCAGGGAAAAGCAATACTTGGGATTTCTGGAACTATTACATTTCTCATGGGCCCCCCTGCAGTCTCCCCTCTGGACCGCACAAGTCAAAGATTTAATTTGCCAGCATACTGCCCTTGCCCTGTACACACAGCCACACTGAAGCCAGGAAAAAACATTTTATTTGGGATTTCTGGGACTGATAATGACACTTGTGTGTAGTTGTACTTTACTATTATGGCAACTTAAATTCAATGCAAAGAAGTGCAAAGTAATATACCTGGGAAACAAAAACCTAGGGAAAGAGTGCACAGTGGGTGGGGGGAAGGTACTAACAACAACAAAAATGGAAAGGGTCCTGGGGGTAGTCATATCAGATGACCCAAAAGTAAGCAAGCAATGTGAGAAGGCAGTAAGGAGGGCTGAGGGGATACTGGGATGCATAGGGAGATGCATCATCAGTAGAAAACAGGAAGTTGTTATCCCTCTGTACAGACAGTTGGTGAGACCCCATCTGGAGTACTGCATGCAGTTCTGGAGACCGCATCTCCACAAGGACATAGACAGGATGGAGGCAGTCCAGAGGAGGGCAACTAAAATGGTGTAGGGTCTGCACCAGAAGCCATACAAAGAGAGACTAAAGGAACTTAATATGTATACCCTCGAGGAAAGGGGAGAGAGGGGGGACATGATAGAAACTTTCAAGTACCTCAAGGGAATCAACAAAATCCAAGAGGGTAGCATCTTTCAGAAAAAGAGATGTGCAAGAACAAGGGGACATAATTTGAGATGGGGGTGGCTCAGGGGCAATGTGAAGAAGTTTTTTTTTCATGGAGAGGGTGGTGGATGCATGGAATGGCCTTTCTGAGGAGGTCATGGAGTCAAACACGGTGGGGGAATTCATGAATGCATGGGATAGACATAAAGCAGTTCTGGTGGGGGATAGGAAGAAGTAGGCTGTTGGTTAACT